>JADWQK010000724.1:0-632919 GCA_017933935.1 Sesamia nonagrioides | reverse complement strand
TACAACCTTGATTGGTGGGGGACGATAGTCGCGCGACTGTCGTGCGATTGAGTGGCGACTAAACGCAGTAAATAGTGGTTGTTGTTCTTGGTTACGACTGTTACCGACTGTGCGTAAGCTTTTGTTTTGTTAAGGATTATTTGAGCTTGGGAATTTATATACCTAGATGCTACTTTTTTGTAGTAAAAAAGAATAGGGGCTCATGACAGGGGATGTTGAGAGACGATGATAACAATAATGATGGTGATGAGAAGGGATAACAGCTGCATAGGTCGATAGAATAGGTTAAGCTACACTTACTGCGGCCTCTGAATAGGATCTTTAAATACCGAGACCTCTTTCGTCCATTAAAAAGCATGGCTTCAGTTCTAGCTGTAAGCTGTATAGACAGTCACTATAGATTGTTTGAAGCCCGAAACTCTGACAACCTGACATAGCAAGGGTTGTCGCATTACCCAATAACTCGGCTGTGAAGATCGATGGCATCGGCTGCGACTTACAAGTTGTAGATTGTAGGTTTGAACCCCATCAGGCGCTTTACTTTGTGTAAATTATTTCATTACCACTACTCTCAAAACGGTGAAGGAAAACATCATGACGAAATCAGCATGTCTTAGAAGCGAACACTTCGAAGACGTGTGACAACTACCAACCCGCACTGGGCTCGCGTGGTAGATTACGGCCCACTCCCTCTCATCGAGAGGAGGCCTGTGTCCCAACAGTGGGAACTATTATAACTATATATTATGTTATGTTAAGGTCAGATAAATATACAATATGTAAAGAAAACCCTGTCCGATCCGTGAAGGTATTGTTATTACCCGACTGCCAGGAGGGTTATGTTTTTAGCTCCTATCTTGTATGTATTATTCTTTATTACCTAGTATCTCCAGAACCGCTGAACGGATTTTCACATTTGAGGTATCGTTAGATTTGACTTAATTGCCCAACTGCTACTAGATAGGTGACATTTTAAAAAATCCAAAATGGCGGATGTATGACGCCATATTGTGAGATATAAATAAATAAATTTCTACCAAGGATATCGAGTGGGATATCAAAATGAAGGATTTTAAACACTGATTCTAAATATGTAAATAACTTAGTATTAAATGGAACAAAAAAAAGAATTACATGTTTTTTTCTGCCAAGCATATCGAGTTGGGTATCAAAATTAAGGATTTTAATCACTGATTACAATGAATATATTGATTCTAAATATATTTTATATAAAAAAGTCTTTAAATATAAAATTGCCGTTTAATAGAAAAAAAATCTTTTGTATTAATTGAAGTAATTACCCATGCAATCAATGTATTTTTGCCAACACAGTGGCAGTTTATTGATTCTTAAAGAAACTAGCTGGACGAGAGGCAAGTGGCAGTCTCCGAATGGGGCAAAGCCAAACTTGTAGCATTCAATACCGCCAAAACACAGGCGTGTCTTTTCACCCCCAAAAGAAGCCCGTTCACCTTGGCTCCTACTTTTCAAAATGTATCCTTGGACTGTACCGATCGCCTTCAGCTTTTGGGAGTTGAGATTTCCTCCACCCTAAACTTTGGGCGGTTCATTGAGTCCAAAGCCAAGGTGGCTGCCAAGGAACTTGGCGTTATCGAAAGGGTCCGGCGGTACTTCACACCAGGGCAGCTTTTAATGTTGTACAAAGTACAGGTCGGTTCGTGTGGAGTACTGCAGCCACATTTGGGCTAGTGCTGCTAAGTGTCACCTGGCCACTTTGGATTCAGTGGAGAGGTGGGCGAAGAGGCTGATTGGTAACCCTGACTTAACTCGAGACGGTCTCCAAAGCCTAGAGCACAGGCGTAGAGTAGCCAGCCTTTCGGTCTTCTATAGGATGCATTTTGGGGAGTGTGCGAGGGAATTGCATGATTTAATTCCCCCATCTCCGTTCCACCATCGGATGACCCGTCGTACGGCAAGATTCCACCCTTATGTTGTTAACACCACTACGATCCGGACGAAGCGTTTCGCCTCCTCTTTTATACCGCGTACATCGAAGGACTGCAACAGTTTGCCAGCGGCGGTGTTTCCGTCGGACTACAATTTGAGTGTCTTCAAGGCTAGAGTGAATAGGCTCTTAATAAACCAATAGTGCACTTTACCATCAACGACTGCGTCACTGCTTACCATCAGGCGGGATTGCGGTCAAGCGCTAGTTTATAATTTAATTTAAAAAAAAAATCTATTCAAATTCTGGAAAAAGTAGTAGTCTGTAGGCGAAAGGTCTGGTGAGTAGGGCGGATGATGAAGAGCCTCCAACCCCATCAACCTTTTACTGCAACTTGAAGACTGTCTGTTGTGCGGTATGAGGTCGCGTGTTGTCGTGCAGGAGCAGCGGAGAGGAGTGATTGACCAATGCTGGTTGGAGATGTGCCAGTTTCTCCATCATTGTGTTCAGTTCTTCACAGTACACATCTGCAGTAATGCTCATCTCGTTTGGTAAGAAGATGTGATGAATCACACCGGTTAGACCACCAAACAGGGACCATCGCTTTTCTAGGGGTAAGATTTCGTTTGGGGCATTGTTTAGGTGCTGAACCAGGATCTAATCAACTTGCTAAGTGCTTGCGGTTAGTAAACAGAAACCATTTTTCATAGCAGGTAACAATGTTTTTCAAAGTTCCTTCATTTGTTTGTCTGTTGAGCACTGCCAGGCACGTCTCGCGTACTTCGCCCTGGCGATCATTGAGTTCGTGGGGCACCCATTTGGCAAGATATTATACCTTGCCAATTCAACACATATGGTCCAATATAGTTTGTATTTTTTGTTTGTTTTGTCGAAAGCTGTTACTATATCAGCCGTAGATTGTGTATCATCAGTTTCCACAATCGTCTTCAATTCGTCATTGTCAACCAAAAGTCTTCAGACGACCGCGGGGTTCATTTTTAAAGTCAAAATTCCCAGAACGGCAGTGAGCAAACCAATAACAAGTGCTGCGTTGGTTTGTAGTGTTAGCTCCGTAAAGGTGTAGATGTTGTGTGCCGCTTGTGCCGCGTTGTTAGCATAACGGTACTTATATTCCATAATTACTCGAATTTTTAACGTATCCATAATGACGAAAAAGATTGAAACGTAATGGAATTATACCACTATTCAATAAACAAACGACTACTTTTGGAAAAAAAGAGCTCCATGTTGAAACAAACAAAAAAGCAAGATAAAATGAATTTGAAATTAGAATTATTAGCCAAACAGGTTTTTTTTATTTGAAATGGCCAGTACTGCAGAATGGCAATTTCATAAGTAAAGAACTATTATAACGTGCAGTATACATTATAAATGGAAAGAAAAAAATCTGCTACACATACAACAACAATGCTACAATATGTATGTAACGCGACCATGACAGAAAAGTTAGAAAAGCTCACAAAAGTATACAATGTTAGTTCTGTAGACATCTCATTTGATCCTAAAATATATGGTCAAAAACCACGAGAGGAATACACACCTGAAGATCCCAATAAATCAGGTAGTATACCAAACCAACTCAAATTAGGTATAAGCTCTCGGGCCATGCTAAGTTAAGTTACATCAATGCTAACCATGGGCTGGTTAACGGTGCTATGGGTATTATCCGAATAAATTGGCCAGCACAACGCAGAAAGCAGTTGGAGCCAGGAAAACCACCACAAGCGGTATTTGTGGAGCTCGATAACACAAGTATAACAGGGAACCTACCTGGTATTGGAGTCTGGATCCAGTCTCGTGCTACAGAATTTAATGCTTTACGTGGTAAATGCAAGATTGAGCGACGAATGTTTCCCTTAATTTTATGCTGGGCAGTGACGGTGCATAAACTACAGTTCACAACTTTAGACCCAGCAGTTGCAGATTTAAGTAGAAACTTATTTGCTAAAGGTCAAGCTTACGTTGCTTTGAGTAGAGTGAGGACTCTTTCCGGACTTGATATCAGTTTTCTCAACCCTAACAAATTGCTAAATCAACTACATGACATAAACTCATTTAAGGAATTAATCCGGTTACGTAATATTTCTTAACTAAGAAGACACACATTTATTAATAATTAAATAAACGAAAAAACCACTTGCATGGATAACTACAATTAAAAATCAACTGAAAAGACTAAAAGAAGATGAAAATTCAATGATAAGGCATTTAAAAAAAATAACAATGATAAATCCAGAAACCTACATTGAAACAGTACCAAACCTATGTACAGACGACATCACATCGAGCTACTACAATCTGTCAGATTTCCTTATTAGATTTTCAACTTTATCTCTACAGCATTAAGGCTCTATGTTGATTGGAAATATCTGACCGTTTGAGGTAGCTTGACCTGCTGTCGTCCCCGTACCTACGTAATTAACAGTTTCAATTTTTTGTAAAATTATAAACAGAATTACATTCTGAGACAAAGCGCGTATCTTGTATATATGAATGTATGTAATCTTCTTTATTATCTTGTATCTCCAGAACCGGCTAACGGATTTTCACATTTGAGACATCGTTAGATTTGTCTTAGACGGTGACATTAAAAAAAAAAAAAACAAAATATGTTTGACGCCATAATTATGAGGTAATTTTTATCAACCACACTTATCGAATTGGTTTTAAAATGAAGGATTTAAAATACTCATTATAAAATATGTATATAACGTGCACTTTTAATATTAAATAGAACGATGAAAAAAGAAATTAAACATTTTTTTTAAGTTTTCCAACATTAGAAACATAATTTGTTAAAACTAAAAAGATAGAAATAAAAAATATTATTTAAAAACAAAAAACCCGCCTGCATAAAGCTCTAACGAACTGAAAAGGTACACACAAGTTGAACAATCGCAGTTGGGGGACTTCTTAGCTAGATAAACAAGTATTCCATAGAACAGTCCCCCAACTGCGATTGTTCAACTTGTGTGTACCTTTTCAGTTCGTTAGAGCTTTATGCAGGCGGGTTTTTTGTTTTTAAATAATATTTTTTATTTATCGATAACTGATTGTACTAATGCCCACAAAGACTAGCTAAACTTAAAAAAAAAATCCCCCTAAAAAAATAAATATTCTTTCGCAAAAAGAGGTAACTTAATACACGTGCGGAAGCAACCCCTTCCGCGGGCGGCGGGGGGCAGGGAACGCGGCTCCTGTGACGTGGTCGCGTCGCTATTCGCTTATAATAATACCGGTGTTGTCACTTTCTTAAAAATTACCAAATTTCGGGGAAATTGGAATTAATTCCCGGGAAAAAAGGATTATTTCAAAATTCATTAGTATTGTTACTATGATGATTATGTAAAATTTTATATTATATTTGGTCATGTGTTTACCTAACCTTTATTATCCTAATGGGTCGGACAGGGTTTTCTTTACATATTGTATAAATATATACGGAAAAATCACACAGATAGAGCTAGCCCCAAAGTAAGTTCGGGACTTGTGTTATGGGATACTAATTCAACGATAGATACTATATTTATAATAGATACATGTTATATAGATAAACATCCAAGACCCAGGCCATTCAGGAAAAGATCATTTTCCATCATGACCTGGCCGGGGATCGAACCCGAGGCCTCCACTTAGCAGACAGGCATGTTGACCGGTGCGCCACGGTCAGGCCAGGTCGATAAGATAAACATTCGCTAAATTTATAATCTTTGATTAACTAAAACTAAATCTTCATAAATGACGTAAAACACCATGTTCTTCTTTGGAATGTCATTATTATCACCACATTGGTGTTGATTTTTTGATGAATCGTTTGAAAGGGTCAATAACTAAAATCTTATTTCCCACGTGATGTAAAACAACCACTATTAAACGTGTTACTACAAGCTGGCGTCAATCTCAAACCATAAAATAAAATATTTATTGAATACTAGCGGTCGCCAGCGACTTCGTTCGTGTGGAGTTGGTTATGCTCCGCTCCTATTGATCCCAGCGTGATGTTATATAGCCTAAAACCTTTCTGGATTAATGGGCTATCCAATACAAAAAGAATTTTTCAAATCGGACCAGTAGTTCCTGAGATTAGTGCGTTGAAACAAACAAACAAACTCTTCAGCTAAAGGCCTAGGCCGCAGTACGGTTAAACTGCTGCGGTTTTTTCCCGAGACTGATTTTTTTCCTACAAAATGCTCGCGGGAAGAAAACGCTGGTTCGGCCGCTTGCATTAGTCTTCTAGGGACACAAATTAACGCCATTAAAAACCGCTGCGGTTTAACCGTAGTGCGGCCTCAGCCTTATTTATATTAGTACTAGCTTTCCGCCCGCGGCTTCGCCCGCGTGGAGTTCGGTTATATCGCGCTTTTTAGATTTCCCTCGGGAACATCAAATTTTTTCCAGGATAAAAGGTAGCCTATGTTCTTTCTCAGAATCTAAAGATTGTCTGTGCCAAATTTCATCAAAATCAGTTGAGAAGTTTAAGCGGGAAAGCGTAACAGACAGACAGACAGACAGAGTTACTTTCGCATTTATAATATTAGTAAGTATAGTAAGTATGGATAGGTTATTAAAAGTCAAACTAAAGGATTCCCCGTGCCGTAGATGGCATTGCTGCCTAACTGCCATATCTGGCAACATGTGACTATCATAATGACATCATGTAATAACTGGATTTTCAAAATGAGCCCACGAATTTGTTATGGTTTTTGTTAATTTTGTGTTATGGTAAAACATTTGTAACGATATATTTTGGTGATTTTAATCTCGATAGCGTGTTTTATGTTTATATTGTGCCATGTACCTAGTTCAAGATTAAAATAAACGAAAAAATTGCGCGCAATTAAATGTCATCATCATCATCAACCTTTTTATTGTCTCCCACTGCTGGGTACAGGTCTCGTCTCATACAGAGAAGGATTGAGCGTATCACCACTCTTCCTCAATGCGGGTTGGCAATTAAAGACCTAAATTCCAGTTTTCCAAAAATGTTTTCCTTCACCCTTTAATCAGTCATTGGTGACCAAGATATACTTAAAAAGTACATATATAGCTTATCGTACAATACAAATAAATAAACTTGTTATTTTTTACATAAATTTCCAAAAGTAAACTAGCCTATTTTATGATCTGAGCAAAGACAATCTCTACAGATAGGGGTTCATGGACGGCTCAGAGCTCGAGTTCATATGCGGTGCCTCCCCAGAGAAATTGGTCCACCTTTCATCCTGCGCCGCATGCCAATACCTATGCACTTCATGATCTTAACTGCGTCTGCGAGCGGGTTTCGCACAGCTGTAGTTCGGGCCAATAGTGTTGTAAACTTTTTGTCATATAAATGCATAAAAGAATTATATCAATGTGATTGATTTTTTTACACATTAATGCGCAAATTAATCGGTTACGAATAAAAAAAAAAATGGTTTCTATCTAGTCCGTCAATCAGACCGTTTTATCAAATCAATAAAAATCGACAAATATAGAGGGCATCAAAGATCAGGAGTAGTGGCTGGTGACGTCACTGGCCGCTAAAAAGTGTAGCGTGCAGTGAAGTCACACGAGTCTTCAACGCGCTGTGTCGTCTTCATTTTTTGTTTATATGAAAAATGAAAAAATACGTGTCTAGTATTTTTTGGAACTCTGACTGACGAACTAATTAGTTTTTTTTAGTCAAATACCCTATTGCAAATGAAGCGATTGACAACATTACTAAAATAGCATTTGATTGCAATTGAACGTTTCGGGCACCCTTCAAGGAAAAAGGTTACGAAAATTAAGCTCAGAGTAAATTCAACCGAGAGAGTGGTAATCGCGATGCGTAAGGGAGCAACGTCCTCGATTGTTTTAAAGACTAGGAGTCACGCGACTATTCGTGCCACTTTGAACACCTCCATATATACATGTTACTCAGTAGACACCATCGGCGCGGGAGAACTGCGTCCCGTATTTCACTTGATCGCTTACGCCAGTTTGTCCGCAGAACCTATTCTGTTAGAAGCAACCTATTCATTGCTTTCCATTAGGCGCAATCGAAGTCGAGAGAAGGCACATTCAGCAATAAAAAAAAATGTGTTTATACATATGAGCAACACGCGTAGACGACAGAGGCACCTTTTTTTTAGGGTTCCGTACCTCAAAAGGAAAAAACGGAACCTTTATAGGATCACTTTGTTGTCCGCCTGTCTGTCTGTCAAGACCCTTTATCTCAAGAACGCGTGGACGTATCAAGCTGAAATTCACATGAAATACTCAGGTCTATTGTACCTTTAAGCTGTGAAAATATCAAACTTCTAAGCCAAGCCTATCAAAAGATACAGCCGATTATGTCGATATTTTCAACAAATTTTCGACACTCGCAAAGGAATCAAAACGTACAGGATACTTCCCGTAAACTCAGAATCTTGAAATTTGGCATTGTCATATAATGAAAATATAGGAAAAATTGCGAAATTCACATTTTTTTAGTTATATAATATAATAAAAATATTTTAATAAAGTGAAACTTGGACTGCTTGAACTTTGTACGGTGGAACCCTCGGTGTGCGAGTCCGACTCGCACTTGGCCGGTTTTTTCTTTTTCTCGGAGGTGGAAAAATCCTCGTGGACTATCCTCCATTCGGGGACGCGGAGGGGTGTGCCGGACTCTTACTGGCTAAAAAAATCACCTAAGGGTTCGTCATCCGCCTTTCCGAGGTACCGGATCCTCCCAATTCTATGGTATAACGACAGAGGCACCTGCATCTTTTTGTCGAAACTCGTCGACGCATCGGCGGCTCCCACTGACAACTCTCATGTCACTTGTGTATTTGACTACGGTGCAAATACACGCATCAGCTGCTAAAAGCGTTCGTTTATAGAAACGAACGCGTTTTAAAGTAAGACACCAAACACATATTATGACATAGGTCATAATATGTGTTTGGTGTCTTACTTTAAAAAACCGAAAAAGAAAACAGAAATGTTTTTTAATGTTTACAACATTAATTTGTTTATATTCTTGCCCAGTTGAAATGATTTAGGTATACTTTATTTTAAAGTTGTATACCTACGTCTTCAAACATGTCGTGGAATTTTTGGTTAGCTGAATATAGGGCTGTATCGATTGCATTGGATTATAGTGATGCAAAGTAATCTGTACTGTAATGCAGTCTTAGTTTTTATAATATTGTTATATTTCGAAGCGTTATTTGCTTTGCTTGTGTTAACCAAGTGTACAAACATGGTATGAATGCGTGTTTGTAAGCGACATGACATAAAAATAAATAATCAACAATGTGTTTTTTTCTTTTATTATGATTAAATATCAATTCATATCACGTCTGAGTGTAGGTAAAAAAGCAAAATCAAAAGTCATTTATTCAAATTAGGCTGAGAATCAGCACTTTTTGAACGTCAATATTACATATTACAGTCCCCCAAAACGCCCAACCATCGACACTTCCTAGTGCTTTCGCTGGGAAGAAGAAGTGGCGGAACAAACTCTCCAGCAGCACAGCTGTCGGCTTATAAATAAAAAAAAAAAAAAGATAAGAAATAATCTTGAATGTATCTTCTTGTAGTTCTTCTAAATAAAAACTGTCAGACGTAAAGACATACAATATAATGGAGACATACATTATAATCATAGCAACACTAAAATGATATCGAAACTTTACAGATCGATATATGAAGATAAAATGAAAATGTGACTCACGGCTGCACCAAAAATGTCCAGTTTAGCAAAAATGCCGTAGTTGTATGGCATTTTTGATGATATGGGCCTTTATGGCACCACTCTGTATGCCACCCTAGATGACATGGCACAAGGTACTCGCGGAGTGTTGGTATCAATACTACCGGGCTTTGAGAGCGGTGGTAGATGGAATAATTTACACAAAGTAAAGCGCCTGATGGGGTTCGAGTTTACGATCACCAAGTTGTAAGTCGCGACTAATACCACTAGTCCACAGCTGCTGCTCTCCGTATTTTTTCAAATAAACTAATTAGAAGCATTTTTAATTGGATCGGTCATTCAAAAATATGACACTCTATCGGTCAGTAAGAGAAATTCAATGTTTGACTTTTCTGAAAACACCATTGCAATGTGCTCGTGAGCAATATTGCTTTACCATTTCACAGGCGGTGAAGTCATTTCAAAAATGAGTAAGAATTTTTGTTAGTAGTTAGTTGTTATGTTATTGCATTTAGGTTATTAGTTTTGTAAGGTCCTGCAATCTAATTGCGTAATACACGATTGCTCTAATTTTGAAGCACACTGATAATACATAGAAATGTAATAGCAATATGCTTGTTGTTTGTGAATCAGACACATTTTCAAACATATGGAGCACCATATGTTTAAAAATGTGTCTGCTCAACTACGCAAATAATGAATGTCGTTGAACTGTCAAAATCAAACCCATTGCTATATTTTGCTATTGATAGTATGCTACGCAATTACCCCACTAGACGATGAAATAAAACGATCAGTCTTAGGTGCGTATTACAGAACGTCACTCAAAACTCAAACTCTACTTAAGTCTCGTTTCAAGCCATTTGATTGGTTGAAACTAGTTTTAAGTAATGCTTAAGCAGAGATCAATGCTTGAGTTTCCTTCTGTAATACGGACCTAAGACTTTAAGTGGTATTGAATACATGTTTGTGAAGGCTAACTGCTAAATAAAAATTCTTTAAAAAATAAAATTAATTGTGGTCAAGTGGGGTGGGTGGAGAGCGCTAGGGCTCCCAATAAGTTTAACGGGGTCTCTGGATACTCGTTTGTGATGTAATTTTTTTTTTTATACGGACAAATCACACAGATTGAGCTAGCCCCAAAGAGAGTTCGAGACTTGTGTTATGGGAGACTAACTCAACGATACTATATTTATAATAGATACTTATATAGATAAACATCCAAGACCCAGGCCAATCAGGAAAAGATCGTTTTCCATCACGACCTGGCTGGGGATCGAACCCGGGGCCTCCACGTCGCAGGCAAGCGTCAAATTCCTTTGTTTATGACTATGTTTTGGTAATACTTTCATAACTCATGAAGGTATTGTTTTAGTGTGTATTTATTTATTTTATTATTTATGTACACACAATAAAATACATAGAGATATGACAAAATTAAGATCTGAGTACAAAGGTGCTGCTTATTTCTTAATAAATTTCTTTCAGCAGACCTGCGAAAGAGAAGTAAAACAGAAATGTAGACAATAGTGTGTAAGAACAAGGCGGAAATAAAATATGAATATGATAACCTTTAAAGTAATAAAATTAGTTTACCTAAACATGTAAACTAAAAATAAATATATAAGTATACTTGAATAAATACATAATACTAAAATATATAAATATGTATAAATAATTAACAAATTCTCACAATATAGAGGAAAGGTACTGCTCTTTTAATCGACGTTTAAATTTAGAAATAGTGTTTAAATCACGAATGTTAGGCGGGAGTGAGTTCCACAATCTTACAGCATGCACAGAGAAGGAGTAGGAATAGTAAATCGTTTTATGAGGATGAGATTTAAGGATGGATCTTAGATGTGATCTACAGGGTGCGTCGCTAGAGCGCGCGTAAGAAAAACGCTCACGCAGGTAGGAAGGATATGACGGGTTGTGTAAGATATTGAAAAGAAGACATAAAATCCTAGTATTCCTGCGAAGGCGGATTGGGAGCCACTTGAGTTCCTTGCGAAAGTGAGAAACATAGTCATACTTACGAAGACCGAAAACAAAGCGAATGCACAAGTTTTGCAAGCGCTCAAGCTTATTTAACAAGCTTGTTTGTGTATGTTATGTGTAAGGAATTTACATAAAAAAAAAAAAAAAAACATTTAAGTCTATACTATTATAATGAGGTAATATTTGTTTATATTTATGTATGCAACCATTTCCCTATACTACCTAGCAGTTGACAGGGTCCATATTTTACATAAAAAGCCCTAGCCAATACAGCTAAATATTGAAATTTTACATTACGGGCCTCCCTTGTGAGGGAGTACCATATCACGCAAATACTTCTAAACGGCTTTGAATGAAATTTGGCATAAAGATAGTTTATATCTAGATTGAAGCCTAGGCTACTTTTTATCCAGATAATCCCCCGTGTTCGAAACTTATGCCGTTGAAACCGCTGGGTCCAGCTAATACTTCTTATACCAACTTTTTTTTTCCAACAAACTCAGGTACTGGTGTTGTTAAGTTCAGGAATGAAGGCAAAGCTAGCTAAGTAGAGTTGCGTTATATGTCTGAAGAAACTTACTGATCAGCAAGCTCACGTAAGATGTTTGCCCGACTTTTAAAACTTACTACTACTAACCTAATTAATTTGCCTAGGGGCAAAATAATTTAATTAAAATGTTCGAAACATTTCCGGGCGTTTATTTATGTAAGTTTTTCAAAAGAAGATTCCAGTGTTAATTATAACTTAGGAGAATCTTTTACAGTATTTTTTTCTATCTTTAGACCACTTTGTTTCGTTTATATGAAAGATGAAGAAGAAACTAGACACTTAAATGCTAATGAAAGTCGAATGAAAATTTACTGAGAAGTTCTAATTTAGGGATGTTTATTTAATTTATTTGATTATTATATTAACATAGAAGTCTTACAGCTAAAAGAAAAGAAAACGTTAGTCGACAGAAAGCCAATTGTCTTCGCGTTTAGACTTATAATAAAATTTGGGTTATGAGCATACACATATAGTAGTAACATACGAGTTTTACTATGTAAAGTAATTTTTTTTTAATGCAATACCCAAAACACATATCCAGTATGTTTAAGTAAAGAATCTATATACAAAATTTCATAAAGATATCATTAAAACCACTAAGTTATGAGCTTGTTATATTACATGGTTGTTCTAAAAATAAAATATGGTGAACGCACCGCTCGCCCGCCCGCCCCTGTAGCGGCGCGGTGCAATAGGGCTCCTAGTACTATATACTCGGTGGTAGGCCATAACATCGGCTGCCGGCAGAAGTTACTACCCACCAGACAAAGTCTTGCCACCAAGCGATTCATCGTGTTCCGGCATGATGTCTGGTGAAGCCGTACGGAGGACGGGTCTGAGCAGTTGTGTTGCGATGTGTGCCGGGTACGATGCGTCAAAGGTTGTTGTGCCGGGAGTTTGGTCGTGGAGGGTCTCCATACCAATCTCCCTCTGGCGCAGCATCGTTGGTCGTGTTATTGGGTCTAACATTGCACCACCTCGCTCAACTGCCGTCTTCCTTCCTATTCACTAAGGTTTTTTAAGTGAATGGGTTTAATAAACTAGCGCGCTTTACCATCAACGATCGCATCACTGCTTACCATCACGCGGGATTGCAGTCAAGCGCTAGTTTATAATTTATAAAAAAAAAAACCGTGTCGTGGAGAGTCTCCAGATCACGTGTGGCGATGGCAAGAAAGCGAGAGGGTACGAGTGGTGGTCTCCAGTTTTGGAGGCCACGCGTAAGAAACACAACAGGTTGAGGAAAGCATGGCAATCGGTGCGTAAGGGTGGGGGAGCGCTGGAAGAAAGTGCGAGGTATGCATTCCACGAGTGCCGTAGTAGCTACAGGGAACTAATGGAGAGGGCGCGGCTCGAGTTCTTCCGCAGGCTGGCCGAGTCGGGCAATGCGGACCCGTGGGGCCTTGCATACCGAGCCGCAAGTGGAAGGTTCTGGCCTCCACCTAACGTCATAAACGGGGCCAAGTTTGCGGAGGGCTTCGCCGGGGATGTGGGTGCCGCCATGTGCGGCCTTGTGGGTGCGCTGTGCCCTGACGATGATCCGTCACGGGACAGCGCATACCACAGGCAGATCCGGCTGGCGGCGGCCTGCACCCCGTTGGGCCGGGATGCGCCCCCTCCGTCGGTGGAGGATCTGCATGTGATAATTCGGGGGCTGCCAAACACGGCGCCGGGGTTGGACGGGATCTCGGCGCGCATTGTCGGGCATGTGTGGCGGGCAGCTATTGCTGAGCTGACGCACATGTTCGGCAAGTGCATCGAGGAGGGTGTTTTCCCGGATGCGTGGAAGGACGGTCGGCTCATTGTCTTGCCCAAGGGCAACGACAGGCCGCTGACCGATCCCAAAGCGTACCGGCCTATTACCCTGCTGCCCGTCCTGGGCAAAGTCTTGGAGCGGTTATTACTATTTAGCACACCAGCGATCGCTGACAGCATCACGTCGTGCCAGCACGGCTTCTCTCGGGGTCGATCCACTCTTACGGCGCTTAAGGCCATAACCGGGACGGTCCACGACAGTCGACACAAGTACGTCCAGGCCATCTGCCTGGACATCTCTGGGGCCTTTGATAACGCATGGTGGCCCATGATCCTGCTCAAGGCCAAGGGGGTGGGATGTCCACCAAATATCTACCGGATGTTGGCCTCCTATTTTGTGAACCGCCGTGTGGGGCTCTTCGCTGGGAGCGGGGTCGTGTGGAAGTCCTCGACCATGGGGTGCCCGCAGGGTTCTGTAGTGGGACCTACACTATGGAACCTTCTGATGGACGATCTGCTTCGGTTGCCATACCCTAAGGGCGTACGGGTGGTCGCGTACGCCGATGATGTGACGGTCCTCATTGAGGCTGATTCCCGCGCCGGCATCGAGGCCTCGGCCTCGTGCGCCATGGCCTTAATTAGTGAGTGGGGGGAGCGCAACAGACTGGGCTTCTCCCCGTCGAAGTCACACTCGGTGACTTTGAAGGGGGGATTGGCCAGGCGCCCCCCCACGATCAGGCTCAATGGGGGCTCTGTCGCTAGCGTGCGGTCAACCAGGGTCATGGGTGTGGTGATCGATGCGGGTCTGTCCTTTTTGGAACACGCCAAGCGCATCGGCGAGCGTGCTGCTGCGGGGCTGGGCAAGATGTCGCGAGTCTCCGCCGCATCCTGGGGCGTGCGGTACGGGGCGCTCAGACTCCTGTACAAGGGGATATATGTGCCCACCGTGACTTACGCGGCGGGATGTTGGTGGAGGCGAGCAGGCACCCATGCGATAAGGAGTGCGTTGCTGGGGTCCCAGAGACCTGCGCTTATTTTGTTGACCAAAGCATACCGGTCGACTAGTACGGCGGCCCTCCCGGTGCTGGCGGGCGCGCTGCCGGCCGACCTTGAGGTGATCCGTGCGGGCGAGATCGACGACATTCGGCACCTTCCAAGGCAGGCGTTCAGGGCGGGCAGACGGAGGATAGCGGGGGAAGCCATTGCCGCCTGGCAACGGCGATGGGAATCCGAAACCAAGGCAAGGGACCTATTCAGGTTCTTTCCTGAGGTGGAGGGGCGGCTTAGGGCGACCTGGGTGGAACCCGATTATCAGGTCTCACAGATCCTCACAGGGCATGGATGCTTCCGAAAGAGATTGCACGATATGAAGTTGTGTGAGTATAGCGTGTGCTACTGCGGAAAAGATGATGAGAGCTTGGACCACATCTTGTGGCAGTGCCCCATGTATGAGGAGCTGAGATGCAAGATGATGGACGGGGTCACGCGCCCCGATGAGGGACCGGTCTACTACGCGGATCTCGTCTCCTCGGAGGCCAACTTCAAACAGCTGCGGGAATTTGCCCACAACTGGCACCGGATTCGCAGCGAATTGGAGCTATAGCCTATTGTATGTGATGAGGAAGAAGAATGTAACATATAAAATATATATATATATATATATATATACACATAAACATGCGTATATATTGAGGAAAAAAAAAATGGAACGCATGCAAAATGGAAAAAAAAACCTCATTTTCTTTCATAGGTCTACGACGTCTATGTGCCGTCCGGCGCTGGATTGCCGCCCCAGAAATGGGAGAAGGCACGCTAGGGACTACATTTGTACAGGAGTCAAGAAGCGGCTGCGGTGATATGCCAGTGCAGCGCCCGTATGGGGGGCTGGATATGTTCGCAGCCGTCTCCTGACGCTTCGCCCATATGACTTTAAGTCGGTGGGGCCATGGGTGGTTGGTGGCCTGGGTCTTGGATGTTTATCTATATATGTATCTACTAGCTTTCCGCCCGCGGTTTCGCCCGCGTGGAGTTCGGTTATATCGCGCTTTTTAGATTTCCCTCGGGAATATCAATTTTTTCCGCGATAAAAGGTAGCCTATGTGTTTTCTTATGCTCTAGACTATCTGTGTACCAAATTTCATTACAATCGGTTCAGTAGTCTTGGCGTGAAAGCCGGACAGACAGACAGACAGAGACACTTTTGCATTTATAATATTAGTATGGATTATAATAAGTATCCCATAACACAAGTCTCGAACTTTGGGGCTAGCTCAATCTGTGTGATTTGTCCGTATACTTATATTTATATTTATTTATTTAACGCTTAACTGCCGTCTTCCGTCCTATTCACTCAGTTTTCTGAGTTAATAGGCTCTTAATAAACTAGCGCGCTTTACCATCAACGATTGCATCACTGCGTATTATCAGGCGGGATTGCAGTCAAACACTATTTTATAATCTTTATATATATAATTCTGCTGTACGTGTGTATGTCATTGAACTCCTCCTAAACGGCTTGACCGATTTTAATGAATTTTTCTGTATGCGTTTGAGTGGCGCCCTGAATGGTTTAGATTCACAAATCAGCCCGGCAGATGGCGCTGATTGCTTGAAAAAGCATGTGACCTTGGAAACGGCCCTGACGATTTCGCTGAAATTTAATATGTGGGGGTTTTCGGGGACGAGAAATCGATCTAGATGAGTCTTATTTCTGGGCAAGCGCATGTTTTCGAGTTTTCTCTTTCGCAATATTTCACGCATAATATGAACGCTAATTTCGCGCGGCTTGACATAGCGCCTGTGGCGTAGCCGATAGTGGTATGGTCTACTCGCGATGGCTGGTGTTCCTCGGTTCAATCCCGGGCAATCACAAGTTTTTTTTTTGGTTTAGACAAGTTTAGTTTTTTTTTTTAATTTTTGTAATTATTTAAAAAGAAAATTGTACATAAGAACTAAAAGGGGAAAAAATAAACAAAAATATTTTATTTTTTTTTATTTAACTAAAATTGTACTATTGTGTAAAATAAATAGAAATAAATAAATATTTAAGATTTTTTATTTAATTTTAAGAGACTGAAACAAGAGCTCTAGGGGTAGAGAGAGGTATGATATCTTTGTTACAAATGTAGATGACAATGCTTTCCATGGGTATATTCCTAAATCTGCTGTACCTGTGTACGTCACTGAATTCCTCCTAAAGGGCTGGTCCGATTTGAATGAAGTCTATGTATATAAATGAAAGTCGTGTTAGTTACTCAACTCAAGCACCGCTTAACCAGTATGGCTCAAAATTGGTAGGGAGGTAGATAAGAACTGGGAGAAGGACATATCACATAGGATACTTTTTATCCCGTTCCCGTTGTTCCCGTCGTTCCCGTGTGACGTGACATAAGACATGGTATAACAAATCGCGACTGACATGGAATAACAAAACAACTCAGTCAAAATATACAGTTAGCGGTTCATTTGTTAAAAATGGTACAAGCACACTGCTGCACTACTCAGCATATTAAAAAAAAAAATCTTACCGGTTGAATGTTGATGCATTCATTTAAAGCAAGGAATATAAATACTCTCTGCCGGTTAATTTTTTTTTAATAAAAGCCCCAAAGCAAACTTCAACTTCAAAATTGCTAATATTTTATTGCTGTGCCATTTATCACTTCACTACATACTATAAAACAAAGTTACTTTCTCTTTCCCTATGTCCCTTTGTATGATTAAATTTTTAAAGCTACGAAACAGATTTTGATGAGGTTTCTTTTAATAGATAGAGTAATTAAAAAGAAACGTTTATATTTATAATAACATCCATTAAATTGTGGAGAAACACTATCCCTCGAACACATGTGGGAGTGACGACAGGAGGCATAACTCCGTTGCCGCGAAAAATCGCAGTACAGCGGACAGAGCTCCGGCGGGATCTCATGGCGACATGGAAAGTGTGATTGTCGCAATCCAGCACTGAACACGCCACAATAGCGGCGGTAAGTTCTCTCTTTGAGGAGTAGCTAGAGAGGCGCCACGGCGTCCTCACCTTCTGACTGACGTAGGTCCTCACCGGACACGGCTGTTTCGGGAGGTTCCTGTTCCGTATAAGGCGGGAGGAAACGCCAGGGTGACCACTGTGTGCATCGCCCTGAGGACACGGTGGAGCATATGGTGGAGGTCTGCCCAGCTTGGGTAGAGCACAGCCGGGTCCTCGTGGCGGCTATCGGCGGCAATCTCATCTCTCGCGTTCGACCCTGGTCCAGGCCATAGTCCGGAACAATAGTGCATGGCAAGTTTTCACCTCCTTCTGTGAAGCAGTGATGCTGGCAAAGGAGGAGGCGGAGCGCGTGAGGGAGCGGAAATCCCACTACCCTCACGCCTCAAACCGCCGCAGGAAGCGCCCTGGTCGGGTGGCAACATCGGACTCCCGACCACCGTAGGCGCAGGCGAGCGAGAGGCAGCTCGCCTCCTGGTAAGAACCAGGCCCGGGTTGACGGCGCGTTGTGTTTCACACGCGCCTCAAAGAGATGTCAGCACACCTTGACGGGATCCACGAGGACTGTTCCACAGGGTTGCGGGTTGGTTAAAAAAGAAACCATGGCACTGGCCGTTGCACAGGCAAGTGAAGTAACACAGGTGGGTTTTAGTCAATAAAAGTGTGACACGCCCTTCCGCTCCGCCCAGAGCGGGAGAGGTTATTTGATGATTTCCCATCCTAACAAAAAAAAAAGAACTGAAGAAGATCAAGAAATTGCACTTGAAGAGCGCAGCCTTAGTATGGCTTGACTTCGTGCTTCTCACTCACCAGAGCATTACGAAGCACAAGAAGAAATTCATCAAATACTGATTTGAATCGGGCAGCGTTTCAATACGCATATAATATAGCGCAATGACGTTCGCATTGGGCCAATGGATGTTGTTTGCGAGTATTGTAGCACATTAAAGATTTCTGGAGAACCGCCAGGATTGTGCCCCCAAATAAAGACTCATTGAATAATAATAGTTATTTATTTAAAATTATCCTGATTTAAAAAGTACTCATGTGATATTGCCTTTAAGGCGGAACGAAGTTCGCCGGGTCAGCTAGTTAAGTATAAAAAAAGGCGTGACATTAAGTATGCGACTCGCTTCATGTTACTGACCGACGTGAAAGTGCCTTTAATTGGTTTATTTGTTGAAATAAATGCTTTGATTTAATTTAATATGTTCGTCATTATTATCATTGAATTTTAACACACTATCAGTAGCAATGGGTTTCTTTTTGACAGTTCAACAACATTCATTGCGTTATTTACGTTGTTGAGCAGATACATTTTTGAACACATGGAGAAATGGATTAACAATAAGCTTCGAAATGATTCCAACTGATACAGTGTGTGATATTAGGGTGCTGTAATAGTTATGTTAAATTATTAATTTATCCTATCATCGTCATCTCAGCGTTAATCCCAGTCGCATTCGTAGCTTTTCAGCTTTGGAGTCTGGGGTCCGCTTTACCAGTCCTAACTGCTGATTTTGGCTAAACTTCGATATTTTCCGTGAAGCGACGGCCGTCTGATCTCCACAACCTGAAGGCGATATCTAAGCATTGCAGTTACACCATTTGTTATACTTTTGAGGGCTCCAACCAACCCATAACGACTGCCACTAGATGTTCGTATGGCAACCCGGACCAACGGCTTAACGTGCTTTCCGAGGCACGACCAGACTAGTGCAAATATTCATATTCATGCATACAAATATTTGCATTGTGTGGGGATCGAACCAGCGCCTCCTCGCGCAACGGCCGCATTCGCTACCGCTACGCCACGGAGGCTGTCTATTAATTTATCCTATCATCTATTTTATTTTCTCTTTTAAAATTCCACGGATATATTGTTGAAAAGAGTTTAAATATTATATTCATTTTAAGTATAATGTCAAAAAGAGAAATTATGAATATTTCGCTCATACGTTCCATTTCCTAAATGTCTGGCGTGTCGGTGACGATAAATAAAGTTGTTTGAAACGAAATGCTGAGTAATAAATAATACTTAAGAAGAAGGTCAACCTAGTACAAGAAGAAAACATTGGTAACTCATCTGAAGTTAGTTATATTTACTTAAATAGTCTGTTTCTAAATGAGATAAAAGATAAGAAGTCATATCATACTAATTTGTCTATAAACAATAAGTTGATTGAATTTCTACTCGATACTGGTGCCGATACTAACATATTGTCATTTGATACTTTTAATAGTCTAAACTTACCTTTGAATATCATAGTAAAGAGTCATAATAAGCTTTCAACTTTTAGTGGAGAAGTTTTACCAACAGTGGGTCAAACTACTTTGTCAGTCAGTCATAATAGTAAGCAATTTAAAATTAATTTTCACATAGTAGACTTGCCCTGTAGAAACATTATTGGTCGTAATAGTTGTGAGGTATTAAATTTAATTAAAAGAAATAATACTAAAGAGCCGCTTCAACCCCATGAGATAAAATTAATTCCATGGTATAAAGTAGGAGTCGATCTATTTGATCTAAATTCTGATAGATATGTCATAGTAGTTGATTATTTTTCCAAATATGTCGAAATTGCTAAACTAATAGGTGGTTCCAACAGTAAAATTGTCATTAGTCACTTGAAATCATTCTTTGCTCGTCATGGTATCCCTAATACACTAGTTTCAGACAATGGTCCCCCATTTAATTCAAAAGAGTTTCATAATTTTGTCTCAGAATGGCAAATTGAACATGTCACGTCTAGTCCTTACTGTCCTAGGTCTAATGGGTTCGTTGAAAGAGCCATAGGCACTATAAAAAATATGATGACCAAATGTTTTGCGGACAACACAGATCCCCATTTGGCATTACTTCAATATAGGAACACTCCTAAAGAGAGTATGTATTCCCCTGCACAATTACTTATGTCAAGAATACTTAGAACTAAACTTCCAGTCTTAGATAGAAATTTAAAACCTAAAATTCCACACTATAAGTCATTGTCTAACAGAATTAAAACACAAAATCACAAATCACAGATTTATTATAATCAACACTCAAAACCTTTGTCTTCACTTAATGTAGGTGATCAAATTTACTTTAAAAAACAGCCAGATAGTATTTGGATTCCCGGTACTATTTCAAGTCTTGACAATAACCCCAGGTCTTATATAATTGCGTCTCCAGAAGGAACATTCCGTCGTAATCGTCAACACATCTTGAAGCCAAACATAAGCACAACTCCTCAATCATCCAATGTCTCTTCTCAATGCTCACGTAGATCAGAATACAGTAGTTACAGTAGTCCTGTTGTTCCCCAAGAATCGCCTCAGCGTAGTACAATTGTTACTGCTAGTCCAGTCCAACAGTCTTCGTCATCTCCTCAGTCGAAAGTTCAGTCTCCTCGTTCGCCTTGTCCGGTCATGAAACCTGAAACAGAAACAAAAACATTAGATACACCAACACGTTCAAATATTAAATACTCGTCATTTGGTAGACCTATTAAGAAGCCAAGAAGGTTTGTTAATGTCTAGATATAAGTTTAGACCTAAGAATTGCACAAATTGATAATTTGCATCTACCTGTAAATTAATAATGATGTTAAATTTATATTGAAATGTGTTTATAAGTTACAAATGTCAAACTGATATGACATTAGTTGTCATTCAAATGTCACTGTCACATGTCATGTTCGTTTCGTTCGGAAAAGAAAAAGCATTGTACTTACCTCTGTTCTGTTTGTCGTTAAATTAACGTTCCTTTTCATGTAATAAGAAACATAAAATACTTTTAAGAAATTGTACTTACGTTCCGTTTCATATGTTGATAACTCAAGTTTAGAGTTTTATGTCTTGTAATTAAAATAAGTATTTTCAAAAGGGAAGATGTTACGTATATGTCTCAACACTATTGTCGATGCGCAACACTACCTATATATGGTCACTTCCGTTCTAGTCTGTCAATCGTATTATAGTCTCGAATACACACGTCGTAACACTGAGCTCCTAGTTTTATTATAAGACTATCCTGATGTCACCTGTCCTGCAGCATCTAGCAACAACAACCTTTACAATATACATTGAACTAAGCTGGTGTAGTATCGAATATTTAGATAAAATGATTACAAAACCATCTCACTAACTTCTGTTTTGTAATGTTTAGGAAATATGTTTGTTTTCGTATCGTAGGTATGATAATAGAAGGACAAGATATACAAAAATAATTATAACATCAAGTTATAATCTACAGATAATATATAAAAGAAAAAGTTACCCTACACTAGGAATTACTCCTGTATCGTGGGTGCGTTTACAAACATTTAATCTCACCAGACCCGAACCAACTACCTGTAGGCCATACACATATTTGTTCCGTGCGGGGATCGAACCGGCGACGAAGGAAGGCTTTAGGCTATATAACATCACGCTGCGACCAATAGGAGCGTGGCATAACTAACTCCACGCGAACGAGGTCGCTGGCGGCCGCTAGTTTGTTTATTTGAACGCGCTAATCTCAGGAACTACTAGTCTGATTTGAAAAAAAATATTATTTTATTTATATGTATTACAAATAAATATTTTTGTTTCGGTTTGTTTGTTTTGTTGTATAATAACAACTTTCTAAATAATTGCTTTTTTGTTACAGACATGAATGGAATCAACACGCAAGCAGAAACAACACAATCTTTTGAAACGACAACACTTGACTTTAGCACAGAAGACACAGAAGATATAAGACAAAGTACACAACAGAACGGTTCATACGTTTTTGTAATAGATGACGATGCTCAAAACGCTACAATCTCAAAAGATTTCCACCACAACGCACCAGAAAGCGCCTCCAGAGTATTAGTTGCAATTAAACCAAACAGCACCAATATATTGAAAATCGAACCGAATCAGAAATCATCTCCTCCAGTAAAACATCCAATCAGAATGCTACAAGATGACAAGGAAACAGTTATCAGCAGAAATGTGAAAGACGCAAAGATAAGGGCTCATGTAAGATATGACGAAGTTACAGGAGAATTGATGAATGGAGACCACCCTTGTCACAGGGAATGTAGAGAAGGAGAGGAACCAATGATATGTTACTATCATTTCGTCTTGGAATGGTATCAGACGATGAGCAAGGCTTGTTATGACTGTCCGTATAATTTGACTGACTGTTCTCGGCCTGATTGTATTCCGGCTGACGGTATGAATCGACCGTTGAATGTGATTAATAGAAAAATGCCTGGGCCTGCAGTGGAGGTAAGTAAAACTAAAATCATCATCATCATCATCTCAGCGTTAATCCCAGTCACATCCGTAGCCTTTTCAGCTTTGGAGCTTTGGGTCCGCTTTACCAGTGTAACTCCTGATTTTGGCTAAACTTCGATATTTTCCGTAAATCGACTGCCGTCTGACCTCCACAACCCGAAGGCAATATCTAAGCATTGCAGTTAAACCAATTGTTAGATTTTGGAGGGCTCCAACAACCCGTAACGACTGCCACTAGATGTTCGTATGGCAACCGGGACCAACGGATGAACGTGCTTTCCGAGGCACGACCAGACTAGTGCAAATATTCCTATTCATGCATACAAATATTTGCACTGTGCGGGGATGGAACCCGCACCTCCTTGCGCAACGGTCGCGGTTGCTACCGCTGCGCCACGGAGGCTGTCGCTGTCGAAGTAAAACTAAAATATATACCAAAAAGCGGCCGCGCGCGACTTCGTACGCGTGCAGTTAGTTATTATACTTCGTTTCTATTGGTCACAGCGTGATGTTATATAGCCTTAAGCCTATCTGAGTTAATCGGCTGTCAAAAGCAAAAAGAATTTTTCAAATCGGACCAGTCGTTTCTGAGATTAGGGCGTTCAAACAAACAAATAAATAGATAAACAAACTCTTCAGCTTTATGTATTCTGCCGTCATAAGGAAAAAAGACGCATCTAACATTTTTTTTTATGCAAAATATAAATATATTATTGTATGCTATTTCTTTTACTGATTTAGAATATGCATTTAACTCAATTTGAAAAAAAGATGTTAGATGCGTCTTTTTTCCTTACGGCGGCAGTATTAGTATCTATAGATTTACTTTTACCGTCTCGATAAAATCAGGGTATAAATGGTTAACGTAGTAAAAATACAGAATTAGATGTTGCCAAATTAACTTTTGACTCTTAAAAAAATTATCATCATCATCATTATCAACCTTTTTATTGTCCCACTGCAAAGAAGGATTGAGCGTAATCACCACGCTTGCTCAATGCGGGTTGGCGATTTCAGACTTAAAGTCCAGGTTTCCTCAAGATGTTTTCCTTCACCTTCAGTCGTTGGTGTCCAAGATATACTTCGAAAGTACATATAACTTTAGAAAAGTTACATTGGTACTTGCCTGACCTGGAATCGAACCCCCGCACTCATACTTGAGAGGCTGGTGTTTTAACCACTAGGCCACCACGACTGCTAAAAAATCAAGTAAAAATGAAATGAAATTTAGTGTGTGTAGAAGGAAATCGGAACCATTGTCTTAGTTACTAATTTAAATGAAAATCAATGGTAACCCGAGTGATTTTTAAATGAACAGACAGCTGTGCTGCTGGAGAGTTTGTTCCGCCACTTCTTCTTCACAGCGAAAGTACTAGGAAGTGGCAAAGGGCGGGCGTGTTGGGGGACTGTCTTATGTAATACTAGCTGTGCCCCGTGGTTTCACCCACGTAAGCTTCGAACCAAAAGAGCTCAGTATATAAGATAAGCGCCTGTTAAAATAATGGGAGCAATATGTACGTCGGCGTTTGCTCCCGTTTTCGCAACATTTTTTGTTACTGCTCTACTCCTATTGGTTATAGCGGGATGTTATATAGCCTATATCCTTTCTCAGGCTCTAGACTATCTGTGTACCAAATTTTATTACAATCGGTTCAGTAGTTTTGGCGTGAAAGCCGGACAGACAGACAGAGATACTTTTGCATTTACAATATTAGTATGGATTGACGTTCAAAAAGTGCTGATTTTCAGCCTAATTTGAATAAATTGGTGGTAAATATTTTGAAAAACCGACTGGTTTAATGCTTGCCATTTTATTGGGTCTAGAGCTGAAAGCCTACAAGCTTTTAGCTAATATTTTCAGTTTGAAATTAAATTTATAAAACTATCATACAGTAAATTGACAGATATTGCATCAATTATAATCATTAACTATTCAAAAGCATATGTATTTATTGAAACTTTCGATTGCATCAATACTTATCAGATATTTCGAGAATTTGTATATTTTTTTGTGTTTTTCGATTGCTATACGAAATTAAGACGTTTGATCCATATGAGAAACTAGCCTCGTCACGCGGTTTTACCCGCGTAGGTTTCGATATGTTTATTTTTTTATATGCTCCGCTCCTATAGGGCACAGCGTGATGTTGTATAGCCTAAAGCTTTCCTGAATTAAGGGGCTATCCAACGCAAAAAGATTTTTTCAAATCGAACCATTAGTTCCTGAGATTAGCTCGTTCAAACAAACTCTTTAGCTTTATATATTAGTACAAAACTAAAAGGTCTGATCTACATGTTAATCTATAACATGTAGATCAGACCTTTTAGTTTTGTAATAATTATAGTCTCGTACTTTTGCATATTACGAGCTGTTTCTTGTAGAGCCAGATCATTTTATTGGAGGAATTATTTTGAATTTTTGACAGTCATCATCATCAACCTTTTTATCGTCCCACTGCTGGGCACAGATCTCGTCTCATACAGAGAAGGATTGAGCGTAATCACCACGCTTGCTCAATGCGGGTTGGCAATTTCAGACTAAAAGTCCAGGTTTCCTCAAGATGTTGTCCTTCACCTTCAGTCATTGGTGTCCAAGATATACTTAGAAAGTACTTATAACTTTAGAAAAGTTACATTGGTACTTGCCTGGCCTGGAATCGAACCCGCACACTCATAGGTACTTGACAGGCTGGTGTTTGGACCACTAGGCCACCACGACTTTTTTTTTTGACAAAAAACATTGAAAAACAAGTCAAACGTCAATATATTATTCCATAAATAAAACTTATCAGTCGAGTGTAAAATCAGCCCTAAGAGATCCAAGTCTATCAATACACCCCTTTATTCACAAACGTTGCTTAAAGTTAACTAGTGATTAGCGAATGTTTAACCATACATTTTTGACGTTTGCCCGTCACTTAACTTTAATGATCGTTTATGAATAAACCCCTTATTAACAGTTTCTATTTAAACCAAGGGACCATTGTCTACCCTTGTGTTGTTGACACCACTACGATCCGGACGAAGCGTTTTGCTTTGTATTTTATACCGCGTAAGGATTGGAACAATTTGCCTGAAGTTCCATCAGACCACAATTTAAGTGTCTTCAAGGCTAGAAAGAATAGGCTCTTAATAAACTAGTGCAATTTACCACCAACGATTGCATCACGCTTGCCATCAGGTTGGATCGCGGTCGAGCAGTAGTTGATGACGTTATGAAAAAATGACAAACAATTATCTTATTATTTACAGGTGTGCCAACATGACCGTGTGATAGTAGACGTGGAGAATGACCTGATGACAGAAGGTACCACTGTACATTGGCATGGACAGCACCAGAAGGGAACGCCATACATGGATGGGACGCCGTACGTGACACAGTGCCCTATATTACCTGAGACTACATTCAGGTAAAGATCGTGTTTTGTTTTTTAGTGACAAGTGAAAATTGCTTTCAAATTGTTTCGCATTTCTATAGAATTGACATGATGTTACCGTATAGCTTAAAGGGACTTTACAGTGGCAAGAGATCAAAGGCTTGTGCAAGTTCATCTTACTGATGTAACCATTCATCAATATAAGCGCCTGTTAAAATAATGGGAGCAATATGTACGTCCGTGTTTGCTCCCGTTTTAGCAACATTTTTTGTTCCTGCTCTGCTCCTATTGATCATAGCTGGATGTTTTATAGCCTATGTCCTTTCTCAGGCTCTAGACTATCTGTGTACCAAATTTCATTACAATCGATTGAGTAGTTTTGGCGTGAAAGCCGGACAGACAGACAGACAGAGATACTTTCGCATTTATAATATTAGTATGAATTGTACAAGTACACTCTCCGGAATAAATTCCGTAAGACAAGGCGAAAATCGTCGAAAATCTTTTGCTTAATTTAAGTTTAGAAAATATAGGCGCTTCTTCTAAACTTAAATTCCTGTTTAGGCACGTAAAACAGCGTCGTTTTACATGCCTACACAGAAATTTAAGTACTTTTATAGGTTTTCCTAATCATGAAGAAAGTTTAGCTGTTTTATATTTGAAGACTTGAAATTAAATTAATACTAAAAATAAATTAATACTTTTGAATTTTGTACTTTAATAGTTAAATATGTCGTAGCGCTATGACTTGCGTTCTTGCACGGGTCTTATTGTTAAATGCAAATAATTTCATGATGAACCATCGGAATATAATAGCAATGTTTCCTGGGTAAAAAGAAATTGTTTCTATTTAGTCCGTCATTCAGATTATAGAAAAATATTGGATACGTATATTTATAAAAATTGACAAATATAAAAGGCATCAAAGATCAGGAGTGGTGGCTGATGACGACACTGCTTGCTAAAAAGTGTAGCGTGCAGTGACGTCACATGAGTTTTCAACGCATTGTGTCGTCTTCATTTTTTGTTTATATGAAAAAAGAAAATATACGTGTCTAGTATTTTTTGGAAATCTGACTGACGGACTAATTAGTTTTTTTAGTCAACTACCCTATTATATAAACTGAGTTTCTTGTAATGCTACCATTGTTTTCTTCTTCATAATCATGATCATTCTTTTGCCTTTATTCTAATTTAATTGTGGGGCAATGCAATGTCTTTTTCTTCCATACCGTTCTTTCCTTATATCTAATAGCCGCCATCTATATCCACTTCATCTTTCACATAATCTTTTTTATTGACCCTATGCCATTATTTTTTGTACTATTAAAAATCTTCTCATGACATCCTTTGCATTTCTAGATACCAGTTCAATGCGACACACGCAGGTACCCACTTCTGGCACTCTCACTCTGGTATGCAGCGAGCTGATGGCGCCGCCGGAGTCTTCGTCGTACGGAAACCCAAGTCTCAAGATGCTCACGGGAGATTGTACGATTATGATAGGTAAGTTTAATATACTTAATTATTTTTAAAGCTCATAACATTTGGTTATTTAGTGCCAGTGACCTAGGGGCGGGCAATCTTAGTTAAAAGTCAATAGCAACCGTAGAATCGATGACTGTTGAGGTAGACGTGTTCTTGAGTGAAAACCGCGAATCAGATAGTGTACCTAAAGCAGGCTGCGTGCTGGACTGCACGGTTAGCGTATTGGTCAAGCTATTGACTGCTGCGCTGCGTGTCGCGGGTTCGATTATGACCTACAGATAGTTGTTCCGGGTCTGGCTGTTTGTGTATGTGACTTTATGTTTGTAAACGGACCCACGATTCAGGAGAAATTCCTAGAGAGAGGCATTGTTTTTTTTTTTTTAAGAAAAGAAAGACCCAGTTAGGATAGCGTGGGTGGAGCGACGATTTTGGCTGGGTGGCTGGTAGGTGCCGGTTTGAATTGTTGAGAATCGATTTGATTGGCGTGAAGTCGAAGAGGCTTAAGTTCAGAAGAGGATTGCTGCAGGCTGGTGGTGATAATGAGAGGCTAAGCATTATCAAACAACGTGTATTCTATCAGTTGACAACGATACGTAGGATATTTATGATGCAGTAAACATTATTTGTTGTTTTAGGTTTTAGACAAGCTTATTTTTTGTGTAGGTGAAACCCGAAACACGTGTCCAGTATTTTTAAGTAAAGAATGTATGTACAAAATTTCAAATAAATTTCATGTAAAACCACAAAGTTAAGCTTATTATCTTACCTGGTTGTCCCAACAAAAATATGGCCAATGCGCCGCTCGCACGCCCGTGGCTGTAGCGGCGTGGCGCGGGGCCTCTGTCTCGCTGGGCTAGTACAATGTTCTACCGCCAGCTGTGTCATGCACTCGGTAACCACACTGCAACATTTTTTAATGTGATTTGAGAAAAAAATATAACACTGTGTAAAAATAATTGATATCGATTCAGTTGCTTATTCTGAAAAAACTGTATTCAGGTTTCGTGTACCAATAGTTTATATATAGACTAAATTTTAACTGTGTTTTGTTTTTATTGTAATTTACCTCTGTAGTGATAGGATACCAGATAAGTCGGTCTAAAGACAGATGACCGATGGTCCCGGATGTTGTTCTTTTATCTTTGAGCTTGTTACGGGTCGTCAGAAACCCGAAAGTCAGACAAGCAGTCTTGTGTTACCCAGTAACCTAAAAAGTGGAGGTCAGCTGGACTGGCTCTCCATCTAAAATACAGGTATTTGGCTTTTTTTTATAAATTATAAACTCGCGCCTGACCGCAATTCTGCCCGATTGCATCACTGCTTACCATAGTAGTGATGCAATCGTTGATGGTAAAGCGCGCTAGTTTATTAAGAGCCCTCTAGCCTTGAAAACACTTAAACTGTAGTCTGACGGAAACACCGCCGGTGACAAATTGTTCCAGGCCCTCGATCTACGCGGTATAAAAGACGAGGCGAAACGCTTCGTTCGGATCGCTGCGGTATCAACAACGGTGGGTGGAAACTCGCCGTATGATGGGTCGTCCGATGATGGAACGGAGATGGGGGAATTAAATCATGCAATTCCCTCGCACACTCCCCAAAATGCATACTATAGAACACCGACAAGTTGGCTGCTCTTCGCCTGTGCTCCAGGCTTTGGAGACCGTTTTGAGTTTCATCCTAGTTAGCAACCGAATGTATTGTGGCAGTACCTACAAACGCCACAAATGAACAATGCGTCATACTGACGTCATATGAATTCTACATCTCACAATCAGAGTTTACCGTGCAATTAGCATAATATACAACTTGCCAATTTCAACCATCGGGCAAGTGCCCTCCAGGCATAACACCTGTCTGGTCGGAGGATCCTCCCTTTTCTATGGAGGATGAGTGAACTTTACTCCCTGTTCCTCATGCCTCCACAGTAATATAGTTGGGAAAAGGCTAAGCATTTTGGTTTTGATTGTAGTTAAAGTACTTATAGGATCCCAAAGGCACTCCTAAAAGTTGAATGTGTCATTTGGACTTCGCATTTCGCAACAAGTAAGTAAACTTCCAATAAGTTTCCGGCATCATTCTAGCTCCTTTAAGACTCAAATTACCCGGTGTTGTTCGCTTAGTAGAATTGTAATTTCGTATTATCCGTTTATTATTAAACCGATTATTCTAAATTGTTTGTCAAATATTTAAGCGCCATTTTAGAAACTTAATTTAGGAAATTGTTTATAAGTAAAATGGCCTATAAAGTCTTTTCAAAGATTTGAAGGCATTCTAAACATAACTGTTGGTAACATCAACGTCTCTTTTGTACATAAGTAAATAAAATAACGCATTCATTAATCATCATAAACCTTTTTATAGTCCCACTGCTGGGCACAGGTCTCCTCTCATCCAGAGAAGGATTGAGCGTAATCACCACGCTTGCTCAATGCGGGTTGGCGATTTCAGACTTAAAGTCCAGCTTTCGTCAAGATGGTTTTCCTTCACCTTTTAATCAGTCTTAGAAAGTACATATAACTTTGCCTGACCTGGAATCAAACCCGCACACTCATACTTGAAAGGCTGGTGTTTTAACCACTAGGCCACCACGACTTCATTGCACTCACATTTATTAATAGCTTGTGCTATGAATAAAGGAACACACCATCGATTAGCCGATTTAAAATCTCCGGCAACAGCCAAAGGATTTATATAATAAAATCAAGCGTATCAACTAGTTTACCGTAGAGGTTGTTTCTCCTACGGAGCAAATCGTATTACCTTCTGCATAGAATAAGGTACACCAAATAGAAGTGAATCTCCTCTTCTTTCTTTGATCGTGTGTTTATTACACCGGTATAATCTCTTTCCACAATACCTCTTCAACACGTACTAATAGGTTGGTCATTACACAACATTGTAGGTCATGAAACAATGCACTGCTTTGACTTTATGGGATGTGTTAGTAGTAGATGTTAATAAGGTATATCTTGGGTATTATTGGACCTAAAGAACTACCGCTCACCATGAAATACGTTTCAATTATAGAAAAAATGTTATAGATATTAAAATATGTGCGTATTCTGTCAAAACACAAAATCAAAAGTAATTTATTTAATTTAAGCTGAGAACTTCCACTAAGTACCACCAGTGGCAGTGGGCGAGGCATCTTGTTCGTAAAACCGTTGCCCGGTGGGGCAGTAAGGTTCTGGACTGGCGGCCATGTAGCGGTAGACGCAGCGTAGGCAGGCTTTCAACAAGGCGGACCGATGACCTGATGAAGGTCGCGGGAAGCCGATGGATGCGCGCAGCACAAGACCGGTCATCGTGGAAAGCCTTGGGGGAGGACTTGGTTCAGCAGTGGACCTCTATAGGCTGAAGAAGTAGCTGAGAAGCAGCACAATTTGAACATCAAAATTACGAGAAACTGGCCCAAAAAATGCTCTCTCTCTACTACTCCCAAGTGCTTTCTCTGGGGAACTATTGGCGCAACAAACGCCTGGGCGTTCACAGCTGTCTATTTAGTTAGAAAATAGTTGATTACAATAATAGCACGAACACATTGGATTGGTGAATTTCACTTGTCTTGTCGAATGTTTGGTTCTAGGTTATGCCGGTTTCTTTATAAATTCTTCTTCACAACTTTGAATAGTAAGAGAAAGAAATTACGTTTTTATTTTGAAGTAAACAAGATGCTGAGAAAGAACATAAACATAAGAACAAGTTGGGGAAAATATGCGTCACATCCAAAGAAAATATAGTTTAAAAAACTAAAAAAAAAACATGCCTTTAAAAAGTATCAAACTGAAAAGTTAATAATAATTTTAAAAAAAGCGTGAGGCGTTTTGTGCCATAATTTTTGTATATTAAGCACCTCACGCTTTTTTTTTATATTACTACTAGCTTTCCGCCCGCGTGGAATTCGGTTATATCGCGCTTTTTAGATTTCCCTCGGGAACATCAAATTTTTCCGGGAAGGTAGCCTATGTTCTTTCTCAGGGTCTAAAGATTGTCTGTGCCAAATTTCATCAAAATCGGTTGAGAGGTTTAAGCGAGAAAGCGTAACAGACAGACAGATAGACAGACAGACAGAGTTACTTTCGCATTTATAATATTAGTATGGATTAGTTTGATATTTTTTAAAAGCAAGTTTTTTAAACTATATTTATTTTCAAGTTTTTAGTTCGATATTCTTAAAAAAAAAAAAACGAACGAACGAACGTATTGAAAACGGTGGTACATTTTACAGTAATGAGCCGCTCACTCGTAGTCCAATGAGTTAGAGACGGACAAACAAACAAGCAAGCAAGCAAACCTACAAGTGAAGCTAATAAAAAGCACGTAAAAATAAGGCCATCGTTCCGCACAATAGTAATGCCGTATGCGTTACAGAGTCCCAGCGCTGAAGTAATGTGGTGGAAATGTTAATTTTCGGTCTCGCATCTACAGAATATCGTTTCTTACTCTATGCCCTACCTTGCTAGCTTCGTCCCGAGGTCTCATTTGAGTCAATATTGAGAGTACATACAAAGAAAGGTGTGCACAAATAAACATCTAGTGAACGTTCAGCTCAAGTCAAAGAGTTCGTTTTATTTGGTCGGTTTATTTAGAGGTTTAGTTGGAAGATTAGGTTAAGAGGTGGATTTTATAGAATTAGTGTCGCTTGCGTTTATATAAGATAATGTTGATTTTAGTATGTCCAGCTGCTTGAGCAGAAATTTTGTTTTATTTGGCTTAATAAACATTTGCCATTTGGACAGGGTCATATACAGATGATTTCGGCAAATGGTTATCTAAATATTAAATTTGTTTCTAAGAATTTGTAAAATATTTTTAATACCATAAATTTTTAATTTAAAATGTTAAACCACCCTTCATGTCCTATCTAGCCTTTTTGCCATTATATAAGGGTCTGCTTCCTTCCTTAGTTTATAATAAATTATTAAAAAAGAAAAAGTCATTGTACTAACTGACACTTTTTTTTACAGATCTGAACACGTAATGCTGGTAACAGACTGGATCCATGACTTAACGATGGGTATGTTCACGGACCATCATCACTCAAAAGGTGATAACAAGCCACCGACGCTGCTCATCAATGGAGTTGGACGGTTCAAGGTCTTCAATGATACTGCAAAGCCTATGTATATGCCTGCTGCGAGGTTTAATGTTGAACAGGTAACTGCACATAATGATAGAATGGTAAACATTTAGAACATGGATGACAGAGATTTGAAAGAAAAAGAAATTTGCACAGATAAAAAAAAATTGTTTATGGGAAGACCTATTTTCTAGTAGACTCTAAATAAAATAGAATTTGGAGTTTGTGAGCAAACATACTCATTTAATATAATTTACTGTAAATTGGAAATTTAAAAAAAATAGAACTAAACCCAAATACACCCTATACAATATGTTAAGAAAACCCTGTCCGACCCGTAAGGATAGTAAAGGTTAGGTAAACACATGACCAAATAACATATGAAATTTTACATAATCAACATAGTAACAATACTAGTGAATTTTGAAATAATCTTTTTTTCCCGCGAATTAATTACAACTTCCCCAAAATTTTGTAATTTTTAAAAAGTGATAACATTATTTTTGACGGTATAATTCTGAGCGAATAGCGATGCGACCGCGTGCCGCGTGCACCGCCCCTCTTCGCCCGCGCCTGGTTGGCCTACCGCACAAGTTTTAATTACCTCTTTTTGCGAAATAATATTTATTTTTAGGGGGATTTTTTTTTAAGTTTAGCCCGGCTTTGTAGTCATTAGTAGAATCAGTTATCGATACCTAACAATACCTTCACGGATCGGACAGGGTTTTCTTTACATATTATATGTATATCTTACAATATTAAAAAGTTAATATTAGTCATGATGTAAACGCTAAAATGGAAAATGTGACTCGGAGAGATTTGAATCCTATAATACCGATAAGATTATGTCTACAGCAAAGAACGGACCTAACGGTTAGCGCATTGGTCAAGCTATTGACAGCTGCGCAGCGTGTCGCGGGTTCGATTCCCGCACGGAAATAATAATATTTGTATGACCTAAAAGTAATTGTTCCGGGTCTGGATGTTTGTGTATGAGAGTTTATGTGTAGGTAAAACGCACCCACAACACAGGAGAAATTCCTTGTGTGAGGCGTTTTTTAGAAAACAAAAAGAAAAAGAATTGTGTATTGAGAATTTCTATTTCGTTCTTCCTGTATACGACATACTTTACTTAAAGTTCAAAGAACATTTGAACTTCAAAGAAGATTTAAGTTATTTGTATAAAAGATTACGCGGTAATAAGCGGTTTACGATTTACGAGGTTTTAAAAAAAAATACTTACTAGATCTCGCTCTAAACAATTTTCGTTGACAGATTTTATAGTACATCATATGTTTTTTTGTAGATTTTTCATTTTCTTATTTTAGAAGTTAGAAGGGGGGGGGGGGCAACCTTTTTCCACTTTGGAAGCGACTGTCAGGCAGCTATTCGGTTTAGAAAAAAAAAATATTTTAGAAACCTCGATATCATTTTTGAAGACCTACCCGTAGATAACCCACACGTTTGTGGTTGATGAAAAAAAGAATTGAGTTTCAGTTCTAAGTATGGGGAGCCCCCAATATTTATTATTATTTTTTTTATTTTTGCATCAAAATGGCTGTGACATACGAACGGACAGACGGACAGACAGACATGACGAATCTATAAGGGTTTCGTTTTTTGCCATTTGGCTACGGAAGCTGGCTACGGAACCCTAAAAAGCATATATGGATATTTTTTAAATGATTGCAGGGTTATTTTTCAAACACTAGCCACCTTTACCGAGCATCCGACTGCACCGTTTTCTCGACGAGATTAGGATCGTAATCTCAATTATTTTTTTTCATTTCTATCCGCATATTCCCACAGGATCTAGGAGTTAGTTAGTAATATATGAAGAAACTTCTTAAACTATAGCTGACGGCATGTCAACCAGTCTCTTCATTATAATTTTTCAGTCTGATCCACCTTCCACTTGAACACCCAAATGTCTGTCATTTAAACGCTCAGGCAATAACTTTAAAGAAACTTCTAACGATTCTAACAGCTCCAACACAACTAAAAATCAACCTTATTTTCAGGGCTACAGGTACCGTTTCCGTGTAATCAACGCTGAGTTCCTAAACTGCCCCATTGAGTTGTCAGTCGACGGTCATAACATTACGGTGATTGCTTCAGACGGCTACGACTTGCAGCCTATTACAAGTAAGTGATCAATGTAACAGTTATTGTAATGCTTGCATGGTAAGGAAGGATGAGCTTTGGATAGGAAATTCAGAGTGAATCGGAATCGATGTCACGGACTTAGTTATATTAACGATAAAATGTTAAGAACAGAGTTACTGGATAACTTCTGATTGTAAAACGGGTTTTTTATTATACAATGTACAAAACATATTTACTTGTCTACACAATTATTAAAATTACTGTCAAGATGGAATAATACACATGCAGCGGTACATATAAATGCAACATGCGAACAACGTGTTATACTGACATTACATAGATTCTGCATCTCGCAAGCAGAGTTTACCGTGCAACTAATATATACAGAGTGGTGCTGATAATACGACAATAAATGAAAACACGAACAATGCTGGTTCATAGCAATAATCCTAAACCATAGAAAAAAACCTAGCAACAAAAAGAAAAAAATGAAAATTTCAAAAAAACTAAATCGCATACAATTGCAAACGGAATAGAACATCCTTTATAATATTGGTTCACTGACCTCCGATCGGCGACAGCGCGATCTCCTGTATCGACTTGTGATGGTTTTTTCGCGCCATAATTATTATAGTTTACTACCGCTGGATGCGGCGGTCATCGACCTGTAAGCGCTTCCTTATCAACATGTACATCATGTAGAAAATGTGAAAAATGAAAAATAATTTCCTATGACTAAACTAATGGATATATTTATATGATTTTTTATATGTAGACTGAGAATGTGTTGAGGTACACGATGTTCAATTTATTGTCGTATTGTCATCACCACTTTGTATACAACTTCCCCACATTAATTATGCCATACTTTACGCTAACGTGCATCCATCGTCAATGGCATATTCATGACTTTAATGAATAAATATCGCAGCAGTATATCACTCTTTTGAACCTACCAGATAGCTTTGGCCTAAACATTACCACTATTGTGTCAGGTGCGTTTAATAGGTGCTTATTTCTTTTTTATTTTTTTTTTATAAATTATAAACCAGCGTTTGACAGCAATCCCGCCTGATGGTAAGCAGTGATGCGATCGTTGATGGTAAAGCGCGCTAATTAGTTAGAATTTAATATTAACACGCGGACGGAGTCGCGGGGAACAGCTAGTCTATACTAAATTACTAATATATAAAGCTGAAGAGTTTGTTTGTTTGCATGTTTGTTTGTTTGAACGCGCTAATCTCAGAAGGTTATTAGAAAAATCTTTTTGCGTTGAATAGCCCATTAACCCAGGAAGGCTTTAGGCTATATAACATCACGCTGCAACCAATAGGAGCGGAGCATAATAATTAACTACACGCGAACGAATTCGCGGGCGGCCGCTAGCATCAAATAAAACCCTAGAGGGATAATAAACATATAAAACATAAAAGACGTCTCACGATCACAGAGTATATCAAACATAATGAATTGAAATGTCCATTAGAAGACTTGCTGAAGCTTTAATGTTTTTCATTTCTGTGTTCATTTACATTCAAATCTGAGGTTTCTTTTGTCGCCTGGCCTGGGGTTGTCTCTGCTATTTTTTCCTCATTACCGGCCCATCTTTCTAGTCTTGGTGTTGCCATGTTAGGGTTATATTCAGAAGGACCTCTTTGATACTTTTTTGCATATTTACTTTTTTGTAAGTTATGACAGCCTCCGTGGCGTAGCGGTAGCGGACGCGACCGCTGCGCAAGGTGTCGCGAGTTCGATCCCCGCACAGTGCAAGTATTTGTATGCATGAATATGAATATTTGCACTGGTCTGGTCGTGCCTCGGAAAGCACGTTAAGCCGTTGGTCCCGGTTGCCATACGAACATCTTTACGGGTTGTTGGAGCCCTCAAAAGTCCAACAATTGGTCTAACTGCAATACTTCGATGTCGCCTTCGGGTTGTGGAGGTCAGGCGGCAGTCGCTTCACGGAAAATGTCGAAGTTTAGCCATATCAGCAGTTGGACTGGTAAAGCGGACTCCAGACTCCAAAGCTGAAAAAAAGGCTTCGGATGTGACTGGGATTAGCGCTGTGATGATGACTTTTTTGTAAGTTATCCGACTATCGGACTTCTGGAGAGCCGTAACGACTGTCGTCGGACGACCCGTCGTACGGCTGGTTTCCACCCTTACGTTGTTAACACTACTACGATCCGGACGAAGCGTTTCGCCTCCTCCTTTATACCGCGTACATCGAGGGACTGGAACAATTTGCCCGCGGCGGTGTTTCCGTCGGACAACAATTTGAGTGTCTTCAAGGCTAGAGTGAATAGGCTCTTAATAAACTAGTGCGCTTTACCATCAACGATTGCGTCACTGCTTGCCATCAGGCAGGATTGCGGTCAAGCGCTGGTTTATAATATTTAAAAAAAAAAAAAAAGAAAAAAACTGTCAATGTTCGACGAATAACAGTAAAGACCAGCAGTTTAATGTATTTTCTAAGGCAAGGGGGGTATGTAAACCACCCACACCGGACCAACCCTGGGAAGCGTAGCTTAACCTAAACGACCTACCCGTGCTTTTGTCACTATTTAGCCAGAACTAGTTTCGACGCTATGCTATGAAATAAAAAACATAACTTTTGCTATTGCAGTCAATTTATGTTGAAAGTAATGTAATTGAATATATCCAATTGTGTATATTATTTGGCCTTCTGTAATCTTCACTCCATTCTGCCCCTGTAGCTTCAATAGCTCTAGGCTTTATTTGGGCCAGTGTAGTTAGTATTACTGCTTTTTAATCGTTTGTGCAAATTCGCTAGATATGTGATTTTATTTTTTTTAAAAGCAATAATGCTTTGCATTTTAGTGTGAGTATTGATTTATAGAAAAGGGAGGATCTTCCGAGACGGGTGTTGTATCTGGTGCGCTACTGTCCGACCATTGATGTCAGCCATCAGGCAGACAGCAAACTTTGCTTGCGCGATGCAGCGAATCGATTCTGCCAAAATGTCACCGTGAAAAGTTGTGAGCTTAGAGCGTACTCTCAATAGAGCTATATTACACATCATATAGTGTAGAAGTGTCATGCTAGGAAGCATAAGGTACAATGACAGTTCACTTTAAAAAGGACTCTTTTCTAGGACACTTTGTAAAGGACTCTTTTCCATTGTTTATGCCATACTTTACGTACGTCCATCGTCAGTGGCATTTTCTTGACTTCAATGAATAAGTATCACAGCAGTAATATCGATCTTTTGAACATACCGGATTCATCATCATCATCATCAACCTTTTTTATTGTCCCACTGCTGGGCACAGGTCTCTTCTCATACAGAGAAGGATTGAGCGTAATCACCACGCTTGCTCAATGCGGGTTGGCGATTTCAGACTTAAAGTCCAGGTTTCCTCAAGATGTTTTCCTTCACCTTTTAATCAGTCATTGATGTCCAAGATATAATTAGAAAAGTTACATTGGTACTTGCCTGACCTGGAATCGAACCCGCACACTCATGCTTGAGAGGCTGGTATTTTAACCACTAGGCCACCACGACTTACCAGATTGCTTTGGCCTAAACATTACCACTATAGTGTCAGATGCTAACATTACGTACAACTCTTCACACTGTTTTTAACTGCAGTTATTTGGGCATATCAGAATCAGTAGGTATATATGCATCTGAACGCTAAATGTCGTCATTAAAAACAATGAAAATCGAGTCGCAATCTCAGCTCAACGATAATTAATGTAACATAAACTTGGTAACACCATAATAATATACATTTTTTTGTTAATAATTAGAAACTAGTGCCTTACCACATTACCACCTGACGGTAAGCAGTGATGCAATCGTTGATGGTAAAGCGCGCTAGTTTGTTAAGAGCGTATTCACTCAAAAAAAGACTGAGTGAATAGGAAGGAAAACGGCAGTTGAGCGAGGTGATGCAATGTTAAACCCAACAGCACGACCAAACGATGCTGGGCTAGAGGGAGATTGATCTGGAGGCCCGCTACGATCAAACTCAACAACATTAGGCGCATCGTACCCGACACATCGCAAAATAACTGCTTAGACCCGTCCTCCGTAAGGCTTCACCAGACATCATGCCGGAACACGTCGAATCGCTTGGCGGCAAGACTTTGTCTGGTGGGTGGTAACTTCTGCCGGCAGCCGATGTTGAGGCCTACTGCCGAGAAACATAAACTTGGTAACAGTGTATGAAAATTTGAGGTATTTTTGAGAGCCTCACCCTCTCATTCTCTTAGAGCTATTGACAGAGATTAGACCGTAAATGTACTTAAAATACCCCTACTAGGTCATTAAAGGGGTAAGTATAGCTTAAACGGGTTTTTGATAATAGATTAATATTTGCAATATATCTGCAGCAAACAGAAATCTGTATGTAAAGTTATATGTACTATCTAAGTATATCTTGGACTCCAATGACTGATTAAAAAGTGAAGGAAAACATATTGAGGAAACCTGGACTTTATCATTTCATTTTCTTGGACCGCATTCAGCAAGCGTGGTGATTACCCTCGATCCTTCTCTGTATGAGACGAGACCTGTGCCCAGCAGTGGGACGATAAAAAGGTTGATGATGATGATGATGAAATGTAGATCTCAATGCTATACACATTAAAAATCCTTCATACGTATCCATATTCATATTGTAAGCAAAATAATAGACTTATATTTGCAACATATTTGAAGCAAACGTAAACCTCAATGATATACAATATACATAGTACCTTACAAATCCTACATATGTATAACAAAGTATCCTCACATAGTTAGCAAAACTCCCAGAGATAGCATAATTTGCGCTCGCATTAGTGCACTCGCAGCGGATACGCAGCTGTTATCGCAACGTATGCAAACACACTAGCAACTTTGCTTCTAGGATCCAAATATACTGGAGATTTTTGGTCAAATATTTGTTGAACAGTCAGTTTGGATTATTATTAACGCAATTTGCTTCCTCTAGAATACGGAAATACTGGAGACTGTTGATCAAACATTAGCCGATTTTGCCGTTTGTTCCCAAACTGTTGTTGTTGTTTGTTGGGTATTGTATGTGTGTATAGTTAGATATAATCATTATAATCAACCTTTTTATCGTCCCACTGCTGGGGCACAGGTCTCCTTTCATACATAGAAGGATTGAGCGTAATCACCACGCTTGCTCAATGTGGGTTGGCGATTTCAGACTTAAAGTTCAGGTTTCCTCAAGATATTTTCCTTCAATAGTTAGATATAAATATATTTAAATAGTACTACTGGTGGCGGTATTGCGTTAGGTTAAGGTTACCTGTAATGATGGCTGTATATGTTAATAAATAAATATACAATATGTAAAGAAAACCCTGTCCGATCCGTGAAGGTATTGTTAGGTATCGTTAACTGATTCTAATAATGCCTACAAAGCCGGGCTAAACTTAAAAAAAAATCCCCCCAAAAAAATAAATATTATTTCGAAAAAGCGAGGTAACTTAATGCATGTGCGGTAGGCAACCCGATAGCCCCGCCCCCCCTCACCCGCGCATACATGCGCGGGTGAAAGGGGGCGGGGCATGCGGCACGTGGTCGCATCGCTATTCGCTCCGCCACAAATGGTGTTGTCAGTTTTTTAAAAATTACTAAATTTCGGGGAAATTGGAATTAATACCCGGGAAAAAAAGATAATTTCAAAATTCATTATTATTGTTACTGTGATGATTATGTAAAATTTTATATTATATTTGGTCAAGTGTTTACCTAACCTTTAATATCCTTATGGGTCGGACAGGGTTTTCTTTACATATTGTATAAATCCTTACTAATATTATATATGAGAAAGTGAGTTTGTTCCGCTTTCACGCCGTAGCTACTGAACCGATTGCTTTGAAATTTTGCAGACGTAATGTTAGAAGTCCGGTTTAAATAATATGGTACATTTTGTCTAAAAAAAAAGATGATATTCCCGAGGGAAATCTAAAAAAAGCGATATAACCGAACTCCACGCGGGCGAAGCCGCGGGCGTAAAGCTAGTAAATAATAAATAAACTAAATTAGAAAAGGACAGAAGCTAATCTTTAGTTTACGTCAGTTATTAAAAACATGCGACCAAAAATACGTCAGTATACGTAAGACGCCGCTTAATATGACAGGACAAAACAAATATTGATGTCCTGTTCTTTTTTTTATGAAATGTAAAGAATAAATAAATAGTACGTTTATTTCACAAAACTTACATAGAGGAAAGAAAAGAAAACATATTTATATCTGTGGAACTTACACCAAGATTACTTAAATCTATGCGCAGACTATGTAAACCCTGTTTCTTACACTAGGGAAACCTGTATTATAAGAGACAGTGGTTCGGTCATTATGATTAGGTTTTAAATGACAAGGGAAGCGTGACGACATACATCAGGGGGCGAGGTCTACGAGTAATATTTCACTTAATTTGTATTTGTGTAATATTACAACAATTACAATAATTACATAAATATAGGGTAAATGTAAGAGTAACACACACAAAGCCCAGAGTAACACACACACAAACACACACACACATTGCTCATGCAACACACACACACACACACGCACGCACATTGCTCGTAGAACCGATGGCCGATGGGGCAGTAAGGTTCTGGAGTGGCGGCCACGTACTGGAAGACGCAGCGTAGGGAGGCCCCCAACAAGGTGGACCGATGACCTGGTGAAGGTTGCGGGAAGCTGATGGATGCGGGCAGCACAAGACCGGTCATCGTGGAAAGCCTTGGGGGAGGCCTTTGTCCAGCAGTGGACATATATAGGCTGAGGAAGAGTAACAGAAAGGTATAGTTTCTAGTTGTGTGTGTGTTTGTTTACGAGTGAGTGCGTGTGTGTGGTGTGTGTGTATATGGGGTGGGTCGCTTTGGTTTATTATTATTTTATTTTACTTAGAATAAGAAGCATTAAACTCAAAAGACATGTATCAGAAATGTATGGAGCCTGGGCCAGTGCATAGCGCTGGCTCAGGCTCCATCATGTCTATGTACACTTATTATGAATATCAGTAGACAGTATACAGGTAATTAACTGCTTTTTATGTTAATCCATACTAATATTATAAATGGGAAAGTGTCTCTGTCTGTCTGTCCGGCTTTCACGCCAAAAACTATTGAACCGATTGTAATGAAATTTGGTACACATATCTGTCTAGAGCATGAGAAAGGACACAGGCTATATAACATCCCGCTATGATCAATAGGAGCAGAGCAATACCAAAAAATGTTGCGAAAACGGTAACTTACGCGGATATACATACTTCTCCTATTATTTTAACAGGCGCTTATTTTATATCAATTGAGATCTTTTAATTTACGAGAACCACCGCGCGCTGTGAACGGAAGTCCACGCGGACTGAGTCGCGGGCAACAGCTAGTTTCCTATATTTTGGTTTAGTTTTTATGTACATTCAATTTAACTCGGTCCAGGAGTGCAACACAACTATGCAATAATAAATATGGTGGTCAGCAATAAGCGAAGTGAGATTTTGACAGTGACATCTGTTTGACGTGTCATGTATTTAAGGCTACCGAATTATATTATCTACCACAAGCGGCCGCCAGCGACTTCGTCCGCGTAGAGCTAGTTATACTCCCCTCCTGTTAGTCGCAGCGTAATATTATATAGCCTAAATCCTTCCTGGATTAATGGGCTATCCAACGCAAAACTAATTCTTCAAATTGGACCCGTAGTTCCTGAGATTAACGCGTTCAAACAAACAAACAACCTCTTCAGCTTTATATATTAGTATAGAGTATATATGTATATGACAGCGAAAAAACAAAACATGAATTCCGAAAATACGGTAGCACATCTTTTGATATCTGTTAGTGCAACTAGATTAGTTTTAATATTTGTGAAGTGGCGTGACGGTTTGGACGTTACTTTAGTAAATAAGGTCGCAAAACAAAAATAGTTACTAATAGCTCGCAAACACAACCAACTCAAATCAACACTTACCGTGAATACAACGGGAAAACAGAACTGTCAAAGTCGTCAATCAAACGTCATAAACACTGATGACAGTGGATATGGCGTTTGATTGACGACTTTGGCTACACTAAAAAAGGGTTATCTCACTAAAAAAGTTTTCAAATAATTAATTACATATATTTGTATCTTTATTCAATTTAATTTAGTAGTATTTTTTATGAAAATCTATTTCTTTTTCCTTTTTCTATATACTGTCCGGGCCCAAAATAAAACATCTCGATTTAAAAATCATTTTTTAAGTAATGAAGTAAATATGTGAATTCGACCAAATTAAAAACACTACAATTCATAGCACAATCAAAGACTTAAAATAATACAATCAACAAACAAACCAATTTGCTAACAGGAAAACAGCGAATCGAAAACTGAAATATTCATGTTGCTGTACCTAAGAGCGCACGAAACAAATTGTCGGGAAAACAGAGCTGTAAAAATGCATACACCTAGTTAACAAGGCAAAAATGGAAAAAAATACGTAGAATAGTTTTATTGAAACTCTTGCCGCCTTGTTGTTAAATGCAAAGTAGTTTCATTCGTTGACTTTCCTGCGCGGATTTGTGTGGCTGCTTTTGTGACAGTTTTGGTATGTATGCCAAAACCGCGGATGAAGGTACCGGGGAATGCATTTTCTGAAAAAAAAAGAGCTGAAACGTATAGCCGTTTGAAATCTCATTTAGACATTTTGTAAATATTTAAATTACTTAACATTTTCGCACGTGTTATTGGCAAAATTGTGGTGTCTCTTCCACAAGGGCCATTGATCTAAAGTTGAAGTTAATTTTTGTGCTATGCATAAGTTTAAGCTTCTTCACCTTATTTTGCCACTTTGAGATCTTTTATTTACCAGTTTTTCCAGGTCAGTTTTGTCGCGAATCTGGAACAGCCACAATTATATGCCAAGATATATAAACGTGTAATTCTCAGGCTTTCAGTTCACTACTCACAGAAAAGTATATAAAATAATATAAAAAAAAAATATATATAATGTCTCCGAGTCTTGTTTGAGTGGGACGTTATCTCCCACGATAATCCTATGGTGTAAACAGACCACCTATAATGATATTAATGACTAGAGTTTATGGTCGCAAAAGTTAATCAAATTGGACTTCACAGATTCTTAACTTTTTCATTTTTTTAACGTTGCCTGTTTTACTCAACTTGAAATAAGGCCTTTTTTAAACGTTGCCCGTTTTAAAAAAGGCTTTATTTATCGTACGTTTGTACATTTAAACTAACACACAAACAGCCAGACTCAAACACCGCAACAACTACCTGTACGCCATACAAAAATCTGTTCCGTGTGAGAGAACCCGCGTAGCGATCAATTTTCGTCAATTATTCATCTAGACAGAGATACTTCTGAATTATTATTAACACCGCTATTAACTTGCCCTATATTATCAAACGGTTAGTAACATTAAAGTTGAATCTTCCACTTAGATCAGGGTTTAAATTAATTTCGACGTCGTTTCCGATATTACTCAAACCTCCGAATATATTTTCACTCAATATCCGAACTTCAAGCTGCTGCAATATCTATTACAATCGCCGTTTGAATTTAGCGAGGATCAACCCTATTTCCAATAAAGCGCGGTCCAGTTTTGCTTTATTAGATTATGCTCACACACCTCGGAGATGCTGATCAAACATGAATTGATTATTCACTACCAAAGCCCCGTTTACTTACCTTTTGCTTCAACCTTATATGGAGCTTTTCTTTTCTCCATTTTATTTCGAATGACAATTTAATTACGATACTGAAGATTTATATAGGTTTAAAGTTTAACGAGACAGCAGACTGAATTAGTGTAGCGTTTTACGTTACGGTACTGAAATTTTTGATTGCTTACAAGATAAAATGTTAGTATCGTAACAGTAAAAATACTTTAAACTAACTGAAATAACCTTAATTACTCTTTATTTAAAAGTATATAGTCCCTTACTTAATTGTTAACGTGTCCAGTACTGTGAACATAAGCTTTATTTTGACGGCATTAATACAAAATATCTATGACAGCCTCCGTGGCGTAGTGGTAGCGAACGCGGCCGTTGCGCAAGGAGGGTTTCGATCCCCGTACAGTGCAAATATTTGTTTGCATGAATATGAATATTTGCACTGGTCTGGTCGTGCCACGGAAAGCACGTTAAGCCGTTGGTTCCGGTTGCCATACGAACATCTAGTGGCAGTCGTTACGGGTTGTTAGAGTCCTTAAAAGTCTAACAATTGGTTTAACTGCAATGCTTAGATATCGCTTTCGGGTTGTGGAGGTCAGACGGCAGTCGCTTCACGGAAAATATCGAAGTTAGCTAAAATTAGACATTAAAGTTAGACTGGTAAAGCGGACCCCAGACTCCAAAGCTGAAATAAAAGCTACGGATGCGACTGGGATTATTGCTGAGATGATGATGATGATGATGATCTATACTAGGACTAAAATTAACTCTCAATCGTCACAACTTTGGTGATTCCACTTCACAACATGATCTTTCCAGTAGCTTTACTAGACACAATTCGGTGGACTCTAGGGATAATTCGTATTCTAGCTGTTATGTAAAAATTTACCTGCTATACGTCTATCCAGAAATAAACCAAATCATCTCCTGTATGCGAGTGTAGCCCATTTTTCCTGATTTTTCTCACATATACGGAAAAATAGTGTGAAATATTTCAAATGTTTCCCTCATTCCAGTCACCGTACATTCACAGAACAATGCAAAACTATATATTTTGTTTGCGTAACACCAAAAATTTTGTATGTTTTCATAAAGTGTGGAGAGAACTTTTGAAATAACGATTGTTCTAGATGGGGCTTGCTACTAGAACAGTCGCTGTTATGCGACAAATTTCATGACGTGCTCTTTATTTTATTATTATTGCTCTCGGAAATATGTGGAACAACAGTACTCGTTAGAAATAAATTGTTGTAGAATTTCTCTGTACAGCACCCTAACTGCAAAACACTATTCGTATGATTTTAAAGCGCCAATCCATTGCTCCATATGCTGGACAAATGCGTCTGATCAACAATGTAAATAATGCAGTGAATGTTGCAGAATTGTCAGAATGAAACCTTTTACTACTGATAGTGGATTACGCAATTACCCTGCAGGTATTTGTGATGCATATGTAATAGAATTTTATATAGATTGACAATTGTTTTATACTTAGCTTCTAAGAAACATTGTTGGAAAGTGGGCGTTCTATCGCCTATACACACGATTAAAGGAGATAATTTGGATTTGATCAATAAAGACAGGAATAAATAAGAGTAGGAAAGAATAGGTTAATTTAATTTCGGTGTGAGCTTAGTTTCTCAACAGCGTGTCAGTCCATTTGTCAATTGCAGCAATTATGGTAATATTCCCTCGCTCGGTTTGTTTGGTGGCCTAGTTTGGGACTGCGAACATTTCTAGACTATACTCGATATTCTGTGATTCTAGGATTAAAATTGAATCTACGTCCTGTATCAATAAGTCACAACTCCGCACTCATTCTTATTATTTGATTTAATTAGTAAGAATCATCAATTTCTCTCTCTTATTTATCGCCATCTTTTTCTATCGTCACAATAATGGTAGGGCAATGTAGTTTCGTCAACCATATTACATACAAACCAGACCCAAATTTTCCACCCAAATCACATACTCCTAAATTATTCTTCTCCTAATTACGTTTCCGAGTATTAAACCCAACGGCTCCTATTAAAACAGTTTTCACAACATTGATAAACATACCCAAAATAACATTAGTGGTCTTGCCATTAGTGAACATTTTTGCGCCCTCCATATTCCCCGGACACACCTGTCCTTGGGTTAAGTTGTCTAGGTCAAAATGTAGCGGACCCTCCCAGAGGTACACAGAAGGGCTAACGAAAGAAATCAGAGGTCAAACACGAAAAGGTTTGAATATTTTTAGCAGAGTCGGTTGGTGTTGACATGTGTTTATTGGATTTAGAAATATTCTTGATATTGTGGTTTCTTATGTTAGAAAATGTGTGATACTTCAGATTGTTTAATCATATTTTTATATTATATACAAAATATATATGCATAAATGTCGGTGATGGCAATTCTGTCTCTGGTTATAATCAGGCATATTTTAACTATTGTGGACGCATTATGGGTAGTGTTGGTTATAGCAATGGAAGCTCGGTTCGCAGTTAAAATAAGATTATAGTTTACGAAAAAGTCAGTCATACTAGTGAATCACACACTGTAAATACACGCAAGATGACACTTCGGAACGGAACTTCAAATGAAATATACGCACTTATGGAGAAACTGTTCTTCATAAGTGCATGTATTTCGTTCGAAGTCCAATGTTTCAATCATTCAGAACGCTCTGCTCATACCGTTCTTGTAGTTGTAGCCTGCCTCCACCACCACGAACTTAGGCTAGACTCTATCGAGCGCCACAAGATGGCGGTAGCGTTCCGAATAGCCAAACGACCGACTCTTACATATATTATGTACATTACGGAACTAAAGAAACTTGATGAATTTTGTAAAAAAAATGTAGTCCTATTTATGAGAAAGTCACAATGAGAAAATTTGTGGTATTTTGTCAAGGGAATTCTTACTGCGTCAACCCGATGATAAGAACATTATTCGGATTACGGAACTTACTATTTCTTAACCAAAATCTAGTACTAATATTCCATTCAACGTGATAACTCAGGTATAGCCGGGGGGGACAGCCTCCGTGGCGTAGCGGTAGCGAACGCGGCCGTTCCCCGCACAGTGCAAGTACTTGTATGCATGAATATGAATACTTGCACTGGTCTGGTCGTGCCTCGGAAAGCACGTTAAGCCGTTGATCCCGGTTGGCATACAAACATCTAGTAGCAGTCGTTACGGGTTGTTGGAGCCCTTAAAAGTCTAACAATTGGTCTAACTGCAATGCTTCGATGTCCCCTTGGGGTTGTGGAGGTCAGACGGCAGTCGCTTCACGGAAAATGTCAAAGTTTAGCCATTTCAGCAGTTGGACTGGTAAAGCGGACCCCAGACTCCAAAGCTGAAAAGGCTTCGGATGCAACTGGGATTAACGCTGTGATGATAATGAACGTGATAACTCAGGTGAACTGAATTGTCATGCGACCAGTAGGGTAATTGCGTAACCTATCAGTAGCAATGTCTTTCATTTTGACAGTCAAACAACATTCATTGCGGTATTAACGTTGTTGAGCAGGCACATTTTTCGGACATATGGAGCAATGGACTAGGAATATGCTTCGAAATGATTGCAACTGACAGTAATAGTGTGTTAAGCAATTAAGATGCCCACCATGGGATTTTCACAGAGTTACTGGAGTTTACTTTTTAGTTTCGTAAATCGTAAATCAAATACACATAAAGGGTGTATCTGACATCGATGCACAAAAGAGTACCATGGATCCAGTACATGATTCTGAACCCCCCAGTGGTGGAATTTTTCGTCGGCTTTTCCATGATTAAAAAAAAAATTGTAGTTTTTTTTCACTATAGACCATTCACAATTGCTATACTTTTATAACCCAATAAGATTTTAAAGTAAAAATTAAATAATTCGCTAATTACATAAAAAAGCGCAATGAAAACAAAACCCGGAAAACGATCTTATCAGCTGATTTAATACGCGCACGCGGCGGCGCGGCGGCACGCTTGCAACGTTCAAAAGCCGAGCCGACACTTTTTTTTAAACACTGTGTATTCTGTAACCGTTCATTAACGACATAAATGACTATCATAATTTTATTAGTGGCATGCGGTCTAGCCTTTTCGCGAAGTTTGCGTTACGATGTCAGATACACCCTGTATCGAAGAGTATTAAATCACACTCTTGCTCAATCTATATTCGAAGTCAACACATTTTAAACTTCAATACACAAAATCTGAGCAAGCATCATATCATAAGCCTGGAGCACAGGCTGAGAGTAGCTACTCTCAGCCTGTGCTCCAGGCTTATGATATGATGCTAAGAAATAGTAAGTTCCGTAATCCGAATAATGTTCTTATCATCGGGTTGACGCAGTAAGAATTCCCTTGACAAAATACCACAAATTTTCTCATTGTGACTTTCTCATAAATAGGACTACATTTTTTTTACAAAATTCATCAAGTTTCTTTAGTTCCGTAATGTACATAATATATGTAAGAGTCGGTCGTTTGGCTATTCGGAACGCTACCGCCATCTTGTGGCGCTCGATAGAGTCTAGCCTAAGTTCGTGGTGGTGGAGGCAGGCTACAACTACAAGAACGGTATGAGCAGAGCGTTCTGAATGATTGAAACATTGGACTTCGAACGAAATACATGCACTTATGAAGAACAGTTTCTCCATAAGTGCGTATATTTCATTTGAAGTTCCGTTCCGAAGTGTCATCTTGCGTGTATTTACAGTGTGTGATTCACTAGTATGACTGACTTTTTCGTAAACTATAATCTTATTTTAACTGCGAACCGAGCTTCCATTGCTATAACCAACACTACCCATAATGCGTCACAAAATCTGAGCAAGCATCATATCATAAGCCTGGAGCACAGGCTGAGAGTAGCTACTCTCAGCCTGTGCTCCAGGCATCCTATAAAACACCGACAGGCTAGATAGCCTGTCGGTGTTTTATAGGATGCAAGTTTGGAGAGTGTGTGAGGGAATTGTATGACTTAATTCCCCCATCATCGGACGACCCGTCGTACGGCGGGTATCCATCGTTACGTTATTGACACCGCTTCGATCGGGATGGAGCGTTTCGCCTTTTATACCGCGTACATCGAGGGATTGGAACAATTTGCCCGAGGCGGAGTTTCCGTCTGACTACAATTTAAGTATCTTCAAGGTTAAAGTGAAAAAGGCTCTTAATAAACTAGCGCGCTTTGCCATCAACGATTGCATCACTGCTTCAGCCATCAGGTGGGATGCGGTCAAGTACTAGTTTATAATTTACTAGCGGCCGCCAGCGACTTGGTTCGCGTGGAGTTAGTTATGCTCCGCTCCTATTGATCGCAGCGTAATGTTATATAGCCTAAAGCCTTCCTGGATTAATAGGCTATCCAACGCAAAAATATTTTTTGAAATCAGACCAGTGGTTCCAGAGATTTGCGCATTCAAACAAACAGACTCTTCAGCTTTATCTATTAGTATAGATAAAAAAAGCGGCGGTGTTTCCGCCTAACTACAATTTAAGCGTCTTCAAGGCTAGAGTGAATAGGCTCTTAATAAACTAGCGCGCTTTACCATCAATGATCGCATCACTGCTTACCATCAGGCGGGATTGCGGTCAAGCGCTAGTTTATAGTTATAAAAAAAATAAGCTTCAAAAAGCCATAGTAGCAAATCGTTCTAACATTTTTACTTTGCCTGCCAATTTTCTCGGACGTAACACTCCTTTTATCCACCTTACATATCCACCAACCGTCTGGGTTACTGATCTCTAGCTCTTTGATCCTTCCTGCACATTTGAATATGTAAATTTTAAAAGGGGGGAATATGAAGCTGCCCAACTAAACGGTAACTGGGCCCTTCCAGAATTTAATGTTGATTTTAATTCTAATATTGGTCCAGGATATTCGGTAGTAGTTGTCTGAGTAAATATAGTATTATAACTTCCTTGCCAATAGTTTGCTGGGGATCGCTTATTCAATTTTAAAGTGGATTCGGTAAGTAATGGATATGTGATATTAATTTTGAGGAAATCGCTTGTATGCAAATATGGAAATGTGGATAAATGAGAAAGGAGTGCATTATAGCTCGTCGAGTGCAAGTTCACTATTCTGAAGAGTCACTATTGAGAATATTTTAAGACGAAGAAGCTATTTCTTATAGGGTTAATATGAGCATATGAGTTATTTTATCATCATCAACCTTTTTATCGTCCCACTGCTGGGCTCAGGTCTCCTCTCATACAGAGAAGGATTGAGCGTAATCACCACGCTTGCTCAATGCGAGTTGGCGATTTCAGACTTAAAGTCCAGGTTCCCTCAAGATGTTTTCCTTCACCTTGTAATCAGTCATTGATGATAGAACTTTGAAAAGTTACATTGGTACTTGCCTGACTTGAAATCGGACCCGCACACTCATACTTGGGAGGCTGGTGTTTAACTACTAGGCCACCACGACGTATAAGTTATTTGCTGTGTGTAAATCTTCTATTATATAGAATTCTTCTGTCACAGTGTTTATCCTCGAACTCCTCCAAAACGGCTGAACAGATTTTAATGAAATTTCGTATATACATTTGTTAGGAATGAGAATAGGTTTCTAACTATTTTTTACATTACTACTACTTACGTGGGTGAAACCGCGGGCGCAACTAGTAATGCTATATTAAAAAGACTATTCAAATTTAAAAAGTCATTTATATTCAACATTATTGTAGTAGAAAAGAAACAATAAATTATGTTTTAAATATACTGAAACAAATTTCAGGATTATATTCAGAAGTTGGCACCCATTTAGATCTCATAAACTCTTTTGTCGGTGAAGTCGTCAACCACACCATATCATAATATTGAAGTTGGCTCCCATTTTTTACATTAATGTTTTTGGTGGAATAAGTATATAATCGTATATATTTTCCCCACTAGGGAAGGGAGAGAAGAGAGAATGCATCTTTGTGTGCATATACATTTGTGCATTATAATAACTCCTATGTCTAGGAAAGAGAAAAAAGGAGAAAGAAGAAAGCAAATACATTTAATTAGTACAGAGTTAAAGATACACAATACATCTAGCATTTAATAATCATACATCGGTAGCAACAAAATTAAAAAAAAAATAAGGAAAATAAAAACGCCGATGGAAAAACTTGCAGCAAAGTGTGCCTCGCGGCTGCACCAGGCACCAGGACCTGCAAAGGTCCAGTTCAGCAAAAATGACAGACAACTAGTGCCTGACGCTGGTTTTCAACTAAGCCTGATTTGAGATGACGGATGTAAAACAGTTTTACACTACAACTAAACTTGTGTATGCAGATTAAGCGTATCATTAAGGTTAACCATCATGACCAAAATACGACCTGCAGAAGAATAGACTATTCAATCCATACTAATACTGTCTGTCTGTCCGGTTTTCACGCAAAAACTACTGAACCAATTGTAATGAAATTTGGTACACAGATAGTCTAGAGCCTGAGAAAGGACATAGGCTATAAAACATCCCGCCATGACCAGAGCAGAGCAGGAACAAAGAATGTTGCGAAAACGGGAGCAAACGCGGACGTACATATTGCTCCCATTATTTTAACAGGCGCTTATTTTATATCAATTGAGCTCTTTCGGTTCGAAGCTTACGCGGGTGAAAAAGCGGGGCACAGCTAGTTTTATATATTTGTATAGATTTGGCCGAATTGTAGTATACCAATTAGTGGCAGTAAAATAATTGATAAGCTTATATATTCGGGAAAATAATAGTAACCACAAACGTGAACACAAAACCAGTTCACAAATCTATGAATTCAGTTGTTTAATTTCGACCAAAATTATATTCCTGGTACATTGTTCAGTTGTAAATAATTGAATGATAGGCATTCAAATTACTATGATATCTGGTACTATTCAAAAAATCCTCTGTATTTGAGAGGTGGATAGAAATTTTTTCATCTACCAAATGGGTTAGGTAAGAATTGTGATCAACTGCACATGATCCAAGAGAATAGAATACTCTTTATAATGTACACCATATAGATTACAGAACATAAATATAAAGATTTTACAAAGGGTGACACAATGGGCGGTCTTATCGCTATGAGCGATCCTTCACAGACAACCTTTGGATGGAATACTAAAGGGAAGGAAAGAGAAATAGCGCGGGTAGTCTACAGTGTACTGTTTACATAGAGTATATAATAAACTAGCGGTCGCCAGCGACTTCGTTCGCGTGGTTTAGTTATGCTCCGCTCCTATTGGTCGCAGCGTGATGTTATATAGCCTAAAGCCTTCCTGGATTAATGGGCTATCCAACGCAAAAATAATTTTTCAAATCGGACCAGTAGTCCCCGGGATTAGCGCGAACAAACAAACAAACAAACTCTTCAGCTTTATATATTAGTATAGATATGTGCGAAGTAAGGTGAGCACTATTTCAAAAAGTCAGGCGGTTGACAAATAGACTAATTTTACCAGTTGATTGATTCGACAAATATGCCTTACGGCATATTTTTCCTATATTATGAAAACCGCAGCTTAACCAGTTGCATGCGGTATCTTTGCATCCATATTTCTTAATTAGTCGTCAATTATAATATGTCTGAGTTCTATTTAAATAACGACTAGTCTACTAATCTATAATAACATTATAAAGTAACTTATATAATCTCCGGAACGATCAGTTTCAACGCGTTAGTTTATTATGAGCCTATTCACTCAAATAAAACTGAGTGAATAGGAAGGAAGACTGCAGTTGCGGCAATAACACGACCAACGATGCTGCGCTAGAGGAAGATTGATCTGGGTCTCCAGATCAATCTTCAACCTCCATGACCAAACTCCCGACACAACAACATTTTGCGCATCCTACCCGGCACATATCGAAAGTTTTGCTGAGATCCGTCCTCCGTACGGCTTCACCAGACATCATGCCGGAACACAACGAATCACTTGGCGGCAAGACTTTGTGTGGTGGGTGGTAATTTCTGCCGGCAGCCGATGTTATGGCCTACCACCGAGAGAAGTTATGTTAGTGATTAATGATTTTATTTCTATAACGAAGTTTGTACAAATTGACGGCGGCGCACTTAATTGACTACTTTGAGATGAATAGCCGAAACCAACTAAAGGCCTCTTTTAAAGTCCAGACATGATCTTGTTCAAATCACCTGAAGATATAGACTTGTGTCTGAAGTAGTGTTTTAAGTAATAACCACACAGTTTCGAGTGGACCTGTCTAGCCTCTACGCAGTTGCCAAAAAGCGTGCAGCTCAATCATAGATGTAGGATTTCATTGCTTATGACTATGAGCTCAATACAGAAGTTAAGGAGGTCAACGATTCGACGAACAGAACCATAGAAAGGATATTTAGGTAGGCTTCAACGGAACCGACCAGACTTCGGGATTTAAAAAAAAAATAGATGAAATTATAAAAACACCCAAAAACCCACATATTCCTCGCATTATTATTCCCAATATTTATATAATTATCAATATACTTACCAACGTTTACAAAATCCTTGTAATTGGCAAGCTGTTGTTCTAAAAATCACAGCCCTAAACCCGATAAATAAGTAAACACACCCTGGCTAGATTGAATAAATTCAAAACACATTTAGTTTGAATTCGTTCCTTCTCAACGTAAGTACACAGTAGCATCTACGTATGCTTATATATCAATCTAGGTTCCCCGTTCCGTTCGACGACGAACTTTTTCCAATCTCCTAGATAGGAAATTTTAAAATGATTATTGGAAAATTCAACTTATCTGAACACTAGTTAATGTTGACAGGATTGAGTTGAAAAAGTAAGTTTGAAATAACATTTGGTCTATTAAACTCGTAATTGGCTGGTTGCATTTTTTGAAGAATTTTGTGTTTGACGTTTTTGTGATTATTATGCAGTTTGCGTTGGAAATGTGTTTATGGTTTAATTTTTTGTATATAGATATAAAAAACTCATTTAATTGAACCTTTTTGCTAAGAGATATTACAACAAAATAGTGATAGTATATCTTTGGGTCTGATATGATACAACCTAAGTCGGGCCAATATCTATGGTACGGTTTGGCGGGAATGTCAAGATGAGTGTCACGCTCATTTTTCATTGGACTTTTAAAATTATTTATAGTGTCGTTTACTAAATAAAAACGCGTGATTTATGTAGTAAAAAGTGCATTAAGTGAATAATTCAAAAGAACAGTGAAATATTGTAGCATAGTGGCCACATCATGTCTTGACGCTAAACCGCTCCTTATCGTCCAAACGCGGGAAACGAAAGGGGTTAGATTAGTTAGGATAAGTTTAGGATAAGCTAGGATAAGCTAGGATAAGTTAGGATTAATTAGGATAGAAGTTTACTCAAGGGAATATTTACTGAAGACTAGGCTGTATGGCGTACTATGCCTTTGCCTTTTCCGTTCAGAAGAACGGAAAGAATTCAACAAAAAAAAAAAAAAAAAATCTATGGTACACCATAATTAAGGGCTTCCGAGCGGTAAGGACCAGGGCCGTGTCGACGGCGCGTAGTGTTCCACGCATACCTCAAAGAGATGTCAGCATCGTGACGGGTCCAAGAGCATTGATGCCTGCCAGGGCCACAGGATGTTTGAAAGATACACCGTAGCCTTTGAGACATGCAAATGAAGAGATGCCTGTAGGTTTTAGTCAGTAAAAGCCGTCGTACAAAGTCACCCAAAAATGGCGCATCATATGACTCAGTAATGCAATCGCCTCCTCGTTCATACCGCATACATCGAGGGACTGGTACAATTTGCTGGCGGCAGTGTTTCCGTCGGACTACAATTTGAGTGTCTTCAAGGGTAGAGTGAATAGGCTCTTAATAAACTAGTGCGCTTTACCATCATCGATTGCGTCACTGCTTACCATCAGGCGGGTTTGCGGTCAAGCGCTAGTTTATAATTTATAAAAAAGAAATATAAGATTTGATTGATCGAATTAACCCAAATAAGGTGTCCTAACAATTTCATATCGTACGTCTGATTCAACGTAAGTCTGATTTGCTTAAGGCCATAAGTTGAAGCCGAAACTTTTTGCTAAGTGACATCATTAGAAAAGATTTGAAGTAATGATTCCATCATAAGTCTCAGTTATACAATAAAAAACAATTTATTGATCGCAATAATCCGCATTAGTGAAGTCATTCCACAACGTATTAAGTCTAATTTGCATAAAGCCACAACAAGCCGAAATAGAATGGGCGCGGTTACCTGCAGGGAATAATTTTTGTACATACAATTTTCGATGCAGTACTCTGCGCCAAGAGTTGAAAGTCACCTTGACGTTTTTTGGCTAAAAGTTGCACTGTTTAAACAGAATTTAAACAATGCAAGTCACTAGAGATCAGGTCACAAGTTACCGTGGCCTGCCCGGAGAACTTTAAAAAATACTTTGTAACCAGGTAGGCCTCAGCAAGGACAACCTTCCGCAAATAAGGGTTCATGGAAGATTCAGACCTACTCGTGTGTTTCTTCACAGACAATGGCTCACCTTTCATTTTGCACACGAGGGCCTTATAGATTCGCCAGCGAATGATATCCCCGTTGCATAATTTTGAGCCGTACAAATATATAAAAATACAAATGATATTAATTCCTTAACACGCTAAGATTGATTCCTTCAACTTCATAGTATACGACGAAATGAGGCTTTAGTTCAAAACACACTCGATCAAGATAATATACTCGTAATAAAAGCTACGCCACAAACAGAGAAAAACAAAACAAGATCTCGAAACTCCGCCAGTATCGGGACTCCCGGAAAACAATTGTCTTAGAAAAAACTTCGTGCACTCATAGTTTAACATCATACAAGTATAGTTGTCATCTGTAGTAACCGATCACAAAGAAAACAATCAAATCAGCGCTAAATAAAAGAAAATCGCGGACAAAGAACGTGTTATCTCCATAAGATTATCTCGACACTAGTGGTGGACCTTTCGCCGAAACTGAATTCCGAAGACGTGACGATTCGGTGGGTTTTCGGCTAAAAAAGGATTTGTTTGTATCCGCAAATGCGCAACACTGATACAGAAGCATTTTATCTAGCTAGAGTATCGTTTTATTTTCGCCTTATTTTTTGTAAGTGTGTACCTATGTTGTCTTAAGTGAATCTAATAAATCTCAACTTCAAAATGTGCTTTTTATAAAAACTACGTTTTGTTTGATTTTTGATATTAATAAATAGTTATATCTGCCACTGACAGTATTCGCTTTCACATTTTATCCGCCTGCCTTCAATGCTCAAGCGAACAAGCTTCTTCTGGGCATGCTCATTCTATCATAGACCTACTCCGTCAGTCGTGATTGAGGTCAAGAGCTGCCCAATTCAGTAATAAAAAAAATCTTTTAAAATTAATGCGTTATGGAAAAAAAAAGTGAACCAAATATTTTGAAAAACAGAAACCTTGAAAGCCTTAATTAGAAGAATCATCTTTCGCAGTTTATAATCCAGGTACTGATTACGACTACTTGATTGCTTTCGTCCTTCGGCTTTCGGCCTCCCAAAAACACAACCCATCACTATTGTTTCACCAATAAAATGAAGAACTCTTCGTATAGAATCTATTTTCTTAACAAAAATAGTGAGAAGAGCATTAAGAATGAATTAATTTAAGTCCCTTTTTCGCTACAACAACGCGTCTGTGGTAATGTATTAGTCTACTCTAGTGAAATAATTACGTTCTCAGAGTAAATGGAGTTTCAGTGTGGCGGTATTACATTCACATATTGTGAGTTTGGAGAGAAAAGCTCATTTAATTTGTACTAGAGAATAGTCATTATGGTTTAGCAAAGACTTTGGTGATTGTGACTACACGACTTAGAGAAGCAAAGTTTTTTTTTTATATATTATAAACTAGCGCTTGACCGCAATCCTGCCTGATGGTAAGCAGTGACGCAATCGTTGATGGTAAAGTGCACTAGTTTATTAAGAGCCTATTCACTCTAGCCTTGAAGACACTCAAATTGTAGTCCGACGGAAACACCGCCGCTGGCAAATTGTTCCAGTCCCTCGATGTACGCGGTATAAAGGAGGAGGCGAAACGCTTCGTCCGGATCGTAGTGGTGTTAACAACGTAAGGGTGGAAACCAGCCGTACGACAGGTCGTCCGCTGGTGGAACGGAGATGGGGGAATTAAACCATGCAATTCCGTCGCACACTCCCCGAAATGCATCCTATAGAACACCGAAAGGCTGGCTACTCTACGCCTGTACTCTAGGCTTTGGAGACCAACTCGAGTTAGATCAGGGTCACCAATCAGCCTCTTTGCACGTCTCTCCACTGAATCCAAAGTGGCCAGGTGACACTTTTTAAAGGAGTATTAGAGATAAGCATAATCGTCATCATCATCATCATCATCTTAGCGTTTATCCCGGTTGCATCCGCGGCTTTCGCGTTGGAGCCCGGGGTCAGCTTTCTTGCTCAATTTACCCCATTTCGCGCGATCTTTAGCATCCTGTGGTGTGAGATTGTTGGCACGCATGTCATCTCTTACAACGTCACGCCAGCACTTCTTTGGTCTACCTCGCTTGTAGATAAGCATAATAATCAGCCTAATAATATTTTCAGCAACCTTTTATCGTCCCACTCATACAGAGAAGGATTGAGCGTAATCACCATACTTGCTCAATGCGGGTTGACGATATCAGACTTAAAGTCCAAGTTTCCTCAATATGTTTTCCTTCATCTTTTAATCAGTCATTGGCGTCCAGGATATACTTAGAAAGTACATGTAACTTACAAAAGTTACATTGGAACTTGCCTGACCTGGAATCGAACCCTCACACTCATACTTGAGAGGCTGGTGGCTTCTTATCACCTTTTAACCACTAGGCCACCACGACATATAATATGTTCCCACTGCTGGGAAATAGGTTTCCTTCCGGTGAAAGGGAGTGGGCCGTAATCCACCATGTGGGCTCACTGCGGTTTGGTAGGTCTCACAGTTATATCTTTTAATGTTTGGTTATAGACTATCTATATTTTTTTTTCTTACTCCTCCGCTATTCTTTTCTGATTAATTTCGTTGCGGGACCCAAGACAGTTGAATCGTTTCTCCGGGACTCGTTGAGCTTCATTGCTCGGCGTTTTTCTGGCGGTCTCCACTGTTGATTCTGGCTTTCAGGAGTTGCAGTGGGTTGGGAACAGTGTGGCGGATTTTGTCCCAAAAAGACTATCTATATGTGAGTTTCCTCACGAATCAAGAAACACTGCTAAAATGCCCATACATTATTTTCATAACACCTTTTAATTGCGTAACACACCATCATTCTCAATATTGCTTATCCATTGCTTTATATTATCCACAAAATTGTCTGCCAAACGAAGTAAATAAAGCAATGTATGTTGTTGAAGTGTCATTGCTACAGATGTGGCATATTTTTCGAAGATAATATAGGCAAAGCTGTGTGACAAAAACTAGTTTATAAGAGTAAATGTTATCGTTATAAAAAATACACTCCGAGTGCTTTTCTCCAAGACTTCACAATTCTCTTTTACCTCTTCGTTGATACGAATGCTAGATTTTGTGAGAAAATTATTTCACCTTACCTTTCCCAGAATTTAAGCTCTTATTCCTTTCATCGCAATAAAGTTTTCATCCTCCATTACGAGATTAGCTGTTTGTATATTTACTTTCCATTTAACAACAGTACCTTCTTTACCTAAACAACTCCATACAAAGTTAGTTTGGAGGGAGTACAGTACAGAAGCTCGGGTCTATACACGGAGCGAGAACCCACGCAAACATTGACACTTTTCACGTACGGCGCGATCGCCGTACGTATGGTCTGTTTACAATGATTTTTCCTGTAACTACAACAACCTTATTGTTACGAGAATACGGATCAAAATGCTTTAGACAGACTGAAATCTGTAGAAATTCAACAGCAAGCTCATTTGAGTGTGAATGAAGACCTCAATGGTTTTAGGGGTACGTTCAATGTCCTTTATTGTATACTAGCTTCTTCCCAGGTATTTACTGTGTATGTATTTAATTTCTTGTATTCTCCATCCAACCCATCGTATAGCATCACCTGCTCGCGCTATTTCCTCGGTTTTGCCACAGTCTAAAAATCATGCAGTCGTCCGACGAAGACGTCTAGACAGAGCAATCGTGCGGGGTGTGAGGGACGAGACGCGGGTAAGCGGCACCCGAGCTGCGAACAAAACGATGTTCGTAGCTCGGTATCTATCATTAAGGGCTAACACGTGTTTGTTTTTTTATTTGTTTGTTTTATAATTTGATCGTCATCATCATCTCAGCGTTAATCCTAGTCGCATCCGTTGCTTTTTTTTTTCAGCTTAAGAGTCTGGGGTCCGCTTTACCAGTCTAACTGCTGATTTTGACTAAACTTGATGAAGCGACTGCAGTCTGACCTTCACAACCCGAAGGCGATATCTAAGCATTGCAGTTAAACCAATTGTTAGACATTTGAGGGCTCCAACAACCCGTAACGACTGCCACTAGATGTTCGAATGGCAACCGGGACCAACGGCTTAACGTGCTTTCCGAGGCAGGACCAGACCAGTTCAAATATTCATATTCATGCATACAAATATTTGCACTGTGCGAGGATCGAAGCCGCGCCTCCTTGCGCAACGGCCGCGTTCGCTACCGCTACGCTACGGAGGCTGTCTGTTTTATAATTTGATACGAGTGTCAATTTTGAGTATAATTGGGGTGCTTGTAACGAAGAAGCTATCTTTTTTGAGATCTAAAATGGCGGACGTCATTATTTTATAATTTAATATGGGTGTCGATTAAGTAAATATAATTGTGGTGCTTGTTACGAAAAAGCTATCCTTTCTGAAATCCAAGATGGCGGATGCCAATTTAAATGTATATTAATATGATATGGGTGTTAATTCCGAGGTCGATTGGGGTCCTGGTTACGAAAATGCCATCTAAATAACTTAAATCTGTCTCGAGTTGTTCCCTTAGTAAAAATAGCAAATTAATTAAATATAATACAGCTATCGATGTTGATCTGCAATAAATAAATAATTTCATAAATATTGTTTATTTGTGACAACCCTGGCCGATGCGTTACTGTCTAGACGATGTCGGCATTTTACACGAGATCAAAGGCGTCGACCTACTGTATCACTCACAATCTCTCAATAATTGGACTATTAAATATACAAATGATTAAGTATTGAAATCCGAATGGTAGTTCTGAAGTTGACCCCTGTATACAAACTTTGTAACATTTGTATAGTTAGGTGTATTTGTGTGAGTGCAAGTGATTTCACAGGTTTTACAGAGCCACTCTTCTGTATTTCTTTAGTACTCCGTGGTTTGTAAGCGCGGTTCACTCTGAGATCATGATGTTAACGCAATCCAATTTACTCTAGGGAACGTATGAGGAAATGAAATACACGCGGATGTCAAAGCTTTTAGATGTTAGTCCAACATTTTGTAAAGAACGTTATTGATGTTTCCTTGTTATTGTGTCGTTTGATTTAGTAATAATATGGTAGAGTTATTAATCGGATGTAGGACTTTGAATGAGACACAATAACAGTGTAATTTTATTTATGGGGGCGTTTGAAGAACTGAAAAACGATAGGTGAAATGTGTAAACGATGATATATTTATAAGGGGGTTGACTCTCGAGATGAGTCTGGTGAAGCCGTACGGAGGACGGGACTGAGCAGTTGTGTTGCGATGTGTGGCGGGTACGATGCGCCAAATGTTGTTGTGTCGGGAGTTTGATCGTGGAGAGTCTCCAGATCAATCTCCCTCTAGCGCAGCTTCGTTTGGTCGTGTTGGTCTTGGGTTTAACATTGCATCACCTCGCTCAACTGCCGTCATCCTTCCTATTCCTTAGTTTTTTAAGTAAATAGGCTTAATAAACTAGTGCGCTTTACCATCAACGATTGCATCACTGCTTACCATCAGGCAGGATTGCAGTCAAGCACTAGTTTATAATTAATAATAAAAAAAGGGTTCTACCAAGGAACATCCATTATATATTGGAGAACACTAATATTTTTGAGATTTCTAATAGTTTGTCGTAAATAATTATTATATTTTTACATTTTTTCCGCTTACATTGCGAACGCAGGCTGCCCTAGGAGATTTATCAAAATAATGTATTAAGTATTGTACACATTAAAAAGGTTTACAGAAAACTCCGCGATGGTTTATGTCTATCTCTTATGGATATCCCACAATAACTTTTTTGTCATTTACTATTTCTGACCAATAATGGCTAATTTTCGAAGCGATTTTAACCAAAACGGCATTATTCAATATCCAATTCATCATCATCTCAGCGTTAATCCCAGTCGCATCCGTAGTTTTCAGCTTTGGAGTCTGGGGTCCGCTTTACCAGTCTAACTGCTGATTTTTGGCTAAACTTCGATATTTTCCGTGAAGCGACTGCCGTCTGACCTCCACAACCCGAAGGCGATATCTAAGCATTGCAGTTTGACCAATTGTTAGACTTTTGAGGGCTCCAACAACCCGTAACGATTGCCACTAGATGTTCGTATGGCAACCGGGACCAACAGCTTAAAGTGATTTCCGAGGCATGACCAGACCAGTGCAAATATTTACATTCATGCATACAAATATTTGCACTGTGCGGGGATCGAACCCGCGCCTCCTTGCACAACGGCCGCGTTCGCTACCGCTACGCCACAGAGGCTGTCAATTATTCAATATCCAATTAATAACCTTAAATACATTGTTGATTTAATATAGATCTATATGGTCCTTTACAGAATTTGATTTAAATTAATATTTATAATCAGAATAAAAAATTGCGGGACGTAGCGTTTGTGGCGGTGCTGACCGACTAGGGCGGCGTGCCACTGCTGGGCACAGGTCTCCTCTCATACAGAGAAGGATCGGGTCCGGGTCGCTAGTAAATCGCCTCAATCGAAAGTTACCAAACGTAGTTCGAATTCGGCTACGTTTGAAGACGCATCGAACCGAATTTAAAATCCGAACTTCGAATCAACATTCAAACTAGCATATAGGGACAGAGCTATTAATGTTTTAACTATTAATTACGAGAAAATTCTGTAAAATCATCCAGGCTTTTGATTGGTGTCCCAGGTTTTAATTAAAAATCTCGGAATACGCGGAATTGTTTGTGCTGATCAATGGGTTTTTAGAATTGGGGTAATTACCGAAAGGCGGTGTTCAATTTGATTATACTGTTTTCTAATGAGATTAACCTTATTTTATAAACGCGACTTTCGAATGTAGGAAATGAGAAATAGAATGTTTGAATACGTTTTAAAATATTTTCAGTCTTTGCTAAATACTCACTGAGTGCTTACTTGTTCTTGATTTCACTTTCACTTGACTTCTTTCCTGTGGTTTGCTGTACCTGTTACTGTCTCTTATGCTAACCTACAGATAGGTGCTCCCTCACCGGGAGCATTCACGTGTATTGTAACACATTGATTCGACTTTGAGCATTTCATAACAAGATGTCAGACGAAGCGGTCGTTGCATTGCGGTGTTGACATTGTTATTTACATATAAAAAAAAAAAAAAACACAGAAGAAACATTACAAGGTCCGCATTGTAATGTTCGGTTCTTCTCCTTCACTGATGTATGCCCATTTTGTATCATTACAAAGTGCGCATTGTAATGCTCGGTTCTCCTCCTTGACTGATGTAATGCTCAAATCTGTAACGTTACATTACACGCGCATGCTCCCGGTGAGGCACCTTGGCACCGATTTTCTTGTTCGCAAACTAAAGTAATGTTAAGTTCAGTGTATTTTTTTTTTATGTTTCATTAAGAAAAAGACAGAACACAATATTTTAGTTTAGACCTGTTAAATTAGTCCAGGCTTGACGTAAATTGATTTTTTTTTGGTTTCATTCTTTCCGTTCATTTGAACGGAAAAGGCAAAGGCATAGTACGCCATACAGCCTCGTCTCCAGTATGTTTTTTCTTGAGTTTTATATCCTAACTTATCCTATTTTTTTTTTTTTTGACGCTGTGGTAATGCATTTACGCACCATACGCCGAAGGGCGTGTGTGGGACTCGCCCAGCCGAAGCCGGGAATACCCACTAAACCCACAGCGGCACAACGACTTCGCCTGAGTGGCGGGGTCATGGGAAAATGGCACAGCCTAACTACCAATCCCCCGCCGGCGATTCCCGCCTAGGGCGGGCCCACAGTGGTCCCTCCACTCCACAGGGAGGGGCCGGGCTGGGTACGTCTTTTTGTGCGAGAAGACGCAGCAGCCAAGGGTTTTTTAGCGAGGTGTCCTTCCTCTTAGCCCCACTCGTTTGCCCGGAGGCAAACGGGGCCCCCAGCTCCTCTCAATGAGGAGACCGGGTTGCCCGACGGTGACCCGGAGTTCGGGTCACGTCAGCCACCTCGAGTGGTGGCCGACCCGCCGCACGTGTGACCGCCGAAGCGGTCCCCGCATCTGGTTTTGGTCCGCGCCGGTAAACCGGTAACCCCCATATCTGGGGGCCGTTCCCCTATCCGCCACCTGGGGACGCGTCCGATGGCAGGCCAGAAACTGCACATGGAACACTAACTTATCCTAGCTTAACTTAACCTAACCTAACTCCTTTCGTTTCCCGCGTTTGGACGACAAGGAGGGGTTTAACGTAAAGACATGATGCGGCCACTATGCTACAATATTTGACTGTTCTTTTTGAATTATTCACTGAATGCACTTTTTACTACATAAATCACGCGTTTTTATTTAGTAAACGACACTATAAATAATTTTAAAAGTCAAATGAAAAATGAGCGTGACACTCATCTTGACATTCCCGCCAAAAACTCTGACGTAAATTGATGTATTTTTGGTCGTCATATGTTTATAATCGCGTCTAAACTGTCTATGGAATATCTTAATTAGACACGATTAAAATAAAATGTTATCTTCTATCCTTTTCATAATCAAATAGAAGAAAAAAGATGCATTGAACTTAAAATTAGTTTAGTTTTTGAACAACAGAATCGGCGCCATTGTCCGTGGAAACTTTTAATTGGCCTTTCTTCACTAATTATCTTCTGCCTGTATATATGCTAGCTGTAAGTTTCCTTAAAATAAAAAAATAAAATTATATTTCTCCTCGTTTGTCAGATCAAGTATTAAACGGAATCAAGAAATATTTCGATCGAGTTAAGTTTTTATACAGCACAATCGTCCAACAAACACTTTTTCGCTAATTTATTTGTTAACTTGTTCTGTTCAGTATCTATGTATTTATTTATGTATATGCATTGATAAAATATTCAACTTTAATATTTTATCAATGTGTATATGTATGTATTTGTGTATCTATCTTAGTATAATAATATTTGCACCAATGACAGTCCCATTTGTTGTTCGGAAGAATCTGTCCATTCCTTGGTTGCCTGGAAGAGATCGCATTAGCGATAAGGCCGCCCATTGTATGTTTTTTTTTGTGTTGCTTGTTTTGTTTGATATTTGGTGTACAATAAAGAATATATAAATAACTATAAATCGGTGTACAAAGTTTCCATTGCTAGGACACAGGCGGCTCTAGGTGAGAGGAAGTGGGCCGTAATCCATAATGCGAGATCAGTACGCTAACCCATGCTGGTCCCGCATGGTGGATTATGGCACCAAAGAGGAAATAACTGAAATGTCCTCATGGCGTTTTTCTTTACCATTTTGAGAACAGTGCTGATGCAATAATTAACATAAAGTGAAGCACCTAGTTGATTTCAAACTTTCAAAATCAATCAAAAGTCATTTATTCAAACTAGGCTGAGAATCAACACGTTTTGAACGCCAATATTACATAAGACAGTCCCCCAAAACGCCCACCCTTCGCCACTTCCTAGTGCTTTCGCTGGGAAGAAGAAGTGGCGGAACAAACACCCCGGCAGCACAGCTGTGTGTTTATACAAAAAAAAAGCACGACTTTATACAAAACTACTTATACTTCGACATACAATTCGCAGCCATTAACATTGGTCCACTTCGACCTCTCGAATTAAGTTATGTTATAGTACATTACGATATTAGTGCGTAATGATGGTTATAACATGCGAGGCGGAATTTCAGCCCGAGCCGAAGGCGAGGGTGTAATTGAGCCGAGCATGTTATAACCAATACGCACGTATATCGTACGACGTTTTTTAACACACTTGCGAGGAAACAGAAATAGAAGTATTTTATATTTTGTTCATTTTAAATAAACTCAATCTGTGAATGCACACTGTTGCTTTCCCTCCATTAGTATTATTATTTGCCATTTCAAATATGGAACAGCGCGCAGCGCGAGCCGTGCGGCGGCGATCAGTCGATAATTACTTGAAATGGAAAATAATGCTGTTATGGAAAATAATGCTGTTATGGACTATAACTTAACTATTTGCTTTGATAAAACACGCGTTTGTTGTGGCCTGCTTTACATATTTAAAACCGGTGGAATTACATCAGCTTTACGAGCAAGGGTGTTAAAAACATAATTACAACCATTCTCAATTTAGCCTCATCATTGTTATGTTACCTAATAAAATTTCTAAAGCTCATTCTACTTAATCGTTCGAAATCATTCCTCAATTTCTTCTTAAATGATCCAGCCAATATTTCAGTTTGCATACATTGATTTTTTCAGAGAAAAGACTCACGAAGCTTTCTTGCAAAAAACTTTCCGTTCAGATTGCTTCATGAATTCTGTTCGGTTTTTTGTTGGCTTCGTCACGTGAACGCCCAATCTCATTTCCAAGAGGAAAACCGAATAGAACCGGAATAAAGGACATTTTTTTTTCATTTTTAAATCGTGCATGTTTTTTTTTTTGTATTGCTCAATCGGGAAATCGTACATAAGTATTCGCTTTATGAGGGAAAATAAGTATTAGGTACCTTTGTTTTCCTTCAGCAGGATTTGGAGACGGTGATCCGAAGTCAGATATCAGATGCTGTTGCTAAGAAAGTTTCAAGATAATAAAAGTAGATTTTGTTTAGCTGTTCCGTTACTGTTGAACGTATAGTGATGCCACATGTGGCATAATACTGTGTGCTGTTGCGTGTATATTGTATGTTGAGTGGCATTATTATTTAAAATGAAGGTTGAACCTATTTATTTGGCTTTTATTTTCATTTAATTATTTCTTTTATTTATTATCTAATACGTGTGGAATAGTAGATGATGTATACCATATATTGATGGAATGTGTTCAGTTTAAGGCAGAGAGAGATGAATGGTTTCAACAATTTGATTGGGACAAATTACAGGTCGGAGTCATGAATTCAGTAACCTCGAACCCTAATAGTGAAGAAGCTTGTATTTTGCTTAAGCTATTATCAGTTAGGTTAATGTAATGATGTTGTGATATGCATAATTATGATAGTAATCGGACTGACATATACCTACATGTGTATAAAAGTAAAAAAAAAACAGAATAAATAAAAAAAAAATATTATCTGTTAGCCTGCATCGTCCCACTGTTAGGCATAGGTCTCTATCAATGACTTCTAGCTCTTTCGATCTAAGGTGGAAGTAGGCTACTGGTTGTTTGTTTTATCCGAACTGGATAATCTTATACTAGGTCTGTTTTCTGTAATTAAAAATATTTAAAACCAATTATAGAAATTAAAGACACATTCTGTATACAACGTTAAGTTTTGTTAATTCGAAATTTGAATACAGTTTGTTCAGTATAAGCAACTACATCGATTCCAATAATTTTTACACCATGTTATATTTTTTCCTAAATGCATTTAGAAATTGTTGCAGTGTGGTTACCGAGCGCGCCACGCAGCTTACGATAGATTATAAAACAGCGCGCCCGCGCACCGCCTGACGCTGGAGGTCAATGCCCCGCTCACCTGCCCGAGCGGAGCGTGTACCATATTTTTGTTAGGAAAGCCAAGTAGGATAACAAGCTCATCACTTTGTGGTTTTATATGATATCTTATTGAAATTTTGCACATAGATTCTTTACTTAAAAATACTGGACATGTGTTTCGGGTTTTGCATAAAATATGAAATCATTAAGTAAAAAGATAACAACACTTTCATAAATATCTCTTAGAGTACCCACTTCCGGTATCTTAATGAAATACTGGCATCCTGAAATAATCTTTATGTATCTATATGTAATAATCTTTACTAGCTTTCCGCCCGCGGCTTCGCTCGCGTGGAGTTCGGTTATATCGCGCTTTTTAGATTTCCCTCGGGAACATCAAATTTTTCCGGGATAAAAGGTAGCCTATGTTCTTTCTCAGGGTCTAAAGATTGTCTGTGCCAAATTTCATCAAAATCGGTTGAGAGGTTTAAGCGGGAAAGCGTAACAGACAGACAGACAGACAGACAGACAGACAGACAGACAGACAGACAGACAGACAGACAGATAGACAGACAGACAGACAGACAGACAGAGTTACTTTCGCATTTATAATATTAGTATGGATTAGTATGGATTTATTAAGTAAGGCCCACTAACGCTATACGTATTTACATTGATATGAATAAAAATCAGCTATCACAAGACTTCAGTTCTGTGTAAATAGATCATTTATAGGCATTCATAACATCATCTCTTAGTTCGCGAATAGATCGTTCATGGGATTTGGACAGCGTTCTCCTTCTCTTATCTCAGTATAGGTAAGAATGCATTCCCACGGTTTCAGAACATGTTTCTGAAACCTACGCAATGATGCTTTAAGTGTCCATTAAAATAAAAATTGCTATTCCATACGATTTTAACGCGTAGGTATTGTACAGACGACAACACACCAAGCTACTATAATCTATCAGATGTCTTTGTTAGATTTTCAACTTTATCTCTAAAACATTAAGGCTCAAGGTTGATTGGGAATATTTGACAGTTTCGGGTAGCTTGACCTTCTGTCGTCCGTACCTTTCTACGAAACTAGATGAATTGCTTTTTATAGTTTTACGCTAGGTGGTCAAGAATTCGCCAATTGATAGTGCCCTGTATTGTTTTGCATAAAATATTAAGTTTGAGTGAGTTCCCATAAAATAAAATCTTACTTAGTTCATTATAAGTCATCTAATGAAAATGAGAAATAAAAATACTGCGACCCAGATTTAACTTGAAACGGTCTCCAAAGTGGAGCACAGGCGTGGAGTGGCCAGCCTTTCGGTCTTCTATAGGATGCATTCTGGTGAGTGTGCAAGGGAATTGCATGATTTAATTTCCCCATCTCCGTTCCACCATCGGACGACCCGTCGTACGGCGAATTTCTACCCTTACGTTGTTGACACCACTATGATCCGGACGAGGCGTTCCGCTTCTTCTTTTATACCGCGTACATCAAGGGACTGGAACAATTTGCCGGCGGCGGTGTTTCCGTCACACTACAATTTCAGTGCCTTCAAGGCTAGAGTGAATAGGCTCTTAATAAACTAGCGCGCTTTACCATCAACGATCGCGTCACTGCTTACCATCAGGCGGGATTGCGGTCAAGTGCTAGTTTATAATTTATAAAAACAAAAACTGACTCCAGGAGCGAAAATACAAGAACAAATGTAACTGTATTTATAATATATAAACTAACCAACAATATCATTCTGTCGTGTTCCACGTTTGAACCAGAGCAAAACATAAGACGATCTAACAAATCCCCTCCCTATTATATCAGAATCAAGATAAGCGCTACATTCAATTGGAGCCCAGGACAATCCTGCTTAATTCCGAGTATTGTGAGCACCTGTAATCCCGGCCAGTCCTTGTACATCATATCAGCTAGACTAGATACTGGATCGAGCAAAACCGTGGCTATAGCTCTGTAGCTTTGCCTAGTTCAATTACACGGAGAATTGTGACGGAGCAGAACCGATGGTCTTATTGTGAATCGTTCAGAGGTTTCATTGTTATACAAAGTTATTTTCTTTTTAAGCGACACCCGAAACACTTGTAGGTATTTTATAAGTAAATAATCTACGTACAAAATTCAAATAGATGTCATGAAAAACCAAAAAAATTATGAAACTTTGTGGTTTTTCATGATATATTTTTGAAATTTTGTATGTTATCTTACTTGGTTGTTCGAACAAAAATATAGTCAACGCACCGCTCGCCCGCCCGCACCTACACCGGCGTGTCGCGGGGAGGAGGCCTGTCCAGCTATGCGCACTATTCTTCTGCCTGGCCTTGATCCCATTTATTTGGGGTCGGCCCTTCTGGTCAATCTTCGCCAAGACGGTCTGTCCTGGGTCGTCTGAGATGTTAATTGCGCCCTTTTTAGGTCTCTGACAATAATGGCCAATAGCCAACGGCCGGCAGTCAATAGCGGTCCAGCTATGCACACGCTCCTAGTATTGATTGTTGATAGTAATGATCTACTGTCAGCTATATTGTGCGCTCGGTAACCACACTGCAACAAATTCTAAATATATTTGGGAAAAAATATAACCTGGTGTAAAAATGATTGGAATCGGTTCAGTTGTTTATTCTGAACAAACTTTATTCAGGTTTCGTTTCGATCGTTGATAGTAATGATCTACTGTCAGCTGTATTGTGCGCTCGGTAACCACACTGCAACAAATTCTAAATGTATTTGGGAAAAAATATAACCTGGTGTAAAAATGATTGGAATCGGTTCAGTTGTTTATTCTGAACAAACTTTATTCAGGTTTCGTTTCGATCGTTGATAGTAATGATCTACTGTCAGCTGTATTGTGCGCTCGGTAACCGCACTGCAACAAATTCTAAATGTATTTGGGAAAAAATATAACAAGGTGTAAAAATGATTGGAATTGGTTCAGTTGTTTATTCTGAACAAACTATATTCAGGTTTCGTTTACAGTAAAAATAACGTTGTATATGTTGCTTTCCAATTATTTCACATTTGATAGAAAATTTTCTGCTAAGAAAAGTGGAAAATGTATAGACACAGTTTAGGGTTTAGTTTTTTGTAATTTGCCAGCGGCGGTGTTTCCGTCACACTACGATTTGAGTGTCTTTAAGGCTAGAGTGGATAGGCACTTAATCAACTAGCTCGCTTTACCATCAATGATCGCATCACTGCTTACCATCAGGCGGGATTGCGGTCAAGCGCTTGTTTATAAATTATATATAAAAAAAGTTGCTGTGGAAATTAATAAAGTCCCGTATGTAGAATTTTTTATATTATGTGACAGTTGTTTGAGAATTTTGTATCCCGTTTGATATTCACTCTGTAATTAACTTATGTCATACCGTTTATTATCGTCATTATCACCAAACGGCTTAGTCTTTTACCAAAACATGATGGGCTTAGCTTCCAATTTAAAATCAAAATCAAAAGTCAGTTTGATGTCTGGTGAAGCCGTGCGGAGGACGGGTCTGAGCAGTTGTGTTGCGATGTGTGCCGGGTACGATGCGTCAAATGTTGTGTCGGGAGTTTGGTCGTGGAGGGTATCCACATCAATCTCCCTCTGGCGCAGCATCGTTGGTCGTGTTGTTGGGTTTAACATTGCACCACCTCGCTCAACTGCCGTCTTCCTTCCTATTTACTAAGTTTTTTTAAGTGAATGGGCTTAATAAACTAGCGCGCTTTACCATCAACGATTGCATCACTGCTTACCATCAGGCAGGATTGCAGTCAAGCACTAGTTTATAATTATTAAAAAAAAGTTATTCAAAGTAGGCTGAGAATCATCATTTTTTGCACGTCAATATTACATAAGACAGTCCCCCAAAATGCCCGCTCTTTACCAATTTCTAGTGCTTTCGCTGGGAAGAAGAAGTGGCCGAACAAACTCCCCAGCAGCACAGATGTCTGTTCATTAAAAAAAAAACACATGACTTTATACAATACTGTGTAAAAGTTAATTAACTGGTTATTTAACTGGATGCAGTTAAGTTCTGTATGTCTGGTGAATTTTATGGAAGCGACTGTCGACATCCTTTGTTACCGTATTGTTGAGAATGATAATTATCACAATCATTAATATTTTAAACACAATTTCATATACTTTAACTGAGAAGAAACCGACACATAACTAGATCGGTGAACACATTTTTGTCAAATGATTGCGACTTTTTGGGATCAGTTGGTATCGTTCGGCCCGCCCATTGGTCCGTTCGGTCCAAACGATCCCGACTAGTCGCAATCATTTGACAAAAATGTATTCGCCGATTAGGAGGTAGGTTAAGTTACTTTTGCTGCTGTTGGTTGTGGATGGGTGACTAGCTACATTTCAAGACCTTCTAGTGATGCCGGCTGTGTTTCCTGTGACCACCAGGCTTACCAGGGTTTTCTTTTTTTTTTTACAACCCAGTAACTGGATTGTTGAGGTCAGATAGGTAGCTACCATACTTGGGAAAATTTGAAGACATGTGGTGAGTGTGCAAGAGATTGCATGATTTAATTCCCCCATCTCCGTTCCACCATCGGACGACCCGTCGTACGGCAAATTTCCACCCTTACGTTGTTGACACCACTACGATCCGGACAAAGCGCTTCGCTTCTTCTTTTATAGCGCGTACGTCGAGGGACTGGAACAATTCGCCGGCGGCGGTGTTTCCGTCTCACTACGATTTGAGTGTCTTCAAGGTTAGAGTGAATAGGCTCTTAACACACTAGCGAGCTTTATCATCAACGATCGCATCACTGCTTACCATCTGGCAGGATTGCGGTCAAGCGCTAGTTTATAATTTATTAAAAAAAATGTGTCATTTACCAACTAGCATAGAGCCTGCGTCCTGCTCACTCCCTCTCAAAAGGAGGAGCCCTGTATTCTCAGCAGTGGGACCTTCATTGACTATTTTTTATGTGAAGTAAAACCTTCCTTTTTGTTACAGCAACGTCACTGGTAACGTACGCGGGCGAGCGATACGATTTCATCTTGGAGGCCAACAATGAAATAGACAACTATTGGATCAGGTACCGAGGTTTGATGGATTGCGATGAAATGTAAGTATCTTATTAGTTCATCTCTTATCTCATTAGTTCCGATATTAGTTAACTTCAAATGTTTGTCTAGGAAAAAATTAAAGACCAATAAACTAATCTATATTGTAATTGATTTATGAAACCAGAATTATATTTTGAGATAAGGCAAGGCCACTTCTGCACGCCATTCAACTCAAAATTTAGCAACTCTCATCGAGCTAGTTAATTATTTAGCTGAACCTACATATATAAACATATCACCTATACTGAACTCATTGTACATCTTTGCAAAGTTTTGACTAAAATTCCATCTGCTTCATGTAATTTTGGAATATGTTCTCAATATATTTCCAAACGACGCGCGACGTTAGAATACTAAGAGCTAACTTCGTTTTCATACAGATTCACAAAAGCAAAGCAAGTTGGTGTCCTACACTACGAAGGAGCCATGGATTTGGAGCCTCCTGGTGATCCTACATGGGAAGAGCTGCATAACGAAGGATTGGTGAGTACACACAAATAACTTGTATTATTAGGTGATGATAGCTTCCTGCAAAGATAAAACTGTGTCGCCTTGTTATTGTCATTTATTTATCCAGGTAGGGAAGTTTTTTATTGTCAGAATTACTTAGGACAGGCCCCCAAAATGCACGCATTTCGTAGTGCTTTGGCTAAGCAGAAGAAAAGGCGTTGCAATCTTCCAAGAAACTCAGCTGCCTGTTCAGTTAGAAGAACTTGATTGTTTAGAAAATAATAAGCAATATATAAATAGGGCTGTCATCGTCACCATAATCGACCTTTTTATCGTCCCATTGCTGGGCACAGGTCTCATCTCATACAGAGAAAGATTGAGCGTAATCACCACGCTTGCTCAATGCGGGTTGGCGATTTCAGACTTAAAGTCCAGGTTTCCTCAGTATGTTTTCCTTCACCTTCAGTCATTGATTTCCAAGATATACTTAGAAAGTAGGTACATATAACTTAGAAAAATTACATTGGTACTTGCCTGACCTGGAATCGAACCCGCACACTCATACTTGAAAGGCTGGTGTTTTAACCACTAAGCCATCGACCAACTTGTAAACAGGGCTGTAGTTAGAGTTAAATTTGAGATAGGACAGCATTGGTTAGGTTTGGTTAGGGAGGAAGTACAAAAATATCATAATTAACCTGCGTTCGAGGCACGGACTCTTGAAATATTAACCTTTTTAACACATGTACATTATATTCAATAGCTATTTATAGACAATTAGTTTAAGTGAAAGAACATGAGCATGTATATAAGAACTACATATTAAATCCTCAATGCTGTAGAACAAGCGAACAAGATGGTTAAATTTCCAGATTTGGAGGTAGAGATAAGAGTGAGAGTGAGGTAATAATTAATTGTTGGGTGAGTAGATGCGAGTAAATATATACAACCAATTATGAATAAACATTTTAATTATATTAATAAACTAGCACATTTTGTTTTTATTTTTAAGATAGGAACAAGATATCCCCCCCCCCCCCCCCTGCTACGACCGTGATAGACTTCGAAAAAGCGAGGTTTTCTTATACATGTGCGGTAAGCATACATGCGCGGGCGAAGAGGGGCAGGACACGCGGCACGTGGTCGCAACACTCATATAATACTGTCTAAAATGGAATTCATTAGTATTGTTACTATGATGTAAAATTTCATATTTTATTTGGTCATATGTATACCTAACCTTTATCAGCGAGCACTTTCTGTTAAATAAAACCGCCCGTTCTTTTTCTACTTACGCATATAAACCTAGAAGCCAAACCCTAACCTAGGAACCTAGTAAAAGAAATAGCATTGCCTTTCAACGTTGTAATATATGCAGCTAGCATTCTGGTCACGTTTCCAGATGACAGTGATAGCTACGGACGATGGCTTCGACGTCTCTGTATCCTTTTCTTTTAGGACTTATTTATATAGATAGACTTTAAATTCAGTGGTTTTCAATACGTCTTCGCGGAAATTCTCATGTCTTCTTTTAGCTTTACAGCATTTTGTTTAATACTAAAACCCCCTTTATTCTTAAAGAACGTTTCAAGTTCCTTCATGACACACATAATAGATATCTGAGGTCATCCGAAAACCTGATACTAGAGATGCCGATGCATTCCGCTAGTTTTTTTGATAAATCCTTTACTGTACAAGCCGTTCGTCTATGGAATGACTTGCCTGTGTCTGTCAGGGATATTCAAAGTCTGTCCACTTTCAAAACTGTGATAAAAAGCACTTCCTCTCTCTTTATACATATCAATATATTGTATTAGCTCTTGTATGATGTTTATTAATTAGATGTAAGTATATATTTATTTAAACTAGTATGATACACGTTACGTACATATTTGTTGCATAATCTATGTAAATAGTATATTGTAGACTGCCTACATTATTTATTTTTCCTTCCCGTTAGTATTCCATCCGAAGTCAATCATCCATTCAATGCCTATAAAAGACCAAACGCCAAACGCGACCAATTAAAGGCTCGCCCACCTGCTGCCATACGTCGACGGTGTGACAGTGTGCACGAAGTTTCGACGCCAAGATAGGCTACATAAGCCATCTTCGGGCGCATGAGCACCAAATCATCGGCTAGGAGTCGAAGTGGTCGCCGTGGCCGAAATCGGTCGGGAACATCATCATCATCAGCGATAAGATCGCCCATTTATAAAATCTTCATATTTAGGTTATGTAATTTATATGGTGTACATAATAGTGTTCTATTATATTCTGTTCAGTCTCTAGTGTAAATATAGTTTGGTAATAAGTTTATAAAAATAAACTTCTTAATAAATTGATAGTGTAAATTCATATTGTCTCATCATACTAAACTACAAGAATATCAAATTTCACACGTCAAAATATCTCAAAATAGGGGCAAAAACACATTTTCAGGCTACCGTCAATTTAACACTTTCTATACCGCCTCTCCATGCAAATATTTAAATAATAAATTCAGTAAAAGCGCTATATCATCGCATATTCAACGCAACTACCACCCAAGGTCACATTTTAACCCTATAAAAGTGTATTGGGTACCTTTGTTATACATCGATGTATTATATAGCACCCTTTCGTGTCATAAAAACTTAAGGATAGTAGACTTCCTTTATCATGATATGACAGCTTCCCTTTGGCATAGATTAAGAATAAATAGAAGAGAAGTTCAATGATAAAAAATTTTAGTTCTGTGAGTAGGTTTATACAAACACATTTCATCATCATCCTCTACTCGTCCACTGCTGGACATAGGCCTCTTCCATGGCACGCCAACAAGCTCGATCCTGAGCAGTTCTCCGCCAGCCACTACCAGCCACCTTTTTGATGTCGTCGCTCCATCTCGCCCAAGGGCGGCGACTCGTTCTCCACTCGAGGACTCGTTTACCCCAACGGTTGTCGGTCCTGCGGCTTATGTAACCATCCTATTGCTACTTCAGCTTGCTAATCCTCTCAGCTATGTTGGTGACTTTGGTCCTCAGTCAAACACATTTAGGTGCCAATAATATTTTAAAACTAGAACAGCAGTACCTTAATTGCGTAACACACTATTATTATCAGTTGGAATCATTTAGAAGCATATTGCTAATCCATTGCTCTTTACATTAGAAAAATGTATCGAGTCAACAACGTAAATAACGCAATGGATGTTGTTGAACTGTCAAAATTAAACTTAATGCTACTGGTAGGGTGTTACGCAATTACCCTGTAGGTCACAGTTTTCTATCTGACTAACTCTGCGAACAAAACCAACATGGAGGTCAGTACTTACTTTTGTAATACTAAAGTACTTTTGAATAATATATCATTGTACTTTTTGCGGTCTTGAGATCTACCCTGAGACGACACACAGATTATTTCTATGGTATTTTAGCGCCAAAATACGTATAATTTGTACCTTTTTTTTGATAGAATTTGATTATACCATATTACCACCTGTATAGAACTGAAATTCATGTACCTAATTTTCTTTGCTGTAATAGCACTGAAGCTAGTCTACCCTGAAGTGACATGTTCGATTGATCGGATCTGACAAGCACACGGCCGAACCAAATATTTATTTTTCTACTCCGAAAAAAGCATAGCACGCTTGTTTTAACACTGTAAACAAAATATATTAAACTCAATAAAATGTAATAAAATTGACATTCGGCCGATACGAAAAATTTGCCACTTCGGAGCGACCCCCAGATTTCTTAAGCTATGTCTACGGCTATCAAAGATACGCATAATAAAGTGATATTTATGACCGTCTGTTTTGGGGTTTGGCCAGTTGTTGAAGAGGGGACGGACGTTTTTATGGCAAGTGATAGTATTATGAAAATATGTTATTTAATAGCAACATCCCAACATCTCATGGTGTTCGATTTTGGTCACTTTTCGTAACGAATATCTATGATAGCAGATATTATAATTTTGCTTGTAAAAACTAAGATGCCTATTAACGCCTGTGCCTGGGTTGGCACGGGTACACCTTCAGTCCCTTTGGGGTCGTGGGCGCATAGAGTAGGGACTCTGTGCATCCATCAAGTGATCCCAGGGAATATTGTGGCACAGAGGTCATATGCTGCCATATATAGCCAGGCTTAGGGGAGGCCCGTTTACAGTCTCCCCAGGATGAGCCTTAAAGGAGTTGCGTAGTGGCGGTTTTAAAGTTGGTCTTTTAAAAGGAACCACCTCTATCTGCGGATGATGATCGTCAGTGAGGTAAAAATCTCACACTCCCTGACCTCGCTGCCCAGAGGTCGGGTGGGTGCCTTTTGAAGGGTTCCCCCCGAGAACAAAAAAGAAAAAAGGTACACCCATATTATAGTCCATATACCAGTTATGTTGAGGTTCCATATAACAGAGGGCAAGGCTGTTATCATTAATCAAGCACAAATCCAGGCTACAGAGATATCTCAGGTGACAAAATATCAATAATACTTTTTCCGTTACGGGAATATTAATAAAGACCATGGAGTTAGCAGTATGGCTTGTGTTTACTTGACCAACGAGGCTGTTCTACACAGACCATATTTAGTCTTGGATCAAGATCCAAGACTAAACTTAAAAACTAAATTGTTGTTTAAAGTTCTTCTTTTAAATGCATGATTTTTAGGAAAAAAACAATTAATTCGTGTCAGCTATCGTACATGGCACGCGTACATTATTGTTACATTATTTATAGCCTTGCGCAAATTATACTGTAAACCGATATTTCACGTTCAGCATTAATTTTCACTTGTAACCATTCAAACATCATTAATATAATAATAATTACATGTTAATTAAACATACTCAATAAAACATCATCTTTGGCTATCCGTGACTTATCATTCAAGCTAACATCCAAGGCTTGTGCGACCCATTCAGAAGCATATAATACATGAACAACCCAGGACTCATAAACACACTTTGACACAAATTTGATCTTTGATACTTCTGGAGCCAGTTTATGTAAGAAAACGTCAATTGAATAAGACAAATTGTCAAACGCAAAGATCTGTGAGCAGTAATAATTGCCTCACCTAGAGTTCTAGGTCGAAGGCTCGACTAAGAAGGATGAAAGAAAATATCATAAGGCAACCGCATGTCTTAGAACCAAATGTGGAAAAATATGGGACCTAGAACAATGCGTACTGGGCTTGTTTGATAGAATGCGGTTAACTCCTCACCGAGAAGAAATCTGAGTCCCAGCAATTTTGAAATTATGGGCTGACTATACTTCGTTAATATACTAAACCAAGACACGTTTTAATCGTACATGATATTGTGGTATAATGAGTTCCCTGCTTGAAAAACTTCACCACAACAAAACCAACCAAAGGGCTGACCCCAAAATTACGTGCCCTCAATTTAACAAGACCTTAGTGACTTTCTCATTCATTAACCCCTTCAAGGCCGAAGTTTATGCCCACTTTTATGCCAAGTTTCTAAAGAAATGGGACCAGCAGCTGATTCAGTTGAGAAACTTTGTAATTTACTGTGGCAACTTGTCACGTTGCCTTTTAGTGGACTTAGAGCTTACTACAACCTCATCTGGTTCTGAATAGGTATGTTAGATGCGGTTGCATTGATAGTAATGTTGGTATCTGAAGCTGTTGAAAATTGTGGCTTAAGTTTTTAGCGGCGTTTTTATTAAGTCGTGGTGGCTTAGTAGTTAAAACACCAGCCTCTCAACTAGATATGAGTGTGCGGGTTCGATTCCAGGTCAGGCAAGTACCAATGTAACTTTTCTAAGTTATATGTACTTTCTATGTATATCTTGGACACCAATGACTGATTACAAGGTGAAGGAAAACATCTTGAGGAAACTTGGACTTTAAGTCTGAAATCGCCAACCCGCATAGAGCAAGCGTGGTGCTCCTGCCTTCTCTGTATGAGAGTAGACCTGTACCCAGTAGTGGGATCACAAAAAGGTTGAGGATGGTGATGAGTTTTTAGCTCAGCTAAAAACTCATCATCATCGGTTTGAGGGTGTGTTATCCGGGATCTACAGCATTGTATCAGAACTGAACTACGGTTTTTAGGGCTCCAACATCGTAGTCGTGAAAAAATTAATCATCCATCTGAGACATTTGGGTCTAGCAAGAATTGAATTTTTGTAGGAATAATTAATATTGTTTTCGCGTTAAGATTTTGGTCTTATGAATACTCTTTATTATTATGTACACCATATAAATTATAATTAGAACATCATCATCATTATCAACCCTTTATCGTCCCACTGCTGGGCATGGACCTCCTCTCATATAGAGAAGGATTGAGCGTAATCACCACGCTTGCTCAATGTGGGTTGGCGATTTCAGACTTAAAGTCTAGGTTTCCTCAAGATGTTTTCCTTCACCTTGTAATCAGTCATTGGTGTCCAAAATATATGTACCAAGAAAGTATATATAACTTAGAAATGTTACTTTGGTACTTGCCTGACCTGCAACAGAACCCTACACTCATACTTGAGACTGGTGGGTGTTTTAACCCCGACTTAGAACATTAATAACACCATTTTACAAAAGTGACACAATCAGCTACATAAAATATTACTGACAGTCAAAGCACTACTTTAGTGACGCGAAACATAACGAAGCCGAAATAGAATATAGGTCAAGATGGAATCCGTTTTTGATTGTAAAACGAATATTCCAAACATCTTGCAATTTCTGCAGTCTGTTCTAGGATAATCTCGAATTGCGCTCACAAATATTTGTAGATATCCTAAAACGAATTTTGGACTTAACTCTCGGTCTATTCTTCAGTGCAGTGTTTTGAGGCTATATCACAAAGCAGCAATTACAGCTGTTTTAACTTAACAACTTTTTTCTTAAGTTTACAACATGTTTTTGTGTTGTGCTTTTTCAAATCCAAATCTTTACGTCAGCATTTTGTATGCCTACCACGAAAACGACGCCCGCCCTGAAGCACTATGGGAAGTATTTCTTTATATAGTGCTATAAGTTTTTTTCTTTTCCTTGTCATTGTTTTAACTAATAAAGCACCTGCCATCTAATCTCTTCACCGCCCGTGGTTGACTGGTAGAGAATGCCTAATCCATTAAGTCCGCCTCTATACATTTTCTTTGTACGAAAGTATAAATAAATAAAATCCAATACAGAGTTTCAATACTCATATCTTCAATAATGAAATGAAATCGTTTATTGAGCAAGTAGGATCACTGATCACTTTTACACGCCATATTTTTTTTAAACTAGATGGAGCCGACATTTCCTAACTAAGGGATCATCGCCTTTTTTCAAGTCCAGACATTAAAAATGAAAACGTTTACAATAATTTACGTGATTTAAAAAAAAAAACAGTTTTTAATGTCATAATTACGCATAATGCTTAATAACAATGCTTAGCAGGGCGAGCAGCTCAGTCCCAAGCTTTATTATCTTCTAAATAATCAGTGATTTTATAATATCCCTTTTTGCAAAGTTTGGCCTTTATATAGCTTTTAAATCGTTTAATGGGTAAGTTTCGAATGTCCATGGCAAGCTTGTTGTAAAAATGTAAACATTGACCCATGAACGAGTTGCCTACTCTGTGGAGACGAGTGTAGCAGATTGCGTTTGTTCCTGGTATTTATATTATGAACGTAGCGTACTTTCCTAAAATTCGATATATTTTTATTTACAAACATAAGATATAAAATAAAACAGACCATATCTCTTATAAATAATATCATTCAAATTAAAGACCATATTCTCATCCCTGAAAGCTTCGTTTAAACCGAGATGGTGGTGTGCTCATTAGAAATATGCATATCCATGATATTTTGAAATTCCAGCAGGGATTCTCGTTTGCACGACACGAATACCGTCTGTCTACCGCAACGGTTTGTTAAAATAGAATTCCAGAGTAGGTACACTGATGACGTGACATAAGCTTCGACACGTTTTATGACACACTTGTTGGGTCAATTTTAGAGTTATAAATAACGACTGCCAGTTAGTTCTGGGCAGAGGCTTCGAACCAAACATTTCATCATCATCAACCTTTTTAATCGTCCCACTGCTGGGCACAGTTCTCCTCTACTACAGAGAAGGATTAAGCATAATCACCACGCTTGTTGCAAATCAAATTGTATCATTGATTTGAGACTTAAAGTCCAGGTTTCCTCAAGATGTTTTCAATAACTTAAATTTACATATATTATGTAACTTAAAAAAGTTAAGTAAGACGCTTTACATTATGTAAATTATTTCATCACCACTGCTCTCAAAACGGAGAAGGAAAACATAATAAAGAAACTGACCTAACAATCGACTGCCTAAAAATCGAAGATTGTGACATCTACCAACCCGCACTGGTTCTGTGTAGTGGATAATCTATACTAATATTATTATAAATGCGAAAGTAACTCTGTCTGTCTGTCTGTCTGTTACGCTTTCCCGCTTAAACCTCTCAACCGATTTTGATGAAATTTGGCTCAGACAATCTTTAGACCCTGAGAAAGAACATAGGCTACCTTTTATCCCGGAAACATTTGATATTCCCGAGGGAAATCTAAAAAGCGCGATATAGCCGAACTCCAGGCGGGCGAAGCTGCGGGCGGAAAGCTAGTATTACTATATATTTAGGATCCAGAAGTGGAAAGTATTTAAAAACAAACAAAGTCTTAACACCTATTTATTGATTTAAAACATAATTAAATCAATAGACAAAAACACAAATAAATCACCAATTTCACAAATCAGAAGTACTTACAAATTAGTAAATAGTCCTTACTCTTATGTACTTATTAAAACACAAGTCTTACACAAGTCGGGCCGGACACAACCGTACACCACGAAGAATGAAGTGTGGGCTCCTTTATGGCCCCATGACCGTGGCCTAGTTCTCTCGGTCCCCAAAATTGGGGACCCGTCGTTGGGTTGCACCCTAAGGGTTCCGTAATCGCACACCTAAGTTGTCGCCGTAGGGGTGTGCCTTTCCTCCGGCGGTCATCGGTGTGCCTTGTAGTGTGTGACTGTAGGAGCGCCTGAAGTCAGAAGTGCTTCCCGACGCCCGTGAGACCTCTATTTGCTGTGTGATCTCTAGTTGCTCAGAGAAGGTACAGCAAGAGTCGATCAAGCGACAGGGCGTCGGTTTTGGTTGGCGCTCCGCTACAGTGGGTGCTTACCCCGTCCCCTAACAGCTAAACCAGCTATGTATAGTTGCCTGCGGGGTGCGGGAGGTGGTAGTGAGTGACGAGCGGTTTGTGGGATGCCCCGCTCGAAGAAATGCCCTGCCTTTTATAGGCAAATGAAGGGGAGAATATGAGCACACCTCACTATATTATATTGATATTTATTTATTCACTAAAAAATATACTACAAAACAACATAAAACAGTAAGCTACATAATACACATATGCACTACAAAATAGAAGCATCTGCAACTGATCAGGTTAATAAAACCTGTATCTCGGACTGCAGCGCAAACCTCTCAGTATGCTGTTATCGTAAGATATTATGCTAACGAAAACAGCTTTATGTAGTTAAAAGAAAAAAAAAAAAACAAAATAAAGTAAGCCAGGCTAAAAACTAAGTGTGTTAGAAACAATTTCAAATAAAACAATATGCAGTAAAGTAAGCTTAAACTTAGTGGGTTAAAAACAAATACAAATAAAGTGAGTTGGTGTTTATATTTGGAGAAGGCTGCGTGATTGTGTAACGGGTTGGTGTAAGTGTGTGTGTGTGCTTGTGTTATGAGAATGATGAGTGCATACAGGTATGTATGTTTAAGTAATATGAAAAGCAAAAAATACATTTAAACATCTTAAAAGTTGTCCGAAGGACCTTGTTTACTCTGGTACGACTAACAGTTTTTCAGTATCATTATTATGTTAATGTCAGCAAGTACTTCTTATTCAAGCAAGTTCACTTCTTCGGCTAGAATGTGGTGAATTTTATTATAGACATAGCGACCCAAATATACAAATAATCGTCTGATTAAGAAAGTTTTGGGTTCATATTCACGAGTGCAGACTACTTGTTTCCTCCGCCTCTGTTTGTAGTTGGGTTCATATGCTAAGTTTCGGTGCTGCTTTAGAGTTATAGTTAGTAAATAGAGCTGTGTAACAGTAAATATTTCACTATATTTCAAAGAAATGTTGTGGAAAATAGTCGAGGCTTATAAGTGCAAATCTTTAGTATTGTGCGTTGAGCAATCTTAATAGGTTTAATTATTGTTTTGGGAGTTCCTCCCCGTGATAAAATGTAATACCTTAAATCTGACTAACACAAGGCAAAGTAGATTTGTTTCAATAACCGTGATTGAACCACATGACGCAGCCTCCTAAACACATAAATACATTTTCTGACTCAAGCACTGAGTAATTTGTGTGGTCTTTGAAGCTGAAATTGCGATCGAAGGATCCCTAAATATTATTGTAACAATACTGTGGCGGCAATGTGCCTACCACGAAGAATTTTAAACAAGAATTCAAGTGGACTGCCTTTAGGATAGCAATATATCAGAAACTATAAACAAATATGCTATTTTAATACAGTTAACAATTTGAATTGTGTAAAGGTTATACTGGGTTTGCAATATTTATTGTTTACTAGCTGACCCGGCGAACTTTGTTCCGCCTTAAATGCAATATCACATGATTAAATTTTTTACTTTTTGAATTATGATAATCCATACTAATATTATAAATGCGAAAGTAACTCTGTCTGTCTGTTACGCTTTCACGCTTAAACCTCTCAATCGATTTTGATGAAATTTGGCACAGACAATCTTCAGACCCTGAGAAAGGACATAGGCTACCTTTATTGGGATCATCGAGATCCTCGGAATGAGAACTTCCTCACCTTTGAATTTTTCGTTGAGTGTTGTGGCATAAATCAAATTGTTCATACATTTACTTACCACCGTCTTCCATTGCACAGTTATGGTTGGTTTAAGTTTCGAATCATGATTATTACGGAACCAATCTTTAGTCGTAAAGTATGCGGTGGTAAGCCAGGTACATCCAAGGAGTTTAAAAATTCCATTGGATAGTTGGTGGCATCATCTTCATTTGTTACAGGTGTTTCGTAAATTATCTAGCTGTTAATCTCTGAGGTTTACTCGATTATTTTTATTTCGCATTCATAACCAAGCCGTTCACGGGCTGCTTCCCTTTGCTCTTGTGAGTCAGAAGCACGCAGTCGAGCCATACTAAGGCGGCGCTCTTCACGTTCAATTTCTTGCTCTTCTTCAGTGCTAATCTATCTGCAAGGTACCAGGGTAGCACAAAAATGTAGGAGAAACCGAAACAATGAAGTTCATTGCACGGAAAAAATAGCTTTCCGCCCGCGGCTTCGCCCGCGTGGAGTTCGGTTATATCGCGCTTTTTAGATTTCCCTCGGGTACATCAAACTTTTCCGGGATAAAAGGTAACCTATGTTCTTTCTCAGGGTCTAAAGATTGTCTGTGCCAAATTTCATCAAAATCGGTTGAGAGGTTTAAGCGGGAAAGCGTAACAGACAGACAGACAGACAGACAGACAGACAGACAGATAGACAGACAGACAGACAGAGTTACTCTCGCATTTATAATATTAGTATGGATTTCTTGCTTTAACCGAATGCATCAACGGGTGAGACTTTTTTTTTTAAAGATGTACGGTGTATGGTACCAGGGTAGCACAAAAGTGTAGGAGAAGTCGAAACAATGAAGCTCGTTCATCATTATTAATCTAATATTACATGGATGAAGTTTTATTTTGCCTACTTTGAGGAGGTGCAAGGTACCAGGGTAGCACAAAAATGTAGGAGAAGCCGAAACAATGAAGTTCATTCATTCACACAGGAATGACTGGAACGGGTTAAAAAGGATATCCTATGTCCTTCTCCCAGTTCTTAGCTACCTCCCTACCAATTTTCAGCCAAATCGGTTCAGCTGTTCTTGAGTTATGAATAGTGTAACTAACACGACTTCTTTTATATATATAGATTATCCTAATTTAAAAAGTAGTAAATAAGATCATGTCATATTGCTTTTAAGGCGGAACAAAGTTCGCAAGGTTAGCTAGAAGACCCGCTAGCTGACCCGGCGAACTTTGTTCCGCCTTACAGGCAATAAATATCACATGATCTTATTTTTTAGTTTTTAAATTAGGATAATTAGGGCAGCACAAAAGTGTAGGAGAAATCGAAACAATGAAGCTCATCATCATCATCATCAGCCTTTTTTATCGTCCCCCTGCTGGGGATAGCTAGAGAGGAGAACGACTGAGCGTAATCACCACGCTTGCTCAATGCGGGTTGGCGATTTCAGACTTACAAAAGGCCAGGTTTCCTTAAAATGTTTTCCTTCACTTTGTAATCCGGCTTTGCATTCATCATTAAATCATACATAGAAGAAATTTAATTTTCTCTACTTTGTGGAAGTGTAAGGTACCAGGGCAGCACAAAAGTGTAGGAGAAGCCGAAACAGTGAAGCTCATTCATCATTAAACCATAATAATTACATCAAAGAACTTTTATTGTGCCTAGTTTGTAGAGGTGCTATGTACCAGGGTAGCACAAAAGTGTCCCGGCGAACTTTGTTCCACCCTAAAGGCAATATGACATGATCTTATTTACTACTACTACTATTTTAAATTAGGATAATCTGTATATATATATAGAAGAAAGTCGTGTTAGTTTACACTATTTGTAATTTAAGAACGGCTGAACCGATTTGGCTGAAAATTGGTAGGGAGGCAGCTAAGAACTTTGAGAAGGATATAGGATATCCTTTTTATCCCGTTCCCGTTGTTCCTGTGTGAATGAATGAACTTCATTGTTTCGACTTCTCCTACACTTTATTGCGATCCTGGTACCTTGCAACTCCTCAAAGTAGGCAAAATAACTTCATCGATGTAATATTAGATTAATAATGATGAATGAGCTTTATTGTTTCGACTCTACACTTTTGTGCTACCCTGGTACCATCCACCATACATAAAAAAAGTCTCAGACGTTGATGCATTCGTTTGCCGGTTTAAAGTTTCTAATAAAAAGCCACAAAGCCAACTTCAACTTCAAACTAATATTGTATTGTTGTAACATTTATCATTGCCATTCTCCCATTGCTCTTGTAAGTGAGTTTTATTTTGTCTCCTTTTTGGAGGTGCAGGGTACCAGGGTAGCACTAAAGTGTAGAGAAGAAGTAAAAACAATGAAGCTCATACATTATTATTATTAAATCATTTTTTCCTTACTTTCTCACCGTTTAGACCTACCCTGGACTACGACAAACATTTTAAAACCAAAATCAGCTCAATCGGCCCAGCCGTTCTCGAGTTTTAGCGAGACTAACGAACAGCAATTCATTTTTATATATATAGATTACTTTGATCGTTTATTAGTAGACATTTAATTTAGCTGTCAAAGATTTTAATGTAAAACGTGACATTTGAGATGGCAGTCAATTTGTTCGATAAATTAATTTCCCTGACTTCACAAGACGGATCTGTTTAATTTCGAAAATAGAATTCGATATCGAAAATGTACACAAAGTTGTGGTCAATTTGAAGACCTTAATGTGTTTTTTTTTTCAAGAGTTAGTACTGTCAAGTTTCTTACCGGCTGTTCTCCACAGGAAACGACCAATTGAAGCCTAGTTTCCCATGTTTTAGTAGATTTTGTAAATCTTGCAAATTATTTTTATGATACTGGCATATAAGATAGAAGCCTTAATCATTTGGACTTTGATTTATTATTTTATTTTTATAAAATGGTTTGCCAACTACGGGTTTGGTGACAAAACATATCAAAACACATCATAATATTTTATTTGCTTTGTATTAATTAGATCTTATTATTGATTAGTCTTGCTGCCAAGCGATTCGTTGTGTTCCGGCATGATGTCTGGTGAAGCCGTACTGAGGACGGGTCTGAGCAGGTTTATGTTGTTGTGTCGGGAGTTTAGTTGTGGAGAGTCTCCAGATCAATCTCCCTCCAGCGTAGCATCGTTGTTCGTGTTGTTGGGTTTAACATTGCGTCACCTCGCTCAACTGCAGTCTTCTTTTCAATTCACTCAGTTTTTGAGGGTACCTATAGGCTCTTAATAAACTATCGCGCTTTACCATCAATGATTGCATTACTGCTTACCATCAGGTGGGATTGCGGTCAATCACTAGTTTATAATTATAGCAAAATAAGAAAAAAATGCAATGCTGCTACCTTCATCGTCGCTTAAGACACGCTTATAAAAAAAATTCAGTGACCTAAATCCTGCCAAGTTTAGCAGAAAGTTAACACCCGCTCCTACAATCAATTCCTCACCAGTCTGTCGCAGGAACTACCGCAGTGTAATGTAGGAAAAAACTATAAGATAAGCCTCTTATCGGCACAACGACGATATTAGGGAGGTCACAAAATCAAATCGCTTGCAGAAGCGGTGAAATTATCCCTTTGCCATAACGAGGCAGTAGTGAGCTGGCGGATTGCCAGACACCGTCGGACAGGGCTTTGCATGCACCGATTAGAATAATGTACTGGTTCCAAGTAAAATGTTCTGGAGTTTCTATCTCAAAATGAGTTCAGCGGAAGATCGATAGACGGTAATGGGCTTGGAAAGTACTGGCCTAGATTTCGCTAAAACTATATATTTGTTTACGATAAATACTAACAGGGTCCTTGAGTGCGACCGCCTCCGTGGTATAGCGGTAGTGAACGCGGCCGATGCGGAAGGAGGCGCGGGTAAGATCCCCGCGCAGTGCAAATATTTGTATGCATGAATAAGAATATTTGCACGGTTCTGGTCGTGCCTCGGAAAGCATGTTAAGCCGTTGGTCCCGGTTGCCATACGAACATCTAGTGGCAGTCGTTACGGGTTGTTGGAGCCCTCAAAAAATCTAACAGTCTAACTGCAATGCTTCGATATCGCCTTTGAGTTGTGGAGGAAAATATTGAAGTTTAGCCAAAATCAGCAGTTAGACTGGTAAGGCAGACTCCAAAGCTGAAAAAGCTTCGGATGTAACTAGGATTTACGCTGAGATGATGATGATGATGACTAATGTGTTCCTTTGAGGGACTTGTGGTTTAATATAACAGCTGCACGGATCGATTGATCAGGTGAAGCTACGCTTGGAGCGGTTGGCACGTGAGCGTGTGACCGTCCTCGCATACCAAGTTAGACCTCTTCGACATCCGTGGATTGGCCCCGTGTGGTACCGGGCTTAGAATAGTACCATCCCATATCCTCCCGTGGATGACGTAAGAGCGCGACTAAGGGAACTCTCACCAAGGAAGCGGGCAACAGCGCTTCTACTGTAGAATTTCAAACTACTGGGATCCTCCACCTGCCTGCCAAGCGTGGGGATTATGGCAAACCCCCCCAATTCAATGAAAGCCTTGAGGGAGGCCTTTGTCCAGTAGTGGATCTAGTGGATAGGCTGAAGAAGAAGAAGAAGTGGATTGGAAATCATGCTAAACCATTGGTCCCAGCTGTCAATGACCACAAATGTTTTTTTTTAATAACTATAAACTAGTGCTTGATTGAAATCCCGCCTGATGGTAAGCAGTGATGCAATCGTTGATGGTAAAGCGCCCTAGTTTATAAAGCCGATTATAAAAAAAATCCGAGTGAATAGGAAGGAAGACGGCAGTTGAGCGAGGTGATGCAATTTGAAACACGACCAACGCTGTTGCGCCAGAGGGAGATTGAGCTGGAGACTTCCGCGACCAACCTGACACAACGTTGGCGCATCCTACCCGGCACACATCGCAACATAACTGCTCAGATCCGTCCTCCGTACGGCTGACAGTCGTTATAAATCGTCAGAAGCCCGTTGTGAAAACCAGTCGTATGGTATTATTACTCTGTTACTGGGTTGTGGTGGTAAAATAGGCAGGGGCTTCATGTTAAATACTGGTATTTAGCAGCAACTGATTAGACTGCTATAGTCGTTGTGCCCTAGTAGTTAAAACACCAGCCTCTCAAGTACGAGTTTTCGGGTTCGATTCCAGGGGCCATAGTCTGCTATTACAATAGTGTTAGAATGATCAATCAGTGATCTCATAATGATAGATTTTGACAAGTTTCGTAATCTACTAATAAAATGGCATCATTGTGACTTTCCAGTGGTCACTCATAGACACTCCACTCTGTATTAATAAATGTTTGAATTAAGTAGTAGTATTTAGAAAATCATTTATATTAACGGGATTTATAATAATGGCAATACGGCAATGTGATTAAATCACCATTCCATTACGAGACGACTGATATAATTGATCGATCATTATGAATTTAGCAGATTACGAACTTTTAAGCACAATGTCATGGAATCGTGTTGGAATGACAAATTTATAAAAATAGCAGACTAAGTCCCCAGGTCAGACAAGTAGGTACCAATGTAACTCTTCTAAGTTATATGTTCTTTTTAAGTATATCTTGACTGATTAAAAGGTGAAGGAGAACATCTTGAGGAAACCTGGACTTTTAATTCTGAAATAATATTTATGTAATTATTCGTGTAAAAATTAACAATTATATTTCCCGCTTCTATTGGTCGCAGCGTGATGTTATATAGCCTAAAGCCTTCGTGGATTAATGGGCTATCCAATGCAAAAAAAAAAAAATCAGATTAGCGCATTCAAACAAACAAACTCTTCAGCTTTATATATTAGTATAGATTGTATCGTAGGCTGTCGTGGTGGCCTGGTGGTTAAAACACCAGCCTCTCTAGTATGAGTGTGCGGGTTCGATTCCCAGATCAGGCAAATATTATTGTAACTTTTCTAAGTTATATGTACTTTTTATGTATATCTTGGTCACCAATGGCTTAATAATGAGTGAAGCAAAACATGTTGAGGAAAACTGAAATTTAGGTCTCAAATTGCCAACCCGCATTGAGCAAGCATGTTGATTACGCTCAATCCTTCTCTATATGAGATCTGTGCCCAGCAGTGGGACGATAAAAAATAAGGTTGATGATGAATGATTATGATGATTAGACTGGAAACGGACCCAATATAGTGTGAAAAAGCTATTCAGATGATGATTAATGGATTACTTTAATATCCACTTTGAGGTAGAAAAGACTTTTATGCGTATTTAGTGAGAAGGGTCAGCTAACATATATTATGTATGTGAACGGTTATATACCCATGCTTTGGAAATAGGAGTAAGTGGCGTGTCTTGAGAGTTTCCTACTTTTATGAGCTGACTATGAAATTGCTTTTTTTAACCTCCTCTTTTATAACGCGTACATCGAGGGACTGGAACAATTTTTTTTTTTTAATAGTTATAAACTAGTGCTTGACTGCAATCCCGCCTGATGGTAAGCAGTGATGCAATCGTTGATGGTAAAGCGCACTAGTTTATAAAGCCGATTATAAAAAAAATCCGAGTGAATAGGAAGGAAGACGGCAGTTGAGCGAGGTGATGCAATTTGAAACACGACCAACGCTGTTGCGCCAGAGGGAGATTGAGCTGGAGACTTCCGCGACCAACCTGACACAACGTTGGCGCATCCTACCCGGCACACATCGCAACATAACTGCTCAGATCCGTCCTCCGTACGGCTGACAGTCGTTATAAATCGTCAGAAGCCCGTTGTGAAAACCAGTCGTATGGTATTATTACTCTGTTACTGGGTTGTGGTGGTAAAATAGGCAGGGGCTTCATGTTAAATACTGGTATTTAGCAGCAACTGATTAGACTGCTATAGTCGTTGTGCCCTAGTAGTTAAAACACCAGCCTCTCAAGTACGAGTTTTCGGGTTCGATTCCAGGGGCCATAGTCTGCTATTACAATAGTGTTAGAATGATCAATCAGTGATCTCATAATGATAGATTTTGACAAGTTTCGTAATCTACTAATAAAATGGCATCATTGTGACTTTCCAGTGGTCACTCATAGACACTCCACTCTGTATTAATAAATGTTTGAATTAAGTAGTAGTATTTAGAAAATCATTTATATTAACGGGATTTATAATAATGGCAATACGGCAATGTGATTAAATCACCATTCCATTACGAGACGACTGATATAATTGATCGATCATTATGAATTTAGCAGATTACGAACTTTTAAGCACAATGTCATGGAATCGTGTTGGAATGACAAATTTATAAAAATAGCAGACTAAGTCCCCAGGTCAGACAAGTAGGTACCAATGTAACTCTTCTAAGTTATATGTTCTTTTTAAGTATATCTTGACTGATTAAAAGGTGAAGGAGAACATCTTGAGGAAACCTGGACTTTTAATTCTGAAATAATATTTATGTAATTATTCGTGTAAAAATTAACAATTATATTTCCCGCTTCTATTGGTCGCAGCGTGATGTTATATAGCCTAAAGCCTTCGTGGATTAATGGGCTATCCAATGCAAAAAAAAAAAAATCAGATTAGCGCATTCAAACAAACAAACTCTTCAGCTTTATATATTAGTATAGATTGTATCGTAGGCTGTCGTGGTGGCCTGGTGGTTAAAACACCAGCCTCTCTAGTATGAGTGTGCGGGTTCGATTCCCAGATCAGGCAAATATTATTGTAACTTTTCTAAGTTATATGTACTTTTTATGTATATCTTGGTCACCAATGGCTTAATAATGAGTGAAGCAAAACATGTCAAATCAAATCAAATCAAATCAAATCATTTATTTCAAATAAACCAGTTACAGGCACTTTTGAATTGTCAGAAGGTCGGTCAGTCAATAAGATGAAGCTAGTCGCCCATTCCAAAGAGTAGGTACCATGGAGAAGAACGGGCAAGAAACTCCATGGACACTCTTTTAAATTTTTAAGCTATTGTTACAAATATTTGATTACATCATTCATGTTGAAATCAACCGCGTGAGAACGATGCAGAAACATATTGTACGCTGAGAGCGTCCATTATGGAAAACATACAAAAATCAATTCAGAAATTAAAATACGCCGTGGCAGCTAAGAGATGACCAGTCCCCTCCGACGGCGTCCGTTCACGAACATGACGTATGGATCAGCATCATTCAGCTCAACCATATCGAAGGGAACCCAATGACCCAAAACACACGCCACCATCAGCGAGACATTTGAGTGAGCATGACATACTCTCAACAGCCAGAGCACAATTAAGTCAATAAAAAAGACTAACCCAACAAATAAATGCCTTACAGCACATTCGTACATTGTGCTCACACGTTTGCCATGCAATTATACAATACTAAGAAATTGAATCTACACAATGCTAAGATAGTTTTGTCCAAGGTTCAGCAGCTCCAACAGTGTTCCCGAATCTGTGGAAAGTTTAACTCCTGTGCAGCTGCAGCAAGTGCCGAACACCTCTGTCAGCGATACAATTCCGTAACGTACAATATGCTTGGCTACATAGTGTGTAATACAGGCTTTGACTAAATAACATAAACAATTACATATTAAAACTACAAGAGGAAAAATCAAAGAACAATCATTGTATAGAAATCGGACGCAGCTCAAGCCCAAGCCTTTTTGTCCTCAATATGTTGCATGTTGAGGAAAACTGAAATTTAGGTCTCAAATTGCCAACCCGCATTGAGCAAGCATGTTGATTACGCTCAATCCTTCTCTATATGAGATCTGTGCCCAGCAGTGGGACGATAAAAAATAAGGTTGATGATGAATGATTATGATGATTAGACTGGAAACGGACCCAATATAGTGTGAAAAAGCTATTCAGATGATGATTAATGGATTACTTTAATATCCACTTTGAGGTAGAAAAGACTTTTATGCGTATTTAGTGAGAAGGGTCAGCTAACATATATTATGTATGTGAACGGTTATATACCCATGCTTTGGAAATAGGAGTAAGTGGCGTGTCTTGAGAGTTTCCTACTTTTATGAGCTGACTATGAAATTGCTTTTTTTAACCTCCTCTTTTATAACGCGTACATCGAGGGACTGGAACAATTTTTTTTTTTTAATAGTTATAAACTAGTGCTTGACTGCAATCCCGCCTGATGGTAAGCAGTGATGCAATCGTTGATGGTAAAGCGCACTAGCTTATTAAGCCTATTCACTCAAAAAAAACTAAGTGAATAGGAAGGAAGACGGCAGTTGAGCGAGGTGATGCAATGTTTAACCCAACAACACGACCAACGATGCTGCGCCAGAGGATGATCTGGAGACCCTCCACGACCAAACTCCCGACACAACAACATTAGGCACATCGTACCCGGTCACATCGCAACCCAACTGCTCAGACCCGTCTTCCGTACGGCTTCACCAGACATCATGCCGGAACACGACGAATCGCTTGGCGGCAAGACTTTGTCTGGTGGGTGGTAACTTATGCCGGCGGCTGATGTTGTTGTTTTAAGTTTCCGTTGGACTACAATTGAAGTGTCAATACACTAGCGCGCTTTACCATCAATGATTGCATCATTAGGCGGGATTGCGGTCAAGCACTAGTTTACAATTTAAAGAAAAAAAAAAATTGCAATTTCAATAAAATGGACAGTTCGTCTGCCTCAGTCGACCATATCAATTTTATTAAATTTGCTGTTTAGTTCATACTAAACACTTAATATTATAGGTTTTTTCCTACTTTTTTTTATACTAGCTGCACCCCGCGGTTTCGCCCTCTTATGTTATTTCGTTTCGGTGGAAATATCTTGATAAAAAGTATCCTATGTGTTATTCCTAATTATTAATCATCTGTTTGCCAAATTTTATCCAAATACATTGAGCAGTTTTTGCTTAAAATAGTAGGTACCAAACATCCATATACATACATATATTTTGTATATATGTAAATCCTCACAAACTTTCGCATTTATAATGTTTAGAAGTAAATGTAGAATATGGAAATGTAGGATAATAAAAAGTAGGATTTACGATGTTCCTGTCACTCATATGGAAGCTTGAAAGGCAATCATATCTAAGCGACAAAAATTCGTAAATTAAGTTATATACACCAAACGACGCAGAAAAATGTGGCGGTTCGAATGGTGTATATAACTCAATTTAGGATTGTTGGAATCTGTGTAATTTCTGGTATTGTTGAATAAATGTTGAAAAGAATAAAAACAGTAAAAACAGTATATGATGGTTGCTATATTCAAAAGTAAGTCAATCTACTTATTTCTTTTAATATTGACATTAGAACAAAATATCAAAAAGTACTTAGTACTGAAAAGACCAAGTAGTTTTACAACATCCGCCCTTAATGGAAATAAAAAGACAAAGTAGTAATGCTAAACATAATACAAAAATAAAACATTACTACCAGACTAAATAGATACAAAATATAAACCGACCAAAAATAAATAGAAAATTATTCTACCTATTTATCAAACCCATATTAACAACGCACCTAAGATGTTTTACGCGCCTTAAGGGCTTAGTTAGAAAGTCGGCTGTCATTTTATCCGTAGGTATATATTTTATGTCTATAAGACCCTCCGTAACCTTTTCACGAATAAAATGATATCTCGTATCAATATGTTTGGTTCTATTGTGGTGGACTGGATTGAGCACAAGTTTCTGTGCACTTTGACTATCGTTGTATAACAACACCCGGTCAGCAAAATCAGTAATGTCACACACTAACCGTCTGAGGAAAATAGCCTCCTTTGCAGCACTGGTCAAGGACATATACTCAGCTTCTGTAGAAGATAAGGCTACCGTCGGCTGTTTCTTACACTCCCAGCTAATAGGTCCACCTGCTAGCGTAAAGTAGTAACCGGTGTACGACCGGCGGTCATGCACACAGTTCGCCCAGTCAGCATCCGTGTATCCACACAGATGTCCACCAACTTTCCTGTAAGTAATACAGTAATCCACAGTACCTTTTAAATACTGTAACACCCTTTTTGCGGCCAACCAATGCCTTTTATCAAAACAGCTATTAAACTGACTTAAATAGCTTGTGGCATAAGCTATATCGGGTCTCGTATTCACAGCTAGGTACATGAGACATCCTATCAAGTTTTGGTAAGGATATTCGCCAAGAGATTCTCCAAAGGTGTAGACATCTCCTTACAATCTCGCATATTAAACCGCTCCAACACTGCCTGAATGTAGTTCTTCTGACTGACCACGATATTATCGTCATCACGGATAATATTTAAGCCTAAACAATACGATAATTGTCCCAAATCTTTTATTGAGAAAATTTTTTCCAAGTCATTTTTGACAATGTCAAATGAACTTTCTTCTTTGTAAAAGACAATAAGATCATCGACATAGACGGCGAGAATTATTGTTTCACTACCAAACTTTTTCAAATAAACACATGATTCCGCAGATGTTCGTGCAAAGCCACTTTTTGATAGGGTTTGATGCAATTTAATATTCCAGGCTCGAGCTGCCTGCTTCAACCCATAAATGGATTTTCTGAGCAAACAGACTTTACCTTCTGCCCCGTGCTCAGCAAATCCCTCAGGCTGTTGCATGTACACTTCCTCCTCTAAGTCCCCATTGAGGAATGCGGTATCAACATCCATGTGTTGTATTTTCAAATCCATTTCTGCCGCCAACGCTATAAGGGTACGCAGAGATGAATTTCGAACCACAGGGGCAAATGTTTCATTATAGTCAGTCCCCCAAACTTGACTAAAACCTTTCGCAACTAGTCGCGCCTTATATTTGACTATTGCACCGTGCGCGTCTCTCTTTATCTCGAACACCCATTTACATGGAATAACCCTTTTATTTGGTTTATTCACTAATGTCCAAGTTTGCTTATTCAACAAGGCATTGTACTCATTGTTGTAGTGATGAAATAAGTATGTGGGATGCAGTACCTCTTGGGATCCTTTTGTAAAACTTCAGAAATAAAATAAATCACTTCAAATCATTCACACAATATATTTTCCATTTAAGCTAGCTCAATAAACAAACTGTTGTATAAAAAAACATCTTATAATTTAATCCATACTCAGTTACAACATTTTTTACTACACCCGATGCTACCGAAAACCATTCTACACTGAAACAATAAAACATTTTTACCTGTCTCCCTAATCTTCCAAACTTAAAATATTTTTGCTTATAAAAGTTAGCTGCCAGAGACAATAATCAAATTCAACCTCAACATCCCCTCTGAATTTTATTATTATCTCAAAGTAAAATTTAAAATCATCCTAAGACATAACCTTCAAACATTAATTTCAATACACTCTCTTTAAACAACTTCAATACATAACCTATAATCCCCTCAAAACACAAAGAAACCCATAAACTTCAATACATGACCTGTAACCCCCTCAATACAAAACAACTCATATAAAACTTCGATACAACTTCAACTCACTATGTATAGCTTCTCACTATCTATAGCTTCGACAGTCTCCCTGTCTATAAACTTCAAACTTCAACAACTCCCTATCTAACTTCAACAACTCCCTATCTAACTTCAAACTCCCTATCTAACTTCAAACTCCCTATCTAACTTCAAACTCCCTATCTAACTTCAAACTCCCTATCTAACTTCAAACTCCCTATCTATAACTTCAATTCTATCACAAAACACCCTATCTATAACTTCAACAACTCCGACAGTCTTCCTGCCCATAAACTCCCTATCGATAACTTCAATTCTATCACAAAACACCCTATCTATAACTTCAACTTATTACAAAACACACGCTATCTAAACTTCAGCTCTATTAGAAAACACACCCTATCTAACCTTCAGCTCTATTAGAAAACATACCCCATCTAAAACTTCCACTCTATTATAAAACATACCCCATCTAAAACTTCAAAAACTATTAGAAAACACACCATCTAAAACTTCCACTCTATTAAAAAGACATACCCTACCTAAAACTTCAATAATCCTACTACAAAAGCACACCCTCTAACCTCAACTCTACTACAAAAACACATCATATCTAAAATAAACTCCCTATCTAAAATGCAGCCTTTACATAACCTTCAATTTCATAAATATCACTAACCCTTACAATTTTGTTACATGTCACAACCCTTGAATACATAACTTTCAATTTTGCAGGATCCCAACTCATCTTAAAACCATTATTTGCAAAACCAACTAACAAACCCCTAATACATCTAGTCTAATTTTATTTATCAAATATAATAAAGGAGAACGGAACGCTCTCCGTAGCTGTTAAGTACTGGCATAAATTTTTATATCTTCAAAATTAGATATCAGTGGATTATCCCCTTGTTGTTTTTGTAAAAACCCAAGTTTTATAAGTGACAATCATTTGGTGCAGTGAGCGAAGAGTTATCCAGTGTTTTAATGACAAATTACCAGCAATAGTAATATTGTTCAAAAGTGCCGGATCACAGTGACTGTTTACAAGTGCACGGAATTCTCGCTATTAATTGTACAACATAAACAGCAAAATCCTATGCGCGCATTCCTCGCTGTACTGTCAGTGCTACCAACATACTGACAACGCACTTGGCACACACGTTCCGTTCCAAGCAAGAAAAACTGTGCGTTCCAGCTACACACATGATTGCCTAGATTGTGACTAGTGGCGCCACCCCGACCACAGTAATATCTTGTTCCTTGCTGCTATACCGCCATATAAACATATATAAACCCGCTTAAGCAAAAATATGGTTTGCTCTGCTTGCTCTGCGGTCATAGATGAAGTTGACGGTAGTATCTGTTGCTCGCGTGGAAACTGTGGCAAACTATACCACCCCACATGCGTGGGCATAAAGTTTCTGGTTGAAGTTGATGTTGACTTGTGGATATGTCCTGAGTGTCGCTGCGCTATTAAGAAGGGAGGAGATAATTCTTTCACCCCAGTTGGCTCAAAACAAAACCCTAACGTAACGCTGAGGAAGAAAACTTTAACTGCGACTCCGACGATGAGTGCCAACTCTGTTGTGAGGGATGTTGATCTTTCTTTTGAAATGCAGGCCCTGCGCTCCGAGATGTCTACACTTAAAGATTTGCTAACAAAGGCATTATCATTAATGAGCAGTCACGAAGAAAAGATAACAAAATACGCTTTGCTAGTAGATCAACTGAACGGACGCCTCGAGAGATACGAAAAAGAAGACGTACAGCTCAGTAATATTTCCTGTGCGCAAAGTAAGCCTAAATCTCCACCTTGTTTATCGGATGTAGTAGTGAAACAGACAAGAAAACAGCTGCCAAGTAAACAGTACGCGCAAGTGGTAAGTAGAATCCGGGAATCTTCCCAGAATTACGAACAGACTAACACTGATATTGTGACTGCTGAAAAGCAAACACCGAATGATTCGGGACACCTCGTCACTCAAGAATCTAAATTGGCCGCAGAAGTCACTAACTATGACGGGAAATGGACTACAGTCAAGAAGCGCAGTAGCAGACCACCTATAAAACCACTGCACGGAACTGCTGATCCTGTATCCGTCAACCTAAAGGCCATTGAAATACGTAAATATTTCCATCTATGGAACATGGCATCAGGTGTCGATGAAGTTCGTCAATATGTTACCAGCTTATGTCCAGAAGCCAGTTGTTCAGTGGAAGAGTTAACAGCCCGTGGAGACTATAAGTCGTATAAAATTGGTGTTGCTGCCACGTTCTATGACGAGTTGTATTCTGCGGATGTATGGCCTATAAATGCAAGGTTCAAACCATGGATAAACTATAGGAAAGTAGGTCCTAACTCCAAGACTAACGATGTCACTATCTCATCAGCCCACACGCCCTTTCGTAAACCCGCATCTACGAAAGAGCAGTAAAACTATTAAATCTACCAATTTCTATGCTTTCTATCAAAACGTTCGCGGTCTGAAAACCAAGCTTTCTACATGGCGCAATAACCTATTGTTATGGGAACACAACCTGGTCGCGGTTACTGAAACATTTCTTGACTCGTCTGTAGCAGATTCAGAACTCGAAAGTGGCGACTGGAATGTTTTGCGTCGAGACAGAAATACGCCGTGTGGCGGCGTCTTGTTGGCTGCTCGAACCCCTCTTTTGTTGCGTAGAAGCCGCGAGTATGAAACGGACAATGGTGAAGATCTTTGGGCTTCCTTCACGTGGCATGGTCGTGCCTTTATTGTTTGTGTTGTGTATATAAAACCCAGTGCTCGTGATGAGGAGTACATGCAATGGTTCTACAAAATTGAAAGTTTTGTCCACAATTTCAAAGGTTTTGTAATTATAATGGGTGATCTTAACTTAAATAGCGCGTCAACAAATGTCACGAATTATTATTATTACTTCTTGTCATTTTGTTCACTCTTCAATAAAAATGTTATTGTGAATCATCGCGGAGGTATGTTGGATGTTGTACTAGTTCGGGAAGGCTTTCATGAGGTATCTGTTACTAGTACGAATGGCATGGTTCAACCTGACCCATATCATCCTCCGCTGGAAATAGAGGTAAGTATTGAATCAGCTCATTGCGCAAATACAATGGATCCAAGTAACATAAGCCCTACGAAAGACTGGAATTTCAGCAAATGTGATTATGAGCAGTTGTATCTTCTACTAACAAAGGCCTCCTGGGATCCTGTATTGCATGCTGATAATGTTCCGGACGCTGTCGATGCCTTTTATAGAATAGTTTATGGCATTTTTGATAGTTGTGTGCCAAAAAAACATCGTTCAAAAACTGTCACTAAACGGTACCCGGTATGGTTTACTCCTGATATAACTAATGACATCAAACTCAAACTTAAGTTGCATGCAACTTGGAAGCGCTCTGGTTGCCGCGAGGACTACAAGGTCTTCGCTGCTCTCAGGGCTTCCTTGAAGCATCGTATCGCGGAAGCTTACCAAACATATATTAAGCGCGTAGAAAATAGTATTAAAACCAATCCTCGTGAATTCTGGCGTCACATCTGCAATTTAAGATCTAAGGGAGGGTTTGAATCGTGTGTGAACTACCGTGGTGAAAGTTACAAGGGGACTGCAGCGGCTGGGGCTTTTGCTGAGTTTTTCGCGAGTGTGTTTCTGACGGATCCACCACAGTTGAATGCCGCAAATTCTTACAGTAGTGACAGTGGTTATAATAGCAATTACATAAACATTTTTCACTTTGCTTCTGAGGACGTTGTATATGGAATAAATAAATTAAAATCTAGTACTTCGATAGGTCCGGACAGTATACCTCCAGTAGTTTTAAAACATCTGAAATTATCGTTCGCTTCTCCTTTATGTTATATATTTAACTTATCGTTAAAAACAGGTTTATATCCACATCAATGGAAAATCTCACGGGTAACGCCGATACCTAAAACTTCCAATAAATTAAAAGTTGAAGAATACCGGCCCATTGCAATATTATCCTCACCAGCAAAAGTATTTGAAAATGTCCTCCACAAATTAATATACGCTCAAGTAGAAAAACATCTAAGTGAAGCTCAACATGGGTTTAGACGCAGGAGATCTGTAGAGACTAACTTGCTGACTTTAACTGAATATATTACTGTGCAGCTTGACGAGCGACGCCAAGTGGATGTGTTGTACTTTGATTTTCAAAAAGCGTTTGACCGAGTAAATAATGACATCTTGCTTGCAAAGCTCAGCACCATAGGATTTTGTCCTGGCCTTCTGCACCTGCTGGCTGATTATCTTCGCGATCGCCAGTAGTTTGTTAGGTTAGGAATTTATGAGTCCAGTGCCTACCACACTCGTTCAGGAGTAAGTCAGGGATCAATCCTCGGGCCGTTATTGTTTCTTCTGATGGTTAATGATTTGCCGACTATTCCCAAACATGCCAAATGTCTTCTGTATGCGGATGACCTTAAATTGTACGCGTCTGTCAACACTATATCGGATTGTGAGGCTATACAGAGAGACATAGATGCAGTTTACGATTGGGGAGTATCTAATAAGATGGCATACAATTCTTCTAAGTGTTATGTCATGACTTTTGGCCGAATTCGACATCCAATTAACTTTGAATATAAAATAAATGGCACTATTATAACAAGGGCAACAACTATAAAAGACCTGGGTGTCGTATTTGACCAGAAGATGACATTTCACGATCATATTGTCACCGTTGCTAAAGAGTCCTTTAAGAGGCTTGGATTTGTCCTCAGAAACTCGCGCGATTTTCGGAACGGACATGTCGTACGACTCTTGTACAGCGCTCTTGTCAGAAGCAAATTGGAGGCGAGCTCCTGCGTCTGGAATCCACATGAGCCTACTTACGCACTATTACTTGAAAAAGTTCAAAAGGCATTTTTGCGATTCTTATATAAAATCAGTTTTGGATATTATCCATTTTTATACCCAACTAAATTTATCTCAGGAAGCTTAGGGTATAATATGTTAGAAACGAGGAGAGCGTATGACCAAATGAAAACAATGTTAAAAATATGTAGAGGGACAACAGATGCCAGTGATCTCCTCAATGAGCTGATTCGTCTTCACGTTCCTTGTAACTATCTCCGTGGCCGCAGACACCGTCTGCTAGCTGTGCCTACATGTCGCACGGTAGCCCGTGCGTCATCCCCTATACCTCGCGTTCTTTCCGCGCTGAATAGCCTCGTGGAAGCTAACCCGAACTGTGATATATTCGCGGATGAATTTAAAATTTTAATGCGCGCTTGCTTAGCGTTCTGCGAAAAAGAAAATAATTAGTTCGTTTACTGTTTTAATTTTTAGATTTTATTTTATTCCCGTTTTTATTGTTCCTCTGATTTGTCTTTTTTTTCTGTTTATATTTTGATTTATATTATTATTTGAATTTCATTATGTACCTATTTGTGTTATTAATTTTGTATGTATGTTAATGTAATTGGCTTTTGGAAGCCGTATTAACATGAATAAATAAATAAATAAATAATAAAGACCCTATTAATTGCCTGTAACTAAGCACATCACATCAATTGTCTACGGCACATCACAACTAATATTCTTCCACTCTTGATCTTCTTCAAAAGTAGAAAACTCCTCCACATCACATCAATTTCCTATTATGCACATCAACACTAATATTCTTCCCCTCTTGATGTGCAACAATTCAAATATTCGGAAATGCTTTTCCTTTCAAGTTGCCGTATCCAAAATTCTGCATTCATTGTTCAATGTATAACTTCTCATAAATTTTCAAATAATTTTCTCTATAACCTCTATATCAATTCTAATAATTATTTAAATCTTCTAATTCCAAATTCTTTTTCCAGTCCTTCAGATATCTTATTTCTTTTCCTTTTCCACTATTTCCAATATTTATTATAGAATTCCATCATCAACATAATATTGCCAAATAAATTTCTTTTCCTTTAATACACATATTTTATTTTCACCAAAATTGTATTCCAACGGTACCTCCATAAAATGTCTTCATTTAGTTCTTCACATAATTTTCAATGACCTCATTTTCTTCACCATTATTTTTGTTCTAGAAAAATCGCTCCTCTTTTTTTTCCTTTGACATCAAAATTTTCATTTTTATTTTCTCTTTCTAAACTTCCCCTCTCAAACTCATAATCAATATATTCTTCAAATAGTTACATTTTCAATTACTATCTTACTGCTGCACCCATTCTGGGCCCATAACCTGTTGTAGTGATGAAATAAGTATGTGGGATGCAGTACCTCTTGGGATCCTTTTGTAAAACTTCAGAAATAAAATAAATCACTTCAAATCATTCACACAATATATTTTCCATTTAAGCTAGCTCAATAAACAAACTGTTGTATAAAAAAACACATCTTATAATTTAATCCATACTCAGTTACAACATTTTTTACTACACCCGATGCTACCGAAAACCATTCTACACTGAAACAATAAAACATTTTTACCTGTCTCCCTAATCTTCCAAACTTAAAATATTTTTGCTTATAAAAGTTAGCTGCCAGAGACAATAATCAAATTCAACCTCAACACTCATCATTCATTGCGGAGATCCAGTTATCTTTATCAACGCTATTAATAGCTTCACGATAACTTTTCGGATCCTCACATAATAAGTCATCACCGAGAGTACCGTATGAATAATAATCTGGAGGCTTACGTACTCGTACAGGATATCGTCTTTCAGGATAAACATCACTGGATTCATTTGAAGGAACCAGAGACAGATCAGTTTCTTCACCCGATTGTGAAGACTCCACGTCACTTACATCACCCGTTTCATCAGTCGCGTCCACAAAAACCTCAGCTTGCTCTACCGGGGCCATCTCCACATCTTCTGAAGTAGATGAAGAAGAAGTAGAAGCAGATGAGATAGAAGTTGCCAGTGGCGATGTGGTATCTGAAGAAGTTTGTGAAAACCAGTTAATGACATTGGGACTCTTAACAAGATCAGGCTGAACAGGCTTATCCTTCAATCCTGAAAAGTTATTTTCAAAAAACGTAATATCCCGTGACTTAATCAATCTCCGAGGGTTTTCAGCGCTACGGAAATAATAACTTCTTGGATCGTCTGAATATCCAATAAATATACATTCAGAAGCTTTTATATCTAGCTTAGTTCTTTGGCATGAAGGCACGTGAACTAAAGCTCGACAACCAAACACCCTTAAATGAGACAGGTTGGGTTTACTCCCACACCACATTTCATATGGCGTCTTACCATGAAGTGCACGATGAGGTGACCTATTCTTTAAATAAACACTGGTGTCAACAGCATCTTGCCAAAAAGCTTTCGACAGAGAGCTCTGTGCCAGCAAGGAACGGGCCTTCTCCACAATACTGCGATTGCAACGTTCACTTACCCCATTTTGTTGAGGGCTATATGGTACAGACGTTTCATGTCGAATCCCTTGAGCCTGCAAATAGTCTGTCAATTCCTTATTGACATACTCAGTCCCATTGTCTGACCGAAGGGTTCGAATTTTAATGCCAGTCTGTCTCTCAACAAGTGTTTGGAAAATACAAAAATACTTCTGAACTTCTGTCTTAGATGACATACAATATAGGGTTATAAAACGTGTATAATCATCTACAAAAATAATAAAATATTTATTGCCTTTAAAAGATTCAGTGGACAGGGGTCCACAAACATCCGTATGGACCAATTCTAATGGTGACGAAGCCTTCTTATACTTTATCCCTTTGAAAGGCTTCCGGGCCTGCTTACCTTCTACACAAGGTACGCATGGTTCTTTGTCAACCTCAGTATACTCCACACCAACAGCTAGACCTTTTCTGAGTAGATCCATACCAATACGGCAGAGGTGCCCTAGACGCTTATGCCAAAGCTGAAACTGGGACAAATTAGTGTGAACATTATAAGCTGAAACACTTTGCGGCTTTACTGTACAATCTAAAGTGTACAATTCACCACAAATAGAACCATGTAAAACAGGACCATTTGTAAAAGAAACATCATTAGAATTATAAAAATTACAGCCATTACTATCAAAAACAACTGAGAGACCTTTCTCTACTGCTTTTTTAACCGACAGTAAATTACAATCTAGATCAGGAACATGTACAACATTAGAAATCTTCTTGTAATTGGTATTTGTGTCAATCGCAACGTCTCCTAAGCCCACAGCCGGCAAACTTTTACCATTTGCGACAGTTATCTTCTTTTAACTTTTATAATAATGGAAATATGTTTAATAAAAAGCTTTGGGAAAATTAATACGATGTTTTATTGTTTCGTATTTATAGATCAACACGAAGTAGTAACCTAGGCAACTAGCACAGACTAAATAGTGATCACGGGCCACTTCACATCCTCCATGTTTTTTGGAATTTTATGATAAATTCTTCAATCCAATCTGGATGCTCAAGTCCGTCAGTCTAGGACCGAACAGGGGCTTTGTAAGCATGTCAGCCAGCTGCCGATTCGATTCCACGTGTGTGACGTCAAACTCGTTGTTGTTAACACATTCCCGGACGAAGAAATGTTTCAGTTTGATATGTTTCGTCCGTTTGTGATATTCGAACTTCGGGTTGTGTGCGAGTTTTATAGCCGATTCATTGTCTAGGTACAACACTGGGTTCTGGCTCTTGACCATTCCATCTAGTAAAAGCTTCAGCCATATAATCTCTTGTGCTGTTTCACTAGCGGCAATAATTTCGGCTTCGGTTGAAGAGATTGACACAGTGGGTTGTAACTGGCTCCGCCAGCTTATCGCGGCTCCAGAGAGCATAATCACCATTCCCGATGTTGATCTGGCAGTTGACTCATCTCCTGCGTGATCAGCGTCGCTGTAGCAGCTGAGTCGCAGAGATGCTGTTTTCGTGTAGCACAGTCCGTTACATTGTGTACCCTTTAGGTATCTAAATATGCGTTTGACCAGTGCGATATCTTTCTTTGAGGGTGCAGCCAAGTTTCTAGAGGCTACTCCAACAGCATACGATATATCCGGCCTCGTACCGACTGCCAAATAGGCTAGAGCGCCTACCGCTTGACGATACGGGAAATTCTGTTCCAAGATATCGTCCTCCTCTCCTCTCTCATTGTTTTTAATGATGGGTGTAGGTGCGGATTTGCAGTTGCTCATTCCATACTTCTGCAACACCTTCTTGGTATAGGCTTTTTGACATAGTTTTATTGTGTTGTTTTTGAGTGTTTCAATTTCCATTCCCAGGAAGTATGATGCTGGTTTGGTAGTTATTTTGAATCTGGTTTTCAGGTCTCTCAAGAATTCTTCTCCTGCTGCGCTTGTATTAAAGGCAACAAGTCCATCGTCAACGTATAGACCCACAAAAACCTTTGCTTTGCCTTTAATTCTTGTGTAAAGGCACGGGTCCGCTTCACTCTGTTGAAAACCAATCTTTTGTAGGTATTCTGCAATACAGGTATTCCAACAGCGTGGTGCTTGTTTTAAACCGTAGAGGCTTTGTTTTAATTTGCAGACTCGTTTAGTACCATCTTGGAATCCCTCTGGCTGTTTCATGTACAACTCTTCCTGTACTGATCCATATAAGAAAGCCGTAGTTACATCGAATTGGTGGAGTTTTAGGTTTTCATGAACAGCCACAGCTAGTAATGTACGTATCGTACTTAAACGAACTACGGGGCTGAACGTTTTATCATAGTCTACTCCAGGTTGCTGTGAATAACCTTTTATAACCATTCTGGCTTTGTATCTCTCGACGGAACCATCAGGATTCAATTTTACTTTATACACCCATTTGCAAGGGAGTGCTTTGCGACCTGAAGGTAAGTCGACAAGTTCCCAAGTTTGGTTTTCAATTAAAGATGTGATTTCACTACGCATGGCTTCAATCCATTTATCTTTATCAGGCGAGTCCATTGCCTCTTTGTATGTGACAGGTTCTTTTCGTTTAGACATGTTTTCAACTTCTTCGACTGCGGCCATAATGAAATCATCGAACCGCGTTGGTCTCGATATAGTCGATCTGTCACGTAGTGTCCTGGTAGGAGCTTGAATTGAATTTTCAATTTCATTTTCTTCGTCTGAAGGTTCAGCGTGAGGAGAAACAGGGGCAATTATTGAACCAGATGTAGATTGGTAACTATCATCACTTTCGTTATTGTGTGGGTCATCAAGTTGAACATTTTCTGTGCTTTCAACCAGTTCTTGTTGCAACGTTTCATTATTGTTTGGTTCATCCAGTTGAATATTTATTGTGTTTTGAACCAGATCTTGTTGCAGCTTTTTTATATTGCCTATGTTTTTCGTGTCGTTGTAGAATATTGTTTTAATTACACGAATGTCCTTTGAAGTCATTATGCAATTCTTTGTTGGAATGTAGATTCTGAAGGCTTTTGAGGTTTCTGAGTAGCCCATGAAAATTCCTGGAATTGCTTTGGGTGCAAATTTGTGACCGTTAGAGCCTTTTCTAAGGACGTACGTTTTTGACCCAAATATGTACAGATGGTTCACGCATGGTTTTCTACCGACCCATAATTCGAATGGAGTTTTGTTGTCGATAGCGCTATTGATACTCCTGTTCGATAGGTAATTGGCGGTATTTATGGCTTCACCCCAGAGCTTGAGTGGCGCTTTGGCATCGATCATCATAGCTCTACCTTTTTCAATTAGGGTGCGATTTTTCCGCTCCGCTATACCGTTTTGGTTTGGAGTGTAGGGTGCGGTTAATCTTCTCTGAATTCCAGAGCGCTTTAAAAAACTGTCAAAATCTTTGTTTACGTATTCTGTCCCGTTGTCGGACTGAAGATACTTAATTTTTCTGGATGTGACATTTTCTGCTTCCTCTTTAAACTCTTTAAACTTCTCAAGAACTTCATTTTTAGTTTTAATTAGGTAAACCTTACAGTAACGACTGTAGTCATCAATGAAGGTGACGAAGTATCTTTTGTTACCAAGGGAGGGCGTTTGAATTGGCCCACACACGTCGCTGTGGACGATTTCCAAGAGATCGTTAGTTCTTTTAGAGTTCTTGTTGCGTGTAGGAGCAGGTATTCTGTGGAGTTTAGCCTCAATGCATACGTCACATTCTGGAAGAGTTTCATTGGCAGAAAAGTTTAAGCCGATTAATTCTTCATTTTTAAGTGCCTGAAGCATATCGTAGGCATTCATATGACCTAGTTTTCGATGCCACTCCATTATCTTTGATGATTCGATCGGTTTTTCAGTAGTTACGTTGGCACTTTCGTATCGTTTTTGTTGTAGTGGCTTTAAATAGTAGAGACCATCCTTTTCTTTATACGCTGTAAGAATTATTTTGGCTTTAGGGTTCTTTACTGTCGCTTTCGTTTTTGTAAAAAGTACAGAGCAGTCAGCATCTGTCATCTTGCTTACTGACAGTAGGTTGGTGTCTAGGTCAGGTACGAACAGAGTCTCTTTCAGTTCAGTTAGGGCTATGCCATTTCCGTTTTTGGTTTCGAAGGAAACGGTGCCTGTTCCTTTAATTTCAGCTGAGTGTGAGTCTGTAGCGAACTTGAGTTTTCTAGACGTAGCCTTCATATTCTTGAATAAGTTACGTTGGTAGGTCATGTGTGAGGTACAGCCACTGTCTACGACCCATATATCATCAATGTCGGTTGATTTGTCATTTGCTGTGAATAGGCACTGCTTGGCATAATTATTTTGATGAGACGACCGTTTAGGAGAAGGTTTCTCATTGTTTTTCTTCCAGCAGTTCATGCATATTCGGTGGGTCTTCTTTTTAAAAATATTGTTCCCCTTCTTTTTGCAGATTTTACAAGTAGCATAAAAGGCGCTTTCTTCACTGGTGTCTTGTTCACCAGGTTCGAAGTTACTGTTGTGGTGTCTTGCGTCACTTTCCTCTAAGATTTTTATTTTAAGTTCTTCTGGTTTGGGGAGGACGTCACGGGATTCAATGGCCACACGAAAGTTTTCGTATTCGGAGGATAAGCTATAGAGCATCATAATGGTTAACAGATCCTCGTTTATGGCCACATCCATGTCTGCCAGTTTGTCGACTGTGTCCATGAACTTGTTTAAGTGAGCGCGCACATTGTTTCCTTCAAGTTTAGTTAGTATCAACTGTTTAAGAAGTGTTGCTTTACGTGCAGGTCCTTTACTTGCATGTATATCTCGGAGTTTATCCCACAAAGCTTTCGCAGTTTTGCATCTCTTTATTTCTTTGAGTAGAGAAGGAGCGTTTGTAAGTATGAGTTCGGCTCTTGCTTGTTTGTCTCCTTCTATTTCTTCGGCAATTGGAGCTGTTGGGAATTTTTCCACATATTTCCATAGCTTGTGTCTCACCAGTATTGCTTCCGCTTGTATTACCCAAGTGTCGTAATTGTCCTCATTTAAGGGTTCAATTTTTACGACTGACATTTTTTGATAAGTAGGTTTTTCGTTTAGCTTTTAGCACTGATACTGTATATTGTTTTTGTAGATTTTTCTTAACGCTCTGCTACCATTTTAACTTTTATAATAATGGAAATATGTTTAATAAAAAGCTTTGGGAAAATTAATACGATGTTTTATTGTTTCGTATTTATAGATCAACACGAAGTAGTAACCTAGGCAACTAGCACAGACTAAATAGTGATCACGGGCCACTTCACATCTTCCCATCATGGGGTTGATAACTATTAAACCATTCAGCATGTGGAGTCATGTGAGTAGTCGCACCAGAGTCGATAATCCATTTCTCAGATATCTGAACATTAGGTGCGGACAAAGCCAGTTCCGTGACACCATCCAAAACAAATTTCGTGACATTTCCTGAACTTGAAACAACTAATCCCTTATCCTTAGAACAACTTTCTGTAGAGCAACTCGCCTTTGCCTTTTTCTCCTTCTTTTTGAGAGGGCAATTAGGGCTCTTGTGCCCAGGCTTCTTACACCTAAAGCAAATAACTTGTTTTGTTTGCAACGCAGTCACATCATCTTTAGTCTCCTTCGTCATTTCGCTCAACAACTTAGTCCTCACCAAATCTGTTGTGACTTCGACGCTCCCATTCTCAAGCGCCATGATCATGGGCTCGAAACGAGACGTCAGACCTCCCAATATAATTGCTGCCAGAGAACTATCTTCTATGGTCTTGCCAATATCGACCAGGTCTAGTGCTGTTGTAGTTATTGCGGTTAAGTAAGCCTCTACGTCAGAAAAGTCAGATAAGGAGTACCTGTACAACTTGCGTTCCAATGACAATTTCCGACCCAAACTGCGATCCTCGTAGGATTTTTGAAGAGCATCCCACGCTTCTTTTGCGGTCTTAGCTGGTCGAACAATCGAAATAGCAGCACCGTCTACAGTAAGGCATATCTTAGAAAGAGCCTTTTCATCCTTACGTACATCGTCGGGCGTCTTATTCCCTTCAAATGTTCCGCTTACTGTTTCCAATAATCCTTCATGCATTAACAACATTCGCATTTTAAACTTCCACACTGTGTATCCTTCTCTATTACAAAGCATCGGAATACCATTTAGGGACATACCAGAAACTGCAGCAGACATGGTTACTAGGTATATTTTCCACCACCAATCTCCTTTTAAATTTGATTGTAAAATATACAGAGCCTTCGTGCTGATAACGTATGTTGGAATCTGTGTAATTTCTGGTATTGTTGAATAAATGTTGAAAAGAATAAAAACAGTAAAAACAGTATATGATGGTTGCTATATTCAAAAGTAAGTCAATCTACTTATTTCTTTTAATATTGACATTAGAACAAAATATCAAAAAGTACTTAGTACTGAAAAGACCAAGTAGTTTTACAACAAGGATTTTTTGTCGCTTAGATATGATTGCCTTTCAAGCATCGATATGTACTTGGCAACCGTGCTAACTAAATATAGTGTTATATGAATTTGAACAATAAAATAACTTGTGATAGAATGGCCATAAACACTAACGGGGAATTAATTGTGGCAGAAAAGTTAAGATGGCTGCCAGGAAACTTGGCGTTATTGCAAAGGTCCGGCTGTACCGGGACAGCTCCTAAAGTCCAAAGCGCAGGTACGTTCGTGTGTACTGCAGCCACTTTTGGTATGGTGCTGCAAAATGTCACCTTTGGTTTGGTAGAGAGGCGTGCAAAAAGGCTAATTGGTAACCCAGATTTGATAAAAACGATCTCCAAACCCTTGAGTACATGCGTAGAGTAGCTAGCCTATCCGTATCCTATAGGATGAATTTTCTGCGCATACTCTCGGGAATTGCATGATTTAATTCCTCCATCTCCGTTCCATTATCGCCAAAGATCTACGAGCAGCCAGGAAAAAAACGTCTTAATGTGCTTTCCGAGGCGCGGAACGGTCGTGGTATGTAAAGTTGGTCAACGAGCCATTTTTTTTATGTCGCTGGGGAGAATGACAATTACGCATCCCCGAGGGGTATGTAGGACTCCCCGAGAGATAGCCACCCGGTATACTCACTAAAAACCCCAGAGGCACACCGATGTCGCCTTAGTGGAGGGGTCATGGAAATCCGGCAAAGCCTGTGCTACCAATGCCCCGCCGGCGATGACCGCCTAAAAGGCGGGCCCTCATTGGTCCCTCCATAGGGAGGGGCTGGGCTGGGTGCGTCTTCTTGTGCATGAAGACGCAACAGCCAAGGGTGTTTTAGTGAGGTGTCCATCCTCTTAGCCACACTCGCTTGCACGCATGCAAGCGGGGCCCCCAGCTCCTATCAGTGAGGAGCCTGGGTTGTGTCCGACGGCGACCTAGAGTTCGGGTCGTGCCAGCTCACCTGGAGTGGTGGCCGATCCGTCGCACGTGTTAGGATAGCAGAGTGTGGGTTATTAAATAATATTAAAGCAGACATTATAGAAGAAACATGTCTATATTTACTTATAACATTACACACTGGGCATATTTAGAATCATGAGCAATATCAGCTATACAAATTACATAAGACCAGGCACATAAGAATTATGTGCCTATAACAAATATTAAGAATACTTAACTGGTAGTGTGCTCGGTCTGACGGCTCGATGAAGACTGCTACTAAGGGACGAGTCACCGTATTTATAGAAAATGCCACTCTCAGAGTACCATCGAGCCGTTTTTATAGTTTTATAAAAGTTATTCTACCCTCGGAATCAACCAAACTTAAGCAATCCACAATACAATACTTTTATTAGAATTATGACTCGTTATAGATATAACACACGCATGACCGTAGAAGCGGTCCCCGCGTCTGGCTTTGCTCCGCGTCGGAAAACCGGTAACCCCCATATCTGGGGGCCGTTCCCCTATCCGCCACCTGGGGACGCGTCCGATGGCAGGCCAGAAACTGCACACGGATAGTCAACCAGCTATGGACCAAGGCACTTAACCAGCACCCTGATTGTATAACACACTACTACTATCAAGTGGAATCGGCTAGTCCATTGCATTTTTTCGAAAATGTGTATGCTCAACAATGTTCTAAATAACGCAATGAATGTTGTTGAACTGTTAAAATGAAACCCATTGCTACTGCTAGTGTGTTCAGCAATTATCCTGCTGATTGATCGATTCGCGCGGCTATTATTAGTTAGCGATCCCATCCAGCGATGCTAGGCTAAAAACTACTAAATATATTGCCCAAAGCTGAAACAAAAATACTCATCTTAATAACTTATTTCTTTTTTCTTCCACAGCAACTAAATGCTCTGAATAAAGGAGAAGAAGATGCGGACACTGTAAGCGTAGCTGAGATGAGGTCTCTTGAAGGTCACGACGATAGCCTTAAGGAGGTGGCTGACTACCAATTCTACATAGCTTATGACTTCTATGCCAAGAATAACTCGCACTTTCACAGATCACCTTATTACGGATATTACCAAGGTGAGTTTAAGCATCAAAATCTATTTTTAACTTGACTGCACCAAATTTTTACTATAGTAGATTTCTCCTATAGTAAAAATTAGTTGAAGTCAAGTAGAATTTGTATAGTAGATACTATGGTAATTATTTGGTACCTTTTAATATGAGTAGTGATGGCCCAGTGATGTATCACGCTGAGTCGGTAAAATAGATTCTATTATGCTGTAAGCAGACAAAATATAGCTCTAAAGTATAGCTCTAAATGTCATGAGCATAAATGGGTGACTATATAAAAGAACGTAAGTGTAAATTTGCTTACCCAATCTTGCATTAAAAATGCCTTTACGGATTTGGACGAATTATCTTCTATTGTCTCAAATTCTTTTCAAAAATTATTTAATGTTGAATGCATCGATCACTTATATACTAGATGCACAGTCTCGAACAAAACTCTCATTAAAAGTGGCGACAAGTATTAAGCAGTCTAATGTAGTCAAAATAAATAGATATTTATTTAAAATCAACCTTAAGTGCAATGCATAAAGTTCTTATCACAAAGCAGTACAAAAAGCCATTATTTTTTACGACCGAATCTGACATCAAACCAAATTCAACCTTACACGCATGCATTAAAGTAAGAATGATAAAGTAAGTACTAAATGAAAGAAGCACCCACGTGCTGCATTGTGCGCTTCCCGTATTCAGATCACGAAATGATAAGTGATACTAATTTTGAGTTTCACTAACTGAATACACGTGTCTTCAATCTTTCATTTCGACTAACTCGACAATACGTGAGCAATCTGTGTAATTATTTTTATACAAAAAAAAAAAAAAAAAAACTCCAAGCGTATTCCTTCGCAGTCGTATACTTAAAGTGAATAAGCCTTGATGAAGCCTTTTGATGCATTAGCCAACTAGTCTTTATAATTGATAGTGACGAAATATTTTATATTTAATATTATAAATTTATTGTACGATGAAAGACAAAATGAAAATAAATCTTAGCGACAGGCGAAAGATATGATTGATGTAATTATGAAATGATAAAGTCGCAATTATTATATAGGAATAATTATTCCCTAATAACTTCGCAATTCATCAAATAAATGATTGTTTCTAATTAAAGTATTCATTGAATGTATTCCGTATAATGACGTTATATTGTTCACGACTGAAATAAAGACAATTGAAAAGTAATTGCAATTTTGTTTTGGATGTAGGTATATAGTATTGATTGAGATATTGTTTAAATGTTTATTGTTGAGAGAAATTATTAGAAACATGTATAGAAAACATATAAGATTAAAGTTTCGTAAAAAAATATTTTCTTATCTTTCACTAATAAAAATTGTAGTAAAAATTTCAAAGATAAAATAGAAAACTTTTTGATTGTTTTATTTTTTATTTTCTTTCGCAGTCCCAGCAAAGAAAAATCGTCTTTACACACCTCAGCTGAATCACATCAGTATGAAGCTACCGTCAAGCCCTCTCCTCACTAACAGACCTTCAATGAAAAACTTCTGCAACGCTTCCAGTATCGATGAATCCTGCGCCGAAACTTACTGCGAGTGCTCCCACGTTCTTGCAGTGAAACTCAACTCAGTTGTAGAACTGATCATCGTTGATGAAGGAGTCACCTTTGATGCTAATCATCCATTCCATCTACACGGTCACAGCTTTAGAGTGGTCGGTCTTAGAAGACTCGCTAAAGATACCACGATAGATGAAATCAAGGCGTACGACCAAGCAGGACTGCTGAAAAGAAATCTAAAGAATGCACCAATCAAAGACACTGTTACTGTACCCGATGGAGGATATACTGTCATCAGATTCAAGGCCGATAACCCTGGATATTGGCTCTTCCATTGTCATATTGAGTTTCATGTAGAAATTGGGATGGCGTTGGTTTTCAAAGTCGGTGAACATAAAGATATGCCCCCAGTACCAAGAGATTTTCCTTCCTGTGGTAGCTATTTGCCCGATAACATGTTGGAACATGCAACTACAGAGAAACCCAGGAGCGAAAGTGATGTGATTTCTATATCTCATTGGTGGCCTGTGGTCTTTGTAAACAACAGTACATCATCAAGTACTAATGTGTATGCTTCAGGATTAGCAATCGTAGTTAGTATATTGTTGCTAGCATTAAATTGGAAATCATAGTTTCAATTTTAGAATTGTAATACTACATTGTTGATGTCAATAGTCCAACTGCAATGTCGTAAGAATTTTGTATTTGGCTCGCTATTGTAATTTGTACTTACTTGGATTTTATTTATTTCTTTAAAAGAGTTTTGTATAAGATTTTCTATGACATGAATACGAAATAGCTGTTATTTTAATTATTAATTTTAATGCGAATGTTGTAAAGAAAGTAAACCAATAATAATATTCAACGGCTTTAACGAGTTTAAAAAAAAAAATCACGTGGGCTGTAAAGTTTTAGCAGCAATATTAGTAATTAATAGTTTATTTACATTATCTATGCCATTGTTTCTGTCTTGCCCTGTTCAAATAAAAGAGGAAGTTATTGAAAGGTCTATAATATAAAATCCTAATGGAGTAAAAACTGAATTCTCGTTATAGGTGGCAGCACTGTTCACCGTCTATAAGCCGCCCTTGTTTTATTTACGTTAACTTTTGTGTTGATCAAAAATCTAATAAAAACTAGATCAATATGTATCCAACCTGTAAGGTAGCACTGTCAAAAGACAAGCTAAGAAAAAGGAGAACTACCGGAAAAAAAAATTGGCTGTTTATTAACTTTTTATGCGAAAAAAGTCAGTTATTTAAAATAAGTGATCCTAAGGTTTATTTATTTATTATTATTAATCAGGACAAAAATAATGTATGAATATCTTAGGCGCTGGATTGCAGCGACATCTGAAGTGAGTGAGTGGCAGTTTTTTATCCCCATTAGAAATACGTTCCAGGAAAGGTTAGGTCAGCTTATGTAGTAGATGTATGTCAGGTAGTAACTGCTTGATCCTTGTTATATTTTCCTACGATTTTTTTAGGTTCTTTCTAGTGTACTGTTGAATTAGTCACATTGGACCTCGACAATTCAAAATCTTCCTGCATAACAATATAATTATGTTCCTTGCAATGTCAAGTTTTCCGTGTTATTTCTATGTTCCAGGCCTTTTCTGTATATTGAATAGTACTTACTTATCGTTTCGTCTGGTTCATCGCAAATATTAATACTTACATCAAGAGATTACTATTTAAGTCTGTGATTGGTTAAAAACGAATCGACCAAAAAAATACTATCGAACATTTTGAAAAAATGTTTCTAAGATTTGTTATACGTTGTTGATGATATGTGATATTATTTAGTTTTATAATGATAATGTAATGTAGTTTCTAAGTATTTTATAATAACGAAAAATTAAGTACACTTACCAACGGCATAATTATTGTTGTTTTATTTTTTTCAAAGTATCCTCTTTATAGCTCTGGCTCAGCTCTAAGGTTTCTCTCTTTTATGCAGAAGTGGAAGAAGAATATGGCGGTCGTTTCCCAGTAATGGGATTAAGGGCTAATAAAAAATCTTTACTGACTATAAAGTTTAACCATAAGAATTGCCACTGGTTCTGAACTCCTAAACTCAGTAACTGGGTAACAGAATATTCTTTGCTGACTAAGCATTAAAATAATTACCATAAGAAATATTATCATCTCGATGTAAAAAGGATTGGAATCAATTCTAGCTAGCTTATTCTGAACAAACTATATTTAGGTTTAGTATAAAGAATAAATTACGTTGCGTTGTTACGCAACGTAATACCATGCCGTATACCATGTTTTATTTTTTTCCAAATATATTTAGAAATTGTTGCGATGTGGTTACCGAGCGCACAACACAGTTCACGGTAGATCATAGTACCTACAAGGCGCGTGCGCACAGTGAGACAGGGCCCCCCGCCCCCCATGCAGGGGTGCAATACGTTCTAAGTAAAAATAACATGTTTTAAGTAAATTATAAAACATTTTATTTCAATACTTACGGCTGAATTTACGAGTAAAGTTACATAATAACAACTACCTACACTTGACCAAAAGTTCAAAACCTACAAGCGTAGAATAGAATAGAATAGAATAGAATACTCTTTATTATGTACACCATATAGATTACAGAACATAAATAAAAATATTTTACAAAGGGTGACACAATGGGCGTAATGCGTAATGGAAAATGTTATCACTAGTATACAAACAAGCAGAAATTATTATCAATAAAAGCAAGACGACGTCGCGCCCCTGTGGATGCGAGCGGGCGAGCAGTGCGTTAACCTGTGGCGTCAGCTGTTGCGCGTAGTATGATCTACCGTAACCTGCGTAGCGTGCTCGGCAACTACACTGCAACAATTTCTTTAATTTAGGGAAAAAATATAACATAGTTTAAAAATGATTGGAATCTATTCAGTTACTTATTCTGAACAAAGTATATTCAAGTTTCGTATAAAGAAAATAACGTTAATTCAACTTTACAGTAATGGTTCTTCTTCAGCCTATAGATGTCCACTGCTGGACAAAGGCCCCCCCAAGGCTTTCCACGCTGACCGGTCTTGTGTTGCCCGCATCCATCGGCTTCCCGCGACCTTCACCAGGTCATCGGTCCACCTTGTTGGGGGCCTCCCTACGCTGCGTCTTCCAGTACGTGGCCGCCACTCCAGAACCTTACTGCCCCATCGGCCATCGGTTCTACGAGCAATGTGCCCTGCCCACTGCCACTTAAGTTTAGCGACTCGCAGAGCTATGTCGGTGACTTTGGTTCTTCTGCGGATCTCCTCATTTCTGATTCGATCACGCAGAGAAACTCCTAGCATAGCTCTTTCCATTGCCCTTTACAGTAATGGTTGTAGATAGAAAATTTTCATCAGAATACACCATCTACTTAACATATAAACTTATTACACTATGTAAACTAGAATCAAACAAAACTTTAATACTGAGCGCAGAGTTAGCAAAAATGTTCATTATATTTTGTTTGGTTAATGAAAAGAACATGTTGATCTATAACAGGGTTGTAGCTTAGCTATACAGTTGCTTCAGAGAAAATACTGATATTCAGATGCATCGATTAAGCTGGAAACCAACCCTATTATGATTGGGTAAGGGCGAGCCGAGTCAACCGTCGAATACAACTCGGCTGGGCTGCTTTCGGGAAGCTACGTAGAATCTTCTCGTCCGAAATACTGCAGTGTCTCAAGACAAAAGTCTTCAATCAGTGTGTGTTGCCCATGATGACTTATGGAACTGAGACGTGGTCGCTAACAATGGGCCTCATAAGAAAGCTCAAGGTCACTCATGCAGAAGGCTATGCTTGGTGTTTCACTGCGTGATCAAATCAGAACTGAGGAGGTCCGCAGAAGAACAAGATTAACCGACATAGCCCGAAGAATTGCAACACTTAAGTGCAGTGGGCCGGGAACATTGCCTGTAGGACCGATGCCCGATGGGGCCGACGGGTTCTCGAGTGGCGACGACACACCGGAAGACACAGAGTGGGTAGGCCCCCGGCAAGGTAGACCGATGAACTGGTGAGGGTCGCGGGAAACGGCTGGATGTGGGAGGCGCAGAACCGGTCGTCGTGGTGATCTTTGGGGGAGGCCTATGTCCAACAGTGTACCTACGTCTTTCGGCTGAAATGATGATGATGATGAAAAACGAGCCAGATGATGACGTTCAGCCAGATCGTGAATAAAAAACTGAAAATAAGACTAATGTTGTGGTCGGATTACTAAAGTTCTCTTCAAAGTAGATTAAAAGCTTGTTTGGAAATCACAAGGAAAGAAGCTATAAATCTTTACTACTATTATTACATGCTTTTTATTAGCTTCACTTGTATGTTTGCTTGATTGCTTGTTTGTTTGTTTGTCCGTCTCTAACTCTTTGGATTACGAGTGAGCGGCTCATTACTGTAAAATATTCCACCGTTTTCAATGCGTTCGCTCGTTCGTTTAAAAAAAAAAAAAGAATATCTAACTAAAAAGTTGAAAATAAATATAGTTTACAAAACTAAAAAAAACATGTTTTTAAAACGAAATAAAACTAAAAAGTTAAAAATAATTAAAAAAAAAAATGTGAGGCGCTTAATATACAACAGGAGATGTTTCAGAAATGTATATAATTACGCTATAGTTAACTGTTTTTAATGTTAATTTCCTATATTTTGGCTAATTTTTTATACAGATTCAGTTCAACTCGGCCAAGGAGTGCAATACAATTACTAATAAATATGGAGGTCAGCAATAAGCGAAATAAGATTTTGACAGTGACTTTTGATTGACTTGTCATGTATCTAAGGCTATCGTATCTATATTATCTACCATATGACTGCGAAAAAAACAAAACATGAATTCCGAACATACGGCCCATTAAATAAACACAATCAACTCAAATCAACACTCGACACGAACACAACGGGAAAATAGAACTATCAAAGTCGTCAATCAAACGTCATAACCACTGTTATGGCTACCTTAATAAAGGGTTATCTCACTAAAAAACGTTTCAAATAATTAATTATATATACTTGTATTTCTATTCAAATAAATTTAGTAGTATTTTTATGAAAATCTTTTATTTTTTTCCTTTTTATCGATATAGCGTACTTAGTGGTGGCCCAAAATGAAACATCTCCATTATGGCACAAAACGCCTCACGCTTTTTAAAAAAATATTTTTAACTTTTTAGTTTGACATTTTTTAAAAGGATTTTTTTGTTTGTTCCGCTTTCACGCCTAAAGTACTAAACAGATTTGGATGAACTTTGGCATACAGATGGTTTATACGAGGGGAATGAAAAAACTTTTTAGATACTCTTTACTCAATAATTTGATACTGGCAAGTAATACACCATCGTAAACCCTGGCTAAATAGTGATAAATTTAATTATGGAACATATTTGGATTCAATTCCTTTTTCTTTTATGAGGCTCATTTTTGAAGGAATTCGGCGGGAATTTGCTTGCAAGAATGGAACTCAGTCGACGTGATTTTCGCGCTATGATTTACTATGACTACAAAAAAGGTTTAAAACCACAAGAATGTTTTGAAGTGTTGGTGGTTACTTTTGGTGAGTCTGCTTGTACCCGAGCAACAGTTTTTAATTGGTTTGCTGAGTTGGTTTGCATGGCAAACGTGTGAGCGCAATGTACGAATGTGCTGAAGGCATTTTTTTGTTGGGTTAGTCTTTTTTATTGACTTGATAGTGCTCTGGCTGTTGAGAGTATGTCATGCTCACACAAATGTCTCGCTGATGGTGGCGTGTGTGTTGGGTCATTAGGTTCCCTTCAATATGGTTGAGCTGAATGATGCTGATCCATTCGTCATGTTCGTGAACGGACGCCGTCGGAGGGGACTGGTCATCTCTTAGCTGCCACGGCGTATTTTAATTTCTGAATTGATTTTTGTGTGTTTTCCATAATGGACGCTCTCGGCGTACAATTTATTTCTGCATCGTTCTCACACGGTTGATTTCAACATGAATGATGTAATCAAATATTTGTAAAATTAGCTTGAAAATTTAAAAGAGTGTCCATGGAGTTTCTTGCCCGTTCTTCTCCATAGGTACCTACTCTTTGGAATGGGCGACTAGCTTCATCTTATTGACTGATCGACCTTCTGACAATTCAAAAGTGCCTGTAACTGGTTTATTTGAAATAAATGCTTTGATTTTGATTTTGAGTTTAAGAGAGGGAGGGGAAGCTTTGAAGATGAACCGAGGTCGGGTCGCCCGCCAACAGCAGTCACTCAAGAAAACGTTGAAGCGGTTGAAAAGTTAATCCGGGAAAACCGTCGAATGACACATGTAGAGCTTGAGGGAGAACCTTTCTCTTCAGAAGCGTTGTTCAAGATGGGTACCGCACAAACTGACCGATGACCAGAAAGACCGCCGGGTAGATTGGTGCCGATTTATGATTGAGAAATTTGACGGAGGCAAAAAAAAAATGTATACGATATACTTACCGGTGACGAAATATGGCTGTATAATTATGATCCTGAAACAAAACGACAATCGACTGTATGGGGCTTTGAAGATGAACGAACGCCAACAAAATGTCGCCGTGCACACTGCTCACAGAAACAAATGATCGAATCGTTTTTTTGTAAGACTGGTCATATAAAAAAACAGTTAATTCTGAGTGGTATGTGTCAGTTTGTGTCCCGATCGTTTTATTAGCATCGTGTGACAAGCGGCCGAAGTCAGGAATCCGGCACTTTCTTTGGCATCACGACAACGGCTCGGCTCACACGTCCGCCAGAACACTTGAGTTTTTTAATTCAAAAAACGTGCATATCCTGCCTCACCCACCATATTCCTCTAATTTTTTTTCTTTTTTTTAATTATCCCCTAAAATTAAAGAAAAGTTGAAAGGCAGGAGATTCGAGAGCAAGGAAGATGCTCTTCTTCTTCAGCCTATAGATGTCCACTGCTGGACGAAGGCCTCCCCCAAGGCTTTCCACGTTGACCGGTCCTGTGCTGCCCTCATCCATCGGCTTCCCGCGACCTTCACCAGGTCATCGGTCAACCTTGTTGGGGGCCTCCCTACGCTGCGTCTTCCAGTACGTGACCGCCACTCCAGAACCTTACTGCCCCATCGGCCATCGGTTTTACGAGCAATGTGCCCTGCCCACTGCCACTTATGTTTAGCGACTCGCAGAGCTATATCGGTGACTTTAGTTCCTCTGCGGATCTCCTCATTTCTGATTCGATCACCCAGAGAAACTCCAAGCATAGCTCTTTCCATTGCCCTTTGTGTGACTCTGAACCTTCGTATTAGGCCCATTGTGAGCGACCACGTTTCAGTTCCGTAAGTCATCACTGGCAACACACAAAGGAAGATGCACTGGCTGCCTATAATTTGGAAATTTTTGAGGTGTCTGAAAAGGAGTGGGCAGAGGTATTTTCCAGATGGTTTAAACGTACGGATAAGTGTATATATGCTGAGGGTGAATACTTTGAAAAGATAGACATGAGTAATAAATAATAAATATTATAATTTTTGAGTATCTAGTTTTTTTTTGGCATGGCCCTCGTAACCTGAAATAAAACGTAGAATACTTTTTATCCCGACAATTTCATCGAATCGAAACTTACGGGGCAGAAACCGGAATATATAATTCCGATATTCATTTAGATTTTATTTAGATTAGTTCGTTCAATATAAACGACCACCAAACAAAGTTCTAAATCCACCACCACTTTATTAAATTAGTAGGCAAGCTTATAAAACGACATTCAATATTATATAATAAATAACTAATTAACAACCAATCAAATGATTATATCAGCCTCAATTTGGACATCTGATTAATTATTTGGAGCGAAAAATAGGGCTAGGACACAAAGTAGTTTGGTACAGAAGGCGGGCTTCATATTAAGCAGGTTTTTTAATAACGTAAAGAGGTATGCGACCGTTTTAATTTATTTATATCAATTTTTCACACAAAAAGGTACAAAGGCGGACTTAGTGCTTTGGAAATGCTCTAGAACTGGAACTATTTGCCAGCGGCGCTGTTTCCGTCAGACTACAATTTAAGTGTTTTCAAGGTTAGAATGACTAGGCTCTTAATAAACTAGCGCGTTTTACCATCAACGATTGCATCACTGCTTACCATCAGGCGGGATTGCGGCCAAGCATCAGTTTATAATTATTTATAGAAAAAAGCAGTCAACCAAGGGTAGTGAAGAGACTAGATGGGAGGTGCTTTGGTTAAGAGAAACAATCCGAACAGCTGTATTTATCATCTTCCTCAGCCCATAGGGCTAAACTTGTATACAAATGCCTCTCCCAATGTTTTCATTGCTTTTGAGTTGCCATAGTTCCCACGCTTGGCAGACGGGTTGGTGATCCCAGTAATTTGATATTCCACAGGCGAAGCGCTGCTGCCCACTTCCCTGGTGAGAATTCCCTTAGTAGCCTCTTATTACACCCACGGGAGGACACGGGTTGGTACTATTCGAAGCCGTTTATCCAAATACGCAATATTAACAATTTAAAAAAAAATCGACTTGTAAACTGTTTTTACAAACCTTTTTTTTTTATCTATATTATAAAAATTTACAAATTGTAGTCCGACGGAAACACCGCCACTGGCAAACTATTCCAGTCCCTCGATGTACGCGGTATAAAGGAGGAGGCGAAACGCTTCGTCCGGATCGTAGTAGTGTTAACAACGTAAGGGTGGAAACCAGCCGTACGACGGGTCGTCCGCTGGTGGAACGGAGATGGGGGAATTAAATCATGCAATTCCATCGCACACTCCCCGAAATGCATCCTATAGAACACCCAAAGGCTGGCTACTCTACGCCTGTGCTCTAGGCTTTGGAGAAGGACTCGAGTTAGATCAGGGTCACCAATCAGTCTCTTTGCACGTCTCTCCACTGAATTCAAAGTGGCCAGGTGATACTTGGCAGCACCAGCCCAAGTGTGGCTGCAGTACTCCACACACGAACGGACTACAGAAAAAACTTTTTTACAAAAAAAACAACCGACTTCCAAAAACCACTACAAAGTGAAAAATAACTAATTTCGGAAGTCGGTGTCTTTAGTTTTGTATATTCGTTTTTTGACACCGACTTCCGAAATTAGTTATTTTTCACTTTGTAGTGGTTTTTGGAAGTCGGTTGTTTTTTTTGTAAAAAAGTTTTTATTTTACACTTTTTAGTTGTTAAAGGTATTCAGTTGCATCCGGCCAGACTAGAAGCTGACGCAAATATAATTGGGAAACGACGTAGTTTTGTTTACTTTAATGTTTACTCTTAAATATTCCCTCAACTGTCTATGGTCTTCATCATCAAATTTACTGTAGACTATTATTTTAACCCAATGGGTGCAAAGGTCTCATCATTATAAATGAATGAAATCCAACCACAAAGTAGCTACTATAAACCGTTGAGGAGTTCCCGGAACTGGCCTTTGTCTTCAACATCAGCTCTCGTATGACAGTCACAACCCATCTAGGTGTAAAGTTCTTATCAATACAAATTAATCGAGCCCAAACACAAGATAGCTGCTGTGAATTGTTGAGGAGTTCCTTCGACTGTCTCCCGGCTCCATCATCAGATCTACTCCAGACCTTTATTAAACTGTAGTGCTTTAAAATACTTAATAAAAATGCTAAGAAATGCGCTAGTCGCCCTTGCAATTTTTGAAAGTTACCCTTGTTTTCTCTGGTCTTCCACCATCAAACCCTAATATCCTTATCATGGGACTACCTTGGGAACGTCTTCTTTCCAACAGAAAAAGAATTATCAAAATCGGTTCATAAATGACGAAGTTATGCGCGAACAAACATAAAAAAAAGCATATATACGGTCGAATTGAGTAACCTCCTCCTTTTTGAAGTCGGTTAAAAAATACCTACCTACCGGACCTACTTACAGAAAATAAATCAGTTAACATTTATAATGATAAAAGTTTCTTATAAATTACTAGCGGCCGCCAGCGACTTCGTTCGCGTGGAGTTAGTTATGCTCCGCTCCTATTAATCACAGCGTGATGTTATATAGCCTTCCTGGATTAATGGGCTATCCAACGCAAAAAGAATTTTTAAATCGGACTAGTAGTTCCTGAGATTAGCGATTTCAAACAAACAAACAAACTCTTCAGCTTTATAATATATTAGTATAGATATGCACGAATGATGAGGTCCTCCCATCATAGCGTGCATATAATTGTGCGATTGTGGGATCTGCCCCACTTGGTGAGGTCTTACACAAGGCCAATGGAGGTATGGGGAATATACTATACTCTGTTTTTTAATCTCGTAGACTAAATTGACACATGCAAATGTCAAATTTACATTATTAATTTTGTATTATTACGTTTTTAATAAGTACCTACACATTATTTCAGGATAACTTATTGTAAAAAAACGATACTTGATTTTATGAACGCTAAGTTTCGGCACTATTGCACCTAATTGCAATAAACTGCCAACACTCGTAATGTCAGTTTAGTATACGAGATTAAAAAACAGAGTATAGTATCTTCTAGGCTCCCGACGGTACTGGAAGGAACAGCAGGGTTTTCGTCGGCAGGACTTCGACTTAAACCTCCTTCTTCCCAGACAGAGGGTACCTATGAGGTACGGTACGTATGTATGGTATGGTTAGCGTATCTATCATCATCATCCTCCCAGCGTTAATCCTAGTCGCATCCGAAGCCTTTTCAGCTTTGGAGTCTGGGCTCCGCTTTACCAGTCCAATTGCTGATATGGCTAAACTTCGACATTTTCCGTGAAGCGACTGCCGTCTGACCTCCACAACCCGAAGGCGACATCGAAGCATTGCAGTTAGACTAATTGTTGGACTTTTGAGGGCTCCAACAACCCGTAATGACTGCCACTAGATGTTTGTATGGCAACCGCTTAACGTGCTTTCCGAGGCACGACCAGACCAGTGCAAGTATTCATATTCATGCATACAAATACTTGCACTGTGCGGGGATCGAACTCGCGCCATCTTGCGCAGCGGCCGCGTCCGCTACCGCTACGCCACGGAGGCTGCATGGTTAGCATATTCTCTACCAAAAGTAATAGGTGTACAAAGAAGTTTCCGCCGTTTAACAAAAGATGTCCTCACTAAGGTTAAGGTTACTCTGAAATCGTCAGATGCAAATTGTGATATCGTAAGTTTGGGCATCTGGTAAAATCATACACTTAGACTCTCAGTATCACAAATTTCTAGTAGTAACTGTCAAGTTTTATGCCGAATAAGCGTCGTTAGCGGGAACTTTAGATATACTTATTTAATTTAAAGAAACTGCAGCTGAGGCCCGTATATTGCTTGTAGAAGTTTATGGTGAAGCTGCTTTAAGCAAAAGAAGTTTCAAAAAATTATAAACTGTGATTTTGATGTGGAAGACAAAGGACTGGAAGGATTATTGGAGGAAAATAGAAGGAAGAGGAAAACGCACCCATTACTACTCCAGTCATGAAAAAAATATTCTCCTACATTATAATGCTCGTCCGCATGTTCAAAAACTGGCGGAAACTTATTTATACACCTATTATCAAATATTGTGTAAACAATTAATGAATTGTGTTTAAGGTGTAAATCATAATCAGGATTCATTTAAACAAATGGTATAAAAAACAAAGTTGGTGGATGTTAATTTATAGTATCAGTTACTAATTGAAGTGCTACGATTTGATTAATTGAATAAGTCGGTTGCATCGGCCGCGCTACATCGTCGATCGCTACGTCGTAGCGCGCTACTTCATTACCTTTCCACCAATAATAGGTTTTCTATAACATTAATGATTAAAATAACTAAAAATAAATTCAAATTTGGTATAGCAAGAAAAGAATGTAGCTAAACTTATAATTGTTAATATTGCCGCTAAAAATATACAACCTACGATTAGCAATTTATTTAAAAACACATTGAAGCCTATAGTAAATACCAATTACAATAGGGACCTATACAAAATTCTTAGGAAATTGCAGTTGGGCTATTTACATAAATAATGATAGTTAAAATTCTAAAATGTACCTAAACTAAAATTTCAATTTCAGTGTTATCAATAATAATTATTTATACTATATACGATGACCCCACGGGCCACAGGCCACCTATGTGACACATATAATAACAATTCGGATGATAACAGATGTGCTCTGCGCTTGTTTTTAGTTGAGGTCAATTCTGACTAAAAGACCGTTTAAGTAAGAATAAGTATAGGTGGAATATTCTAATAATTTTCAATAAACTTTTTCCAATATTATGTAAATTGAAACGAAAATTAAAATTCATAGAATATCGAACTCCTTGAACGCTTATTTACTGAGCAAATTACATAAATACATATATCTTTAAATGGGTACAAATTCGAAAACCTTATGAGGGTTAAAATGAGTATTAAATATATTTCGTCATATATTCAACTATCGATCTTAAAGGCCAGTAGGCTAATACATTAAAAGGCTAAGTACATAGAACGTGATTGATTCACTTTTAAGTATCTCTTGGTACGGCTGCGAAGCAATGCGCTTGGAGTTTTGGAGTCATTTTTTTTATAAAAGTAATTTCACGGATCATTCACCATTTTGACGCGAGATAATTAACATAATTATGTACTATCAGCTGTAGAAGTCCATTCCCACCTTAAAGACTACTGTCGCCTGCGCTAAACCGGCCACGCACACTACCGCATTATTTTATTATCGCAGTCTTCGTCTTTCTTTAAAGTAATGCAAAATTTCGTTACTTCATTTGAAGTTAAGTTAGCGGCCGCACTTAACAATGGTGCTATCATAAGCGAGCGATTGTGGGTTCGATCCTTAATAAAGGCAAATCTTTTTGTTGTTTCATATAATTTAAAATTATGATAATTGATTTGTATTTTAAAGTAAAAATGTTTGCAAATAATATTTAAACGAATAGGAAAATTTATTGAATATTTATACCAAAAAAGGTTTTTATTATATGTTTTAGTTTACTATAGAGGGTAATATAATAAAAAAATGTATAAAAATAAAACAATAAGCATATTATAAAGTTATATATTATTCGGTATAGATATACTTATACTAATAAATGAAACAAACGTTGAAACGGCAGCATTCTAATATTTTATATAAAAGTAATCCTTGACAAACTTATGATATCGTTATGGTAAAAAATACAAAAAGAACATTTTTGGTTGTTAGATATGAAAATTATAATATTATACATATATTATGATTAAAGAGGTTATAGCTTAATTATTCATTTTCTTAAAGAAAAGAGGATTGAAGCTTAACCTGAATATTATTACAATCATAATCTATACTTAGAATACAAAATAGTGCTTATTACATTTACATTTTTTTTGCGTGTATCTGCCATCCTGCAGTGACTTTTTTCGGAGTTTGATGGCATGAGATTATAATCTTCAAGCGTTTTCTTACTTCAAAAGTTAACGAACTTATTTCTTATCGAATTCCGAAATTATTGTTTCTATAATTTACCAAAAGTAATTTGTATTGAAATTGCAAAAGGCGACATCTGTTAGCCATTAAGCCAACCGAACATATTACTGTCACTTAGCTAAATTACTTTAGAGATGGTTTAGAGTCAGTTATTAAGATATATAATGGTATATATTTAAAACACTCTGTAGGACACTTCTGCACTGTGATTGTTATAAATAGATTTTTTTTTTGTTTAGCTCGATAAGACTCCACAAACGCAACCTCTCTCTTCGCACAATTTAAATGTTTATTTAACGGTAAATATTGTCGTTTCGTTTCACTTGTCTCGATAGCTACCTTCGTCCTCCAACCTCTTGACCTTGACCTCCAACGGCTTACAGTATTTCTCTAAAACAATAGCAATTTTATTACCCACTTGCAACAAGCGATTAGTTTGCACCGTACACAAATAATCATAAAAACAACTTACACAAAAGCCGGTTTCATATGATATTTGAGATATATTGCTGCATATGCCTGCATATTGATTAAAAAAGTAAAACTAATAACACAAACTGGTAACTATATGTTCACCAACCAATAACAGCTAAGTAATATTATTTGAGTTATTGTAGCTAATAATAGTTATTGCAGGTAGCGGAATATTTTTTGTGAAGTAGTGATTCAGATTCTTTCAAGTCTACCGTCATCTTTTTATAATGACTCTAATATAGAAAAAATCTTAAAAGAAAGTATCATCTTGAAGTTGCGGATCGGTATTTTTAGATATTTTTTTTTTGTCAGCATTCATAACTCACTAATAAACATTTAAAAAATATTTTGTAAGTTATTAGATTTGAACTCGAACCACCTTGAACGCCTATCAAGGCGAAAACAGCTAGGCCATTGAAACGCTTACTGTGAATGTTGAAATTAGTAAGTAGTACCTAACAATCATAAGCGGACAGCAAGTTGTCAAAGTGTATGAGTGTGTATCAAACTTTATTATGGAAGAAGGTCGTAACTACAACTAGTATTGCTTGGCCATAGTTTTGTGAGATTGCAACTCGACTTTTGGTCTTGACTGTACATATTGTGTCCAGTTTGTGAAATTCAAAATTAGTAACACTTATCATTGAAACTTAAGAGGGGACTCTAGTGCCGCGGAATTTGGAAAACGGGTATTTGGAGAAACTATTGCCGTCGCACTGCTTCCAACCTCTCCCGGTAAAGTACGAAAAGGACAGTTGCAGCTTAAACGTTGACCAAAAGACGTTTCATACTCCGCTGTTCTCTTTATCAAAACACGACAGATCTCAATTATTTATATATCAAAATTTAGAAGAAAACTATACCTATGCTCCTATTATTTTCTTTTTTGTCAAAAACATATCACGTTTGTCTAATAGTCATCTGAATATCACGGTAAATATCAGTTATTTTTCGCGATTTTGAAGTATGTTTTTTGTTAAGTTTCGGAAAAAATCAAACTAATAAGGCCAGGTATAATCACGGTGTAAAATTGTAGAAAAAATTGCTCTGAAAGCATTATCCACGAAGAAAATAGCGGAATATGTTTGTATAGAGAAAGGACCACCAGAGTTCCCTCTTAAATTACAGTGAAACTTAAATACACTATCCAGCTTTATTTATGCATTTTTTTTTCAGAAATATGCCTTTTTCTTTATTAAAACTGTCTATTAGCGTAGTTGAGTAATTTTTTGGTCCCTTGAAACCTTTATTCTCGTGAATCTCTACGGAATACGGAAAACAAGGAGTTGCCATGGCAACATAATATACAATCCATCCAAAGCCGGAAAGGAATTCTACACGATTGAGTAACGCACATTTTCAAATACGTTCTTTTGTACAGTAGCACTTAACATAATTACGTATGCTCATCACATTAAAAGCTATTTTTGTCTGCTCATTGAATGACAGAATCATTGTAAGCGACTCAGCGTGATACATAGCTTCGTAATGTATATATCGCAGTGACATTGGGTCTTATTCTTTGCATATCAAATCGAATTCAAAATATAATACTGACACACTCTGATAATTATAATTAAGAAATGTGGAAAATAGCGACCAGGTGGACACGCCGGTGAAGGTCGCGGGAAACCGCTGGATGCGGGCGGCGCAGGACCGATCGTCGTGGATACGGTTAAGTAAGGAGTGGTAAGGATCTCCTTAGGGGTTCGACTGAAATGATGATTATGATGGAAAATATATATTTGAGGTTGACAGTAACTTGAGATTGGGTAAAAATATATGCTACTAGCTGTGACCCGCGGTTTCACCTGCGTAAGTTTAGATCTCGAGGAAATATTGGGACAAAAAGTATCTTATGTGTTATACCTGGTTATTAACTACATGAGTGTCAAAGTTCATCTAAATCCGTTAAGTAGGTACCTAGTTTTTACGTAAAATCGAAACCAACAAATAAACTGCCTTTTTACCAGACTACGGCAAAGCAAAAGGAGGGTTATGATTTTGACAGGCTATGTATGTATGTATGTATGTATGTATGTATGTATGTATGTATGTATGTATGTATGTATGTATGTATGTATGTATGTATGTATGTATGTATGTTCATCTGTTCCCTCGTAACTTCTAAACTACTTATCAGAATTCAACAAATGACATATCATTAGAAGCGTCTTAATTGTCCGCTGGTTATAGGCTATATGGAGTTTCACAAAATCTAATGTGGCGCCCTCTAGCGGACAAAACATACAGAGTAAAAAAATAAAGTTAAGATAAATATGCCGTGTTTGGTATCATTTGAAAGCGCTTTACTTGTACATTTTGAATATATATATATATTACTAGCATTTGCTTGTGACTTTAGCTGTATTCATGGGCTGATTGCATATAATTCACATCTTTTCGTTCATAGCTTCTTTACTACTTATGAGAATAAGACCACTGCAGTACTATTAGAAGGGCCTTGATATTCTGTTGGTTATCTATACTAATATATAAAGCTGAAGAGTTTGTTTGTTTGTTTGTTTGTGCGCGCTAATCTCAGGAACTACTGGTCCGATTTGAAAAATTCTTTTTGCGTTGGATAGCCCATTAATCCCGGAAGGCTTTAGGCTATATAACATCACGCTGCGACCAATAGGAGCGGAGCATAATTAATTCCACGCGAAGGAAGTCGCTGGCGGCTGCTAGTGAGCTATAAAGCTTGTCACCAAATTTTAGTATTGCGCCCTCTAGCGGACAAAAAGTTCTATGATAATATAAAATTAAAATAAATATACCGTATTTGGTATCACTTGAAAGAGCTTCACGAGTATTTTATGCTTGTACATAATCCCGAGTAATGCTTCGTAGAAATTTGAATGTAAACCAGGATTTGGTAAACGGAGCGATGGGAGTGGTGAAGACCTTCGAATGGCCTGCTCTTCTGCGCGATCAGTTGGAACAGGGAGAACAGCCTAGCGCTGTTCTCATACAATTTGACGACGCATCCATAAAAGCAGATATTAACGGACTTATCAGAATCGAGCCTTGCCTCACTGAATTGGACGGCTTGAGGGGGTCTGGGAAAATTCAGCGTAAAATGCCCCCGCTGATTCTTTTTGGGGTTGTACTGTACATAAATTACAAGGTTGTACTCTAGATAAAGCAGTTATCGATCTAGGAAAGTCATTGTTTGCTAAAGGACAGGCCTATGTCGCTCTCAGTAGAGTCAAAACCATAGAGTGATTGATTGTTTATAACTGCCTTGGACAATAATAATAAATTACTTAAAAATCCACATGACAGTCGATCTTTACCAGAATTACATAGATTAAGAAATCTTCCCAGGTCCTCTCAATATATGAAACATCCAATTTATTTATACTTACTAACGACCTCATCCACTAATTCATGACCCATTCGCTCCCATCGACGCAAATGTTCGTCGCTACTACGAAATACTGGGAGCTTCATACGGGGAAACCATTGCTATACGCGCTACGATCCACGTGCTACGAAATAGTAAAACAGGATATCTCTACATATTACTATGCGCCGATACATAAGTCAAAAGAGATGTCGTATGTTAACTACCTAGTTTTTAGTTCATCATTTTAACTTTTGTTAATATCACAGTATAAAATACATACAGTAGGTCGACGCCTTTGATCTCATGTAAAATACCGACATCGTCTAGACAGTAACGCATCTGCCAAGGTTGTCACAAATAAACAATATTTATGAAATTATTGCAGATCAACATCGATAGCTGTATTATATTTAATTAATTTGCTATTTTTACTACGGGAACAACTCGAGACAGATTTAAGTTATTCAGATGGCATATTCGTAACCAGCACCCCAATCAACCTCGGAATACAACCCATATCACTCACCCATCGCTCACCCATATGACCCATATCATATTAATATGCATTTAAATTGGCGTCCGCCATCTTGGATTTCAAAAAGGGGCTTTTTCGTAACAAGCACCCCAATTATACTCAAAATTGAGACTCATATCAAATTATTAAAAAAATTACGTCCGCCATTTTGGATGTCAAAAAGGATGACTTTTTCGTGACAAGTACCCCAATTATACTCAAAATTGACACTCATATCAAATTATAAATCAAACAAATAAAAAAACGAACACGTGTTAGTCTTTAATGATAGATACCGAGCTACGAACATCGTTTTGTTTGCAGCTCGGGTGCCGCTTACCCGCGTCTCGTCCCTCACACCCCGCACGATTGCTCTGTCTAGACGTCTTCGTCGGACGACTGTATGATTTTTAGACTATGTAAATATTATGTGCCACAAATACACTTTAACACCAAAATAGTACAAATAATAAAAAGTAAAAAAACTAAAACCCAACTACGACAAAAAACGACGCTGAAAAAGTATAAAACAAGATTTTCAGAATACTGAACGGAACAAAGTTGCTAATGTATTTGCAAGTAAATGGACAAAGTAGACTCTACCAAGATGCCTTCGTTGTAAATTGACAATAATGTCATACAATACTATTCTGAAGTATGCAATATTCACCAAGTAGAGATAAATTTTCATGTTTGGAAAGGCGTAGTCACACGTTCTCAAGGTGCTACGGTAGGTAGGTATATGTAAGACTACGTGCTACGGTAGGTATGACATTATTGTCAATTTACAACGAAGGCATGTAGAGTCTACTTTGTCCATTTACTTGCAACTACATTAGCAACTTTGTTCCGTTCAGTATTCTGAAAATCTTGTTTTATACTTTTTCAGCGTCGTTTTTTGTCGTAGTTGGGTTTTAGTTTTTTTACTTTTTATTATACATTAGTATGGATTTTCATTGGTATAAAGTTAATAAATATAGTGTCAATGCAATAACCGTATCTTAAAAACATATGTTAGGGGTTAAAGTATGAAATTGTTGTTTTGTTGCAATAGGTTCTTTGAATTGACATAGAATCTTCATGGTTTGAAGTTTTCGATGGAAACTTTTTTCACATGGTTTATATGATGCACTTGTTTTAAAAAATGTAAAACATTTGAATATCGACTTTCACTTGTTTCTTTCATTCTACTTGGACAAGAAAGATGTCTACTAAGAAAATTAGAGTGATTTTTGAAGACGAATTCCAATGGGGCGGAAAAAGCCCGGAATGTCAATGTTGCGTTTGTAAAGGGTCTACTAATGAACGTACTGATTTTGGTTGAAACGCTTTCGTGATGGAATCTTCGACTTCAAGAAGGGGCCATGAGGACGACCGCCCACACAGGTGAATAACGATGAATTAAGAGAGATGGTGGAAGCTGATTCTAGTCTAACTACCCAGGAATTAGCGGTATGGTTTAACGTTACCTTTCCCACAATATTGACTCATTTGCGTCAAATCAATACATTAAAAAAAGAAATGTCTCATGAATTCACTGATCTGCAGAAAGAAACGCATATTGAAACTTGTATTGTCTTGTAAGGAATATTGGATCTAATTGTGACATGTGATGAAAAGTGGATTTTAAAACAAAAATGCAATGGCTGACTCCAGGTCAAACGCCACAGCAGTTTGGTGGTCTCAGGGTCTCATTATAGTTGTCTCCGATCTGGTCGAGCAATAACGGCAGATGTCTATTATGCCGAACTCCGAACAATGTTGGCAAAACTAGCATTAAAGCAGCCCCGACTCATCTTCACCATAATCAATGTTCCATGACAATGCAACACCTCATACAGCAACGAGAAACCATTTTGTCCCTTCAGGAACTGCAGTTAGAAACCATTCGTCATCCTCCGTATAGTCCCCCATGATTTGGACAATTACCAATGTGACAAGAAGTTTTCTTCCCAAGAAGCAGTACAAAATGCTTTCACACAGTTTGTGCAGTCTAGATCCTTTGAGTTTTATCGCAATGGCATAAATGACCTTCCTATTAGATGGCGGCAATGTATAGATAGTAATGGTAACTATTTTGATTAAATAAATTAGTTAAAAATATACAGTATAGATTTTTAGTACGAATCAGTACTTTTATACTTTAACCCCTATTATTTTATGTGTCCTATTTTGATAGCGAAAAGAATTTGAAAACTGACAAAGATATACAACGACGTCATTAAAAATACTGAAATTGTGCTGAAACACATTCCTACTCTCAAAGGACCACAAGTTCAAGCCTTCAAGCTGGGCTCGATAGCGTAATAGATAACACAGAACAAAAGATACAATAGATAACACAAAGTAAAATAACTACATACGTGACTTTGTTCTTTTCCACATCAACAACATTGAAAACTACGTGTATGTACCTATATTCTCACTTTTTAAGCACAATATTTACTTAAAAATCTTTAATAATTTTACATCAATAAGTTTAATAACGAAACCTCTAAACCATTCTCTATTAGACCATCCGGTTCTCCTCGGGCACAATTTTCCGTGTAATTGAACTAGGCAAAGCAACAGAGCTACCGCAATTTTGCTCCATCCATTTGATTAGTAGAGTTGTTAAAGATGTGCAGGGACTGCCCCGGATTACAGGTGCTCGTAATGTTTAGAATTAAGCAGGATTGTCCTGGGCTCCGTTTAAATGTCGCGCTTATCTCAAATCTGATAGTATAGGGAGGGGATTTTTGTTGGATCGTCTTATATTTTGCTCAGCCCCCTAATCGGTGAACACATTTTTGTCAAATGATTGCGACTGCAATACCTTCGTGGTGAAATTGTATGAAACAGTTTTTTTTCTTTATAAATACTTAAAGTTTCTTTACGTAGGTTCGAGAATCATGTCCTGAATCCATGATAAAAGGGAGACCATCCCTTCCACCCTGTATATTGAGATAACTGAAGGTTCCTTCACTTATCCATGTTACACAATCGATCTCTTGGCGAACGAATGGGCTATAAAGTATGTATTTACACAGGACTGGAGACTTGTGATTGCTTATAATTTAATTTCAAAAATATATTTTAAAATCTCGTATAAATATTGTATTTAATGAGCGAATAAATTGAATGTCAGACCTAAATGTGGAATTATTTTTTATAAATTAGCGTCATGCATATTTTTCCCCGTTTGTTCTTTTTTTTTTTAACTGCAATACGTTTACTGCAAATGAATGCAATTTCTTACTACCTACTTAGAGTGCTGAAGAATTCTGTTCAAAGAGCCCGTGCACCTTACTTCCTACTTTTCGGAATGTATCCCTGGAATGGTCGCCGAGGTTTTGGAAGTTGAGATTCCCTCAAATTTAAACTTTGTGTGGTTAATTGAGTCCAAAGCTAAACTTGGCTACCAGGATAGTTGGCGTTATGGTAAAGGTCCGGCGGTACTTCACACCAGGACAGCTTCTAATGTTATACAAAGCACAGGTTCGTTCGTGTGTGGAGTACTGCTGTCACATTTGGGCAGGTGCTGCAAAATGCCACCGAAAAACTTTGGATTTGTTGGAGACGTGTGCGAAGAGGCTAATTAGCGACCCAGATTTGGTTTAAAAAGATCTCCAAAGCGAAGGCGAAGAGTAGCCAGCTTGTCGGTATTCTATAGGAGACATTTCGGAGAGTATGCACGGAAATTGCATGACTTAATTTCCCCATCTCCGTTCCATCATCGGACGACCCGTCGTGCGGCGAGTACGTTGTTGACACCGCTACGATCCGGACGAAGCGTTTAGCCTCGTCTTATATACCGAGTACATAGAGGGACTTGAACAATTTGCCTGCGGTGATCTGCATCGTGCCTTACCATCAATGATTGCGTCACTGCATACTATCAGGCGGCATCGCGGTAAAGCACTAGTTTATAACTTAAAAAAATATCGTGAGGTGCCGCCAAGCGATTCGTCGTGTTCCGGCATGATGTCTGGTGAAGCCGTACGGGGAACGGGTCTGAGCAGTTGTGTTGCGATGTGTGCCGGATATAATACGCCAAATGTTATTGTGTCGGGAATTTGGTCGTGGAGGGTCTCCAGATCAATCTCCCTCTGGGTTAAACATTGCATCACCTCGCTCAACTGCCGTCTTTTTTCCTATTCACTCAGTTTTTTGAGTGAATGGGCTTATCAAACTAGCGTGCTTTACCATCAACGATTGCATCACTGCTTACCATCAGGCGGGATTGCGATCAAGCACTAGTTTATAATTATTAAAAAAAAAACCTAGAATCACACATTCGAAAACAAGTGACATTTACCAACCCAATGGGTTCGTGCTTTATATACCTAAAATCAAAATCAAATAATATAATACAATCAAATATTTTTATTATTGCATATAAACAAATATTTTCTAACTGCACGAACATCAGGAAGTATTGAAGGGCGGGGGTGTTATGAAACTGTTTATTATTTTTTTTTTTTTTTCGTTAAGCGCTGATTAACAGTTTTTGTCTTCTGATTTGGACTTTGACGGATCACGGCCCTCAAACAGAGAAAAATTCTGTTCCCGTAAAGTGGAAAAATTGTAGGCTGAAAAAGATTCTTTTAAGGCGAGTCATGCTTAGGAAGCAAGCCAAAAATTTCTAGGGCTGTCTAGTAGATTACAGCCCGTTATCTTCAACAGAAAAGAGACCTGAGACTAGCAGTGAGAAAATAGATTGATTATCTCATATTATGTAATAGTCTATATTGTATAAAAGAAAATCATGTTATTTACAGTATTTATAACTAATGAATGGCTTTTTTACATGGTTTTTATTAGCTTCACTTGTATGTTTGCTTGCTTGCTTGCTTGTTTTTGTTTGAGATGGGAAATCATTGACCTCTCCCGCTCTGGGCGGAGCGGAAGGGCATGTCAGACTTTTACTCACTAAAACCCACCCGTGTTTCTTCACTGGCCTGCGCAACAGCCAGGGCCACGGTTTCATTTTTAATCAACCCGCAACCCTGACCCAGGAGGCATCAGTCTTTATGGACACTGTCACGATCTCATCTCTTTAAGGCGCACGTGGGTGACGGCCTGCCATGCACTCTCTATGTCGCCATGAGATCCCGCCGGAGCACTGTCCGCCGTACCGCGATTATATCGCGCGGTAGATTAGATGGAGGAGACCGGCAAAGGATACTTTTTCTTTTACACTCGAATTTATTTGGTCATATTGGTACAGATGGTTAATAACCTGAATTACTATAAATTTATCTATAGCATTTTTTTAATTCGGATATTACGTGATCGAAATTTATGCGGGTAAAAACTGCTGGCTGCCAGTTTATTATAAAAGTCTCACCGTGAAATCATAGATAGTAAAGTGAGGCATCAATAGTGGCAATCCCCAACATCAAGTGGATCGCCAGTTATCTTCTAAATAGCTTTCTTCAGCTAATTTTAACCGCATTTTAACGTACTAGGATTTTTGTAGGAGTCCAAAATACACCTCCGTTCATCCTAGACGGAGGGTATCCATGAGGATATTTCCACGAAAAATTATTAAAAAATTGAATATACAATATGTAAAGAAAGTCCTGTCCAACCCATAAGGGTAATAAAAGTTATGTAAACACTTGACCAAATAAAACATAAAATTTTACGTAATCGTCATACTAATAAATTTTGAAATAATCTTTTTTCCCGCGAATTAATTCCAACTTCCCTGAAATTTGGTAATTTTAAAAAAAGTGACAGCATCATTTTGAGGGTATTATTATAAGCGATACGTTCACGTACCGTGCCCTGCCCCACATCGCCCGCGCATGGATTGCCTACCACACATGTATTAAGTTACCCCTTTTTAAGAAATAATATTTATTTTATAAGGTATATAAGGCTTTTAAGTATAGCCTGGCTTTGTGTACTGACTGTTTCTTGTTAGCAGAATCAGTTATCGATACCTAACAATACCTTCACGGATCGAATAGGGATTTCTTTACATATTGTATATCAATAGTGTAAAACTAATGTTGCTGCTTCGACAAACCTGTGCTAATTTTATAGTTATAGAAAACTCACAATATTTTTTAGGATTCTTTAAAAATTTGAAATTTGTAAAATGTGCATGTACAAGTGCACCATCAAGCACCCTGCACAGCATTAAAGTATAACAAATTTTCTGTAATTTTGGCGTAGTTCATGGTGAGCCGTATTTCTGTAGGATCAATCAAACCTGAGATAATATGTCTTAAACATCAAAAAATCAGACCAGTGTAATTTTTTACGATGTCTTAAATGACCAGCCTATTATTGCATGTTAAAGCGGGATTATTGCGCTTCTGGTTTTACCCACACAAATGTCGGGTAAAATAATCTTATGTTTTATTCCTAGTTACAAATTATCTGTGTGCCGAATTTCATCCAAATCGGTTCAATAGTTTTACGTGAAAGAGGAGCAAACATCCATATGTTTGTTACTCTTTGTTACTATGTATTAATGTATTTCCATACATTAACACTTACATCGTTACAAATTTTCGCATTTACAATGTTTAGTGGGCAGGGCACATTGCTCGTAGAACCGATGGCCGATGGGGCAGTAAGGTTCTGGAGTGGCGGCCACGTACTGGAAGACGCAGTGTTCCCTACACTGAGTGGCCCCCAACAAGGTGGACCTATGACCTGGTGAAGGTCGCGGGAAGCCGATGGATGCGGGCAGCACAAGAGCGGTCAGCGTGGAAAGCCTTGGGGGAGGCCTTTGTCCAGCAGTGGACATCTATAGGCTGAGGAAGAAGGAGAATTTAAATTGGTTAATTGACGGTGTGCTCCTTAAGGCCGCTGCCTCGAATCTTGCGGGCAGCGGGGCGGCGGCTGCGGGGGATCTTATGCGTTACTTACAGTTAGCAGAAGCAATGAATAATAATGGTATTTTGCGCTCACTATTATATGCCTTATTATCATGTACAAAAGAGACATTGTTGTTAACAACTGTCTTGTTTGGAATGCCTGAAAATCTTTGAAAAGACTTTATAGACCATTTTACTAGTAAAGGGGTTTAAATGGATGAAACAAGTCACTAAGTTAAGCTTCTAAAATGGCGTTTAAATATTTGACAAACAATTTAGATTAATTAGTTTTACAACTAACGGATATTACGAAATTACAAAACTACTAAACAAAGAAAGTCGAGTAATTTGAGTATTATAGGGATTATATTGGTAGAGAATGCCTAAGGCATTAAGTTCGCCTTTGTAAATTTCTTTGTGCGAAAAGTATAAATAAATAAAGTTGCTGTATACATCTTGGAGAGTACTATTTATAAAGTGCCAAACTCAAATGGCAGCCGTCAAATTAATAGGAGTCGCTTTAGGATCTTACAATTACAATCAAAACGAAGAGCCTGCCTATCGTTTCCCAATATAACCGGATGAAGTTGGATACGAGTATTTTAGGTACATTACCTACATTATTTCTCTCTCTTTTTTTTTTAATAATTATAAACTAGTGCTTGACTACAATCCCGCCTGATGGTAAGCAGTGATGCAATCGTTGATGGTAAAGCGCACAAGTTTATTAAGCCTATTCACTTAAAAATCTTAGTGAGTAGGAAGGAAGACGGCAGTTGAGCGAGGTGATGCAATGTTAAACCCAACAACATGACCAACTGGAGACCCTCCACGATCAAACTACCGACTGACATATATGTAGGTACCTACGTTTATCGCGTACGCAGCCGTGAGCGCGGCGGCGCGGTAGCGGTGGGCCAGTAATAAACCAGCATTTCCGGAGTACTGTCGTTTCATTGCTTACGCACCTACATATCATTGGCGACGAGGCGGGCACTTACCCACTTTTATAAAAATGTCCGCGTTTTTAGGTCAGTTGCATATTATTGACCATAAAAGCAGCGACTGGAAAATCTACAAAGGAAAATTAACACAGTTTTTAAAAATCAATAACGTAGAAGATACAAAATGCAGTGGAATATTATTGTGCCACCTAACTGAAGAAACGTACCGGTTAGTGCTTAACCTCGCGTTTCCAAATGAATTGGAAGCCCTGAGTTATACGGAATTAGTTGGATTACTCGATGGCCACTTCAAGCCAAAAAGGTGTACCTTCGTCGACAAGGCGAACTTCCATAGTGCGAGCAGGCAACCAGGCGAACCTATAGGAGAATGGGCGGCGCGATTAAGAGGTTTGGCAACGTATTGCGACTTCGGCACCGCTCTAGAAACGAATCTAAGAGATCGTTTCGTCCTTGGCCTGAGTGCAGGTCCAGAGCGTGACAAACTGTTCGAGCAGAGCCCGTCGACACTCACGTTATCGCGGGCTATTGAATTGGCAGAACAGGTAGCATGTGCTAAAGAGGCGAAGACCATGTTAGCCGAAGCTGTGTCCATTAAGGAGGAACCCGTATACCGCGCGAGATTCCAAGGCCGAACCAGCAGCGGCCGCGGTGCGGCCGCCGGCAACGGCAGCAGGGCGCACGTGGGCAGTGGCGGCGCGGACGCGGCTACTAGCCGCCTTGAGGAGCGCTGCACAATTTGCGGCATGACGAATCACAGTGATACTAAGTGTCATTTAAAAAGAATGTGCGGTAACAAAAAAACATCGCGTGTTTATCATATTGACTCTAAGGAAGAGTGCAGTGACAAACAGCCAAATAACGAGCGTTGTGAAGAGTGCCAAAATTTTAACATAAGGTACGTGTCTGACAAGCCTTTCGTAATTGACGTCATATTGGGCGATCAATTAGTTCAAATGGAACTAGACTCAGGATCTGGTAGTAGCGTTATATCGGAATCGTTGTATAAAAAAAAGTTCTCGGGTTATCAGCTACAAAAGTGTAATGTAAAGATGTGTCTTTATGACGGACATAAAATCTCACCACGGGGATTTATAATGATCAAAGCAAAATACAATAACATACACAAAAATATCAAAATTTACATTGTCAAAAATGGAGGTCCACCATTATTAGGCAGAGATTTTATGTCCGCCTTCAATTTAATTATAACTACCAACATTAAATCATTAGAATGTTCCAATAGTATTGTTAATAGCGATTGTAATGCACGAGAATTAGCGGAGAAGTTTCCAGATCTGTGGCGGGATGAGTTGGGTTCATTTAATAAATTTAAAGTTAGTCTACAATTAAGGGAAAACTCCACTCCAAAATTTTTTAAGCCCCGTACTGTTCCATTCGCGCTAAAACTAAAGGTAGAACAAGAATTACAACGATTAGTAAGTTTAGGTATTTTAAAGTCTATAGATCATGCTCAATATGCCACTCCGATAGTTCCGGTATTAAAAGAGAACGGAAAAGTGAGAATTGCGGGAGATTTTTTGGTAACTCTTAACAAAGACCTCGTCATTGAAAAATACCCTCTACCGAGAATTGAAGAGGTCTTTGCTAAGATTGGAGGTGGGCAACTATACAGTAAAATCGATTTAAAAAATGCGTATAATCAATTTATTTTAGATGAGCCCTCACAGGAATTGACGGCAATTAATACGCATAGTGTTGCCCAAATTCAGTCTTGGTCTTGCAGTCTTGGTCTTGTTCTTGCGTTTTTGCAAGACCAAGACCAAGAACAAGACCGCGTATTTTTAGCAAGACCAAGACCAAGACTGACCGTGCAAGACTTGAGCAAGAACAAGACATAGCCTGCAAGACTCTTGCGTCTTGCAGCTAGGACTTAGCGCTATTTCACTGAGTAGTTAGGTGTAACAGTTCGGTGTATAGGTAGGTACGCTTAGGAATTCTATGAGACGCAAAAAACTGTATCAAAGAATATGAAAAACTGGACTTATGCGCATTACGACTAATACCATAAACATAGCGAATAAAAAAATATCTATTAAAATCAAACTGAGTGCATGCATAGTTATGTTTTAACCATCGGCACTTTGATAATGCGGCATCAAAGGTTTTGTACTTACTTCTCAAAGAAATTTGCCGCTTTTCGGAAGTACATGGTTATGATATACGCGCCGGCGGCTTCTTTTGAAATCTAAAACAATCGTTGCCGCCACGCCGAAATCATAACATTTGACACTATTTGATTGCCGCCATAGGGCGTAGGTATACTCATGCAAAATAATTTCGAATTTTAAGAGTACCTACAGGTGTTCCAAAGAATAAATAAGTTTCAGAGTGCTTAGAATGAAAATGAATACATTATACTGATCACGCAAGTAGTATTATGATTAGGATAAAATGGTAAGGATAGGTAGTAGATGTCATATTAATTCATTCTATTAAGTATATATTATAATATTGATTACTTATATGGTTTTAAACTAATTACTTAGGTACTATTATTGTACATTTAGTCATTATATTTCTTAAGTTTTTACAAGAAAAAATAGCAAAAAAGTGTTCAAATATCACCCGTTTAATAAATATTGTAGCCACTTTTAAATATACTTGAAACGTGTAAAAAAATTCTACAAAAATTTGTTTTTTTACATGTTTTAGCAAATGTAAGCTTATAAATCATAAATGTTTATTAAGAAACAGTTACTTCCATGGAAAACGACATATAGGTCGGTTGATTTTTCGAATTTCTTATCAAATCTTCAGTTAGTTATTAATCTGCTTGATCTTTACTATGGCTATGTTAATTCAAGCTCACAATGTTCCAATTCTAATACGTTTTTCTAAGATTTAAAGTAAACTTTAATAAATAGTAATAAACTAATAGGTATAAGCCCCGCACGATGATATTGCGATTGGCGGCCATCTTGGTAACGTAGTCGAACTCGCACCGTCGGTACCGTCCGCAAGTTCAGTCCGCGCTTACCCACTTACGCACATCGAATATTTTTGTTCTTGAGTTTTGTTGTTTAGTTTTGTTAGCTGTTACTCGTTAAAATGAGTAAGAAATTAATTAATAGTCGTGCTCGTGAAATTATAATTAAAGTGGACAATTATTTTGTTAAAGAGAAAGAGGACTGTAAGTTAGTTCTTGAAAGTATAAACCGTGCTTTAAAAAGTGCTTCGGACATTTTAATACCGAAGCAACTGCTTATAGTTATTAAAAATATTTTGCAAAATTCTATCAAAGTCACGGAGTGTGTGGCATGTGCCACAGGCGTTGCAAAAATACTGTGGCGAAATTGAGACGAGAGCATGAGTCAGCAACCGCCAGTGGCAGCAAAATGAGAACTCCTACTAAAGGAAAAAGACAAAAGAAGAAATATTTCGACGGGTTTTCCTTAACAGCTTTATTAAATATTATAGATTCAATGTTTACAGTGAGGAGAGAAATACCCACAATGCGCAAAATCTTGGCGGCTTCAAAAGTAGACCTTAATTATACTGGTAGTGAAACTACATTAAGAAAAATAATTAAATGTGATTTAGGCTACCAATTTAAACGATGCTACCAAAAAAGACGGGCCCTAATTGAAAGACCCCAAATTCAAGCGTGGAGGGCTAAATATTTACGACGTATGAAAGAAAATTACTCGCTTGGGGAAAAATAAAAGACAAAAGACCCGTTATTTATCTCGACGAAACGTGGATACACGCACACTACACGGTAGAAAAATGTTGGCAAACAGCAACCGATGGAGTGAGACAGAACAACAGCCCCGGCCGCCGATGGATAAAGAAGTTATAGCGGTTTTGTTGACAATGCCCTTTTAATATTTAAAGCAGACACCAAAAGGGGGGATTACTATGATCAAATGAATGCTGAGAATTTCACCAAGTGGCTTACAGAAAAATTAGTACCCAACATACCACGCAACTCCAAAATTGTGATGGACAACGCCCCTTATCACAGTAGGGATGAGAATATGCCACCTAGTATGAACAATAAAAAACAGTTGATTGTTGAGTGACCACAAGCTCACAACATCGACTTTCCCAACGACAGTACAAAACCTGAACTGTATTTATTAATTAAACGGCACAGACCGCCGAAACATTATAAAATAGACAATTTATTAGCTGGCAATGGCCATGAAGTCGTTAGATTACCACCTTACAACTGCGACCTCAACCCCATTGAGTACATCTGGAACCTGGTAAAGATGAGGGTGTCAGAAAAGAATGTGGAGCAGTTGGAAAGTCGCATTGAAGCTCTGACGTTGGAGGCGTCAGCGTCAATAACTCCAGATGACTGGCGAAAGGAAGTCAATCATGTTAAACGGCTTGAAGAGGAATATTGGAATAAAGATCGAATAACTGACGAGTTATTTGTCAGAAATACGGCGACGACAGTGAATCGGAAACGACAGACACAGAAAGCAGTTCTGATTCAGAAGACTATATACATTTTTTTACATATTATCCTGGTTTTATTTATAAGCTGATAGATGTAGGTAGTAATTAAAACATGACTACTACACAGTGGACTCTGGTTCAATTCCCGCTCGCAAATTAACAGAAATGTAGTTAGAAAAAAATAGTATACATGTAAGAAAGATATACGAATAAGTATATTTTTCTTACGTCTACAAAAATTATTTCCTTGAAATTTTTAATAATGAAAGTTTATTTGTCAGAATATGGGTGAGTAGGTATACCTACGAAAGAATGTTAAATGCAAAATTAATATTAGGGTTAAGGGTTTATTTGTATTTTATAATTTTATTATACATACACTCTTTATAAAGAGTGTTATAATACATCCACTCTTTATAAAGAGTGTAATAAAATTATAAAATACAAATAAACCCTTAACCCTAATATTAATTTATACATACACTCTTTATAAAGAGTGTAATAAAATTATAAAATACAAATAAACCCTTAACCCCAATATTAGTTTTGCATTTAACATTCTTTTGCTAGCTGTCCTTTTGTGTGACAGATGACGTCACAACGCTGTTATTGTGACAAGGTTCCATCGCAATATCATCGTGCGGGGCTTATAATTGCAAGACTTGCAAGACTCTTGCTGCAAGACCAAGACCAAGACCAAGACTGGGAGCGCAAGACCAAGACCAAGACCAAGACCAGGTGTATTGGCGCAAGACCAAGACCAAGACTGGCTAAGTCTCGTCTTGTTCTTGCATTTGGGCAACACTAAATACGCATAAGGGCTTGTTTAAATATACTCGTTTGGTTTACGGTCTAGCTAACGCACCGGCGATTTTTCAAAAATCCATGGAGACACTTTTAGCCGGGATAGACGGAGTCAGCGTCTGGCTCGATGACATTTGTGTTACGGGACCCGATAGAAGTACGCATGTTAAAAGATTAACGGAAGTCTTATGTAGATTAAACGATGCCGGGTTGCGTCTTCAAAAAGAGAAGTGTGAATTTTTAAAAAAAGCGTACTTTATTTAGGGTACGTGATCAGCAAAGCCGGCCTGAGGACTAGTCCAGACAAAGTTAAGGCTATACTGAGCGCGCCCGAGCCAACAAACGTAACCGAAGTTAAAAGATTCCTTGGGGTCGTTAATTACTATAGGAATTTTATTCCAAACGCTTCTTCATTGTTAAGTCCTCTGCACGAGTTGTTACGAAGCGACGCCCCCTGGGAGTGGGGAAATAGGCAGCGACAAGCGATGGAGGCAGTGCGCCGTGAATTGGCATCAGAGCGTGTATTAGCGCATTTTGAACCGGACGCCCAGCTCGTGTTGACAGTGGACGCGGGCCCAGCCGGGCTGGGTGCCGTACTGTCACAACGCGGAGAGGACGACGCACACGAGCGACCCCTTGCGTATGCGTCTCGATCGCTCACGTCCAGCGAGCGGAACTATAGCCAGATACAAAAGGAAGCGACAGCTATCATATTCGGAGTCAAAAAGTTCCACCAGTACTTGTACGGACGTAGTGAGCCTTTCATTTTGAAAACAGACCATAGGCCTTTGGTTTCAATATTTAATAATAAGACAGGCATACCGGTTACGACAGCGCTAAGACTTCAAAGGTACGCTATAACATTATCGGCTTATAATTACGTAGTACAATATGTATCAGGCGAAAATAACCTAGTAGCTGATTATTTTTCACGCGCGCCTTTAGAGGACTCGCGTAAGTCAGAAAAGTCCGACAATAACGTGGATCATTTTTACGCGCTTAAGTTTTTAAACGAAGATTCACCCGCTACCACGATACGCGAAATAACACAGGCTACGGAACATGATACGGTAATACAAACAGTTATTAAGTATATGCAAAAAGGCTGGCCGCGTAAAATAGCGTGTAAAAATGTTTTACCCTTTTTCCAATGCAAAACTGATTTGCAAAGTGAGAATAAGTGCCTTTTTAGAGGACATAGAATTGTTATTCCAACGTCACTTAGGAAAAAAATGTTACGTGAATTACACGATACGCATTTAGGTATTATTAAAACCAAGAGTAATGCACGAAGTAGAATGTGGTGGCCCGGCATCGACAACGACATCGAGCGTTGGATAGGGTCTTGTACAACATGCGTCAGCGTGCGCCCCGCGCCCCCGCGTGACACCCCCGCCCCGTGGCCCGCCGCCACCGCACCTTGGCAGCGCGTGCACATAGACTATATGACCGTAGGACAGAGGGTATATGTTGTAGTTGTCGATTCATACAGTAAGTGGGTAGAGTGCAAATTCATGAATAATGGAACCACAACCAAAGCCCTTATAGCGAAACTAAAAGAACTATTTTCAACCTTCGGTATACCTAACTTATTGGTATCTGATAACGATGTTAAAATTAATTCCGTAGAGTTCAAAACATTTTGTGGTTCGAATGGCATTAAATACTTGACGTCACCCATTTATCACCCGCCCAGTAATGGTCAGGCTGAAAATTCGGTCAGAACGTGTAAAAAAATGTTAAAATGTATTCTAAATGATAATTTACCTCTGGTTAAAATAAATGAGTTGTTATTAGGTTACTTGTTCAATTATAGGAATGCTGTGCACTGTACCACTGGGGAAACGCCAGCTAAGTTAATGTTTGGTAGAAACCTGCGGTCTCGTCTGGATTTAGTCTTACCCTCAAAATCAATAACATCGGCTCATTCGTCAGTAGAAGGCGGTAAAAGACAATTTGCGGTCGGTGATGTCGTTTGGATCCGATGGTACAGCGCACGGAAGGAAACTTGGCAATTAGGGGTAATAAAACATAGAATGGGCAATAAAATGTATGGTATTTATATAAAAAATTTGGATCATCAGTGCATTAGGCATGTTGATCAAATTATGAAATTTAAGGGTAACAATGACACCTCAAACTTAATTGAAGGTGATACGGTGTCACATCGGTTTTCATCACCAGAGACAGCAAACACTAGTACTACTGGTGGAACTAATGAAGTAACCGTACCCTGCGACCCGATACCGGGACGCGTCACTGATGTTGCTGACGGGGAAGAATGGGTCGATTGTGAGGCAATTGAGGGTGAGGGAATGGCGGCCGAAACTGGCGCAACACCGCAGCCGCCAGCAGTGCAGGGTGAAATTCTGGTGCAAGAGCCCGAGGGGAATCAGTCCCCAAGTGCCATTGGTCACAACGTTGACGTAGTATCAGCGCCACCACCCACACCCTCTCGATCTATGCGGCCTAACAGGAAATTAATAGATTATAAGAAATACTTTTAAAATTATTACCTATTTGTTAATTACATAGTTATAGTATTAATCATTGTCACTAGTTTAGATCAGTGTACTTTTAGATATATGTACTTATTATGATTAATTGTTATCAACTTGTTTATGTTCTTGTCACCAGGTTTGAAAACTAAGTGTGAAGGAGTGACATATATGTAGGTACCTACGTTTATCGCGTACGCAGCCGTGAGCGCGGCGGCGCGGTAGCGGTGGGCCAGTAATAAACCAGCATTTCCGGAGTACTGTCGTTTCATTGCTTACGCACCTACATATCACCGACACAATAACCCAGCACACATCGCAATACAACTGCTCAGACCCGTCCTCCGTACGGCTTCACCAGACATCATGCCGGAACACGACGAATCGCTTGGCGGCAAGACTTTGTCTGGTGGGTGGTAACTTCTGCCGGCAGCCGATATTATGGCCTACCACCGAGGAAACCCAGAGGAGTTGCCTTTGGATGGAATACTAAGAGTAGTATTCCATCCAAAGGTTGTCTGTAAAAGATCGCTCTTAGCGATAAGACCGCCCATTGTTAAAATGAACTAACGCCCTTTGTAAAATATTTTTATTAATGTTCTGTAATCTATATGGTGTACTTAATAAAGAGTATTCTATTGTATTCTATTCTGACCTCCAGAACTCAGTTACTAGCTAACACGAAACATTTTGGTAAGATTGGATATTACAGGACACAATAATTATATAGAGTTTATAAGTAATTGTATAGAGTGTATAGAGAGTTTATGGTAGATAGTATAAGGGTCTGACACTATGTAAACATCACTATTTTGTATACCTACTTTCTGTGCAAATAAATATAATTGAATTGGATTGAATTGAATTGAACTAGTGCTTGACCGCAACCCCGCCTGATGGTATAGAGTGATGCAATCAAATGGTAAAGCGCGCTAGTTTATTAAGCCCATTCACTTAAAAAACTGAGTGAATAGGAAGAAAGACGGCAGTTGAGCGAGGTGATGCAATGTTAAACCCAATAACATGACCAACGATGCTGGTCTTGCCGCCAAGCGATTTGTCGTGTTCCAGCATGATGTCTGTTGAAGCCGTTTGGAGGACGGGTCTGAGCAATTGTGTTGCGATGTGGACCGGGTACGGTGCGTCAAATGTTGTTGTGTCGGGAGTTTGTTTGGTCATGGAGGGTCTCCAGATTAACCTCCCTTTGGCGTAGCATCGTTGGTCGTGTTGTTGGGTGTCGCTCAACTGCCGTCTTCCTTCCTATTCATTCAGTTTTTGAGTTTATGGGCTTAATAAACTAGCGCGCTTTACCATCAACGATTGCATTTCTGCTTACCATCAGGCGGGATTGCGGTCAAGAACTAGTTTATATTTATTAGAAAAAAAGGATTGCCCTGAAGACACAACAACATTTGGCCCATCGTACCCGGCACACATCGCAACACAACACCTCAGACCCGTCCTCCGTACGGCTTTACCAGACATCATGCCTGACTTTGTCTGGTGGGTGGTAACTTCTGCCGGCAGTCGATATTTTGGCCTTCCACCTAAAAACTGGTTTTCAAACCTACGGACTTCTGTCGACCCGCTACTGTCATAATAAATACCATTCGCGGGCCGCGGCTGCACTCACTTTACGTGAAGCGTGTCATCTGCTTAGCCTTTTCCCTATCTATCTATACTAATATATAAAGCTGAAGAGTTTGTTTGTATATTTGTTTGTTTGTTTGTTCCCGCTAATCTCGGGAACTACTGGTCCTATATGAAAAAATCTTTTTGCGTTGGATAGCCCATTAATCCAGGAAGGCTTTAGGCTATATAACATCACGCTGCGACCAATACGAGCGGAGCATAACTAATTCCACGCGAACGAAGTCGCTGGCGGCTGCTAGTTATGAATATGACCAGTACTACACACTTTTTTTATAACGTTGCCCCACACTAGGAGTTTCTCCTTTATCATGGGTCCGTTGACAAACATATAAACTCACACACACAAACAGCCAGACCCGGAACAACTACTTATAGGTCATACAAATATTTGTTCCTTGTGGGAATCGAACCCGCGACACGCAGCGCAGCAGTCAATAGCTTAACCGTGCAGTTCGTGCTTATTTCATTTCCATAAGTCCTGGCTGGCTGCTTCAAGTGCGTTACGAGTTTTGGAAGGGTCTTAGTATATAAAGACGGCGACACACAAGTTTGATCTCTCAAAATCATACCGATTATGATTTTAATTAAAGGTTTATTTTATGTTCTGTCCGTTAGGTTCAACGATTTTAGCTTTTTGAGAGATTCCCTCTCTTTAAACATATCATTATATTTTATTCGCTCTTATATGACGTTTATTAATATTAGATGTATTTATTTAAACTGATCTGATATGATCATATATTTTTCTCTCGGCGGTAGGCCATAACATCGGCTGGCGGCAGAAGTTACCACCCACCAGACAAAGTCTTGCCGCCAAACGATTCGTCGTGTTCCGGCTTCCGGCATGATGTCTGGTGAAGCCGTACGGGTCTGAGCAGTAATTGTGTTGCGATGTGTACCGGGTACGATGCGCCAAATGTTGTTGTGTCGGGAGTTTGGTCGTGGAGAGTCTCCAGATCAATCTCCCTCTGGCACAGCATCGTTGGTCGTGTTGGTCTTGGGTTTAACATTGCATCACCTTTTTTTTTGACGCTGTGGTAATGCATTTACGCACCGTACCCCGAAGGGCGTGTGTGGGATTCGCCCAGCCGAAGCAGCCAAGGGTTTTTTAGCGAGGTGGCCTTCCTCTTAGCCCCACTCGTTTGCCCGGAGGAAAACGGGGCCCCCAGCTCCTCTTAATGAGGAGATCGGATTGCCCGACGGGGAACTGGAGTTCGGGTCACGTCAGCCACCTGGAGTGGTGGCCGACCCGCCGCACATGTGACCGCCGAAGCGGTCCCCACTTCTGGTTTTGGTCCGCGCCGGTAAACCGGTAACCCCCATATCTGGGGGCCGTTCCCCTATCCGCCACCTGGGGACGCGTCCGATGGCAGGCCAGAAACTGCGCACGGAAACATTGCATCACCTGGCTCAACTGCATTGCACCCTTCCTATTTCTAAGTTTTTTAAGTGAATAGGCTTAATAAACTAGATTGCGTCACTGTTTACCATCAGGCGGGATTGCAGTCGAGCACTAGTTTATAAATATTAAAAAAGAATTCAAAGAGATTTAAGAATGTCTTTGGATATGATACACTTTAGGTAATCATTTTCTTCAATAATCTATGTAAATAGTATACTGTAGATTACTTACATTATTTCTCTCTCTTTGCCCTTAGTATTCCATCCAAAGGTTATCTGTAAAATATCGCTCTTCGCGATAAGACCGCTAATTGTGTCACCTTTTGTAAAATCTTTCCCCTCTAGCTAGATTAGCGCTTGTTAATACTACATTTTTGAAGTTTGCACGTCACTTATGCGACTTTAATAACCGTGTATGACTACGATGATTAAAATTAAGTGACGTGCAAACGTGAAAAATGTATGGTTAAACAATCGCTAATCACTATAATTAACTTTAAGCAACGTTTATGAATAGAGGGGTTTATATTAATCTATGTAGTGTATATAATAAAGAGTATTCTATTCTAATCTATAATTTAAGTAAGGATGGCAGCACGTCAAGCTACCCAAAACTGTCAAATATTCCCAATAAACGTTGAGCCCTAATGCTAATATAATGAAGAAAGGACCATTCATTTTGGGCCACCACTATGTACGCTATATAGATAAAAAGGAAAAAAAAAGGAATTCATAAAAATACTACTAAATTAATTTAAATAGAAATACAAGTATATATAATTAATTATTTGAAACGCTTTTTAGTGATATAACCCTTCATGACGTTTGATTGGCGACTTTGACAGTTCTATTTTCCCGTTGTGTTAGTGTCGAGTGTTGATTTGAGTTTATTGTGTTTATTTAATGGGCCGTATGTTCGGAATTCATGTTTTGTTTGTTTCGCAGTCATATGGTAGATAATATAGATACGATAGCCTTAGATACATGACACGTCATTCAAATGTTACTGTCAAAATCTTATTTCGCTTATTGCTGATCACCATATTTATTAGTAGTTGTGTTGCACTCTTTGGGCGAGTTAAATTGAATCTGTATAAAAACTAAGCCAAAATGTAGGAAATTAACATTAAAAACAGTTAACTATAGCGTAATTATACCTAGCATTAGGTGTACAATGTGCTGGCCCAGGCTCCATACATTTCTGAAACATCTCCTTTGACAGACAATGCTGTCGTCTGTACATTCACATACCTACTAATTAGGTGCGAGTTTTAATTAATGTGATAAAATTATTCACACCCCTTCGCATAAACTCTGCTGGAAGTTATAACAATTCTGAATAGATGAACCTGTTGATTGCGTAACACGCTATCAATATTAATCCTTTCATTTTGGCAGTTTAAAAACATGTAGCAGTACATGTTTTTGAACTGCCAAAATGAAAGGATTACTACGAACATACAATAATCAACGTGTCTACACATCATCATCACAGCGTTAATCCCAGTCGCATCCGAAGCTTTTTCAACATTGGAATCTGGGGTCCGCTTCACCAGTCTAACTGCTGATTTTGGCTAAACTTCGATATTTTCCATGAAGCGACTGGCGTCTGACCTCCACAACCCGAAGGCGATATCGAAGCATTGCAGTTAGATCAATTGTTGGACTTTTGAGGGCTCCAACAACCCGTAACGACTGCCAATAGATGTTCGTATGGCAACCGGGACCAACGGCTTACCGTGCTTTCCGAGACACGATCAGACCAGTGCAAATATCATATTCATGCATACAAATATTTGCACTGCGCGGGGATCGAACCCGCGCCTCCTTGTGCAGCTGCCACGTTACCTACGCTACCGCTACGCCACGGAGGGTGTCCTTAATGAAAAAATTAATGTGTTTACACAGTGTACTATTTATGATTATATTTTCTGTGACCGTTTAAGAAGAGTCCGTAAAGTCCATAAAGACAATATTATAAATTCTGATTATTTAAAATATTTACTTAAACATTTCTTTTAGAAATAATTTGATTTATTTGTTTACAAGAAAAAGTTTTTTTTAGAGGCACGTTTTTACATCTAATACCTGCAATTTGGAAATTGGCAACACCATTATCTATCTGTCATCGGAAAGTGACATGACATGCGGTTCATAGATTTAAATATGAACTATGTATTTTAGTTTTCAAATTATTTGTGTCTAAACATTTCAATTTCATGTGTACCTAATGTCGTTATTTGACAACGCTGTTTTTAATTCAACCTTTTACGAGGCTTTGTGTCTTCAAATCGGGGATATATTGTCATTAGCAAGGGATTTCTTTGATTCGTCCATTACATCGTTGCTGATTATTTTTTTTTTCAAAATCTATTATTTTCACTGAGTTTATCGTTGTACGATGAGCTAGCGGGGATTTTATACTTCAATTGTTAGTTTTTTTTTTTTGTTAAAGGTTTTCTACTTCATTTTATTGGGCATAAAACGCTGCGAACCCACCATACCCCTGGTCATACCCTTGGGGATTGGTCACGACTAAACCATACCACGATAGACATGTGCTACTTCAAATGAATAATAACAGAAATAATGACTAACCTTGGATTAATTTATCATTAAAGTCTCTTTTCTAAAGAACCTTTTCAATTCCCGAAAAAAAGTGCGTGAAAACAGATCACAGTAGGTAAAATCACATCTCCTGGGAACTTTCCCAATTAAGATAACAGGGTAGGGTCTAAATCAAGTCACAGAAAGAAAGGTTGGTCCAATAAATATAGTAGAAAGATGGGTGGTCTCTCCTCCGGGTGGATGCGAGAAAAATGGGCCTATGTTGTCTGCTATCGGAGATCTTTGCTTGCGTATATTACGGCTAGAGGCTGCAGTTACACCTAAGGTTTTATCAGAAAGCCAACTCCCGCAATTAAAAATATGTAAATTCGTGTCTTAAATATATATTACAAAGTTACACAGGAATATCTGAAAGAGTGTTTGTTAGAGACAGCATAGTAAAGACCGCAGAGAGAAATTGGCGAAATGTGGCAACGGATAAAAATAAATGGCACTTGGAGGAGGCCTATACCGAAAGGGGCCATGAATGAAGGAAATCTAAATTTATTTATTTACTATTATTTTTACTGCTTTTTTTTATTGTTTACTTTTTTTCGATATACTTAAATTATGTAATGAAATACTTAAGAAATTCATGGTTTAAGAAATGCTTATTATTATTATTAAATTCGACTCACAATTTCAACATGGCGAAAATCAGTGTCAAGAATGTAAAAAAATCGGAGGTGTTTTTGATTGATTGAGATTAAGATCAGCCTGAACGGACATAAAACGTTATTGCCCTTTAGCTTATTCATATCAATAAGGGAAGAAGGAACGCAAAGATACACACATAATCCAACAGAATACCCTATAATAATTATACAATATGTAAAGAAAACCCTGTCCGACCCATAAGGATAGTAAAGGTTAGGTAAACACATGACCAAATATAATATAAAATTTTACTTAATCATCATAGTAACAATAGTAATGGATTTTGAAATAATCTTTTTTTCCCGGGAATTAATTCCAATTTCCCCGAAATTTGGTAATTTTTAAAAAAGTGACAACACCGGTATTATTATGAGCGAATAGCGACGCGACCACGTCACAGGTGCCGCGTGCCGTGCCCCCCGCCACCCGCGAAAAGGTTGCGTACCGTACATATATTAAGTTACCTCTTTTTGCGAAATAATATTTATTTTATTAGTGGGATTTTTTTTAAAGTTTAGCCAGGCTTTGTATCCATTAGTAGAATCAGTTATCGATACCTAACAATACCTTTAAGGATCGGACAGGGTTTTCTTTACATTTTGTATAATAATTTCACTGTTGGGCCAAGCATCCTTTCTGTGAGAGGAATTAGACCCTAATTCACTACGCGTAGTCAGATTCAACAGTCTGAGATTTATTTATTCTAGCACATTGGGGTTTCCTCGTGATGTTTATTTTTGAACGTTGTGAAAGCAGTATGATACCTGAGTCAGAAGAGTCAAATGACGTGATTCAATTTCCTTTGCCTGGCGGTTGACTGAGATGGATAAAATGATATTGATGAACTCATATTTTTGGCACGCTTTTTACAGAGTTTTACAAACATGAATTGTTGTGGCCAGTCACATAAGACCATTACGAATACAAACAAAGAAGATACGCTGCGATGTGACTGCAGCCTCTATATCCTACATTTTATTTAGGAAAACAAATATTAGCTTGGATAGAATTAAAAGATATTGATTATTTGCCATCATATGAAGGGCTCATGAGTGCGCGTGAGTAATAACCTCTGACAATAATAATACGATAATAGTAATGTACTTACGCTTATTGATGAAGATGCCTCCCTCTCCCCCTCCCCTTCTTTCCCTCTTCCTTAGTTTTTTAAGTGAATAAGCTTAATAAACTAGTGCGCTTTACTATCAACGATTGCATCACTGCTTACCATCAGGCGGGATTGCAGTCAAGCACTAGTATATAATTATTAAAAAAAAAAAATGTAAATGGAGAATTAGAATGTCTAAATAATATATATATATATATATATTTTTTAGGTAGTTAGGTATTTGACTTAAACTAGATGTTAAATAGCATTATTTGCGTATGTTTTGATCACAAGCCTTAAGAGGGGACTCTAGTGGTGTATTCTCCATATAAACGTATACACTGTTTTCTTCGTAGATAACGCTTTTAGGGAAATAATTTTTTTTCCACAATTTCACATCTTGATTATACGCGCCTCTATTATTTGATTTTTTCCAAAACATAATTAATAATAGAAATATGATGTTTCAAAATCCTGAAAAATAACCCCTTTTTACCGCGATGTTCAGACGACTATTACACAAATGTGATAAATTTTTGACAAAAAAGAAAATAATATAGGCATAGATAGGTATACTCATGCTCTAAATTTCGATATAAAAATAATTGAGATCTGTCGTGTTTTGAAAAAGAAAACAGCGGAATACGAAATGTCTTTTGGTCAACGTTTTTGTAGGTAAAATCAGCCTGAGTTGCAACTGTCCCTTTCGCACTTTTCGGGGAAAGGTTGAAAGCGGCGCGACGGCAATAGTTTCTTTAAATACATATTTCTTAAAAACCTCGGCGTTAGAGTCCACTCTTAAGGATGGTGACGATATTGAGAGAGATCGGAGTGCGCTGTCGGTCAGATCGAATAGGATTGTCCGCAGGTTTAGGTGTGTTAAAAGAATACTTTTTACAGTCTACTATTCTACATTTTGTCTGCATAAAATGTACCCACAAGCCATACCTGCTGCTTGTGGTTGCACTTTATGCAGAGACCGTATGGTGCAAAATCAAAAGCCATTTATTTAAATTTCCCTGAAAATCAGCGCTTTTTGAAAAAAAATTGTATTGTTGCACTTTTGTTAAAATCACAAAAGATAGTCTCCCAACACGTCCGCTCTTCACCACTACTTAGTGCTTTTGCTGGGAATTAGATATGCGCTTTGCGTGCAGTGCAATAATGATTTCAGGGTAATGGTGACTTCTGTAGCGCATCAGGGATGTTTGCGGAAAAGCTTTTATGCATTAATGCGTAAAAGATGTGCGTTCTCGATGCGCAGGATGCGAGCCAGTTCTAATAGCATCCTGGGAGTCATTGCAGATAAGCTGGACTGCTAAACTGTAAGGCGTTGCTTTGTCTCGGTTGAAATGCCGCTGAGATAATTTATGTTTTTGGGTGATTATTGTTATAAATAACTAGCTTTCGGCCCGCGGGTTCGCCCGCGTGGAGTTCGGTTGTATCGCGCTTTTTAGATTTCCCTCGGGAATATCAAATTTTTCCGGGATAAAAGGTAGCCTATGTTTTTTCTCAGGGTCTAAAGATTGTCTGTGCCAAATTTCATCAAAATCGGTTGAGAGGTTTAGGCGGGAAAGCGTAACAGACGGACAGACAGATAGACAGACAGACAGATAGACAGACAGACAGAGTTACTTTCGCATTTATAATATTCGTATGGATTACTTATCTAAGTAAATAAATAAAAAAAAGTAAGTACCTAAGTAAGTAGTAAATTTTCAAATCAAATAATATTATTTGATTTGAAAATTTATTTTTGCGTTGAATGTTCCATTAATCTACCAAAGCTTTAGGCTATATATGACATCACGCTGCGACCAATAGGAGCGGAGCATATAAAAAATAATAATAATAATCCTTATCCAAATAAATTAGTAGTATTAAGTAATTTTGAGCAAAATTGTACTTGACATAACTCAATTTCGATTAACATCTTTTGAGAGTTTACCACAATTTTAAAATAACTCTTTTGGGGTTAAGGCGGTTCCGGGGGAAAAACACACCGCAGGCCGTTTTTATGTAGTTTTTCGGAGCTATCTACTCTTTATCCAAAAGAAATATCAACTTATTAAAAATAAATAAATTTTCTCCATAATCTTGGCTCCAAAATTGTAGATTTCTTTTTTTTTTTACTAAGTATAATGTTTAAATAATTCCTTCACAACGAAACCACTGAGAAGAGAAATAATTATCATAAACGTGCATCTCCTCGGAAAGTAAGCATTATTTAGATTGCGTTCTTACACTAATGGATAGGTAATTTCATGACGAACATTATTGTAGAAATATTTTTTTAAAACGACCAAAATCAAAGTTTTATTCAACAATCTGAGCGTATTCGCCATCATTTCTGTTGCCCGGGCTATTGAGATTCAGTATGCCACAAGCTCTCGAAGGGGGAACCCGTGTCGTTCGTCATCGCGCGCTCCGCTAGCATAAGCGGGCGGCGCGTGAGCGAGAAAGCATCTGCTTGCTCGCTCACGCACCGCGTGTCGCATAGAGTATAATACTACACACATCAAAAGTGTCTAGGGATCAACATATATTTTTGCAATAACTTTTCTCCTGATTGATATTAATTAAAATTTTCTTTAAGGATTCATCAAATAAAGTGTTTTCGTTTATCACAGTAACGATAAACCAAGTCACCTTTGCATTAATAAAGAAATTTGCCATTTTCCTAATAAAGGGATATTTGACATTTGAACCACTAACACAAAAGTTCGAAAAAAAGACTGAAATAACAGTTTTCTCTAAAATTTTATTGGGTAACTTAAACAATTAATAATCCGTGTTTCTACCGCGAACACTAACAACACAAGAACATCGGTTTGGCATACTCAAAATGAGTTCATCCAAATCACGCTGTGGAATGGCCGCCCATGTTCGTTGCAACAACAAAAAAAGGTCTTCTTGCGACTGGATACCCTCCATATTCGGCAGAGCTCTTCTCTGTAGCATATCCCATGCATGCTCAATCGGGTTCAAGTCTGGCGACTGAGCAGGCCAGGGCAGGACATTGATGTTAGCTGCGGCGAGAGTCTGTCTTACAACTCTTGCGGTGTGCGGTCGTGCATTATCATGCATTAACTGAAATAAGGGACCGATTTGCACTTGTAGAGGAACGATGACGTCTGATACAATCGTTTCAGCATAAATTTGAGCGTTGAGGTTGCCTCTGATCCAAATCAACTCAGTTCTTCCGCCGATCCAAATACCCGCCCATACCATGATGGTTCCACCACTATAAGGATGGACTTCCTGGCAGGATTTTAATCGCTGTTGGCGTCCAGGGGTTCTCCAGTGTCGTATACGTCTTGTATCCGGTCTCATACCAAAACGAGACTCATCAGAAAAGCACACGAAACGCCATTGTTCTTCTGCCCAATTTCTGTGTTCAAGAGCCCATTGATATCGAATCCTACGATTGTGCATTGCTATAGGTGGTACCCGTAGCGGTCTTCGGGAATGAAGGTTCACTTCATGCAAGCGGTTTCTGACTGTTTGGTCGCTAATTAAGTTCCCTGAAGAGTGATGAAGCCTCACGGCTAACATCATGGCGGTTATTGTTGGAGCTCTTCGAGTTAAGATTTGAATGTATCGGTCTTGTCTCCGTGTGGTGCAGCGATACCGTCCTCCATGGCGCTCAGCCACGGTACCAGTGCTTCGGTAACGTGTCCAAAGTCGACTGATAACACTCTGACTTGTATTCAGAGCTAAAGCCACAGTACGTTGCCGGGAACCAGCTTCTATCATTCCCACGGCTCTGAGCATTTCTTCCCTGCTTAAATGACGTCGCCGCTCCATAATAACGTTGGTTTTAATCAGTAGTAGGGAAACAGTAGCACTAATAATGTCTTCAATGCGTTGTATGTTTTTATAGGGAAAATATTGACAGCTGATTTTCATCTTTTACTCGAATTTGATTCACAGTTCCTGATTCAAATTATGAAATGCACCAAAAAGGATCCATATAAATTTATAAAATCATAAATTTATTACAAAGCCACATCTCAATCTCAAGAAATCCGCATAAAAATGCTTGATCCCTAGACACTTTTGATGTGTGTATCTTAGAGCGTCTCTAAGATAGTATTGATGTTTATTGGTGTTCGTTTTTTTAACCGATTTCAAAAAGGAGGAGGTTGCTCAATTATATGTTTTTTATGTTCAATTTTTAACCGACTTCAAAAAGGAGGAGGTTACTCAATTCGACCTTATATGTTTTTTTTATGTTTGTTCGCGCATAACTTCGTCATTTATTAACCGATTTTGATAATTCTTTTTTTGTTGGAAAGAAGACGTTCCCAAGGTGGTCCCATGATAAGGATATCAGGGTTTGATGGTGGAAGTCCAGAGAAAACAAGCGGTACTTTCAAAAATTGGGGGGCGACTAGTGCATTTCTTAGCATTTTCATTAAGTATTTTAAAGCACTACAATTTAATAAAGGTCTGCAGTAGATCTGATGATAGAGCCGGGAGACAGTCGAAGGAACTCCTCAACAATTGACAGCAGCTACTTTGTGGTTGGGCTCGATTAATTTGTATTGATAAGAACTTTACACCTAGATGGGTTGCGACTCTCATAAGAGCTCTAATGATGAAGACAAAGGCCAGTTCCGGGAACTCCTCGGCGGTTTCCAGTAGCTACTTTGTGGTTGGACTTAATTCATTTATATTAATAAGACCTTTACTCCCATTAGGTTAAAATAATGGTTAAAATAGGGAATAGGTACTTAAGGGTAAAAATTAAAGTAAACAAAAGTACGTCGTTTCCCAACTATATTTGCGTCAGCTTCCAGTCTGACCGGATGCAACTGAGTACATAGTACTTTTAACTTTCACTTTGTAGTGGTTTTTGAAGTCGGTTGTTTTTTTGTAAAAAGTTTTTATTTTTATGTTTGTTTGCGGATAACTTCGCCTAAAATTTGGTATTTCGATGAATTTTTGGGTATTTCGACATGGGTGTCGTGATAGGGGTTTTCGGGAGTGCAGATCACGAATATGACGTAATTTTTGAAATCCAAGATGGCGGCCGACACCTATTTTATGATATTTTGACATGGGTGTCGTGAAAGGGATTTTTGTGGGTGCTAATCACGAAAATGACGTCATTTTGGAAATCCAAGATGGCCGACACCAATTTTATGATATTTTGACATGGGTGTCGTGAAAGGGGTTTTTGTGGGTGCTAATCACGAAAATGACGTCATTTTGGAAATCCAAGATGGCCGACACCAATTTTATGATATTTTGACATGGGTGTCGTGATGGGGGTTTTCGGGGGTGCAGATCACGAAAATGACGTCATTTTTAAAATCCAAGATGGCCGACAGCAATTTTATGATATTTTGACATGGGTGTCGTGAAAAGGGTTTTCGCGGGTGCTAATCACGCAAATGACGTCATTTTTGAAATCCAAGATGGCCGAAATTCAATTTCATGATATTTTGACTTGGGTATCGTGACGGGTTTTCAGGGCACTGATCACGAAAATGACGTCAATTATAAGCTGTGGCATAGCTTCTATTTCTTTATCAAAGTCAAAAATAAAACATCAAATATAGTTTAGTCGCTAAATCGCCACCGTTTTTCGCACTCCTTCAATGACGTCACTGATAAAAAATAAATACAAAATAAACTACAAAAAAGAAAATACATACTTATACAAATGTATACGTTAATTGGCAAAATAAAAAAAATACTATGTCATAAATAACTAATAAAAAAATTCCTACTAACTACATACTGCGGAACTCGGTGTGCACACCTTTGCGATTTACCCCGCAGCCACGCGCAGGATTGCGTTTTTATCTGCATTTTCATGCAGATCTGCAGCCCTGCGCGTGAGCGCAGATTCAATGTATAGTACCATGCGTTTCTCCATACAAAATTTGGTACTAGCGAACATCTATCTTATATATAAAATTCTCGTGTCACAGTTTTCGTTCCTATACTCCGCCGAAACGGCTTGACCGATTCTCATGAAATTTTGTGAGCGTATTGAGTAGGTCTGAGAATCGGCCAACATCTGTTTTTATTCCCCCTAAATGTTTGTTTTTATTTTTTTTTATTTGTATTTTTATTTTTACACAAAATTTTTAGTTTCTATTTTTTTACAACATACAAAAATACATACAATCCTAAATTTTCACCGTTCTACGATTAATCCTTAAAAACTTATCAATCGTCATTTAATTAGTTTTATTCCCGAGGGAAATAAAAAAAAAAGCGATATAACCCAATTCCACGCGGGCGAAACCGTGGGCGGAAAGCTAGTACTAATATATAAAGCTGAAGAGTTTGTTTGTTTGAACGCGCTAATCTCAGGAACTAGGGGTCCGATTTGAAAAATTCTTTTTCGTTGGATAGCTCATTAATCCAGAAAGGCTTAAGGCTATAAAACATCACGCTGCGACTAATAGGAGCAGAGCATTACTAATCCACGCGAACGAAGTCGCTGGCGGTCGCTAGTATAAAATAGCTTTACCGCGGCAGCCCCGAGTGCCACATGTTTTTGTTTTATTAGAAAGACGATATCTTCAAGGTAGTCTCATATTTAGGAAATTAGGGTCTGATGATGGAAGACTAGGTAAATCTAGGAGAAATTTAAAAAACCAAAGGGGCGTCTAGGGCTTTTCTAAGTTTTTTCATGAAAGTTCGGAGTTGATGATGGAGCCGGGAGACAGCCGAGGGAACTCCTTAACGATTCACATCAGCTGCCTCGTGTTTGTGCTTAATAAATTTGTATTGATAAGAACTTTACACCTAAATAATAATAAATTTTATTTTCAGACCATGGTCCATAGAAATAGCATAAAACAGAATTACAATATTTAAATTTAATAATAAAATTAAAATAAAATGTAACTACTTAAGACCCACAATACAATAAAACTCAATTTTTTTTTTCATTAAAGCTCTGATGTTGAAGACAAAGGCCAGTTAAGGGAACTCCTTAAAGGTTTACAATAGTTACCTTATGTTTGGACTTAATTTCATTTATATTGATGAAAACTTTACACCCATATAAGTAGGTTAAAATGAATGTCTGCAATAGATCTGATGATAGAGCCGAGAGAAATTCGAGGGAACTCCTCAACGATTCACAGCAGCTACCTTGTGTAATCTCTTGATTAATTTTTATTGATAAGAGCTTTACACATCTTATATGGATTCATCATATATGGATTGTTATGATCATTAGGAGTGTGATAATGAAGACGAAGGACAGTCTGTTGCGGGAACTCCTCAAAGGTTTACAATAGCTGCTTTGTGGTTGGACTTAATTCATTTATATTCATGAGAAATTTGCACCCATATGGGTAAAAATTAAAGTCTGAAGTACATCAGATGATGAAAACCATAGGCAGTCGAGGGAATTCCTCAACAATTTACAACACTCTACTTTAACATGGTACAAACACTACCTACTCGTCATGCTTATGCAAAAATCAATTAAAATCAAGAAACTGAATTTAAGTTGTGTTATTTCATTGCGTTATTTCTAGAAATGCTCATACTTTCATTGTGGTCTTAAAGGAATTAAAGCAAACGAAATAGGTCGTTTGCTTGCAGGCCTTTTCCAAATATGCTGGCGTCAACGTCCAGTCTGATCGGATATTGTATTAGTCGGATGTTTATTATTTTTCTGCGAAAGGAAGCTTTGTGTAAATAATATTATAGTATATGTATTTGTTATTTATTTTGATATACGATAGTTTTATTTTTTACAATTTACGTATTTGTTTTATTAAACGAGAATAATAATATAATTTCACAGTCTTGCCTGGTCCCAAAAAAAACATGTTTTTTTTTTTTGAAGGTGTCAGTTCTGCAGAAATTTATTTGACCCTGATTACGTTTTCCCTTAAAATAATAAATAATGATAAATTAAACTTTATTATATTATTTTTCTATCCCTTTGTCCATCTGACTTAGCTAACTTTCAATCTACAAAACTAACTTCCAACCCTGAAGTTACAGTCATAACATATTTAGTTATAAAGGTCTAATCAATACACATTAAATAACCCTAAACACGTGATAGTTGCTACTGATGTGGATTCCCTTGATATTCTGTCATCTCCATCATCAGGTCAGGCCCAAATCTTCACGGTTTTATAGTATCATCCGATATAAACACGAGTATCAAGTTGTCACCCGAAGCGTGCCTACAATTTTCGATAATTGGCCTAAATTTCTCAGAATTTCCATTATCGACACTGACGTGGTAACAATGGGATTACATAGGCAGCATATCCCTTCATATATAAAAAGAATGGTCAAAATAGGTTCATTAACCATAAAGTTATCAGCGAACACAATAAATCGAACTGAGAACCACCTTTTTCTGAAGTCGGTTTAAAAATAAACACTGCAGAATTTTTATTATGAAGTATCGTCAACATTTGTTTGAGTACATAATAACCAAAAGTATTTGGGCGCACCAATAAACATAAATAATAGTGCTATGTCTGTTACTTCTGTGGTCTATGTTTCTAACTTGTATTTGTAAGTACTACGTCCGCCAGACGGCGCTAGTAAAATTTTACGAAGTATTGTAGAGGTGGGGCGCGGTGAAGAGGGAGCAAATGCGCAAGGTCATTTGGTGAGGGTACGGTCTTAAAATAAAATGCTCAAATGACTAACTCCACGCGAACGAAGTCGCTGGCGGCTGCTAGTTTTTTAATAAAGATGTTATTATTTCGATCCATTTCCCACACAAGAAAGGAGATCCTTAATAAATTTGTGAAGATTTTAATCACTTGTCACAATCCAGAAACCTACCTATCAATTCGTTTTTTCGTCCCTTACACATCGTAAAAATGAACAAATAAAAACTTCCAGCAACTTCTGTAATTTCTTTACCAACTTCAACAATAATAATAAAATATTTATTAGCAAAAATAACGCTAACGGTCCAAGTTAACAAGTTGCGCTAACAAAACAGATTGCTAAAAAAGGGAGTTAACTTTAGTACTGAAAATATTTACTTGCAAAGGGAGCGCTTTGAAAATAATATTTATGAAATGAAATAAAACACCGGAGTGGCGATTACACAGCTTGTTACCCTGTCTGAGGGGTTCTTTTAAGTGTTTTTGTACTCCTACGTTAAGCTTTATAGTAGATAGTAGCAGTAAAGCGCTTTGAAGGATCTCATCCCGCAAAGTATTTTTACTATGAAGCATTTGTTAAAAACAGTAAAACCAGAGATAACAGCCCTGACTTACGAGATGTAGCTCGGTGATTCGAACTCAACTTATGGATGACAGCAAGTCAAGCTACCCGAAACTGTCAAATATTCCCAATCAACCTTGAGCCTGAATACTTTAGAAATAAAGTTGAAAATCTAATAAAAAAATCTGACAGATTGTAGTAGCTTGCTGTGCTGTCCTATGTCTGATGCTCTCAAAAAATGACGGTAAACATTGTGAGAACCTGGCTTGTCCTAGAACGAACATTCGAAAACATGTGACATACATAGATAGTACATAGGTATGTATAGCAACTTGCATTTAGCCTGCGTGATAGATTACAGCTCACTCCCTTGGAAGAGAGGACTGTGTTCGAATATTATAGGCCGATAAGCTTATGCTGCTTCGAACCTTGATACTCAGACACCATTTTTTTATAAATCGCCATTTTTTATAACCGCAATCCCGTCTGATGGTAAACTGTGATGCAATCATGGATGGTAAAGCGCGCTAGTTTAAGAGCCTATTCACGCTAGCCTTGAAGGCACTTAAATTGCAGTCCGATGGAAACACCGCCCCTGGCAAATTGTTCCAGTTCCTCGATGTACGCGGTATAAAAGAAGAGGCAAAATGCTTCATTCGTAAAAACGTAAGGATGGAAATTCGCCGTACGACGGGTCGTCCAATGATGGAACTGAGACAGGGGAATTAAATCGTGCAATTTGCTCCATGGCGGTGAAGGAAAACATCCTGGAATTCGGCCTGAAATTACCAACTCGCACTAAGAAATCGTGGTGATAAATAAGATAATTGTTTATCAGTGTGTAAAGTGGCCAACAAAAATATTGTACACTTAATGTACAGTAGGTAACATCTTTTTATTAGCTTTAAATATTCATCACCATCAGCTCAGCGTTAATCCTGAGCTCTAACTTTTTCAGCTTTGGAGTCTGGAGTCCGCTTGACCAGTCTAACTGCTGATTTTGGCTAAACTTCGATATTTTCCTTGAAGCGACTACCGTCTGACCTCCACAACCAGAAGGCGATATCGAAGCTTTAAATACTATTACAAAAAAAACGTAATACGTTCATTAAAAAGAAGCAAAACCGCTCTTCAAAGAAATAAAGACAGCAATCTTTTCTATAATAAAATAAGTGTAATTAATGTTTACAAAACAAAAGAGGGCGCAACAACATAATTATGCCTCATAAACTTCTAGTTACAACGCAAAGATCTTCCCCTAAAAAAAAAAAAAAAAAAATTAAAAGAAGTGAGAACAAATTCTCACCATAAAGCTTTAGTCAAAGAAGAATAAAATAGTGTAGAAGTGAATCTCGGCTTTAGTCAGTTTAATTGATTAGTAAAGTAACTATCACTTTGAATTCTTCGTATATTAAAATTATTAGTGTACGTTCGTACTCAAGCAATGTTTTTTTATAAGTTACTAGAGGCCGTCAGCGACTTGGTTCGCGTGGAGTTAGTTATGCTCTGTTCCTATTGGTCGTAGCGTAATGTTATAGCCTAAAGCCTGACCCCGACGGAAACACCGCCGCTGGCGAACTGTTCCAGTCCCTCAATGTACGCGGTATAAAAGACGAGGCAAAACTCTTGGTCCGGATGGTAGTGGTGTCAACAACGCCAGGGTGGAAACTCGCAGTACGATGGTGTCGTCCGATGATGGAACGGAGATGGGGGAATTCAATCATGCAACTCCCTCGCACACCCACCATTATGCGTCCTATAGAACACCGAAAGGCTGGCTACTCTACGCCTGTATTCCAGGCTTTGGGGACCGTTTTGAGACCGCCAAGAGGCTGATTGGCGACCCAGATTTAACTCAAAACGGTCATCTCAATGGTCATCTTGAGGAAACCTGAACTTTATAAGTCTGAAATCGCCAACCCGCATTGAGCAAGCGTGATGATTACGCTCAATCCTTCTCTGTATGAGAGGAGACCTGCGCCCAGAAGTGGGACGATAAAAGGTTGATTATGATGATGATGATGAATCAGCCTTTTCGCACGCCTCTCCACTGAATCCAAAGTAGCCAGGTGGCATCTGTTGGGATTGGCTTCCACTCTAACTAGATGTAGCTAAATACTTCTATTTTTCATGGAGTGACTACATGTCTGACCTTCACAACATATTTAGTATGTAATACAACAACCCCTTGATAAGACTGGTTGAAAATCAAAATCAATTAAATAAGGATGATAATTAGCATTTTTCTAATCCTCTCTTCTACGACTAGATAACAAAAGACAGTTCCCCAAAACAACTGCCCTTCGCCAAAGTTGTCTGACTTTCCAGCATATGAAGACACGTAGTGACTCTGGAAGATCTACGAATGATAGCCACCACGAATGGAACCAACGGCTTATCAAGCTTTTCGAGGCACGGAGGGTCCTGGGCATGTAATACGGCCACGCATCTACGAACCCATGATACCTGAAGACCTGTATGCCATTGGTCTACCATTTACCTTCGCCGATAATGCCAAATTTTTTACCAAAATTATTTTTCCACCACATCACACACTTGCTAAAGCCAAAATAAGGCAGTCAAATTGTCAATATTTCAAAGGGTTGAGCATATAACGTGTGCTGCCGCAAGCGTCGAATCAAAAATCATTTATTATTCAACGCATTCTATACAGGAGTAGAGAAATCGACGCGGAAGCTATGACCATGCATTGAATGAATTCACTACATGATTCAGGTGAATCATGTAGTGAATTCATTAGGGTGCTTCTTATTTTTCGACTTTGGTCCCCACCAGAGTTGAAACTATTCGTTGGTTATTTAAGGCGATTAGCACACTGCACCGCGTACCGCCGCGGAGGGCGGTGACGGAAAAGCGGATTTCGTAGCGGTGATCGCGGATGGATTTAACACGGTTTTGATTAGTTTGTTCTTACACCCTGGCAAGAATCTTCTGATCTTCGTCCTACACCCACGATGAGCCGCGCGGCTAGGCTGCGCCCCGTGTGTGAGGCGCCGCCCCACCGCGCGGATAGCAGCGCGAAGGGGAGGTGGCGGCGAGAGTACCGCTCAATCGCGCGGTCGGCCGGTGTATGTGTGTTAGGAATCTACGGATTTAGTAGAGGCCAATGCGACATGAGATCCGCTTCACTGCCTACCGCGGCAGTGTGCGGTGCCGTGTGTTAAGCGCCTTAATGCTGTTCCATTTCGTCTTAAAATCAAAATCTTGTAATTGAACACAGAGCTAGCTCCTGGGCATGTATCATCACATCAGCCGCAATTACGCCACATACGGCGTAGGGCCTAACTTTTTCTCGGGCGTTTATTCAGCTAAACCGCATTTAATATATTTTTCATAGCAAGCGATACATCACGCGATGCGTTGCGCGACAGAAAGTTAGGCGGGCGTAGCTGAACGTTCGGCGTGTGTTGTGCATCGCATGCGTGGCTGTAACGAAGAGCGGCCGCGTCTTCTAAGCCCTCTATAATAGGTAAAATTCTAATTAAATCCATTTTTCTGGGCAATTCAGGTACGTCACAAAAACCATACACCATAAAGTATCGACACAGACAGCCTGACGATGCTGCCACGTAACTTTCCGTCGCGTAGCGCGCTGACAAGACGCCGCGTTTTGACAGTTTGGTTTGTCATAACAACTGAATACTGCGACTGACACTTCAGCCGCTGGTTTTAAGCATCGTACGTTCCGCAGATGTGTCACTACACTAAGTGTATGAGACGGCTGAATTTTTATTTGCGATTACGATTTTTGTCCCACGGAGAAAATTGTTCAGTCTGTACCACGTCCTTTTTGGATGATCTTCGAAAAGTATCCGTGTATACCCTGAACCTAAAGGCATTAAGAATGCGCTTCTATATATTTATTCTATGGCTAAGCTCAGTTTATAGCCATAAATAAGATGGTAATTAATTGTCCTCGTTAGTAGACAGGATATTGAAAATAAAATATAATGAACGAAATTTAAATGGGTGACACTCAGGCGTAAAATGAGATGGATGAATTTTTTGGAGAGTTGGATTAGGGGCTTGTTTACGTTACGGAGAAAATATAATTTATAAAAAAATGAACATTTAAAAGCATTTTCTCATTATGCTTACCTTTTTCTTGACTATATGGTAGGTCGGGAGGAGGTAAGTAGGAGGTAAAAATATAATTTTGTCTTGTGCAGCTGATACTGTAGTGAAGACTACGAATGCGTGTTCAGTAATGCTCTTTTATTGTATTTATTTATTCAAATCAAATCAAATCATTTATTTCAAATAAACCAGTTACAGGCACTTTTGAATTGTCAGAAGGTCGGTCAGTCAATAAGATGAAGCTAGTCGCCCATTCCAAAGAGTAGGTACCTATGGAGAAGAACGGGCAAGAAACTCCATGGACACTCTTTTAAACTTTCAAGCTATTATTACAAATATTTGATTACATCATTCATGTTTAATAAAGGGGTGTACCTTTTGTATATAAAACAGCTTCTGTATATAAATTAACAAATATAGTAGTTAACTAATGAGTAAAAGACTTATACAGTTGCCAATAACAGCTGAACCAACATTTACGAACATAAGTGGTAACTTAAACTAAAAAAATGTAAGTAAAACAAAAAAAAAAACTAAACAAATAAAATTAATTCAATTTATACTACACTAGCTTTCCGGCCGCGGCTTCGCCCGCGTGGTATTCGGTTACATCGCGCTTTTTAGATTTCCCTCGGGAACATCTATTTTTTTTTCTGAATAAAAAGTACCCTATTATTTAATCCGGAGTTATAACCTTACGCTTGCAAAATTTCAAAGCAATCGGTTCAGTAGTAACAGCGTGAAAGTGGAACAAACAAACAAACTCACTTTCCGATTTATAATATTAGTAAGGATAAGGATTATTAATATTGTGTTGTACTATTAATATTGTGATTATTAATATTGTGATGTACTATTAATATTGTGATTATTAATATTGTGTGATCAAATGCATATTGCACACATAAAAGGAAATTTAGATGATCGATTAAAATAAGTACCTACGTATTACAAGTAAACGAGTTGAAATTAATAATTGCTATGTAGCATTTATGCGATAGAGATAGGGATGTATGGGCATCTTTGGAGGAGGCCTTTACCCAAAACGGGGTTCTTGCTGAATAATTCTATTGCTATAAAAACAACATGTTTTCTTTTTGTAAAAAGTTAAATTAAAAACTAACAACACTAACATTTAAGTATTTGCTACAATTAGACTTACTAACCATACACATATATTATCCTTTTTTTCTTATATAGTTATAGATACTTTTATACCGCATTTAAACTTGTAATATGTAAAAGCAAGAAATAAATGGCTTATTTATTTATTTATTTTTATTTATTTATGTAGCATTTGTGAACGTGTGACATATGTACATAGATGCTATGTGCGTAAATACAGTATCATCGAGCGTTTGCCTGTTTGACTTCCACATTCGAGTTGTTAGGTAACACAATACCCTTTTGTACGGATATTTGTCAGACTCTTGGTTTTTTAGCTATCTAAGTGACAAAGATCTACGAATGACATTCGGGACAAGGTAGTTATCTATGGCTGGGACCGAAAGCTTAACGCTTCCTTAGATACTGAGGTGTCTCCGTAAGAAACAGATAGTCATCCATCCACGAATCACCTCCGAAAACGTCACGTCGTTTAGCTTTGTCTATCGACTCGGGTTCTACTGCCACCAGCCCCTCAGACTTTACTGAATGAAAACAAAAAAAAAAAAAAAAAAAAATGGAAAAATGAAACTTTTTGAATAATCCATACTAATATTATAAATGCGAAAGTATTTCTGTCTGTCTGTCTGTCCGGCTTTCACGCCAAAACTACTCAACTGATTGTAATGAAATTTGGTACACAGATAGTCTAGAGCCTGAGAAAGGATATGTCCTTTCTCAGGCTCTAGACTATCTGTGTACATACGTAGCTTATGGGCTATAAAACATGCCGCTATGACCAATAGGAGCAGAGCAGGAACAAAAAATGTTGCGGAAACGGAAGCAAACGCGGACGTACTACATATTGCTCCCATTATTTTAACAGGCGCTTATTTTATATCAACTGAGCAATTCAATTCAATTCAATTCAATTCAATGTATTTATTTGCTTACTAAGTGTACATTAGTGGTCTTATATATTATGTAACAATTAGTCCTTACAACTTAGCGGCCTTTTTCAGGCATTGCAAAATTTGAGGTTAGTAAGGCTTACAATATTTTAATTTCGACATTTATAATTATAATTTATATTAACAATACTTTTTATACATCAAAGTAGTCATTATTTTTATGATCGCCGTATTAATTTTATAAATGTGGGTAGGTGTATTTTGGTCGGTGCCTTCATTATTCAATTATGTTGTAGTATTGTAGTGTTGCTAAGTAGTAACATTTATATAAGTGTAGGTATATATTGTCAAACGTTGTGTATGATCGTGTATCTGTGTGAGAGAGAGATCGAAAGAGCACAACTACGTGTGCGTGTGAGGGAGATAATGTGTGTGCGTGGATTAAATTATCAAGGTTTCTGATTTAGGTATTCTTCAATAGAGTAATAGCAGTTTTTTAGTAAAAAGGATTTTAATTTATTATTAAATGGGACAATTCTGGTTTCGTCTTTAATTGCTTGCGGCAATTTGTTATATATTTTAATTGCCATGTATTTTGGACTGTGGTATAACATTTTTATTTTAGATGGGGGTTGGTGTAATTTATTTTTATTTCTAGTATTACAGTTATGGATATCTTTATTTCTGGTAAATGCATCAATGTTTTTAAAAACAAACATACAAATGTCATGTAGATATATGCAAGGTAGTGTGAGTAGGTTAAATTTTAAGAAATAGGGTTTACAGCTTTGTCTGTTATTTATTTGGGCTATGATTCTAACACATTTTTTTTGTAATACGAACAGTTGATGTATATTAACGCTATTTCCCCACAACATGATGCCATAGCTTAGCCACGAGTAGGCATAAGCATAATAAGCTTGTAGAGCTGTTTTTGTGTTTGTGCAATGTTTTAGTTGGAATAGTGCGTAGGTAAATTTTGACAGTTTGGTTTTTAGTTCTTCTATGTGACATTTCCAGTTGATATGTGTATCAATTTGTATTCCGAGTAGCTTAAAAGTGTCTACTAGTTCTATTTGCGCATTTTGAAATGTAAAGGTAATTTGTTCAGAAGGTGTTTTGTAAGATCTAAATTGCATTATTTTTGTTTTGCTGTAGTTTATTTCTAAGTTATGGTCATAGAGCCAATGTGTGACTGTTTTTAATGTTTCTTCTAGGATATTATTGATGTTTTCTGTGCTTTCACGTCTGATTAATAGTGATATGTCATCTGCAAATAGAACAGGTAGGATTTGTTTTGTATTGAGGCACTTAGGCAGGTCGTTTATGTATATTAAAAATAATATACATCCTAATACACTTCCTTGGGGAATAGAGCAGGATAGAGTTCGAGTTTTAGATTGTATGGTTTCTATATTGTGGGTTTTATTATTGTGGTAGTTTATTTGTACTATTTGTTTTCGGTTGTTTAGGTACGATTTAAACCATTTGTATGCGGGTCCACGTATTCCTGAACCATAAAGTTTACCTAACAGGATATTGTAAGACACTTTATCATACGCTTTCGTCATATCTAAAAGTATTCCTAGAGCTGTTTTCTTGTCATTTATATGTTGGAGGGCCATTTGAACATACTTATAAACTGCGGTTGTAGTTGATCTGCATTTTCTAAATCCATTTTGGGAGTCATCTAATATTTTATATTTTTCCAAGAAACTATATAGCCGATTACACATTGCTTTCTCAAAAATTTTTGAGAAGGTAACTAAAAGAGCTACAGGTCTGTAATTACTTGGAGTGGTTGTGTCATCTTTTTTATGTATGGGTTTTACTAATGACGTTTTGAGTAAATCTGGAAATATGCCGTCTCGAAAGCTTTGATTTATTAGAAGTGTGGAGCTTCAGAGAGTTCTACCGCACATTGTTTTACTAAGATGGGTGGCACTTCATCGATTCCATAGCTATGTTTGTTTTTCATGTTTTGGATTACCCTAATGATCTCTTTTCGATCTACTGGTCGTAGGTACATCGAATAAGATGGAGTATTTATCACCGGTTGTCCGAATTTCTTTGTTTGGGATCCAGTCTCGCCAACTGTAGCGAAGAAATCATTAAAAGTATTGCTGATGGTTTTGGGGCAGTTTACTATGTTATTATTTATTTGAAGTGTTATATTTTTGTGTTGTCTAGGTTTTATTTTTCTAGTTTTTGTGTTTATAATTTTCCACATTGTTTTTGTTTTGTTATCTGATTTGTCCATTAGTCGTATAAATTCTAGCTTTTTTGATAGTTTTACGCTGCGTTTTAATATAGTGTCATATAAGTTATAGTACGTTTTTAGGATTTCGTTGTTTTTTGATTCGTTTATTAATATTTTAAGTGTTCTTTTATGTTTACATGAGTTTCTTAGACCCGTTGTCAGCCATCCTTTAATATGTGTATTTTTTATTTTTATGATTTGAGTGGGTATATGTTTGTTTAGCAATTCATTTATTTGTAAAGAGAATCCATTGTAATTTTCGTTTATATTTTTATCTGGGTTTATTATTGTATCCCAGTTAATTTCTTGTAACGCTTTTTTAAAATTAATCATTTTGGTTTGTGTAAATATTCTTTTCCTTGTTCGCCACATTTTGTTATCTGTTAATATATTTTCTGTTAGGTTTAGTTTAACATTTGTAGACTTATGGTCAGAGAGGCCATAGTCGTGTACATAAGTTTTGTTTATTATTTGTTTATTGTTTGCAAATATGAGGTCTATGCAAGTAGATGTAGTTTTTGTTACTCTTGTTGGTTTCTTAACTGTTTGACAAAGGTTGAACGAGTGCATGAAGTTTAATAGTTCTTTACACCGGGAGTTTTTCAATAGAATATTTATATTAAAATCGCCTCCTATTATGACGTTTTTATTTTTTGTTTTTAAACTATTTAATATTTTCTCCATTTGTTCATAAAAAATATTAATATGGCGATCAGCTCTATATAATCCTATAATAATACAATTAATCCTAGGTATTTCAATTGCACATAATTCAATTATAAATTCTTTAGAGTAGTTAACAATATCTTTCCTTTCCTTATATTCTAGGTTATCCTTAACTAATAAACAAACTCCTCCTCCTTCACGGTTTTTGCGGCAGAATGAAGATGCCATTTTATATCCCGGTAGATATATTGCTTCACAATAAGATGATGTTTTCCATATCTCTGATAGTGATAATATTGTAATATTAGACTCTGACAGTGTTTGTTCAAGTATATCCATTTTATTACCAATACTTTGTATATTTTGAAACGATAATGTTAGATCAGTAGCGAAATGTCTGTTTCAGTTTTTGTTTTTCAGTTGATTTTGTGGGGCTGTCTGGATGTGGGGTGATCAAATCGGTGGGTGTTTGTTGTGTGTCCTGTAATATGCTCTCATTTCCGAGTGTTAAGTCGTGTGTGGTTGGTATTTGTTTTTCTTTGTATATCCGTTCATTATAGTCCTCGCTTTCCTTTCCGTTTATATATAATTTGTTATTTTTTATATATGCTCTTTGGCCATTTTTTCTAGCAAGATTGACTTTTTTTCTTAGTTCATTTCGATGTTGTAGTTCTTTCCTATCCAAAAATTTACCAACTGAAAGCCCTGTATTTTTAAAAGCTCTTCCGTTTTCCGTTATATATTTAGCCATTCTTTTGCTTATCAGGTCAATTTGCAATGGTCTTTTTTCTCCTCGCTTGCCGATACGCTTTATTTCTTCTATATACGGGTTAATATCTATATTCATTATTTCGTAGAACGCTCTTGAGACGCGGTCATAGAGGTCGTTATCTGTTTCATAATATTCTTCTTGAAGTCCATACAGAACTATTTTGTTTCCGTTTTCTAGTATCTGAAGTTGTTGTTCAATAGTATCGATTTTATTATTTAATGTACATATTTTTTCTTTTAAGGTGGTTTGTTCTGTGGCTAGTGTGCTTTTGCTTTGAATTAAATCATTTTGGAGTTTATTTATTGCGTTGGTGAATTCAGCTTGGATTGTGTTTTTTACATTTTGAATTATAGAAATCTTCATACATTCCAGCTTAGTATCTAATAGTTGGCAAAATTTTTCTAATATTATAGAATCGCTGTTATTTAATGTGCCAATATGGTTTTCGTTTATAAGATGTAATGATTGACTTATTTGTGTATCTCCTATGTTGTCATCTGGTGAGAGTTCAGTCGTAACATCGTTACTTTTTGGTTTTCTTCTTAAGGTTACGTTCAAATTGTTTGGGGTGTTACAGGTGGGTTCACAATTGGTCTGCCTTACTGGGGTATTAGTATTATCTCTTTTTGGCATTCTACATACGCATGCTTGGCATTTCCATTCGTTTTTGTTCCGATTCGTCATGGAATTAAATTGGATTTTATTAATATTTGTGCATTCCAGATCATAAGCACTTTGACAGATATGGCATACCAGATATTGCTCTTCTAGAAGATCACTATTACATCCTGCGCATTTAGCCATTTTTAATTTTTAATTAATGATCTTCGGAATAATTTTATCAGTTATAGTTTGTTGTGATACTACTAGTGGCCTCTATCGGCTAATTAGTTTACTATTGTTGTTCTTGTGCATCAAGATCAATGCAAAAAAAAATAATAAAAATTTTGAGGGTAGTAGCCGTAGTGTTGGTACAGTAGTTCCAATTTTTTTTGACAGATGGCGCTATTCTATGTTCAGCTATTATAGGTTAATGATTCAGCAAAATTTAAAAAAAATAACGAGTTTTTGTTTTACTTTTTATACTGAATTTAACACTTTTTATTGTTTGGAATAGTTATCTCGGCACTGCCTTGCGTTTGACTTGAGAAATAGATATTGCTATAGCTTATTTTTGTTGTCTATTTTAGTTTATTGACTATTCATTATTCACCGAGTCGTTGTCACACTATCTTATAACAAAAGCGCTTTTGCACTGTATTGTTTACGATGTCACTTTAGTCACCTATTTGATTCACTTGTGGCTTTAATTGTACAATATTTCACTGTAATGTTTACACTGCAACTATTTTTATTATTTTTTATTCACGAGCTGTTAACGGATTCGTGTTGACATTATCAGCGCCCTCTAGCGACTCTCGCGAACTCATTCGGCTAGAAGCTTACGCGGGTGAAATCGCGGGGCACAGCTAGTAAATCGTAATGTTCCCTCCTGGGACAAAGGCTTTCGAGAGGGAGTGGACTGTAGAATACAAAAGAAGTTATTCTGATTGCCGAGAATATTACGCCGCACCGGGCGACTGCAGATTTAAGCGCATTACACACCAAAGCCCGGCGGCGGCACAGCCCGCCGACACAACTAGGCTTATGTTGAATGAAGCATGTCGGCCACGGAATAGGTAAATAACTTTATCTGTTCTGTGCTAATTCCGAACTATTTCCATTCTAATAACTTTATCTGTTCTGTGATGTCGGCAACCTTCGACCGCGCGTGTTGCCCGCCGACACGTCGGCAGCTTGCCGGCGGGAAGCATACGCAAGCGCTCAGTTGCCCTGCGACATTTCAGTTGTAGTAACGTGCTAGTATTTTAACTCGCAAATAAGTTTCTGATGTCGAGCCGCCGACATGCCGCCGGAAAAGTTTTACAGCTTGCAATGACTGAAGCCGTCAACCTAGCCCGCCGGAAAAATATTGCCGATACATTCCGCCGCGTGAGCTCTAAAGCAGGGACACCGTCATCTCCATTGAATTTATCTATTATATAATACAGTCCATTATAACCGTCACAGCATTTGAATCCTGGGGCCCTAATCTGCTATTTTTATAAATTTGTCATTCCAATATAATTCCATTGTCATTATGTTAAAAGTTCGTAATCTGCTAAATTCATAAAGATCGATCAATTATCGGCCGGTCGTCGTCATAGAACGACATTGCCATATTGCCATTATTACAAAACTCGTTAATAGAAAAGATTTTCTAAAAACTACTCAATTTCAACATTTATTAATATGGAATGTCGTGGTGGCCTAGCGGTTAAAACACCAGCCTCTCAAGTATGAGTACGCTGATTCGATTCCAGGTCAGGCAAGTACCAATGTAACTTTTCTAAAAGTTATATGTACTTTCTAAGTATATCTTGGACACCAATGACTGAAGGTGAAGGAAAACATCTTGAGGAAACCTGGACATTAAGTCTGAAATCGCCAACCCGCATTGAGCAAGCGTGGTGATTACGCTCAATCCTTCTCTGCATGAGAGGAGACCTGTGCCCAGCAGTGGGACCATAAAAAGGTTGATGATGATGATGATTAATATGGAGTGGAGTGTCACTGATTGATCACTGGAATGTCACAAAGACACCATTTTGTTAGTAGGTTACAAAATTTGTCATAATAGATCATTATGAGATCACTGATAGACCAATGTGACAGTATTATAATAGCAGAGTAAGGCCCGGTAGTACCTAGTCGATCGATTCTTTTAAAGTCTTACCGTGAAAAGTTCGGTAAGGTTAGCTTAGAGTAAGCTGCCAATAGCATCAGTACCTAGCGTTAGTTGGTATCACAGTTCTCTTCACCTGAGTTTTCACGGCGTAATAGTAACAGAATCGCACTGCAGGAGGATTTGAACCCGTTCCGTTCTACTAATAGACTTTTTTACTCTGCATGTTATGTTGGCACGACTAAACCAAATCGTTTTTGATGAAATTAGGCAGGGAGTTAGCTTAGAAAAGAAAGAAAAGGGTACTTTCTGGACCCGAAATAAAATGTTAGTTTCCTCCGCTAGGAATAGGATAGATAAAAGGGATGTTGAGTCTAAACCATTCTGATTCGTACATTATCTATTTAGGGAAAGTAAGAAATGCGTTCCCTTTTTCATGATGAATTACAATAAAGGGTGTATCTGACATCGACGCACAAACGAGTACCGTGGATCCAGTACATGATTCTGAACCCTTCAGTGGAGGAACTATTCGTCGGCTTTTTCTTAAATAAAAAAAAATATGCAGTTTTTTTCACTTTAGACCGTTCATAATTGCTATACTTTTGTAACCCAATGCGACAATAAAGTAAAAATTAATTAATTTGCTAATTATACAAAAAAAAGGAATGTGAACAAAACTCTAAAAACTATCCTATCAGCTAATTAATATCAGCTAATTTAATAGAGTTCACATCAGGGTTCAACGTCATACCTACACACACGCACGGCGGCACGCTTGCAACGTTCAAAGGTAGAGCCGACACTTTTTTTAAACACTGTGATTTCTGTAAAATGACTATCAACTTTTTATTAGTGGCATGCGGTCTAGCCTTTTCGCGAAGTTTGCGTTATGATATCAGATACACCTGTATTTTGATGAAAATATATTAAGTTTAACTATTTACTTTTGCATGATGGTTAGTGAATCTCTTTCGGAAGATTATGTGGACATTTCATACTTTTCAAAGTTGCTTAAAATAAAGGCTATGTATTTCGATGTCGTCAAAAGCTTGCAGAATAGGTAAAATTGGGTCGATAAGAATATTATCTACCTATACAATATGTAAAGAAAACCCTGTCCGACCCATAAGGATAATAAAGGTTAGGTAAACACTTGACCAAATATAATATAAAATTTTACATAATCATCATAGTAACAATACTAATGAATTTTGAAATAATCCTTTTTTCCCGGGAATTAATTCCAATTTCCCCAAAATTTGGTAATTTTAAAAAAAGTGACAACACCGGTTTTATTTTAAGCGAATAGCGACGCGACCACGTCACAGGTGCCGCGTGCCCTGCCCCCCGCCGCCCGCGGAACGGGTTGCTTACCGCACATGTATTAAGTTACCTCTTTTTGCGAAATAATATTTATTTTTTTAGGGGTATTTTTTTTTAAGTTTAGCCTGTCTTTGTGGGCATTAGTAGAATCAGTTATCGATACCTAACAATACCTTCACGGATCGGACAGGGTTTTCTTTACATATTGTATATATCTAAAGCCCTCTATGATTTTATTATCTGTATGAAAAATATGCGCCAAAAAATTTCAGAGGAGCCTCTTGGATTTTTTATATTTTAATTTCCATTGCCAGGGCTAAATTCCTGATTTCTTAATATCCTTATAACAAAGGGATGACCTTGTAGGAAAGGACCATCAATAAGCACAATGGAGTGCAAAACTCTTTTGTATTTTGCGAATAGATTTTTCCGAGAAATGAGATGAATTTGTGGTATGTTTAGGACGCATTCCGACGTCAAAGAGGCGTTAGGCTGTGGGCAGACAAAATTTGGAGCTGTAGCCTATCGCTCAAAAAAGAATAATCCAAAAAATCTCAAAACAGAAGAAAAAATATTTCGCCTCGAAATTTTTCAAAATGCCATCTAAAAACTGGTTTCACTTAAGATCCTTTTTCTATTTATTTTTATACCATCTGATTATTTTCCTTCTTATTTTTATACTTTCAGTTTTTCTTTTAACTTTTTGTCTACGATAGACGAAATCTTCTTAAGTGTGGTGCACAGTCTCATCGGTTGAAGGTAGTAGAGGTATCGTCTCATTATCTTTAATCACATGTGCGATATCCAACCCGTCGGGCAAAAGTTACTTGGATTTTTATGTTAGGAAGCTCTTAAAATAGGAAGTAGAGGCCTGTCAAGGGTCAGTGTTTCATGGCGAAAGTCTTTGATCAGTGTTTGTAGTGGAGGTAATGATATAATATGACACTGAAGCGTAGTATGTAGCTCATAATGGGCTAATTAGAAGGCTAATCACCCAAAGGGCAATGAGAGGGCTGCGGTTGGAGTTTACCTGGGTGATCAAATCAGAACCCAAAATATTTGCTATACATAATTGGCAGCGGGGACATTGTTCACAGAACAGATTGCTGATAGGGCCAAATGGTTCTGGAGTGGCGACCACTTGTCGGAAAACGTAGCGTTGGATGACCACCCATATGCTAGACTGATGACCTTGTGCAGGCCGCAGGAGCCTTTTGGATGCGGAAAGCCCTAAATCAGTCGAAACTGAAGGGCTTTGGAGAGGCCTATGGACGTTTGGCTAAAATGATGATGATAATATTATTGGCAGAAGGGTATGTTTTGATCATAGCAAGAACCCTTGAGCCCAAGACGAGAGTATGTATGTGTTGGATTAGGTTTGCTGTTGGCCATAGGCTTTCTACTTATTATTTTAAATTTTTAATCTCACCTCCTTAGTTTTTTCTCGACTATGTTGGGCTAGGCTTTCGCGATTGCTTATCGGAGTTCCAAAAACCAGTTACCAGGCAATATGGTACCCTTTGAAAATCTGGAAACCTGTCTGAGGTTCAGACTTTCGATCTTCTGACGACCTGTAGCAATTGTCAATAATTCAAGCGTGATAGCTGGGATCAATTACTTAACGTACTTTCTGAGACACGGAGCATGGACGGCCAATTTTCGTTGATTAAGGCGTTTAAATTTAGTCACAGTCTCAATTCATCATCATCATCAATCTTTTATCGTCCCATTGCTGGGCACAAGCCTCTTCTCATACAGAGAAGGACTGAGCATAATCACCACTCTTGCTCAATGTGGGTTGGTAATTTCAGACTTAAAGTCCAGGTTTCTTCCAGATGTTTTCTTTCACCTTCTAATCAGTCATCAGCCTTGTAGTCAGTCTCAATTCAACGACAAACAATTAATCTCGGAAACTTGTCAAAATTTAGAGAAATTCGAGGATCTTTTGACAGATTGAGACAGACCAAACTGTGAACGTTTTTAAGACAATGAGAATTGTGTCTCTGGTCTGTTATTACTTATCCATGAGCACTTCCATATATGTAACTTCTAACCTAACTTGCGAAAAGTTAGTGCGCTACTACCCTCTCGGAAAATACCAGGGTGATGTTTTATTTGCTATGTAAGGCGCTAGAATACCGTGTCAGAGCCCCTGTGGATCGAACGGTACTGCATATATTCATGAATCAACGCTTATAGTCTTTGAACGCCGGAATAACTTGTGAAGCAGTGCTTGAAAACAGGTTTCAGCTTCGGAAATTCTGGAAAAAAGGTTTTTGGTTAAACACCGTGTTTAAGAGGTCAAAGGATACTTTACAAAGACAATGTATGGATTGTGTGAACAATGACATGGTTAGAAAGGTTAACTAATAATAAACTACTAAGTTAATTAATAGAAAAGTATGGAACTAAAAGATATGTTGCGTCAATCACAAATGTGTTAGGACTGGAGTAGGAGGAGGATGACACGATGAATGATTTGTGTCATCATCATCATCATCAGCCTTTACTCGTCCACTGCTGGACATAGGCCTCTTCCATGGCACGCCTACAAGCTCGACCCTGAGCAGTTCTCCACCAGCCACTACCAGCCACCTTTTTGATGTCGTCGCTCCATCTGGCCCAAGGGCGTCCTACGTTACATTTGCCGATGATTTGTGTGAAAGCTGATAATACAAGGATGAAGGTAAGTTTTTAAAAGGTGGCTGATTTAAATGTACGGCAGAAGAAACCTTGTGTGGTGGCAAAGATTTAAATCAAGATTCATGTGAACTGTATTTAGGATAGCAATATATTAGAAACTATAAGCAAATATGTAATAGAATAATGCCATCGGAGTATATCCCTCTGATTAAGGTACTTAAAGCGGCAAACCACTTACCTCCAACCTTCAGATGCGGAGTTCGTAGACCACCAGTCCAGATCACTAGTAGGCGCATGTCAACACAATTCACTGGCAGACTCCCTAACTTTATTAATTTTGTATTTTTAGGCCTAAATCCCCCCGGGGGTTACTGTAAATACTTAAAACTAATTCCGTTTTTGTGATCAATAAAAGATTGTGGCCATGACTCGCTAGCTTGCCAGTTCGAAAGAAAGTGCGTTCGCCACACCGTTCGGTGATCGGTGAAAGAAGGCGGTCCACTATGGTCGCGTTTTGTTTATTTTAAGTTAACGGGAGAGTTAACCGCAGATAAATACAAAAATCAGAGGAGAATTTCAACACCTTGCTTCATTATCAGCCTGTCATTTTCTTCCAGCTTGCAAACTTTTTTTGTATGTGAAGGAACAAGCGGAACCCATATGGGCCGATGGATTTAACGTGTCTTTGAACTTTTGGTTTTGGAGATTTCCTAAGGATGTTTTTTTATACCGATTTGAAAGTAGTGGTGATTTTTTTATAATAAATAAGATACGATGCACTCGAGTTCATTAAACAGTGTGGCGTTTAGTCATCACCGTATCATCACCATCATCATCATCAACCTTTCTATCGCCCCACTGCTGGGCACAGGTCTCCTCTCATACTGAGAAGGAATGAGGATAATCACCACGCTTGCTCAATGCGGGTTGGCGATTTTAGACTTAAAAGTCCAGGTTTCCTCAAGATGGTTTCCTTCACCTTGTAATCAGTCGTCATTGGTGTCCAAGATATACCTAGAAAAGTTACATTGGTACTTGCCTGACCTGGAATCGAACATACTTGGGAGGCTGGTGTTTTAAATACTAGGCCACCATGACTTACTTACACCATCACCGCATGTGTGGACTTTTATACGTTTCACAGATTGATTTGCGATTATTTGGTATCAATATATATTATAGTGTTCAATTGTTGATACCACCGTCCTCGCGCGCTACACCTACTTATATTCTTAGAAAAATTTGGCTTAATATTGTTTAGTAAGAAAAGTTCAGTTTAGTATGTTTGTTACAGAGTTTGTGATAACCTCTGTACTATTTGGGACTGACTTTTCTATCACCAGATACCAAATATTTATTGTTCGTGTAAAATTGAATCTGATAGCTTTTGTGCTGATAAAATTATCTGGTTATGGAAAATTCACCCCTTGATGTGTTTACCTAATAGCCATTCTGTATAATATATGAAGTAGAGTATTTTCCTAAGTGGCTACAAGCATCTCAGCCTCTATACATGTCTGTGCTTGAAATCTATACTAATATATAAAGCTGAAGAGTTTGTTGGTTTGAACGCGTTAATCTCAGGAACTATTGGTCCGAAATAAATCTTTTTGCGTTTGATAGCCCATTAACCCAGGAAGGCTTTAGGCTATAAACATCACGCTGCAACCAATAGGAGCGGAGCATAATAGCTAACTACACGCGAGAGAAGTCGCGGACGGCCGCTAGTATTAAATAAATAAAGACATTCAAATAGGGATGAAAGTGCCAGATGAGCGGCGGCGGGTTAGTGGTATCGGCCGCAACTAACAACATGTAAGGTCGAAGGTTCGAATCCCATCAAGCGCTTTACTCTTTGTAAGTTGTTTCATCACCACTGCTCTCAAAACGGTTAAGAAAAATATCGTAGGGAAACCGGCATGTCCTGGAGGCAAAACTTCGAAGACATGTGACATCTACCAACCCGAACTGGGCCCGCGTTGTAGATTATGTGCCACTCCCTCTCACCGAGGGGAGGCCAGTGCACCGGGAGTGGAAATATTAAAAGTTGATTATGTGTTACATAAATGTATGTATTTGAAAGTGTCTGTGGGAGTTCATAATTATAGCCGATGGGAAATCTCATTGAGCATACGGATTGTTAGCAGTAACCATGGAGCAAATATATAGGCAATGCTAGGGATTATTCAAAAACTATAGCAAAAGTTAAAATAAAACACTAAACTTGTTATTCCCAATTAATGCACAGGTTCTGTGCGGCATACTGCGGATCATAATTTAATTACTTCAAACATGTTTTTAATTAAATTTCCTCGCGTAACATACAAGTAGACCTACTAGTTATAAAATTGCATAGCGCTGTATATTTATTTTACAGTATAAAAACCATACAGTAGGTCGACGCCTTTGATCTCGTGTAAAATGCCGGCATCGTCTAGACAGTAACGCATCGGCCAGGGTTGTCACAAATAAACAATATTTATGAAATTATTTATTTATTGCAGATCAACATTGATAGCTGTATTATATTTAATTAATTTGCTATTTTTACTAAGGGAACAAATCGAGACAGATTTAAGTTATTTAGATGGCATTTTCGTAACCAGCACCCCAATCCACCTCGGAATTAACACCCATATCAAATTACTATACATTTAAATTGGCGTCCGCCATCTTGGATTTAAAAAAGGGTGGCTTTTTCGTAAGAAGCACACCAATTATACTCAAAATTGACACTCATACCAAATTATAAAAAATAATGACGTCCGCCATTATAGATGTCAAAAAGGATGGCTTTTTCGTAACAAGCACCCCAATTATACTCAAAATTTACACTCATATCAAATTATAAAATAAAAAAACAAACACGCGTTAGCCCTTAATGATAGATACCGAGCTACGAACATCGTTTTGTTCGCAGCTTGGGTGCCGCTTACCCGCGTCTCGTCCCTCACACCCCGCACGATTGCTCTGTCTAGACGTCTTCGTTGGACGACCGTATGATTTTTTGACCGTGATTTATTTAGTCAATAAATCAAACAGTCATTTGTGACCCCAAAATACTGGTTAAGCTTAAGGGGTAGGTCTATAAAACCATAATTAGACCTGTTCTCCTGTATGACAGTGAGGCGTGGCCTGTGCTTGAGCGACACAAGCAGGGGCTGCGTGTCACGGAGATGAATATGCTGCTGTGGATGTGTGGAGTTACGCGGAAAGACCGCATCAGGATCCCGCATCTGGGGCAGTCTTCGTGTCCGTGACATTGCAGACAAACTGCAGGAGGATCGCCTACACTGGTACGGCCACATCTTACGCAAACGTTACGTGGGTAACAAATGTCTTGCTATGGCGCCTCCGCCGGGCCGGAACAAGTGGGGTAGACCAAAGAAATGCTGGCTTGACGTTGTAAGAGATGACATGCGTGCTAACAAGCTCTTACCAGAGGGTGCTAAAGTTCGTGCGAAATGGAGGAGAATGTGCAGGAAAGCGGACCCCGGGCTCCAACGCAAAAGCCGCGGATGCAACCGGGATAAGCGCTGAGATGATGATGATGATACTATGTAAGGATTGCCAGTGCTCAAGACTTTTATGTTGTTTCTCTGTGCCTATATCCTGAACATAAACATATTTAGGGCTACTTTGCCCTAAATATGTTTATGTTCAGGATATAGCAAAAGCATTTACTACTAGTATATGTATCTACCTAACTTCCCTCACACTCAAAACCAAAATTATTTGAGATTTCATTAAAATATTTCTTATTTTAAAAAACTTTCCAAAGTAATCATCTTGTACATCCCTATGGGTAAGATGATCTCCCAGGTAGAGGTAAGATGATCCCTATTATTATATTACCCCATTCCAAATAAACAAATATTTTTATTAAGAAAAAGGTTGTAAAAAATAAAAATACGCAATATTATTAAATAGTATTAAATCACAAATAACAAAAATCTACTAAAAACTAAAATCAAAGTAGCAATAAATAAACATTTAAGTATGAATGAATAAAGAGAATAAATTAATATTCCTTCTTACAAATTAAACGCTTTTTGGCAGGTGCTGTGTTGCATATATCACATTTAAATTCACCAGCATCATCACTCTCTATCCCAGCACATACTTCATGCCCCCATTTCTCACATGAACAACATTTAATCCATCCTTCACCCTTGTTATCGCTTGAAAACTTTTCTGTGGAGTACAGACACTCAGTGTCATCTTCAGACTCAGATGTGTTATATGACATTTTCGTTCTTTTACTTAACTTCACTTTACCTACTCCTTTGACTTCCTGTGTTTTTTTTGGTGTAGTTTTTTTCTTAATTTATTTGTTCTTTTTTATTATTCTCTTTTTCTGTTTTCTTGCTATTTTCTTAGGCTAAATAGTTCTTGTACGTATGTGTAGTTTTCCTTTTTAACGTGCTTCTTTTGCCCACAATTTGTGGCAAAGGTTTTAATGTAGCAGGTGTAAGTGATGTCTCACTGTGGTTGACTGCACAGCTCATAGATGGGATTGGTGACAGTGGAATGCGAATTCCACTGATTCATTCATTAATGGCAAAGGAGTTTTATTCGCTAAGCGATTCCAAATCTCATTCAGCAACATGGGTAGCGAGCAGCCACTGTGTATTGGGACTAGCAAATGTATGTAACTGAGATGAATCATCATTTTTATATGCAGTATCTGAACTAACACGACGCCTTGATGGTTCCGGCAAATCCGGCTCTTCTTCGTCCAATTCATTTTCTGTGGTTGCAGCCGCAAAAATTTTCCCCCGGGAAATCCCCGGATGATCCCCGGGGATCATCTTGTACATATGAAAAGGAATCATCTTGACCCAAGTCCCACTTTTTCATTAAATGTTTGCTAACATAACCTACACGCACGCAGCTATGTTCATGTTTTCAAATACTAAAATTAGGCATATTAGAAAGCCGCAAATACAACAGAAACTACATTAAACATTGTTTAAATAAAAGTAACATAAGCTCAAAGTCATGCTTAACTTAGATCAGCTGTTCACAGATTTTATTTGTACTCGACAAAATTAGTCTGTTGCCCACATCGCCTTTACGTTTTGACTGAAGGGGAGGGATGTGCAGAGGTACGCATTACCATTGAAATCGACTAGATGGCGTTGGTGGTTTCGACACAATCGTAAAGGGTCATCTTACCCCAAGGGATCAACTCGTACTACTTTCCCCTACTTTCTTGCTTTTCTTTCGAATCATTACCTAAAAACTAAATGTTACTGATAGTGTGTTACGAAGGTACCCTGCTGTTCAAAGTTTGAGTCAAAGTCACTCCAGGGAATCTGTAAAAATATTCATATGTTAGTATTTTTATTTTGAATTATTTTAAAAATGTGATTCTTTGACGCAATGCAGGGTGTGTACTGCATGAATATTTGATCCTGAAGGCCGGCCGTCGACACTAGCATAAAGTCCTTTCTCCACTTCAATCAAAGCTAGTACTCGTTTTACAATCCTGCGAAAAGGTTTTCACGAATAGATATATTTTAAGGAAAAAGAACTGGAGCGTTGTGTTGCTCACTCACTTCTTAACTCACAGGGCGGTCAGTACATCGACCAGTAACATCATCATCAACCTTTTTTATCGTCCCACTGCTGGGCATAGGTCTCGTCTCATACAGAGAAGGATTGAGCGTAATCACCAAGCTTGCGCAATGCGGGTTGGCAAAATTATGTATTGAATCCATATTCAGTAATTCAAAATTATGTATTGAATCCATATTCAGTAATTCAAAATTATGTATTGAATCCATATTCAATAGGTACATGATTTAAAATTCTCTTCTTCTTCTTCGTTTTGTTCTTGTCAGAACAGTCGTGGTCACTATGACTGAATCTGAGACGCTGATGTCACATGCCGCACGATCTCTCTCCATCTATCCCTGTTGAACGACAATCTGGAGCATTTAATGACAGATCCCCCCACTGCCGACTTGATTTGGTCGGTCCACCTCATAGGTGACCTTCCACGAGGTCTGTTCCCTTCCACTCTGCCAAAATTACTCGGTTATTAAATACTGTAGGCACATTTCTCGTAGAACGGATAGCCGATGGAAAAGTAAGGTTTTGGTGTGGCGGCCACGTACCGGAAGACGCAGCGTAGGGAGGCTCCCAACAGGGTGGACTAACGACCCGGTGAAGGTCGCGGGAAGCCGATGGATACAGCAATGTCCAGCAGTGGAACTCTATATCCGCTGAAGAAGAAGAAGAAATACTGTAAATGCACTGTATACTTTCATATAAGTTTTTCATCTCAGATGTTATAGTCGCATTTATGTTATTGGGGTAGGTATCCTGTAAAGGTGTCATTGTACCGATGGCGCGAGGAAGAGCGGACACGGGGCTCCAGTCCGGCGCAGCGGCAGATCGAGCTGCGCCGAGAAGAGCTCCGTCAGGTCCTGGTGGCGGACTGGCGGCTGAGGCTTATGCGCCCTACCGCCGGCCTCGCTACCGTCGAGGCGATCCGGCCAGTACTCGACGACTGGCTCGGGAGAAGGCACGGCTCCCTGTCGTTCAGGGTGACGCAGGTGCTGTCGGGGCACGGCTGCTTCGGCAAGTACCTGTGTCGCCTAGGCAGGGAGCCGGACGCTCGGTGCCACCAGTGCGTCCAATGTGGGGAGGACACGGCGCAGCACACGCTCTCCGAGTCTGTAGCTTGGGAGGAGCAGCGCCGTGTCCTCACAAATGAAGTAGGAGGCGACCTGACGCTGCCGGCAGTAGTGCGGAGGATGGCAGGCAGCGCAGAGTCGTGGGACGCGGTGGTATCCTTCTGCGAGGACGTGATGTAGCAGAAGGAAGCTACGGAACGGGAGAGGAAGATCTCAACTCCCTTCCCGGGCCGCAGAAGACGCACCGGGCGCCGAAGAAGGGCGGATAACGCCCTCTTCCGCCCTCCATGAATGGGTCCAGGGGCGAGGATCATGGGGAAGTCCCCGCCCCCTATTCGATGGACCCCGATGCGGAGGCGCGCGCGAGTGTCAGCGCGCGCCTCTGAGGCGATGCACGGGGTAGCTTAACACCCCACTATCCCGTGCAGGAGACGAGGCCCGGACAGACCAGGCCAGCACGAGAGTGTGGGGCTGCGGAAGAATTTAGACTCCCGCGGCCCCACGCGCGCTCGTGATAGAAGAGACACCGGGGTGGTTTTAGTCAGTAAAAGTCTGACAGACCCCGTCCCCTAGGGCGGCGGACATCCTATGAGGATTTCCACCCCGAAAAAAAAAAAGAAGGTATCCTGTAAAGGTAGGTGTAAAAAAATAAAACAAAAAACTTTTTTCCAAAAATAAATAGAAACCGACTTCAAAAATCACTTAAAAGGAAAAAATAATTTTACTTTTGTCATTGCTCTAGAACTGAACCAATTTTGATTAAAGTTATAGTATTCCCTAAGTTGAACAATACATAGTACAACAAAAAAAAGAATGACTAAAATCGGACTTGTAGTTCCGGAAATATGCGCGCACAAACATAAAACATACATACACTTGAAATTTGTATGTAAACATACGGGTCGAATTGATAACCTCCTTTTTTTGAAGTCGGTTAAAAATTAAACATATTTATTTCAGTAAAAAGTCAAACAAAAGTCACATCTATTTTATTTATTTGTATGTGTAGGTGTACTATATAAACACTATAATTTCATAGCTCTGTGTACATAAAATATTTCTTAGTAAACACATCTGGCACATAACACATCTCTATGCAAAGCGCGGTGGACCCCGCTTTGACAGAATATTCTACAAGCCAAGTGTGTGGCTGAATAAATAAACTTGAAGGTTTGCAGTAGAAATATAAAGTGTCTTTCAAAGTTTGTTCTGAGTCAAGCTGCGCATCTACTTACAAATGCTGAGTGATTGGATTGACCCAGTCAAATCTGTGTTGTTGGTAGGTACTTACCTCAATTACCGGTACCTAGACAGCCTCCGTGGCGTAGCGGTAGCGGACGCGGTCGCTGCGCAGCGTGGCGTGGGTTCGATCCCCGCACATTGCAAGTATTTTATGAATGAATATGAATATTTGCATTGATCTGGTCGTGCCTCGGAAAGCACGTTAAGCCGTTGGTCCCGGTTGACATACGAACATCTACATAGTGGCAGTCGTTACGGGTTGTTGGAGCCCTCAAAAGTCCAACAATTGGTCTAACTGCAATGCTTCGATGTCGCCTTCGGGTTGTAGAGGTCAGACGGCAGTCGCTTCACGGAAAATGTCGAAGTTAAGCCATATCAGCAGTTGGACTGGTAAAGCGGACCCCAGACTCCAAAGCTGAAAAGGCTTCGAATGCGACTGGGATTAACGCTGGGACGATGATGATGATTTACTTACCTCAAACAACTATTTCTGACATTGGTGTCAGAAATAGTTGTTGAAATTTACTGTATCGTAGTCATAGTCGTGTCTGTAGTCGTATTGTCACCACTTTGTAGATTGGTCTACAAAGTGGTGACAATACGACAGTGAATTAAACATCGTATACCTACCTCAACACATTCTCAGTCTACCCATAAAAAAATTCACACATCTCAATTAGTCACAGGATATTATTTTTCATTTTCCACATTTTCTACATGATGTATGTACAGACTACAGCAGATCAAGCTACTACAATCTTTCAGATTTCCTTATTAGAATTTCAAGTTTATCTCTAAAGAATTAAGGCTCAGGTTGATTCGGAATGTCTGACAGTTTGGGGTAGCTTGACCAGCTGTCGTGGGAACATGTTGATAAGGAAGCGCTTAAAGATTGATGATCGCCGCATCCAGCGGTACTAAACTTTAATAATAATGGCGCGAAAAAAGCATGTCGCCAATCGGGGGTCAGTAAACCAATATTTTAAAGGATGTTCTATTCTGTTTCCAATATTATGCGATTTAGTTTGTTATTTTTTATATTTGATGTTAGGTTTATTTCTATGGATACGGATTATTTCTATGAACCAGCATTGTCCCTGTTTTCATTATTTTATTACCGTATTATACCACCACTCTGTATACAGGTCTTCGCGTGATCTGACTAAGATCACTTGGGCTTCAAAAGAGACTTTGACATTAATGGTCTCTCCCGTCCTAGGCGGAGGAAGGGCGTGTCAAACTTTTACTGACTAAAACCCACTCGTGTTCCTTCACTTGCCTGTGCACCAAGGCCACGGTTTCTCTTTCAAACAACCAGTAGCCCTGGCAGTCAAAGAGCCTGTGACGAAGAGAGCATGTGTGAGTTTCCAATCAGATAGGAAACGTCGACTTTATTGTTTTAGTAATGATGATGTTCCCGACCGATTTCGGCCACGGCGACTACTTCGACTCCTAGTCGATGATTTGGCGCTCATGTGCCCGAAGATGGCTTATGTAGCCTATCTTGGCGGCGAAACTTCGTGCACAGTGAGGGCACGTAAGCACACCGTCCACGTAGTTGTATGTGTGGCGTGTGTGTGGTTGTGATGTGTGTGTTATTAAGCGATCCTGACGCGTTTGCAAACGCTACGTCCCGCTTTTCTAAATCTGTAACATCTTCAAAACTATTTATTTAAATCATGTGCTGTAAAGAGATCTATATTAAATCAACAATGTATTTAAGGCATTTCATTGGATAAGGATAAATGCCGATTGGTTATAATCGCTTTGAAAATTAGCCATTATTTGTGTTATAAAAAGTAGGTAAATGACAAAAAAGAGATAGACATATACTATCGCAGAGTTTTTTGTAGACCTTTTAAATTTTTACAATATTTAGAACATTAACTCAAAACGGTCTCCAAAGCCTAGAGCACAGGCATAGATTAGCCAGCCTTTCGGTGTTCTATAGGATTCATTTTGGTGAGTGTGCGAGGGAATTGCATGATTTAGTTCCGCTCCGTTCCACCATCGTCGTTCGGCGAGTTTCCACCCTTACGTCGTTGACACCGCTACGATTCGGACGAGGCGTTTCGCCTCCTCTTTCATACCTACCACCGATTCCTCGGTGGTAGGCCATAACATCGGCTGCCGAAGTTACCACCCACCAGACAAAGTCTTGCCCCCAAGCGATTCATCGTGTTCCGGCATGATGTCTGGTAAAGCCGTACGGAGGACGGGTCTGAGCAGTTGTGTTGCGATGTGTGCCGGGTACGATGCGTTAAATGTTGTTGTGCCGGGAGTTTGGTCGTAGAGGATCACTACATCAATCTCCCTCTGGTGCAGCATCATTGGTCGTGTTATTGGGTCTAACATTGCACCACCTCGCTCAACTGCCGTCTTCCTTCCTATTCACTAAGGTTTTTTAATAAACTAACGCGCTTTACCATCAACAATTGCATTACTGCTTACCATCAGGCGGGATTGCAGTCAAGCGCTAGTTTATAATTATAGTTTATAAATTTGCCAGCGGCGGTGTTTCCGTCGGACTACAATTTGAGTGTCTTCAAGGCCAGAGTGAATAGGCTCTTAATAAACTAGTGCGCTTTTAATCATTGATTGCGTCACTGCTTACTATCAGGTGGGATTGTGGTCAAGCGCTAGTTTATATTTTATATATATAAAAAAAAATATATAGATATTTATATATATTTATAAATCTCGTAGGGTGTATGCGTACTTCTTTTATTACGTTGTAATGTAAACTCATTTTGTATTCGTCCATTGTTGTCAGTTTTCGATTTAAAAAAAAAACTATTTAATAAAGCAAACCTGCAAATAGAATGTTTTTTTTTTTAATAATAATACATTCTTGACATAAACTACTAAACAATTTACTACAATTTTGGCCTTTCAAATAGGTAGGTTTTGAACCTTTCCTTAAGTCGGTAAATAACGATTCCCAAAACCTTCGAACCATGGAAATACTTTCTAAACAATTGAAAACTCAACCTAGCCCAAGTTCTACTTCGTAACAAAACAGTTGAAAAGCTAGAAATTTCCCCCCTATACCGTACGAGGAATACTGAAATTTGTGTAACTTTTGAATTCTTCAAAAATGTTTGCTTCAATGGTCTATTTTCTAAGCAAGGTTTTGTGTGTTTTCTTCAGATATCTCTTAGTATGTAAAAAGTCCTCTTCTTTTAAAGGTCCTAAAATGTGAGTAATTTGTATATTTTTCCGGTGTAGCAGAATCCGGAAAAGCTTTAAAATGATGCTTCAGTTATGTATATTGATAAAATATGACGAAAGTTATGAAGTACTGGCAAAAAAACAGCCCTGAGAAATAATATGTAGGTATATAAGATGATTATATGACTAGCTCTGCGTATAGTCTAAGTGGTCTTGTGGTGGCATGAGTAACAGGGAGTAAATCCATCCTCCTTAGAAAAGGGAGGATCCTCCGACCAGACGGGTGTTATGTCTGACGGGCAATTGCTCGATGGTTGAAATTTGGCAAGTGGTATGTATGCTAATTGCACGGTAAACTCTGATTGCGAGATGTAGAATTCGTGTAACGTCAGTATGACGTGTTGTTCCATGTGGCGTTTGTAGGTACTGCTACAGTCTTAAGAACCCCAAAAAGTAAGTTTTTTTTATGAAAAATATTGCTCTAAAATAATTTACTAACATCGTTTCATTTGTCCCTGCTAATAACGTAATAATTCCCTGCTTTCGCTACTCGTAATTTTATTAAAACATTATTCGGAACATGTAGGTACTTTTAAGTACACATAATTTTCGTGAGTACATTAATAAAATCAAATCATGTAATAAAGAACAGTAAAGTCGAGAACTTGGGTCGATGTCACTTTACTATGCAAATGGGATTTTTGATTACATCCTCGTTTACCTAATTTTGATAAATGGATCAAATTATGATGAAGGAAATTATTGGGATGTTGTAGCGGTCATTAGACCCTTGGGAGGTAACTTTCTGAAATTGAAATCAATAAACACACAAACGGTTGCGTAGACCATTCAGGATGGAGAGGCGTGCAAAGAGGCTAATTGGCGACTCAGATTTTGTTCAAAACGGTCTCCAAAGCCTGGAGCACAGGCGAAGAGTAGCTAGCCTGTTGATGTTCTAGAAGATGCATTTTAGAGAGTGTGACAGGGAATTGCATGACTTAATTCCTCCATTTCCGTTCCATCATCGGACGACCCGTCGTACAGTGAGTATCCATCCTTACGTTGTTGACACTATTACGGTCCGGACGAAGCGTTTCGCCTCGTCTTTTATATCGGGTACATTGAGGGACTGGAACAATTTGCCATCAGTGGGTTAACCGTCTGACTACATTTTAAGTGTCTTCAAGGCTAGAATGAACAGGCTCTTAATAAACTAGCGCGCTTTATCGACAGCCTACGTGGCGTAGCGGTAGCGGACGCGGCCGCTGCGCCAGGTGGCGCGGGTTCGATCCCCGCACAGTGCAAATATTTGTATGCATGAATATGAATATTTGCACTGGTCTGGTCGTGCCTCGGAAAGCACGTTAAGCCGTTGGTCCCGGTTGCCATACGAACATCTAGTGGCAGTCGTTACGGGTTCTTGGAGCCCTCAAAAGTCCAACAATTGGTCTTACTGCAATGCTTCGATGTCGCCTTCGGGTTGTGGAGGTCAGACGGCAGTCGCTTCACGGAAAATGTCGAAATTTAGCCATATCAGCAGTTGGACTGGTAAAGCTGACCCCAGACTCCAAAGCTGAAAAGGTTTCGGATGCGACTGGGATTAACGCTGGGATGATGAAGATGAAACTAGCGCGCTTTACCATCAACGATTGCATAACTAAATAGCATAGGCGGGATTGCGGTCAAGCAATAGCCGCATAGGGACGCATCGCAACGTTTTTTAAATCAAAATAATTAGTGTTGTGTGGCACATCTAATTTCATTCATTATCAACCTTTTTATAGTCCCACTGCTGGGCACAGGTCTCCTCTCATACAGAGAAGGATTGAGCGTAATCACCACGCTTGCTCAATGCGGGTTGGCGATTTCAGACTTAAAGTCCAGGTTTCCTCAAGATGTTTTCCTTCAACTTCAGTTGGTATCCAAGATATACTTAGAAAGTACATATAACTTTAGAAAAGTTACATTGGTACTTGCCTGACCTGGAATCGAACCGCGCACTCATACTTGAGAGGCTGGTGTTTTAACCACTAGGCCACCACGACTACATCTAATACCTATGTAAAATTATTTACGTATGTAAAATGCACCAAGAATATAAGCATACATTGATAAAATTACAAAGAGCACCTAGTATGTGGTGTAAATAAATAAATAAAAATTAATAATTACAGGTGAAACATCTATTGGACCCATATTCCCTGTACAGCGATTTAAGTTCAACATACAGCAGAAGGTGTCTCTTTACTGTTCTACATACATGTTAATATTTTAGCCACCACTTCTAAGGTTGATGACCCTAGAAAGGTCGATGACAAGCCTAAGGTACAGTGTCATGAAATATGTAAGTGTCGCCGCGCACTAGGCAATTAATTATGCGTCAGTCAGTAATACCTTCTTAAATAGTCTTATAAACTCTTTTCTGTGATAAAGTTGTACTAATTTTTTGGGTAAAACATCATTAAATGACCTCTCCCGCTCTGGGCGGAGCGGAAGGGCGTGTCAGACTTTTACTGACTAAAACCCACCCGTGTTGCATTTGCTTGTACACCAGAAGTCACTTTATCTTTTTCGAACAACCCGTGGCCCTTGCAGGCATCGGTCGTTGCGAATCCTGTCACGATATGCTGATATCTCTTAAAGGCACGCGTGGAACAAACACAACGCGCCTTCGACCCGGGTCTGGTCCTTACCGGGCGGCGAGTTGCCAAGTTCTTCTTCTTCTTCTCAGCCTATAGAGGTCCACTGTTGAACAAAGGCCTCCCCCAAAGGCTTTCATTCTAATCCCGCGTAGAACTGTTGAACAGGGTAACGGGCAGCAGCGCTTCCCCACAGGAGAAGCGCTGCTGCCCGTTACCCTGGTGAGAGTTCCCTTAGTCACCTCTTACGACACCCACGGGAGGATATGGGTCGGTACTATCCAAACCCGGTATAAATAACAGAAATAGTTGTTGAAATTTACTGTATCGTAGCCGTAGTCGTGTCTGTAGTCGTATTGTCACCACTTTGTAGATTGGTCTACAAAGTGATGACAATACGACAGTAAATTAAACATCGTATACCTTTTTTTTTTTTTTTTTTTTTCGGTGTGGAAATCCTCATAGGATGTCCGCCGCCCTAGGGTGGGCGACGGGGTCTGTCAGACTTTTACTGACTAAAACCACCCCGGTGTCTCTTCTATCACGAGCGCGCGTAGGGCCGCGGGAGTCTAAATTCTTCCGCAGCCCCACACTCTCGTGCTGGCCCGGTCTGCCCGGGCCTCGTCTCCGGCACGGGGTAGTGGGGTGTTAAGGTACCCCGTGCATCGCCTCAGAGGCGCGCGCTGACACTCGCGCGCGCCTCCGCCTTGGGGTCCATCGAATAGGGGGCGGAGACTTCCCCATGTCCCTCGCCCCTGGACCCATTCATGGGGGGCGGAAGAGGGCGTTATCCGCCCTTCTTCGGCGCCCGGTGCGTCTTCTGCGGCCCGGGAAGGGAGTTGAGATCTCCCTCTCCCGTTCCGCAGCTTCCTTCTGCGACATCACGTCCTCGCAGAAGGACACCACCGCGTCCCACGACTCTGCGCTGCCGGCCATCCTCCGCACTACTGCCGGCAGCGTCAGGTCGCCTCCTACTTCATTTGTGAGGACACGGCGCTGCTCCTCCCAAGCTACACACTCGGAGAGCGTGTGCTGCGCCGTGTCCTCCCCGCATTGGACGCAGTGGTGGCACCGAGCGTCCGGCTCCCTGCCTAGGCGACACAGGTACTTGCCGAAGCAGCCGTGCCCCGACAGCACCTGAGTCACCCTGAACGACAGGGAGCCGTGCCTTCTCCCGAGCCAGTCGTCGAGTATTGGCCGGATCGCCTCGACGGTAGCGAGGCCGGCGGTAGGGCGCATAAGCCTCTGCCGCCAGTCCGCCACCAGGACCTGACGGAGCTCCCCTCGGCGCAGCTCGATCTGCCGCTGCGCCGGACTGGAGCCCCGTGTCCGCTCTTCCTCGCGCCATCGGTACAATGACGCGAGTACTTTCGCCTCTAGGTCCCAGGGCGGGGATCCGGCCAGGACGCAAGCCGCCTCGTAGGAAATCGTGCGATACCCGCGGACGACCCTGACGGCCATCGCCCTCTGCGGCTTGCGCAGAATGGCGAGTGTTCCGGCCGTCAGGTCCATCGCCCACACAGGGGCCCCATACAGGGCCATGGACCGCACGATTCCCACGTATAACCGCCTACAGGCGGCGCTCGGGCCCCCCATGTTGGGAAGCAACGTTGACAGCGCGCCTGCTGCACCCATCAGCTTGGGCGCCAGCCGCCGGAAGTGGGGTCCGAATTCCCATCGGCTGTCGAGCACCAATCCCAGATACTTCATGGTGGACTCGACAGCTATCCGGGCACCACTGACCACGATATGTGATCCCGGCGCCGGCGCATGCCGGGGGCCATGGAATACCATGGCCTCCGACTTGTCAAGGGCCACCTCCAGGCCCAGGCGCCGGATGCGGGTCACCACCTGTGACACCGCAGCCGTGGCTATCAACGTCGCTTCCCTGTGCGAGCTCCCCCGGGCAGTGACAAGCGTGTCGTCCGCATAACACGTCAAGTCGGCGCCCGACGGAAGCTCGCCTCTCAGCACCCAGTCGTAGCCGATGTTCCACAGGAGCGGTCCCAAGACCGATCCCTGTGGAACACCGCACGACATTTGGTGCCGACCGGCACCGTCACGTCCCCGATAGATGACGCATCTATCCTCCAGATAAGCCCCTACTATGCGGCGGAGGTAGGGAGGCACCCGATGGTATTTCAGGGCCTCCCTAATACAGCTCCAGGGTAGGGTGTTGAAGGCGTTGGAAATGTCTAAAGACACCGCCAACACCACCCCACCCCGGGATACCGTATCCTCCGCCAGGGCTCTCACGCGCATGATTGCGTCTATGGTGGAGCGCCCCCGACGAAAACCGAACTGGTTGTCGTCCAGGTTCGGCCCGTCTCCGCACAAGTGGCCGACGAGGCGATCTGCGATTATACGCTCAAAAAGTTTGCCCGCCTTTTCGAGCAGCGCTATGGGCCGATACGCGGACGGCGAGTCCGCGGGGCGCCCCTCCTTCCTGAGCAGGACCAGCTTCCCCTCCTTCCACACACTGGGAAACTGACCCTGCCCGAAGCATGCCGTGAAGAGCCCCCTCAGCTGGGGCTCTAGCTCCTTCAGAGCCAGGACGAGAGCTCGGCCAGGAACTCCGTCGGGTCCGGGCGCTTTATTCTTGGCCCGGAGCCGCGACACGGCCGCTCCCGTCTCTGCTTGCGTCACCTCGGGGACATCGGTGCCCTCCTCTTCTGGAGAGTCTGTGGCTGAGGGTGAGACCATCGCCGGGGGAACATGTCCCGCCCGCTCAGGGAAGAGGGTGGATACCACCGCCTCTAGCAGCTGGGGTTGCATACTTTGCACCAGTGGGGGCGCCCAGGGACGCAACTTGCCCCGTACCCAACGGTAGGGGCGCCCCCACGGGTCCCGATCTAGGGACCCCAGCAGCTCTTCCCTGGCCCGCGACTTAGAGTCGCCGATGGCCAGCCACAGAGTCTCCTGGGCCGCGCGGTACACCCCATACCGCGCGGCTTCCTCGACGGGATCCCGTCGACGTCGTCTCCGGTAGCGCGTGTACTGGCGGCGAGCCGCGACGCACTCTGCCCGCAACCGCGCAAGGTGGTCGCTCCACCAGTACACGTTGCGCCTTGCGGACTGTTGGCGGACGCGGGGCATGGACGCGTCACAGATCTGCGTCATCGCCCCGCGAAACCGCAGCGCCTCCGCTTCGACGTCGACGGGGCCGTCCGTCGCCGACTCCCAAATCCAGGACTGGACTATGGCAGCTTCCTCGAGTAGTTCCCTGTCGAGGCGCTTAAGCGCCCAGCGCGGGCCGTCGTTAATCGGGGCTCTTGGATGGCGGCCGCTCGCGGTCTGGGCGGAGACGTCGAACCGGATATACCGATGGTCCGACAGCGTCTCCACCTCCACGGCGACACGCCAATCATGGACACGGCTGGCGACAGAGGGGCCAGCGAAAGTAACGTCCACTATCGACCCGCCCCTCTGCCGCACGCACGTGTATACAGAGCCCCGATTCAGGACGACCAGACCGGTCGCCACCACCCACTCCGCCAGCACCTCGCCCCGAGGGTCCGTGACCGGAGATCCCCACGCCGATGACTTGGCGTTGAGATCCCCGAGCACTAGAACGGGACGAGGGTGATAGCGGCCTACGACGGCGCCCAACTCGACAAGGAACCCCTCGAAGTCGGCGAGACTCTTGTTGGGGGAGAAATACGCCCCCACAATGACGATGCCGCCCGAGACCGCAGCAACCCAGCCGCGTCCCCGAAACATCGTATACCTACCTCAAAACATTCTCAGTCTACCCATAAAAAATTACACACATCTCAATTAGTCACAGGATATTATTTTTCATTTTCCACATTTTCTACATGATGTATGTACAGACTACAGCAGATCAAGCTACTACAATCTTTCAGGTTTCCTTATTAGATTTTCAACTTTATCTCTAAAGAATTAAGGCTCAGGTTGATTCGGAATATCTGACAGTTTGGGGTAGCTTGACCTGCTGTCGTCCGTACATGTTGATAAAGAAGCGCTTACAGATTGATGATCGCCGCATCCAGCGGTACTAAACTTTAATAATAATGGCGCGAAAAAAGGAAGTCGCCGATCGGAGGTCAGTGAACCAATATTTTAAAGGATGTTCTATTCTGTTTCCAATTTTATGCGATTTAGTTTGTTATTTTTTTATATTTGATGCTATGTTTATTTCTATGGATAAGGATTATTTCTATGAACCAGCATTGTCCATGTTTTCATAATTTTATTGCCGTATTATCACCACTACTCTGTATACCTGTGTCTTACCGGGCGGCGAGTTGCCAAGTTCTTCTTCTTCTTCTCAGCCTATAGAGGTCCACTGTTGAACAAAGGCCTCCCCCAAAGGCTTTCATTCTAATCCCGCATATGATTGAAGTAATTTGTTATTCCACAGGAGAAGCGCTGCTGCCCGTTACCCTGGTGAGAGTTCCCTTAGTCACCTCTTACGACACCCACGGGAGGATATGGGTCGGTACTATCCAAACCCGGTATAATTTTGTATCAATATCTTGATTTAAAACAGTGTCTTTGGAGTTTCATGCCTGTTCTTCTCTATAGAGATCAATACTTTGAGAAGGACAAATTACTATCGGTACTATTTACATGAAATTGAGACCATTCAAAAGAGCCTGCAAAGGATTTGATTGAAATAAATGCTTTGAGTTTACCTGATCTAGCGCTTTTTTTTTAAATAAGTAATATGGCGTGTAAAAGTAAGACCAAACATGAATGTTTATTATAGAATAAACATTCTCATTTATTTTTATTTGTGTAACTACTGGTCGTGACTGTCGGCCACTTTTAGTTGCTTGGTACAGTTGCCACTTGCAGCCAAGTTTGTGACGACTCTTAAAGTTAAAATATGAAAGTATACATAGTAAGAACATAGTATAGGGGTGTTAGCATTTTAATATAAAAAATGATTAATGTGCAAATTTCTCGACGGTCGCGAACCAAATTGGTTTTAATGAGAATTTTTATATTATTCTCAAAGTAATGATATTGCTTTATTAGTCCGTTATGATAATGTTTGGACGTTCGGCGAATGAAAATTGGAGGAATTTTATGTGCGTAGTGATTGTTTGCCTAAATCTAATGCAGTATAGAGTCTTGATTTTAAGAGAAGTTATTAAGTTGTATGAGTTTATTATTTGAAAATATTATTTATTTTCTTATTCTATGTTATTAATTAATAATTTTAAAAAATTCAATGAATATTAATTGATTAATTAACTGTAGCTACTGACATTTTCATTTCATTTTATCTGTGTGACATTTGTGTTTGATTCGGCCTTTCGTTCCTAGCACATGTTGTTTTTTCGATATCCTATCCATACTAATATTATAAATGCGAAAGGAACTCTGTCTGTCTGTCTGTTACGCTTTCCCGCTTAAACCTCTCAACCGATTTTGATGAAATATGGCACAGACAATCTTTAGACCCCGAGAAACAACATAGGCTACCTTTTATCCCGGAAAAATTTGATGTTCCCGAGGGAAACCTAAAAAGCGCGATATAACCGAACTCCACGCGGGCGAAGCCGAGGGCGGAAAGCTAGTATTTCAATAATCCAGAATCTCAGCTCCCACCGCTCTTGTAGGTGTAGCTTGCTTCCACTACCACGAATTCAAGCTAGACTCTGTCAATCGCCACAAGATAGCGCTGGCGTTCTGAATAGTCAAACGAGTGACTACGATATACAGTATGTAAAGAAATCCTTGACCGATCCGTGAAGGTATTGTTAGGTATCGATAACTGTTTCTACTAAAGCCTACAAAGCCGGGCTAAAGAAAAAAACCCCTAAAAATAAATATTATTTCGCAAAAGGAGGTCAATTAATACGTGTCTGTGGTAGGCAATACATGCGTGGGCGAAAGGGGGCAGTGCACGCGCCACGCGGTCGCATCGCTATTTGCTCATAATAATACCATCAATATCATCGTATTGTCACTTGTTTTTAATATACTAAATATTGGGGAAGTTGGAGTTAATTCGCGGAAAAAAGATTATTTCAAAATTTATTAGTATTGTTAGGTATTATGATGATTATGTAAAATTTCATATTTTATTTGAACATGTGTTTACCTAACCTTTATTATCCTTATGAGTCCGACGGGATTTTTTTACATAGGTATTGTATAAATCAGTTACAAATTACAATTCTAAAACACAATTTGATTCTTTTGCCTATCAAACACTAAAAAGTTCGAAATAGATTATAAAATATGAGTTGAAGCGAAACGTAGGTATGGCATTAGGAACACTAAGTTATTGGGCACAAAAAATCGACAATCATTGCTCGGATGGAAATAACACCGGTTGCCCTGAAAATTTTACGCTCCACTCTTCTAATGTCCAACCTTTTCTGATAGGTGCCAAGTTATACACGATAGCGGGTGAACCGATGTTCTATGTTACGGGTTTGAATTCACTAAGCCTTTCCGGACCACTGTACGTGGATTATGGCGGCCGTTGATGGTAATTCCAGCCAGCCCACCAACCTCGAATTAATTAATTTTTGAAAAAAAGATTCCCTGAAGTAGAGATAAAATCGGTCGAGTACCAAAAAATAATAAGTATTTCTTTTTTTAATTAGTTATAAACTAGTGCTTCACTGCAACCCCGCCTGATGGTAAGCAGTGATGCAATTGTTGATGGTAAAACGCACTAGCTTATTAAGCCTATTCACTAAAATAAACTGGAGGAAGGAAGACGGGAGTTGAGCGAAGTGATGCAACGTTTAACCCAACAACACGACCAACGATTCTGCGCCAGAGGATGATCTGGAGACCCTCCACGACCAAACTTCCGACACAACAACATTAGGCACATCGTACCCGGTACACACAACACAACTGCTCAGACCCGTCCTCCGTACGGCTTCACCAGACATCATGCCGGAACACGACGAATCGCTTGGCGGCAAGACTTTGTCTGGTGGGTGGTAACTTATGTCGGCGGCTGATGTTGTTGCCTACCACCGAGAGAAATTTATTTATTAATTAATTTAAGAATTAATTGGAAATTATTATATTTTATAATTGTTTGTACCGGAAAGTATAGTTCTTGGGTTAAATACAGCATTCGAACAAGCAAGACGTACCTAATGCAATTAATTCTTAATAACTTTATGATATACGCCGTAAATAATTCAACTTGTTCAAATGATGAGGGCGTAGGGTGGATGAGACATGAACGTGACGCGGACATGGCATGACCTATCATTGGATTTGTCTCTGTTCCACCCGCCTCACGTATACAATACACATCATTATTTTTTGTTTTTGCGAAACCCGAAACACGTGTCCAATATTTTTAAGTACAGAATCTATGTACAAAATTTCAAAAAGATATCATGAAAATCCACTAAGTTATGAGCTTGCTATTCTACTTGGTTGTCCCAACAAAAATATGGTCATTATTGGTGATTAGCTTTTGCTCATTAGAAGACTTAATAAGCTTTTGCTTATTAAGTCTTCTAGCTTATTAACGGATGAACCTATTATTTTTATCATAATGTGGCTACTGTGTGTGTACTTCTCTCACGAGTAAGTGTCTTGCTTCTTAAAGATGATGAAGATAGCTTATAAGTCGATTCATACAAATTTCCTCTCCTGAAGCGGGTGGTGAATCGTAATTTTTTTTTTATTTCTGAAGGCCACTGGCACGAAGGTATTTGTGGGCGAATTAATATAACCAGGAAATATATTTATTTATATATTCTTTGTTGTACACCAATCAAACATCGAACAAAATACATTCAACACAATAACATACAATGGGCGGCCTTATCGCTATGCGATCTCTTCCAGGCAACCATTCTTTGGTTGCCTGGACAGATTCTTTCGAACTACAAATGGGACTGTCGTTGGAGCAAATATTATTAATGCAGAATACTAAAGTAGATAACTAAATACATACATAAACATAAATAAAAAAATAAAATATAAACATAATATACAGTATGTTAAATAACAGAGGGCGTTCCCTTAAACTCGTTAATATATATCATTAATAGATTAAAATAGTGATTAAAAGTGGGCTGCTATAACATAGGCATTCCCGAACTATCTTTGACTGACGATGATATTACGTCTACATTTTTTAGCTAAGGTTCGCGAGAGTCGCTTGTTACTACTCCCTTGTACCATCGACTAGACAATCCAGCAAGTCATCTGACGCGACCCTTGCGATGGCTTTTACTTAGACCCACTCCACATTAGGCCAACGATTGACAGTGCTGATAGCTGCCTGGTGTCAAAGTTATATGTAGACCAATGCGATGTGAATCAAATAGTGTTTGAAGAGACAATGTGCCACAGCTAAAGCAAATTATAGATACACAAAAATGAATTAATGAAACATTGACTGAGTATTTTATTATTTATATATAGTATTAGTATTTTATTCTTTATTTATCACCTTGCCGCGCTGTTTCACCCGCGTAGGTTTCGATATGTTTCGCTCCTATTTTATAGCCTAAAACCTTCCTGGATTAATGGACTATACAACACAAATTAACGCAATATTTTTTCAAATCGGACCAATAGTTCCTGAGATTAGCGCGTTGAAACAAACAAACAAATTCTTCAGCTTTATATATATATAGTATAGATAGTATTATAGTATACATATACAACTTGGAACATTATAAATGCGATAGTTTGTAGATAATATGGATGAATATTTGACACGCAAAAACTACTTACGGATTTAGATGAAATTTGGCTCACAGATAGTTAATAACCGGAAAAAATACATAGGATACTTTCTATCCAGATTTTTCCACGGAATAAAAACTTACGTAGGTGAAGCTGTAGGACGCCGCTAGTTATTTCTGTAGACGAGCTAGAGCTAGTGACCAGTAATCATACAAATTGTAACAAAAAACAATTCGTAATTTGAAAACCACAGCCTGCGCCGGACATTAGGTTTTCCCTCTTTTCTTCAAATCTCTTTCCTCGTTATTTCATTGATGCGATGTTATACCTAATCTCTGACCCCGGGAATTTAATGCGCTACAGTCTTTTAACACTTTCAGTGTCGGAAGCCCTCCTGGAGGGCTTACGTAAATCCGACATAGGATGCCGGAAGCTCTCCCAGAGGGCTCATTATAAATGTAGGTTTCGAATATGGTGGTATATTGAAACAAGATTTATTATTAAACTTCTGTATATTGCATATTGACAGTTAAACAGCATACATTGCGTTATTTACGTAGCTGAGTAGGCAAATTTTTGGAACCGATGAGGTAGTGGATTACCTTTATCCATCAAAATGACAGAATCCTTAAAATGAATTACGCAATAAGGATCATAATCATAATGAGCCTATAATGATCCCACTGTTGGTATACAGGTATCCTCTCGATGAGGGAGTGGGCCGTAATCTGCCACGCGGGCCCAGTGCGGGATGGTTAGTAAGGTCGCAATAAGGACACAGTTAATAAAATGTACACAACTACAATGCCCCACAAGTCTAAAAAGTCGAATGGACAATAGGGTATTTGACTAAAAAAAAACTAATTAGTCCGTCAGTCAGATTTCCAAAAATTACTAGACACGTATATTTTGTTTTATCAAATCAATAAAAATTGACAAATATAAAAGGCATCAAAGATCAGGAGTGGTGGCTGGTGACATCACTGGCCGCTTAAAAGTGTAGCGGGCAGTGACGTCACACGAGTTTTCAACGCGCTGTGTCGTCTTCATTTTTTGTTTATATGAAAAAAGAACAAAAATACGTATTTAGTATTTTTTGGAAATCTGATTATTATTTATTTATTTATTTTAATATTTACTCAGTACAGGTTTGTTTGTTTTGTACCATTAAACCAGAAATGGTTTTTGAAAAAAAAAAACAATACGTAATTTTTTTTCCACTAACTTTTTGCTGATTGACGGCCCTAAGCCCGTGAAAGTATGAAGGGAAAATTACACACATACAGGGTTTGCAACTTTGTTCATGATTCTGTTAAATGAACTTCGGTGGAGGGTGGGGGCCCCGCGCAGTTACCGAGCGCGTATGCACGGCGCGAAACAAACATCATTTTTTTATAGATAACTAGCTTTCCGCGCGCGGCTTCGCCCGCGTGGAGTTCGGTTATATCGCGCTTTTTAGATTTCCCTCGGGAACATCAATTTTTTCCGTGATAAAAGGTAGCCTATGTTCTTTTTCAGGGTCTAAAGATTGTCTATGCCACATTTCATCAAAATCGTTTGAGAGGTTTAAGCGGGAAACCGTAACAGACAGACAGACAGACAGACAGAGTTACTTTCGCATTTATAATATTAGTATGGATTTTGTGATGTGATATCTCAATATTTTTGTATTGAGTGATGCTAAAAGAAAAAGCACGTATTCTATGATTTTCGCCAAAGATTAATATATCGAAATTTGGACGGTGAATAAAAATTCGCCTTATATACAGTATGTTAACTAACAGAGGGTGTTCCCGTTAACCCGAAATAGTATAGCATACATACATGCTAAAAAAAATATTTCCATTCGAAAACAAAATGTTTTAAAATTTTTTCCAATAAGAAAATATTCAATAAAATTTTTAAATTGACATGTAAAAGAAACACACTGTACACGCGAACATGAAAGACGGCAACGTCGCAATTTATTTATACATGACGACTACTATTTTGATTTAAAACAGGAGGTTTAAAATTTATTTCCAATTAGATTTTTTTTTATTCGGATTTTTTTATGCTTATTTTTCTATGCTGATATTTTTATTTTAATCTATTAATGATATATATTAACGAGTTTAAGGGAACGCCCTCTGTTATTTAACATACTGTATACTGTATACGTGAGGCGTATAGAACAGAGACAAATACAATGATAGATCATGTTATGTCCGCGTCACGTTCATGTCTCATCCGTCCCACGTCCAGAAAATTTTGAACAGATTAAATTATTTACGGCGTATATCATAAAGTTATTAATTATATTACGTCTTGCTTCTTCGAATACTGTTTTTAACCTAAGTACTATACTTCCCGGTACAGATTAAATAGAAAATATAATAATTTCCGATTACTGTTTTTTTTTTTTTTTTTTACATATTATAAACCAGCGCTTGACCGCAATCCTGCCTGATGGTAAGCAGTGATGCAATCGTTGATGGTAAAGCGCACTAGTTTATTAAGAGCCTCTTCACTCTAGCCTTGAAGACACTCAAATTGTAGTCCGACGGAAACACCGCCGCTGGCAAATTGTTCCAGTCCCTCGATGTACGCGGTATAAAGGAGGCGAAACGCTTCGTCCGGATCGTAGTGGTGTTAACAACGTAAGGGTGGAAACCAGCCGTACGACGGGTCGTCCACTGGTGGAACGGAGATGGGGGAATTAAATCATGCAATTCCCTCGCACACTCCCCGAAATGCATCCTACCAATTTTATCGTGCTACCGCGTGTTGTAGCCCCTGTTGGAGTAGAATGTGGAAAGATTTGTTAGGTGCTAGTCCTGTGAGTGTATGGTTACTCCAGACACTCCTGGGTACATCTGACGATACGTGCTGTTGCGGTAGACCCGAGCCTGGACCTTACCGGGCAGCGAGCAGTGAGCAGTTCACCGCCAGATAAGGACCAGGCCCGGGTCGACGGCGCGTTGTGTTTCACGTGCGTCTCAAAGTGATGTCAGCGTATCGTGACGAGGTTTACGAAAACCGATGTCTGCCAGGACTGTAAGTTGGTTGAGAGAAACCGTGGCCCTGGCGCATAGGCACGTGAAGGAAAATGGGTGGGTTTTAGTCAGTAAAAGTCTGACATGCCCTTCCACTCCGCCCAGAGATGGAGAAGTCATTTGTTGATTTTCCCTCCACCCCAATAAAAGGCCCCTAATAGGCTTATTACTCAAGTTTTTTAAGGATACGGTCTTCGGGTTAAGAGTAAATACGCTATACGTCATCTGTTGATAGAACTATTTATACTATGCAGATTTCTTTCATAGAGAAGTCATAAATTTGAAATGTTTTTAACTCTAGTTTATGGGTTATTATTGTAAGGAGATTTATAAAAAAAAAAAACTCCCATTAATTGAAAGCTGTTTCTTAAACAATTACACAAAGGCTATTGCGGACTAATTATCATAAGGAACCTCAGCTGGCAGTCTAGATTTGAATCGCTGGAAACTCTCTTTTAATAGGCATAAACTATCGGTTTTCAATAAGTATTTAAGAACTGTTTATTGCAATGAATTTGCAGAGTAAACATTATGAGTAGAGATTTATTGTGGAAAATATGTACTTACTACATATACATAATTACAATAATTACTACATATAATAAAATATCAACAAAATACTACTACTGCTAATAAAATACTTACTAAATATAATGAGTCAATTTTATTTTATTTTATTAGGTTCACCAACAATTGATTACACAATAACAATCAAACAATACATTCACAAAGGTAAAACAACAGTGCATCAATTACTTATAGGTAAACACAAGATGCATACAAAAATGAATTATGGAGACTTAACAATAAGCGCTAATATTGATAAAATAGCATTGGTATGTAATTTCGAATAAAAATTAAAAAAAAACCGGTCAAATGCGAGTCGGACTCGCACACCGAGGGTTCCGCCGTACAAACGTAGCGGTTTACAATTTATGACGTACTAGATTTCCGCCAGCGGCTTCGCCCGCGTGGAGTTCGGTTATATCGCGCTGTTTAAATTCCCCTCGGGAACATCAAATTTTTCCGGGATAAAAGGTAGCCTATGTTCTTTCTCAGGGTCTAAAGATTGTCTGTGCCAAACTTCATCAAAATCGGTTGAGAGGTTTAGGCGGGAAAGCGTAACAGACAGACAGAGTTATTTTCGCATTTATAATACTAGCATTGATTTAGAATTTTTCACAGTTTAGAGGCAATTAGATTTAAGAAGTGTTTGATATGAATTTCAACTTTAATATCTCTACGCGTTCATGTGAAAAAGGGTAGGTAGTAAGTTTATAATTATTAAAAAATATTTTATGTCATGTAAGCAAAAATAATATTTTAATATTTTATGTAACTTCAAATTTATCATTTTCACAATTTTTCCTTTATCTGTCTGTACTATAATATAACGTTGCTTCGTGCCGAATTTCAAGATTCTGAGTTCACGGGAAGTACCTTGTAGGCAAAGAGATTTAAGATATATAGAGAGGGCATGTGTCAAAATGGCATAGAAAAACTGTGATCCCATGGTTCAGTTCCGCCATCTAGTACAATATAGCAAAATTAGATCGACAATTGGAGACATCAAATAGTAAAAATGAAATAAGTTTATATAAAATATATTCAGCTATTGCTCGGTAGGTGGCCAGTGTGGTCTATGTTGCCAGATCCGATTTAATACCCTAGTATAGTTCAAATCGGGTAAATAAATATTGAAAAGTAAATAAATTAAGTGAAACTTGTCTTGTACAAACAATAACTGTTTTAGAATTTTATTCGCTACTATTCATTTACCGTGACACCGTCTATTGGCATTTTAGATGTTTTATGCTTACGAATTATTTTAACGCTCAGTTTATTGCGATTTTTGAGTGTAATAGACCTTTTAGGCCATAAAGCGCATTTTGTTTTGCAATTTTCGTTTGCATTTCGTTTTTAGCAAAATTATTCTTTTTACACGTTTGTTTGCAAATATTTTTAAATGGCAATGCAAAAAACTATGGTAGGGTTTGTATCATTTCGATATAAAGTTATCGATAATATTCAAAGAAGTTACTACGACGATGTTTTTTCGCATTATGATAGCTTAAAACAAAAAATTAGGAAGCAGAATAATTATGGGTAATTTCAAGTTTACAAGTTTCTTATTTGTATAATTCTTTTAATATAATAGGCGTTAAAGTTTAAAATTGCCGATTAATACTAAAAATGTAAATAATTGCTTATTTTTTAATTTTTAAAAATAATTCATTTATAATCAATATATAGGAAGGTCGTTTATGCCTTTGTGATAGAACTCTGAGGATCTAGACTGCACAAACTGTGTGAAAGCAGAACTGCCTCCTGGGAAGAAAACTTCTTGTCACGTAGATAATTGTCCAAATCATGACAAAAATGGTAGTCTGCTGGAGCAAGACCTTTACAAGATTCGTACGCAGCATCAGTTATCTTTAAAAACGGCAAAAAACTCACGGTTATTGTATGGGAGCCCGCCTTCAGGATTTATTTTATTTTAATTATTTATTTGTAATTTGAATATATAACCAAATATTCTGTGAACATTTTAAGCGTCTATCTGTTTCCGTTATTAATATGGAGCAAAAACCGACAAAAATTCACGTTTGTTGTATGGGAGCCCCCTTAAATATTTTATTATTTTTATTCTTAGTACTTGTTGTTATAGCGGCAACAGAAATACTAACACAATCTCTAGAAATTACAACTGTCTCGCTATTACGATTTATGAGATACAGCCTGGTGACAGACGGACAGACGAACAGAGAAGTCTCATGAATAGGGTTCGTTTTACCTTATAGGTACGGAAACGGAATCCTCACAATCACAAAGTAGCTCGCAATCATTGTACTACATATACGTACCTACATATTTTATGAATATATTTCATTATAAATAAGTTATGTAATCTCTGTACTTATCCACTTAACCGTAAATTTTATTCCAATTTTTACGGTTAAGTAAAAAAGTAATGAAATTAGTAACTTACTATTTCATTTCTAATACAAGGTACCGATTCTTTTTTTTTTAATTTGATCGACAAGTCTTTCCAAAGTAGATAACTTCTCTTCTAAAATGCATTGAGCATAATTTCGCCGAATGAGACGGAAGCCAATTTTCTTCTCTACGGTCTATCTGGACAAATCGTATCTACTTTTTCCCTACGACATTATTTTATTCGGAAACCAAAAATAACAAAAACCTAGATAAATGAATAGTAATTGTTCATTCAATTTTGTTTATTAATATGATATGATTATGTTTAAATAGAGTTAATAATAAATAAACTTCAAATATAGTAATATTTTAAGTTTATTTAGCTATATTTTAAATGTCAATAAAATACAACAAAATGTATTCATCTTAATAAGTATTATCGATAACTAAATCGATAAACAACATTACTACATCTCTACAAGAAAATAGTAAAACTACTCAACAATAGAGGGCACTTATTACAATAATGGAAAATTTTGTAGAACTAAGATTTTTTTAAAATTTGAATTGTAGACGAAATATAAATAATTCATAGAAAAACATTCCGAAGTTAGGTCCAGTCGTTTTACTATAACGAGATGTACAGTAACACAAAGCGCAACATGGCATATTTCCTTAGAAAATGTTTATACTTGGTGGACACAAATTACGTCCTGACTCGCAGACTAGACTGAGCGACTTTCAACCAAGTCGATAAAAGTATTGGCTTAGGATTTTGTTCGTGATGTCCTGTCTATTGTAAATATAATTTTAATGCCTTTGCTTGTAGGTTTTGATTCCCTTGCGTGTGACGGAAATTCGTCTAAGGTGTCGGTATAAACTGCTGTATCTTTTGATCGCTTTAACTTAGAAGTTTGATTTTTTCACTGCTTAAAGGGACAATAGACCTAGGTATTTGGTATAAATTTCAATTTGATACCTTTATTATTTCGTGAGAAATAAGGTAGTAAGTTTCATTTTATTAAAATATGTTTATTATATTATATAACTAAAAAATGTGATTTTCGCAATTTTTCCTATATTTGCATTATATGATAATCCTTCATGCCAAATTTCAAGATTCTGAGTTTACGGGAAGTATCCTGTAGGTTTTGATTCCTTTGCGAGTGTCGAAAATTTGTTGGAAATATCGACATATCGGCTGTATCTTTTGATTGGCTTGGCTTAGAAGTTTGATATTTTCACAGCTTAAAGGGACAATAGACCCAGGTATTTGGTATAAATTTCAATTTGATAACTTTATTCGTTCGTGAGAAATAAGGTAGTAAGTTCCATTTTATTAAAATATGTTTATTATATTATATAACTGAAAAAATGTGATTTTCGCAATTTTCCCTATATTTGCATTATATGACAATCTTTCATGCCAAATTTCAAGATTCTGAGTTTACGGGAAGTATCCTGTAGGTTTTGATTCCTTTGCGAGTGTCGAAAATTTGTTGAAAATATCGACATATCGGCTGTATCTTTTGATTGGCTTGGCTTAGAAGTTTGATATTTTCACAACTTAAAGGGACAATAGACCTAGGTATTTGGTATAAATTTAAATTTGATAACTTTTTTCGTTCGTGAGAAATAAGGTAGTAAGTTCCATTTTATTAAAATATGTTTATTATATTATATAACTAAAAAAATGTGATTTTCGCAATTTTTCCTATATTTGCATTCTATGACAATGCTTCATGCCAAATTTCAAGATTCTGAGTTTACGGGAAGTATCCTGTAGGTTTTGATTCCTTTGCGAGTGTCGAAAATTTGTTGAAAATATCGACATAATCGGCTGTATCTTTGGATTGGCTTGGCTTAGAAGTTTGATATTTTCACAGCTTAAAGGGACAATAGACCCGAGTATTTCATGTGAATTTCAGCTTGATACGTCCACGCGTTCTTGAGATAAAGTGTGGTGACAGACAGACAGACAGACAGACAGACGGACAACAAAGTGATCCTATAAGGGTTCCGTTTTTTCCTTTCGAGGTACGGAACCCTAAAAAGCAAAAATTTGAGGTTTTTTAAATTTTTTAAATTATAACTTTAATAGAATTGACTGAAATAAAAATAAATTAGAAGAAATTCTTAATAAATTAATAAGTAACATTAAGTAAATTCATATTTTTTTAACAATTATATGAGTTTAATCTAAACAGAACTTAAATTAACAACAATAAATTGATTTCAAGTAATTGATAACATTAATTTAAATAAAATGTATAATTAACAAAATAATAGAATAACAGTGGTAACCTTGACACATTCATAATCAAATTAAAATCGACTAGAATTAGGGGTTGCTCGGTAAACGATACAGAGTGGCTTTCTGTTTAGCAAGAGAGTCAAAGTGGAGATCTATATAATCACTGTAGCCATTCACTGCCTTACACATTCTTGCGAGGGGTGAATTGGCTCCCAAAACTGTTCTTCTAAATGGTGGACAAAGGGGCGTGATGGCACTGCGCGCAATTCTAGAGGGTGCACGAAATCTGAAGAGAGCAAGCAAGCTGGGACTATTTTATGTTTAATGATTTTATAAGCAAATATTGCATCAATTAAGTGTCTACGTTTTTCCAGGGAAATCATGTTAAAATGCTTAAGCCTTTTATTGTAAGACCGTATTTTTTTGGCGACACCATTGGAGAATGCGAGGTGCCATATGAAGCGTTTCTGGACACGTTCAAGTCGCAATGAATGTGTTGCGTAGTGAGGGCACCAGACTACACTATTATACTCCAGAATGCTGCGAATGAGACTATTATAAAGTAGTATTTTTGTTTTATTGCGTCGAAATGTTTTGCAATTTCTAAAAACGAAGCCTAGCATTTTCGAAGCTCTTTTTATAATGTTGTCGAGATGTGGCGTGAAAGTTAGCTTCTTGTTAAAAAGTACACCAAGATCCTTTATTGGATACAATAAAGGATCTAAGTGTACTTTTTAAAAAATTGTGAATTTGAGAAAAAATTATGGAAGTTGATAAACTTCCATAATTTTTTCTCCACTTATATTATAATTACTGCCTATTGGGGTGTTCCTTCTAGTAAATTTAACATGGTAACATTTTTAGGGATTTTAAACAGATAAGCTCAAGCAAATTTCTATGAATGCCGTGAACGATCAAATAATAGATTCGTCGACAGGGCAATTAATGTTTTAGTGTTATATTTCAACGGTAAAAGAGTCATCCACTTTTTAGTGTTTTGCCGATAAAACGTTTTAACGATGAACGTTTGACCGCCAGAACGATGCACATTTGAAAATTTCATCGCAATCTTTCATTGGCGAACTAGTTTCGTTTACGCCTGGAATTTACTACGAAACATACTACCAATATAAAAGTACCCTATGTATTTTTCCAGGATAGCAACAAAGAATTAACCTAATTTTATCGAATTCCGTTCCTAAGTTTAGGCTTAAAAAGGCATTATAGATTAAGAGATAAATAGATTAAGAGAAAAAACATAATATAATAATTTAGGTGTAGTGAGCTTGGAATCACAGCTCACTCCACGCTTACATCAGAAAATCTTTTTATCAATAATTATATAAAGTAGTGCTTGACCGTAATCCCATCTGATGATAAGCAGTGATGCAATCGTTGATGGTAAAACGTGCTAGTTTAAGAGCCCATTCACTTAAAAAAAAAACTGAGTGAATAGGAAGGAAGACGTCAGTTCAGCGAGGTGATGCAATGCTAAACCCAACAACACGACCAAAGATCTGTGCCAGAAGGAGATTGATTTGGAGACCTTCCCTGACCAAACTCCCGATACAACAACATTTGGCGCATCGTGCCCTCCACACATCGCAACAGAACTGCTCAGACCTGTCTGCCGTACGACTTCACCAGACGTCATGCCGGAACATGGCGAATCGCTTGGCAGCAAGACGTTATATGTTAGGTGGTAACTTCTGCTGACAGCCGATGTTATGGCGTACCACCGAGAATCCAACTAAGTAAAGCTTGGTATTGACACTTATATTTACTGCTCATTACAAGCACTTCATCTAAATTATCTCGGTGAGATTTTGCTCGGGCTGGATGTGTATTACCTTTGCATTAAATTATCTCGGTGAGATTTTGCTCGGGCTGGATGTGTATTACCTTTGCATTAAATTATCTCGGTGAGATTTTGCTCGGGCTGGATGTGTATTACCTTTGCATTAAACACAGACGTCCTTATATTTTTGTTGTTTTCTAAATATTCCTTTTTTATTTTATTTGTTTATTTCAACGTTGTGCACAATATTTTGCCACCATTATTTTGCAATAGTATTGTATAATATAAAAGCACTTTTCAAGTTTTTTTTTTTATATATATTATAAACTAGCGCTTGACCGCAATCCTGCCTGATGGTAAGCAGTGACGCAATCGTTGATGGTAAAGCGCACTAGTTTATTAAGAGCCTATTCACTCTAGCCTTGAAGACACTCAAATTGTAGTCCGACGGAAACACCGCCGCTGGCAAATTGTTCCAGTCCCTCGATGTACGCGGTATAAAGGAGGAGGCGAAACGCTTCGTCCGGATCGTAGTGGTGTTAACAACGTAAGGGTGGAAACCAGCCGTACGACGGGTCGTCCGCTGGTGGAACGGAGATGGGGGAATTAAATCATGCAATTCCCTCGCACACTCCCCGAAATGCATCCTATAGAAGACCGAAAGGCTGGCTACTCTACGCCTGTGCTCAAGGCTTTGGAGACCAACTTCAAAATGGTTGAGCTAAGTGGGGCTATATGCGCGCGTCATGCTCGTGAACGGGGGCCGTCAGTGGAGACTGGTCATCTCTTAGCTGCCAGTGGGCTTAATTAATTTTCTATATTTTAATTAATTTTTATATTTATACATTGTGCTGAAATGATAGAAACAACAGAAATATGTAACGAAGAAATGTAACCCATATATTATGATTTTAAAAGAGTGTCCATGGAGTTTCTTGCACGTTCTTCTCCATAGAGATCTACGCTTTGGAACGTGCAATTTAGCTTCACTTTTCTTGGACTAACCGACATTGACTATTCAAAAGTACCAAGTGATGGTTAATTTGAAATAAACGATTTTGATTTGATTTGATTTTCATAATTCGAAAGTAACTCCAGAAGAAAACCTGTTCAGGAGGAGATTCATAGACGGCTCCGCCTTGGAGTGTGCATTTGGTGCCGTTCCACAAACGATGGGGCGCTTTTTTAGGGTTCCGTACCTCAAAAGGAAAAAACGGAACCCTTATAGGATCACTTTGTTGTCTGTCTGTCTGTCTGTCTGTCTGTCTGTCTGTCTGTCTGTCTGTCACCACCCTTTATCTCAAGAACGCGTGGACGTATCAAGCTGAAATTCACATGAAATACTCGGGTCTATTGTCCCTTTAAGCTGTGAAAATATCAAACTTCTAAGCCAAGCCAATCAAAAGATACAGCCGATTATGTCGATATTTTCAACAAATTTTCGACACTCGCAAAGGAATCAAAACCTACAGGATACTTCCCGTAAACTCAGAATCTTGAAAATTGGCATGAAGCATTGTCATATAATGCAAATATAGGTAAAATTGCGAAAATCACATTTTTTTAATTATATAATATAATAAACATATTTTAATAAAATGGAACTTACTACCTTATTTCTCACGAACGAATAAAGTTATCAAATTGAAATTTATACCAAATACCTAGGTCTATTGTCCCTTTAAGCTGTGAAAATATCAAACTTCTAAGCCAAGCCAATCAAAAGATACAGCCGATATGTCGATATTTTCAACAAATTTTCGATACTCGCAAAGGAATCAAAACCTACAGGATACTTCTTGTAAACTCAGAATCTTGAAATTTGGCATGAAGGATTGTCATTTAATGCAAATATAGGAAAAATTGCGAAAATCACATTTTTTCAGTTATATAATATAATAAACATATTTTAATAAAATGGAACTTACTACCTTATTTCTCACGAACGAATAAAGTTATCAAATTCAAATTTATACCAAATACCTAGGTCTACTGTCCCTTTAAGCTGTGAAAATATCAAACTTCTAAGCCAAGCCAATCGAAAGATACAGCCGATATGTTGATATTTTCAACAAATTTTCGACACTCGCAAAGGAATCTAAACCTACAGGATACTTCCCTTAAACTCAGAATCTTGAAATTTGGCATGAAGGATTGTCATATAATGCAAATATAGGAAAAATTGCGAAAATCACATTTTTTTAGTTATATAATATAATAAATATATTTTAATAAAATGAAACTTACTACCTTATTTCTCACGAACTAATAAAGGTATCAAATTCAAATTTATACCAAATACCTAGGTCTATTGTCCCTTTAAGCAGTGAAAAAATCAAACTTCTAAGTTAAAGCGATCAAAAGATACAGCAGTTTATATCGACACCTTAGACGAATTTCCGTCACACGCTAGGGAATCAAAACCTACAAGCAAAGACATTAAAATTATATTTACAATAGACAGGACATCACGAACAAAATCCTAAGCCAATACTTTTATCGACTTGGTTAAAAGTCGCTCAGTCTAGTATGCGCGTCAGGACGTAATTTGTGTCCACCAAGAATAAACATTTTCTAAGGAAATATGCCATGTTGCGCTTTGTGTTACTATACATCTCATTATAATAAAACGACTGGACCTAACTTCGGAACATTTTTCTATGAATTATTTATATTTCGTCAGCAATTCAAATTTAAAAAAAATCTTAGTTCTAGAAAATTTTCCATTATTGTAATAAGCGCCCTCTATTGTTGAGTAGTTTTACTATTTTCTTGTAGAGATGTAGTAATATTGTTTATCGATTTAGTTATCGATAATACTTATTAAGATGAATACATTTTGTTGTATTTTATTGACATTTAAAATATAGCTAAATAAACTTAAAATATTACTATATTTCAAGTTTATTTATTATTAACTCTATTTAAACATAATCATATCATATTAATAAACAAAATTGAATGAACAATTACTATTCATTTATCTAGGTTTTTGTTATTTTTGGTTTCCGAATAAAAATAATGTCGTAGGAAAAAGTGGATACGATTTGTCCAGATAGACCGTAGATAAGAAAATTGGCTTCCGTCTCATTCGTCGAAATTATGCTCAATGCATTTTAAAAGAGAAGTTATCTACTTTGGAAAGACTTGTCGATCAAATTTAAAAAAAAAGAATCGGTACCTTGTATTAGAAATGAAATAGTAAGTTATTAATTTCAGTACTTTTCTACTTAACCGTAAAATTGGAATAAAATTTACGGTTAAGTGGATAAGTACATAGATTACATAACTTATTTATAATGAAATATATTCATAAAATATGTAGGTACGTATATGTAGTACAATGATTGCGAGCTACTTTGTGATTTTGAGGATTGCGTACCTAAAAGGTAAAACGAACCCTATTCATGAGACTTCTCTGTTCGTCTGTCCGTCTGTCACCAGGCTGTATCTCATAAACCGTAATAGCGAGATAGTTGTAATTTCCAGAGATTGTGTTAGTATTTCTGTTGCCGCTATAACAACAAGTACTAAGAATAAAAATAATAAAATATTTAAGGGGGCTCCCATACAACAAACGTGAATTTTTGCCGTTTTTTGCTCCATATTAATAACGGAAAAAGATAGACGCTTAAAATGTTCACAGAATATTTGGTTATATATTCAAATTACAAATAAATAATTAAAATAAAATAAATCCTGAAGGCGGGCTCCCATGCAATAACCGTGATTTTTTTGCCGTTTTTAAAGATAATGGCGTACGAATCTGGTAAAGGTCTTGCTTCAGCAGACTACCATTTTTGTTGTGATTTGGACAATTATCTACGTGACAAGAAGTTTTCTTCCCAGGAGGCAGTTCTGCTTTCACACAGTTTGTGCAGTCTAGATCCTCAGAGTTCTATCACAAAGGCATAAACGACCTTCCTATATATTGATTATAAATAATGAATTATTTAAAAATTAAAAAATAAGCAATTATTTAGATTTTCAGTACTAATCGGCAATTTCAAACTTTAACGCCTATTATATTAAAAGAATTATATAAATAAGAAACTTGTAAACTTGAAATTACCCATAATTATTCTGCTTCCTAATTTTTTGTTTCAAGCTATCATAATGCGAAAAAACATCGTCGTAGTAACTTCTTTGAATATTATCGATAACTTTATATCGAAATGATACAAACCCTACCACAGTATTTTACATTGCCATTTAAAAATATTTGCAAACAAAAGTGTAAAAAGAATAATTTTGCTAAAAACGAAATGCAAACGAAAATTGCAAAACAAAAGGCGCTTTAAGGCGTTAAAATAATTCGTAAGCATAAAACATCTAAAATGCCAATAGACGGTGTCAGGGTAAATGAATAGTAGCGAATAAAATTCTAAAACAGTTTTTGTTTGTACAAGACAAGTTTCACTTAATTTATTTACTTTTCAATATTTATTTACCCGATTTGAACTATACTAGGGTATTAAATCGGATCTGGCAACATAGACCACACTGGCCACCTACCGGGCAATAGCTGAATATATTTTATATAAACTTATTTCATTTTTACTATTTGATGTCTCCAATTGTCGATCTAATTTTGCTATATTGTACTAGATGGCAGAACTGAGCCATGGGATCACAGTTTTTCTATGCTATTTTGACACAATATGCCTCTCTTTCTCTCTGTTTTGATATTTTTTTATCAAAAGGTTTCGTAATTAAATGGCTCATAAAGTAGGTAGTTAGGCTTTGATAATGTTTAATTATTATTTTTTGGAGCGAGATGTTGCTAAGGACATTCTATTAAAGCAATAAACAATTTTCAAGGCATGTTTTGACTTGGTTTGATACTTTGAAGCCTGCCTAAATTATGTAATGATAATAGTGTCAATATAAAACGAAAACAATGTTTAATAAATTTTTATTCAAAATTCAAGCAGTAAAAGCAGCGGTGGCCAAGTGGTATGAGATGCGAAATACAATTTGTAAGTCACAGGTTTGAACCTCATCCTCCCTCTCACCGAGAAGGCCGTAATCTATCACGCGAGCCCAGTTCGGGTTGGTAGATGTCACATGTCTTCAAAGTTTTGGCTCTAGGACATGCCAGTTTCCTTATGATATTTACCTTCACCGTTTTGAGAGCAGTGATGATTAAATAATTCAGAGAAATTAAACGCTTGATAGGGTCGAACCTACTTTCTACAAACAAAACTTGTGATTCGCGACCGATACCACTGTTCCACCGCTGGAACACAGAACACAAGTGTGTGCCATAATCCACAAAGTGCAAAAATGTATCAAAGTTTTGGCTCTAGGACATGCCGGTTTCCTTATGAGGTTTACCTTCACCGTTTTGAGAGCAGTGATGATTAAATAATTCAGAAAAATTAAACGCTTGATAGGGTCGAACCTACTTTCTACAAACAAAACTTGTGATTCGCGACCGATACCACTGTTCCACCGCTGGAACACAGAACACAAGTGTGTGCCATAATCCACAAAGTGCAAAAATGTATCAAAGTTTTGGCTCTAGGACATGCCGGTTTCCTTATGAGGTTTACCTTCACCGTTTTGAGAGCAGTGATGATTAAATAATTCAGAAAAATTAAACGCTTGATAGGGTCGAACCTACCTTCTACAAACAAAACTTGTAATTCGCGACCGATACCACTGTTCCACCGCTGGAACACAGAATACAAGTGTGTGCCATAAACCACAAAGCGCAACAATGTATGTATTCAATTTCTTGGTTCTAGAGCATGCCGTTGTATCAATACGTTTTTATTCACCGTTATGAGAACAGGAATGATGAAATAATTTACATAAAGTAAAGTGCCTTCACAGGTCCCTACGGTACCACACGTAAGTCGCTGCAGTTGCCACTGGGCCAACACTTCGCAATGATGATTCTTACAACAGTCTTTAAAGCATCGTGAATGGCTGGAACTGCAATATAAAATACTAAACTCTTACAGACATTAAATTACTCAATATTTCCCGTATTTCCTTAAAAATATAAAAATTAAACGTTTTAACATCCCCTAGCTTAATTTTTTCCTCTATAAAGATTACACGGGCGGGCAATTTTATCGTTTTCATCGGTCCTCTCAAGGGTAGCCGGATTAACAGATTTTAATCTTAATATTGCACTTAAGCGACAATTTTAATAACAAAGTTGAAAGAATTCGTATAAAGGTAGATTTTCAAAAGATTGTAGGTAATTTTTTTTACTGGGAAGTTTTTATTTCATAATATAACGGCACTTAATAAATTTCTCACTGTGGATATTATTAGCAAAATGTCTTCAAGGCCCTGTGATTAACGCCCCGTCTGTCTGCACGAGGTTGCTGGCTCAAATCCGGGTCAGCGAATGTGATTTTTTCAATTCATATTACATTGATTAAATAGTGAGATCCATAATGTTAACAATAGAAATAAGGACAAACTACGAGGGACTTTTTATCGACTTCAAAAGGTTCATAACTCTTTTGTTGGGCTTGATGTATCTTTTTATAACAAGATACCCTCTGTTTTGCTAGACTTGCCTTACAATGCATTTCAAGCATACATCAAATCCAAGCTTTGTTCAAAGGTATATTATTCCCTCAATAACGATTTAAATGGTAAGAATAGCTGATCGCTCTGATTATCTCAGGACAATGTTTGTGTCCTTTCTCCAGAACTAGCTTACTGACACGTTTTACGAGTTCATATAATTTGCTTTTTTACAATGCATAAATATGTGTGCTGTCACGCCTTTGCACTTTTATTTAGGTAATAAGTGTTTACTTATTTATATTTCCATTTTAATTATATTTTATTTTTTGTTTTGCGGTTATTTTGGGGTGGCTAGCTGGCATAATATGATAAACGATTTCATTCTTGTTGTGTTATCTTGTATTTATTAATGTACCTACATAGTATTGTATATACAGTATGTTAACTAACAGAGGGCGTTCCCGTTAACCCGAAATAGTATAGCATACATACATGCTAAAAAAAATATTTCCATTCGAAAACAAAATGTTTTAAAATTTTGTCAACATGAAAATATTCAATAAAAACTTTTAAATTGACATGTAAAACAAACACACTGTACACGCGAACTTGAAAGACGGCAACGTCGCAATTTATTTATACATGACGACTACTATTTTGATTTAAAACAGGAGGTTTCAAATTTATTTTCAATTATATTTTTTTTTATTCGGATTATTTTATGCTTATTTTTCTATGCTGATATTTTTATTTTAATCTATTAATGATATATATTAACGAGTTTAAGGGAACGCCCTCTGTTATTTAACATACTGTATATAAAATATATTTTTTTTATTTAAATGAACAGACAGCTGTGCTGTTAGAGAGTTTGTTCCACCACTTCCCCTAGTAGGTACTAGGAAGTGGCAAACGGCGGGCGTTTTGGGGGAATGTCTTATTTAATAAAGATGGTCAAGAAGTGGTGACTCACAGCCTAATTTTAATAAATGACTTTTGATTAAATTGAAAGGCAACTATGCCCCCCCGAATGTACAAGATAGTGACTTTCAAAGTGGCCTTAGTGAGGTAAAATTCGTAACCTTGCCTGTTTTATCCCTTAAGTCCGATAGAATGTTTAAAGGTTTTGAAAACAAGAAAAAAGGTGAGCTCTAGTCTTTATTACTACCTAAGGAATAAAACTTTCTATAATATTTTATTGTGATTGAGGTGGAATAAGTAATATTACACCTAATTAGCATTTTAATTAGCAGTCATTAAGTACTCAAGCGTAAGACGAGGTGGGGAGGATAAAATTGTTCAAAGATTTGATTTCCATTTAGAGGTGCTTTGGTAGAATAATTGCGGTTCCATTTTTAATAATGTCTACGGCTCTTATAATGTCGGACGAGTATTGGTGAATTTTTAAAAGGAGAATAAGAAAGAAAAAATGTTTATTAAGCACAAATTGACCGTAGGACTGATGTCCGATGAGGCCGACGGGTTCTCGAGTGGCGACCATGCACCGGAAAACGCAGCGTGTGTAGGCCCCCGACATAATCGTCCTCCGCACAGTCGTCCTCCGTGGCGCAGCGGTCAACACGCCTGCCTGCGACGTGGAGGCCCCGGGTTCGATTCCCGGCCAGGTCTTGATGGAAAACGATCTTTTCCTGATTGGCCTGGGTCTTGGATGTTTATCTATATAGGTATGTATCTATTATAAAATATAGTATCGTTGAGTTAGTATCCCATAACACAAGCCTCGAACTTACTTTGGGGCTAGCTCAATCTGTGTGATTTGTCCGTGTATATTTATTATTTATTATTATTATTATAATGGACCGACGACCTGGTGAAGGTCGCGGGAAACCGCTGGATGGGAGAGGCGCTGGACCGGTCGTCGTGGAGAACCTTGGGGGAGGCCTATGTCCAGCAGTGGACGTCTATCGGCTGAAATAATGATGATGATGATGAAGCACAAATGTCATAAAAAGAAAAATATAGAAGGCGGCCATTCTTTTAAATCATCAGCTATTGATCTGTCCACTATACTGCTATTTCAGCTGTCATGATTTATTATTGGTACAATGATCGTTTCATTAACTTTATTATTAGTATAGTATTATGCTGATCAATGGTGCGCCATGGGGGCAGTGGTGGCTTAGTGGTGTTGGCCGCGACTTACAATTTGTAGGTCGTAGGTTCGAACCCCGTCAGGCGCTTTACTTTGTGTAAATATTTCTTCAACACTGCTCTTAAAATGGTGAAGGAAAATATCGCGAGGAAACCGGCATGTCCTAGAGGCAAAAAACTTCGAAGACATATTGTGAGATTTACCAAAACACACTGGTAGATTACAGCTCACTCCCTCTCACCGAGAGGAGGCCTGTGTCCCAGGAGTGGGAACATTACAGGGTGATTATATTATACTAGTTGCGCCTCGCGGTTTCACCTGCGTTTTTCTTTAAATCCCCTGTTCCTATTGGTCGCAGCGTGACGCTATATAGCCTAAAGCCTCCCTGGATTAATGGGCTACCCAACGAAAAATATTTTTTTTTTAAAATCGGAATAGTAGTTCCTGAGATTAGCGCGTTCAAACAAACAAAAAACAAACTCTTCAGCTTTATATATTAGTATAGATACCTATGTGTTGATCAATGGCTGTTTTACGTGAGTGTAACGGAAAAGCATCCCCTTTCTTGGATGGGTAATCGTCTCATGACTTCTTCTACTCTTCCTAATATCAGATTTTTACTTATTAAAACCCACCCCTGTTCCCTTAATTTACGGGACCAGAACCAGGGGCCATGCTATCTTCTCGTATATCCCGCAGCCCTGGCGCACCCCGTCGCTATGTACTAATATCTCTCAAAGGCGCGCATAAAACACAACGCAGCGTCGAGTCGGGCCTGGTTCCTTCCGGGCTGCGAGTTACCTACTCATTGCTCTCCACAAGTAAGTCTGCATATACGGTGACTGCGTGTCGGCTGCTGACTCCCGAACATAGCCTTCAAAGTTTGACCATAGCCTTCAAAGTTTGACCACAGCCTTCAAAAAGTTTGACCATAGCCTCCAAAGTTTGACCATAGCTTTCAAAGTTTCCTCTAATGGGGCTTAGGTCTTCTCTTTCTGTCACATTTCTTGGAATTGTTTAGTTCTTGGAAAAGCCGGTTTCCTCACGACATTTTCCTTTATCGTTTTGAAAGCAGCAGTGAAGAAATAAGTTACGTGAAGTAAATCACACTCATAAGTCCATTGCTTAAATAGTTTGACAATACTGTCTATTGTCGGATGATTAAACAAAGTCAATATTGTTTAATAAAACTTTGTACACAATTGCCAAACAACATAAGCGAGAAAACAAAACAAACAAAAGTACAGGACAGAGTCATGTACTCGTGTATCATGTTACTAAAATGAAATGAACTAAAACCAAAGTTTCATGTAAACAAACGAAAGTCACTCAACTATTCCTAAATGTAATAAGTAGGAACAATTAATACACGCTACACTATATGTACAAATTGACGGTAGAACGGCTAAGTAACTGAGATTAGGGAGTAGGCGTAAGATGAATGCGGGTTGTTTACAGAGAAGTTAGCGAATGGAGTGTTCATAGTGACATGAATGGGCTCAATCGGGACTTAATAAAAAAGTAGTGCACTAGCTGGTGTGATACCAAAATTTATGTAATCAACGTTGCAAAATTGCACGTTTTAATGCGCCGACCAATATACACTATTCGTAAATAAACTCAGTTAAATAAGCGTTCCAGTCGAATCCCCATACTTTAGAAAAGTGCGTCTTTCTTTGAGGCGGTTTTGAGCCAATCAGTAACTTTTGAGACTTTCATTTAATATTTGTGTTAAATCTCAAAAAAATGCTATGTATTTTGACTGTATTCCAAGGTAAACCTTTGGGGTACCGAAACGCTTATCTAATCAATATCCCTTCTGAAGATAGGTCCGAGTGTATTTTATTTTCATACTTGTTGTTAGGCAGTCAACGTCACGTGACTGATTTAAATATGAAATGAAATGATATGGAGGCCTATGTCTAGGGAAGGCCTATGGTGTGTTTGTTTCTACTTCTGTTAATTATTGTAATTGGTATTGTACCGTTTTAATTAATCACAAATAAATAAATGACTGAAGGTGAAGGAAAACATCTTGAGGAAACCTGGACTTTAAGTCTGAAATCGCCAACCCGCATTGAGCAAGCGTGGTGATTACGCTCAATCCTTATCTGTATGAGAGGGGACCTGTGCCCAGCAGTGGGACTATTAAAGGGTTGATGATGATGATGAAATAAATAAATAAAAATAAATGAGGTAAATGTCCAGTAGTGGATGCCTTTCGGCTGGAATGAAGATGATGATGATGGTGGAGACATTATTACATGGTATATTGTCATCATTTCAGATGGTTATGAACGGTGGTTATGGGTGGCTAAATTAATTCTAGATAAGTTGTAAACAAACTATCGGTAAGATTAGAAATAGAATGAAGGCGTCAACCACATGCTCCATCTTAATGTTCTATTACATAACTCCTCCGTGATGCATCTCTTGTCCTATAATTTGTTCTCAACCCACAGACTTCGCGATGTAAATATATTGTCGCTAGTTTCGGGCACAATTTGCCTAAATTTGCGACGTGGATAGATTAAACGGTCGTTAATAAAATTGTTGTGGAATTTAGGTTTAATTATCTGTAGATTTTAGTCGTTTCTGCGTGTAGCTTGTGTGGGAGTAATTTGTTTGTTTATCTTGCCTCTGTTGTTAATTGTTTTCTTATTTGTCTTATGTAAAGTTGACCTTGTAAGAAGAATCCTTTACCTCCTTTTTGTATGGGAAATTACCTCTCTCGCTCTGGGCGGAGCGAAAGGGCGTGCCGGACTTTTATTAATTAAAACCAACCTGTGTTCCTTCACTTGCCTTTGCGCCTGGGGCTACTGTATCTCTTTCAAAAACAACCTGCGGCATTCTGCCATACAGGAGTAATTCCTAGTGTGGGGCAACGATTCTTTTTTTTTAAATCTATGGAAGATATACTAAAATATAAAGCTGAAGAGTTTGTTTGATTGTTTGATGGCGCTAATCTCAGGAGCTACTGATCCGATTTGAAAAATTCTTTTTACGCTGGATAGCCCATTAATCCAGAAAGGCTTTAAGCTATATAACATCAAGTTGTGACCAATAGGAGCAGGCCATAATATGTTCAAATTACTAAATCCATTACTACTTAATAAGTCGTGGTGGCCTAGTGGTTAAAACACCAGCCCTCAAGTATGAGTGCGCGGGTTCGATCCATGTCAGGCAAGTACCAATGTAACTTTTCTAAAGTTATATGTACTTTCTAAGTATATTTTGGAGACTAATGACTGAAGGTGAAGGAAAACATCATGAGGAAACCTGGACTTTAAGTCTGAAATCGCCAACCCGCATTGTGCAAGCATGGTGATTACGCTCAATTCTTCTCTGTATGAGAGGAGACCTGTGCCCAGCAGTGGGATGATAAAAAAGGTTGATGATGATGATGATGATGACTAAATCCACGCGAACGAAGTCGCTGGCGGCCGCTAGTACTAATATATAAAGCTGAAGAGTTTGTTTGAACGCGCTAATCTCAGGGAGTACTGGTCCGATTTGAAAAATTCTTTTAGCGTTGAATAGACTATTAATCCAGGAAGGCTTTGGCCTCGCTCAACTGCCGTCTTCCTTCCTATTTACTAAGTTTTTTTAAGGGAATAGGCTTAATTAACTAGCGCGCTTTACCATCAACGATTGCATTACTGCTTACCATCAAGCGGGATTGCAGTCAAGCAATAGTTTACAACGATAAAAAAAAATGTTAGATTATAAATACTGTAACCAAAAAGTTTGTTTGTGTTCTGACCTGTCCGCTTTAGAGTGTTTTAATGGATATTTACATTCCTATAATTTACGAACCATCATTGGTTAAAAATATCTCTCTCTTGTATCGTTTTTGAGAATGTAGATCTCGAATATTGCGTAGTAGACTAATCCCTGTGGACATAACCGTCGCAGATAAAAGTACCTTTCCAATATGAATATATTTATGTGCCCAGATTTCTAATAATAAATGACACCATTTTTTGAGGAAAACTATTTGTTTTTGTTTATAGAAACCGAGTATAATATTGAATTTTTAAGTGAAAATAAAAGAAATGGTGCTTAATAATCCTGGTATATGTATCTGCACTAATAGATAAAGCTGAAGAGTTTGTTTGTTTCTTTGTTTGAACGCGCTAATCTCAGGAACTACTGGTCCAATTAGAAATTTCTTTTAGCATTGGATAGCCCGTTAATCCAGGAAGGCTAGGCTATATAACATCACGCTGCAGCCAATAGGAGCGGAGCATAACTAACTCCACGCGAACGAAGTCGCTGGCACCCGCTAGTTATAAATAATTGACAACCACAAATCAGCCATTTTTTTTTTTGTTTACGCCTCTCGTCCCTTCTCAAAACGAACCAAGCTAGCACACACCTCTTATTTCAGTCAATTTTTATGGACGAAAGTGGAAAAAATCGTTTTTGTTTATTATTTGTGTGTGAATTTCTTATTATCAATAGAAATGTATCGTCATGCGGAGGACGGGCCTGAGCAGTTGTGTTGCGACGTGTGCCGGGTACGATGCGCCAAATGTTGTTGTGTCGAGAGTTTGGTCGTGGAGGGTCTCCAGATCAATCTCCCTCTGGAACACATAATGTACCTAAGTAGTGTGTATAATAACGTAAAATAATAATATAAAATATGATGACAAAGTGGGAAAAAAGCAACCCAAAAAAGAGAGCTAAGCCGCAAAACAGGCCTCAGTGGAAAAAGAACTAGCAGTAAATAATAAAAATGACTAACAAGTTTTCTTGCCACGCAAGAAGAGTAGGGTCGGCAACGCTCTGTGATGACGGGTGTATCTATAAAAAAAAATCTCCCTCTCCCGCAGCATCGTTGGCCGTGTTGTTGGGTTTAACATAGCATCACCTCGCTCAACTGCCGCTTCTTCCTATTCATTCAGTTTTTTTTTTAGTAAATAGGCTCTTAATAAACTAGCGCTGCTTACCATCAGGCGGGATTGCGGTCAAGCACTAATTTACAATTATAAAAAACACCTGATACTTACATAAAAAAAAATGTTTTAATATATTTAACGGCGCGTGACTGGTTAATTTTGAATTAAGTGATTTGTTTTGCATCGATTTTTTGAAGTCGATTAATTTGTCGGTATTCGGATAAATTATGATTTTTATTAAGAGCGGGTAACACCATGGAGCGAACGGTAACATCGACTGGAGTTGCGGTTGACATAGCGAACGACCATTAGCGCGGGCAGTCTTTGCTTAAGCTTCGATCGAGTGTATTGGTCATACTCAAACCTAGTGGCTCTTATCTGTTTTAATCTGAGATTATCATTGTAATTCCTTAATATTAAAGTGATCTAAGTGTCTGCACAGTTAAAATAAGAATCGAACACCACAACACAGTTATTGTTCAACGTTTTCTCGAAATACCGCCCACGATGGATGCTTGTGGGATGAGAAGACACCTCAACTATCTGGAACTTCGGCCCTGCTTCCTGACTTTTCCCCCAAAATATTTATAGAATAATAAAAATAAGCTTATTGTAAAAAAATCAGGTACTCTACTGAAGCGTCTTTGTAAGGAGGCCCTCGTACGGTTAGCAACCTTTTAGTAATTTGGGTCATGTCTATTAACTGTCCCTTTTGATAACTTCATTTTTCTCTCTATATTTGTTTGGTGGTAATTGTAAATCTACGTGGTTGTTATTTCCATTCAATAGGTGCCTACTATTTTTGTTACCTCGTATGACCTATTCATCATCATCATTATCATTTCAGCTGAAAGATGTCCACTGTTGGACATAGGCCTCCCCCAAGGATCTCCATGATAACCGGTACTACGTCTTCTGCATCCAGCGTTTTTCCGCGACCTTAACCAGGTCGTCAGTCCACCTTGTCAGGGGCCTACCCACGCTGCGTCTTCCGGTTCGTGTTTGACACTAGAAAATCCGTCGGCCCCATCGGGCATTGGTTCTACGGGCAATGTGTCCGGCCCACTGCCACTTAAGTGTTGCAATTTTTCGGGATATGTTAGTTACTCTCGTTCTTCTGCGGATCTCCTCATTTCTGATTTGAACCTATTGTGTCAATTGTCACCGCCACAATAGTATCAGTTTAACGTCAATATACTACTACTATACTACGATACACTTACGGAAATAATCGTTAATCTTCTTACTTACTGTGATATACTTGACACTTTGTGAGTTTTTTTTTTATAAATTATAAACCAGCGCTTGACTGCAATCCCGCCTGATGGTAAGCAGTGATGCGATCATTGATGGTAAAGCGCGCTAGTTTATTAAGAGCCTATTCACTCTAGCCTTGAATACACTCAAATTGTAGTGTGACGGAAACACCGTTACTGGCAAATTGTTCCAGTCCCTCGATGTACGCGGTTTAAAAGAGGAAGTGAAACGCTTCGTCCGGATCGCAGTGGTGTCAACAACGTAAGGGTAGAAACTCGCCGTACGACGGGTCGACGACGACGACGATGGGACGGGAACGGAGATGGGGGAATTAAATCATGCAATTTCCTTGCACACTCACCAGAATGCATCCTATAGAAGACCGAAAGGCTGGCTACTCTACGCCTGTGCTCCAGGCTTTGGAGACCGTTTCGAGTTAAGTCTAAGTCGCCAATCAGAGCTTGACAGAACGCGCCATCAAAAAGCAGCTATCATATATTTTCAGCGGCAGCCGTCGCTGAAACAACACACTTCCACCATCTTCATTTCAAGAATACTTCAAAACTACTTACTTCTGCTACTACTTTTTTCTAAAAAAATTAAATTAGAACGTTTTTAATTTACTCCTAAATACAAATAATGATATTTTTTAATCTACCAAAGTTATTTTTTCTTTATTTTCTAGTCATTTCTGGCACTTGCCTGCTGCTACTACGGCGCTTATTCAGTCGCTTGGCACTGACCAAGCAGAAAAACATGTTTAGGTTAGGTCAAAGTAATAATGCAATCATTATTTTGACCTAACCTACACATTGTTTATTTAGATAACTAATGTAATAGAACTTACATAGTGTACAGTGTGTAAACTTATATAGTGTCGACCTCAGCGGCGCAGCGGTCAACACGCCTGCTTGCGACGTGGAGGCCCCGGGTTCGATCCCCGGTCAGGTCATGATGGAAATGGGTATGCAGATGACAGCACAGTTGTGGAGAGATACCTGCCGGAAGCTCGGGCTAGTAAGGAATCAATCCGGTCCGAAAGAGAGGCTTTGATAGAGCGTACGAGTGCTGCACTACAGGCAGTCTCCGAATGGGGCAAAGCCAATCTTGTAGCATTCAATGCCGCCAAAACACAGGCGTGTCTTTTCACCGCCAAAAGGAGTCCGTTCACCTTGGCTCCTACTTTTCAGAATGTATCCTTGGAGTGCACCGACCGCCTTCAGCTTTTGGGAGTTGAGATTTCCTCGAACCTAAACTTTGGGCGGTTCATTGAGTCCAAGGCCAAGGTGGCTACCAGAAAACTTGGCGTCATCGCGAAGGTCCGGCGGTACTTCACACCGGGGCAGCTTCTAATATTGTACAAAGCACAGGTCCGTTCGTGTGTGGAGTACTGCAGCCACATTTGGGCTGCTGCTGCGAAATATCACCTGGCTACTTTGGATTCAGTGGAGAGGCGTGCGAAGAGGCGTGCGATTGGTGACCCTGATTTAACTCAAGACGGTCTCCAAAGCCTAGAGCGCAGGCCTAGAGTAGCCAGCCTTTCGGTGTTCTATAGGATGCATTTTGGGGAGTGTGCGAGGGAATTGCATGATTTAATTCCCCCATCTCCGTTCCACCATCGGACGACCCGTCGTACGGCGAGTTTCCACCCTTACGTTGTTAACACTACTACGATCCGGACGAGGCGTTTCGCCTCCTCCTTTATACCGCGTACATCAAGGGACTGGAACAACTTGCCGGCCGCGGTGTTTCCGTCACACTTCAAGGCTAGAGTGAATAGGCTCTTAATAAACTAGCACGCTTTACCATCAACGATCGCATCGCTGGTTACCATCAACGATCGCATCGCTGCTTACCATCAGGCGGGATTGCGGTCAAGCGCTGGTTTATAAATAATAATAATAAAAAAATAGATCTTTTCCTGATTGGCCTGGGTCTTGGATGTTTATTTATATATGTATCTATTATAAATATAGTACCGTTGAGTTAGTATCCCATAACACAAGTCTCGAACTTACTTTGGGGCTAGCTCAATCTGTGTGATTTGTCCGTATAAATAATAAAAAAATAAAAAAAGAACTAAATATTTCGATAACGGATAGCTTCCTAAAAATAATCTATTTTTTTCAATGACGACAAGTCGTTTAATTTATTCCTAACTGTGTCATATTATTAATAGTTAAAACATTTTATTACAAACGTTATTTTATGAGATTAAATGAATAAATAAATAAATTGCTTACAATAATAATGCATCATAAAAAATCGGATAAATATTTTCTTGAGGTAATTATTTAGCCTAATTGTTATTGTATAATGATAACATGACAAATAATATTTTTGTCAACTACAGCTTCAATGACCCCTGTGGAATAGATACCAAAATTTTGCCAATAACACGTGTAACAAATTATAGAAATTATTTGAAAATTTTATTTCACAATAATGGAATCGCCAATGATAGTCGAAAAAGACGGCCGCGTGAACTGTCTACGAGGGAAGTTTGAGGCAAAGTCATGATGTGGCCACTATGCTTGCGATATTTCAATGCTCTTTATGAATTGTTTACTGAATGCACTTTTTGCTACATAAATCACGAGTTTTTAGTTAGTAAACGTCATTATAATACAATAATTCAAAAGTAATTAAAAATAGTTTAATGAAAAATGAGCGTGACACTCATCATAGCTTTCCCGCCAAAAACTCTCAAATGTTTCTGTAAATCGTAGTTTCAAATAAAAAGGGAAATGTAAAATTTTGATCATGAAACGGCCAACACTTTAAACGGTTTTTAATCTATACTAATATATAAAGCTGAAGAGTTTGTTTGTTTGTTTGTGCATAATCTCAGAAACTACTGGTCCGATTTGAAAAATTCTTTTTGCATTGGATAGCGCATTAATCCGGGAAGGCTTTAGGCTATTTAACATCACGCTGCGACCAATAGGAGCGGAGCATAACTAACTCCACGCGAACGAAGTCGCTGGCGGCTGCTAGTAAAACATAAAAGCCTCTTTTATTGTATAATGATGAAATGACAAGTAGTTAGCCAATCATTGCTTTTATTTTTTGGTGAACTGACAGAACATATTGATCTTCAAATACCGAATATTTGGATGGGCATAAAACCATAAGCTAATAAACCTAACCTTCTTTTCGCTGACATTAGTGAACCCTCAAAAGGTCAAGTTAACATGACCATTTTCCACTTGCCATCGCGAATAACGATACTTCGCTACATAAAAACAAATAATGTTCAATAAAGGTCATTTTGTTGAACATTTTATTAGTCGAAACGGTAGGATGTGTCACATAAATTCTTCTTTGACTACCGCATTGCGGAAGTATGTACTTGTCTTCGCTTTTCTGTAAGAATTACGAGAAAAAGTGGTTTGAACTAACTGTTTGTTAAAACCACATTTTAGTTTGGTGTGGTGGTTTGTTTAAGTGACTGTATTCAGTTTGGTCCTGAATTGTATTGTATTTTAATTTTTGTACGAGTTATTGCCCGTCACTGGCATTTTACTCAAAAAAGCATGATTATTGCTGTAGAGTATACTTGAGGGGCAATTTCGGTAAGGACCAGGCCCTGATCGACAACGCGTTGTGTTTCACGCACCTCAAAGAAATGTCGGCACATCGTGACGGGCCCCACGATGACCGATGCCTGGGTCAGGGTTGTGGGTTGGTTTAAAGAGAAATCGTGGCCCTAGTGAACAGGCAAGTGAAAGAATAATGACGGGTTTTAGTCAGTATAAGTCTGACACGTCCTTCCGCTCCGCCCAGAGCGGGAGAAGTCATTTGATGAATTCCCATCCACACAAATAAAGGGATCAAATCTGCAACGAGGTAATCCGGCAGAAAACCAAAGTTCTCGACATAGTTCACAGAATAAGCAAACTAAAGTGGCAATGGCCCGGTCATATTAGCCGTAAAACCGATGACCGTTGGAGTAGGCGTGTTCTAGAGTAGAGACTGCGCATTGGCAAACATAAGGCAGGAAGCCTCAGGTTATGTGGAGCGACGAACTTCGCAGGATGGCTGGTAATAACTGGAAGAGAGTAGCCGAGAATGAGTTGAATGACGTGAAATTGGAGAGGTCTATGTCCAGCGGTGGACTGCTACAGGCTGAGGACGATGATGATGACTGGCATTTCACTCAAAACTTGCATGATTATTATTTTAGAGTATACCTGAGGCGCAATTCTCTTATATTTTTAAGAATGCTCAGTCAGAAGGTCGCGGTAAGTCGATGGATGCGGGCAGCATTAGACCGTTCATTGTGGAAAGCCTTGGGAGAGGCCTTTATCCAGCAGTGGACCTCTATGGGCTGAAGAAGTAGAAGTTTAGAGTCTGATTCTCATAATTTCCTTTCATTTTGACTAGTTTCTCACATTCTTTTGTCGCCAACATAGGACTGCGACTTGGATTTGAACGTTTTAAATTACAAGATGTTTCCATAGGGAACGTGTCTCATAGTCCCGTTCTTTCAATACTTTATGGAAAATTTGAGAAAAATTAGAATGTTTCTCTAGAATTAACCACAGCAAAACAATCAGGATTGGTGCAATTGCCATGCCAATTCTCTTTTCTTTGTTAAGGCCTAAAATAGAGGACGTACATACCTGTCAGCATAAAATGTCATCATCATCATCATCTCAGCGTTTATCCCGGTTGCATCCGCGGCTTTCGCGTTGGAGCCCGAGCCCTTGTCAGCATAAAATGTATTAAACACTAATTTAGATTTCGTAAACTGTTTCATACATCAGTTTTACGTTTTGTCAATAACCGTTACAGATTTGATGGCTTCAAAATAGCTTGGCTAGAGGCACTTTCATTTCCCATGGACATTCGAAACTTACCCATTAAACGATTTCAGAACCATATAAAGGCCAAACTTTGCAAAAAGGGGTATTATAAAATCACAGATTATTTAGAAGACAAAAAAGCTTGGGACTGAGCTGCTCGCTCTGTTAAGCATTGTTATTAAGCAATATGCGTAATTCTATGGTAAATTATAGTAAACATTTTCATTTTTATTGTCTGGACTTGAAAAAAGACGATGATCCCTGAGTTTGTTTCGGCTATTTCTTCTCAGAGGTAGTTAGGAAATGCCGGCTTCATCTAGTTAAAAAAATAAAATAAAAAATAAACATGACGTGTAAAAGTGATCAGTGATCCTACTTGCTTAATAAACGATTTCATTTCATTTTCATTTCATTTCATTTCATTTTGAATAAATGGCTTCAACACCACTGTTTTTTAAGCGGTGTAGGAAAACATCAAGAGCTACATCGTGTCCTATAACCAAGAAAACGAAGATATGTGATATTGTTTTGTTAGTATGCTCCACTGGGTGACGTTATTACGTCCGCGCTGGCTGCCGCTGAAAACCAGCGCTTAAACTTTGTCTTGCATATAAATAAACTAGCTATTGCCCGCAACTCCGACCGCGTGGCCCTCGGTTTATAAGCGCCTTTTAAAATCTTCTTCTTCTTCTTCCTCAGCCTATAGATGTCCTCTGCTGGACAAAGGCCTCCCCCAAGGCTTTCGACGATGACCGGTCTTGTGCTGCCTGCATCCATCGGCTTCCCGCGACCTTCACCAGGTCCCGGACCAGCCAGGCCCGGCCGGCCAGGTCCGGGACCTTTTAAAATAATGGGAGCAATATGTACGCCCGCATTCACTCCCATTTTCGCAAAATTTTTTGTTACTGCTCTGATCCTATTGGTCATAGCGGAATGTTATATAGCCTTTGCCCTTTCTCAGGCTCTAGATTATCTGTGTACCAAATTTCATTACATACGGTTCAGTAGTTTTGGCGTAAAATCCATACAGACAGATAGACAGACAGAGATACTTTCCCATTTATAATATTAAAATGGATAAATAATTCTCAGCGACAGCCATTTTGCGTAGATGAGACGCATATTTCCCTCAAATATTTCTTATTGCGTTTTGGAATTTTTTTGCGTAACTTTTTTTTTCTGTTTTATTTACCAACCCATACTGGGTCCAAGTGGATGGTTACAGTCTACTCCTTGAATTCTACATCTCGCAATCAGAGTTTACCGTGCAACTAGCATACAAGCTCGCGACATCAACCGGCGGGCAAGTGGCCCGCCAGACAACTAGTCTGGTCGGAGGATCCTCCCTTTTCTATGGAGGATAAGTGAGCTTTACACGCTGCTCCTCATACCTCCACATAGTAATAGATTAAGGTGATAATTGCTATTTCACTACATAGTACAAAACAAAGTCGCTTCCCCTGTCCCTATATCCCTATGTATGCTTAAATTTAAAACTACCCAACGGATTTTGATGCGGTTTCTTTTGATAGATAGAGTAATTGAAGAGGAAGGTTTATATTTGTATAATAATGTCCATTAAATAGTGGAGAAATACTGTTATTTTTCAGGTTTTTAATGTGATGTCGTAAATTTTTTTTTCCGCTTACAGTGCAGACGTAGCCTGACCCCTACACGATTTATCAAAATAACATACTTAGTATTTTACACAATGAAAAGGTCCTACAGAAAACTCCGCAATGGATAGCCTATTGCGGAGTTTATGCATTTCTTTTCTTATGGATATTCCACAATAACAGTTTTTGTCATTTACTTTTAAGACAAATAATGGCTAATTTTCGAAACGATTTTAAACAATACAGCAATAATCCTTCTCCAATTAAATACCTTAAATAAATTGCTGATTTATTATAAGGCAAGGGGCCTTATGCACATGATTTGAATGAATATTTTCGAAGAAATCACAGGTTTAAAAGTTTCGGGACGTAGCGCTTGCGGCGGTACCGACCGGCCGGGTCGGCGGGAGCGGTGGGCCGCAATGTTTTAAATAATATGTACACAGTTATACATTGTAGTGTACAGTCACTGTAGTGCAATCGGTATCAGCATTGCACCTATGCGAAGCTGGGGCGGGTCGCTATTTCAACTTCACGATCGATATTGTAGAACAAAGACAGATCTTTGTTCAAAAATCGAATTCAGGAAATTCAATTCGTCGAATTCAGGAATTCTAAAATCAATTTTTTGCCTGCATTGTAACGAAAAACTTCGGTACACCACTAGCGTAGTCCGAATCAGCTCCAATTGGCTCCATACATATACATACATATGTTTAATTAATTTCACCCCCGGCAGGGAGGAATTAATAATTTTAGAGCTTTTGTTCAAGCTGACAACCCCAAAGGGGTGCTTTTATTACCTGGAGCGACGTCAGAAGAAGTTACATTCACTATTGTAGTTTTTATTGCTGTAGAAATGTATGAGATACGTATATTAAAAATACATTGTAGTTCCCTTGTTTTTGAAGAGGCGTTGTTGTTACTTTTTAGCTGATTTATATAAATGCAGAGGATTTATGTTCGTTTGAATGTATCTTTTATCTACATACTAGCTTTCTGCCCGCGGCTTCGCCCGCGTGGAATTCGGTCATATCGCGCTGTTTAGATTTCCCTCGGGGATATTATTTTTTTTTTCAATAAAAGGTAGCCTATGTCCTTTCTCAGGGTCTAAAGATTGTCTGTGCCAAATTTAATCAAAATCGGTAGAGAGGTTTAAGCGGGAAAGCGTAACAGACAGAGTTACTTTCGCATTTATAATATTAGTATGGATATTCATCGGTATTTTCATGAATTCTGGATCAGTTTTGAAAAAGCTTGCATGGTGTTCCCATATACATTTTATTGATTTGGTTTGAGTAAGTGATAATTTTTGTACTTGCGGCGGCTCGTGGTTTTATCCGCTTAAGGTCCAATCCCGTAGGAATATTGAAATAAAAGTATCCTTTAGTATAGGTAGTAACAATGTCGTGATTGAATTTCAATGAGATAGTCCGAATATAATAATGTGCCATGTACACACTGTCCGTTATACACTTAGATAAATTAATAAATATTTGGTCTATTATTAAATGAGAATCATCAGAGAATGAGCAGCGGTGGCCTTATGGTATAGGCTATTTGACAGTATGAATATTTTTGTGATTATTTGCTTTAAAAGCATAAAATGAGGGTTTTTATGTCATTTACATGAGTTTTAATGAAAACAATAACAATTAATATATCCAAAAACACTAAAATATGTTTGGCATTTTGTTTCTCGCGCCACATATTGTGAAACGATCCGGGTTGGCTAATGCCACGATGACGTCATACGCTCATAAGCACTTGTTGTCGTTTTATGTGTTCTCAGGTGTTTAGCGTTTTTGGAAGATTTTTAACGATATTTGGAACGATTTGGGGTATTTTTTTGTTTTCTGACTGACAAATAATAGATAAATACAAACACCACTGCGGAACCGAAAATCGTCTATAATTTTGTGACGTCACTTACAAAGCGCCACGCCATATTGCTGAATAAAGCGTTTCGGCGGCTTATTTGAATTTTGAATTTTTATTTGCATGTTTCTTAACAAATACGTATTTAAAATAAAAATAAAACTTTTGGTGAACTTCTTAACCGCAACCAAGTAATTCAAGATAGAAATTATAAATCTGTCAAATAGCCTATTGGCCACGATTTACAAATCGTAGTCGTAGGTTAGAACGCTGCTTTACTTTGTGTCAATTATTCTCCTCACTTAATAACCTCACCGTACGACGGGTCGTCCGATTGTGGAACGGAGATGGGGGAATTAAAACATGCAATTCCCTCGCACACTCCCCAAAATGCATCCTATAGAACACCGAAAGGCGGGCTACTCTACGCCTGTGCTCTAGGCTTTGGAGACCATCTCGAGTTAAGTCAGGGTCACCAATCAGCCTCTTCGCCCGCCTCTCCACTGAATCCAAGGTGGCCAGGTGACACTTAGCAGCACCAGCCCAAATGACATGTAACTGCCAAAGATATGATGTCTCTTCTATTCTATTTTTATTTATGGCAAGTGAAGCCGAAATCGACCAAAAGATATCATCATCATCATTTCAGCCGAAAGACGTCCACTGCTGGACCTCCGCCAAGGTTCTCCACGACGACCGGTCCTGCGCCTCCCGCATCCAGTGGTTTCCCGCGACCTTCACCAGGTCGTCGGTCGTCTAAAAGATATGATCTCATTCATTTATTTACTCGTTTTATATTAAGTTCCAGCCAGCCAACTTCTAAGAGCTTAAAATGACTTAATGACATAATATTTGAAGTTTGCGACTTTTTTAGCGCTAGATTGATTTTAGTAATATAAGCGTATAATTGCTATGAGAGCCGAATGGGTGTTCTTTCGTTTAGAAGTCAAGCTTACAATTAGATGCAAATCCATTCAAATACAAATCTAATAAATTCAAACTAAATTCCAATCTGCAAAGAGGATTTCGTTGCCAAAGCCCGATATTAATACTGACCATCTGAAATAATCCCTGTAGAAACAAAAAACAAAAAAATAAAAATGAAACTGACTGGAACCGATATTGTTGAAAGGTAAAACTTTTGGCTGGGGCCTTGTATTGTGGGTACAACTTTTTAATTGCTGTTATTGTAACATTTTGTTCGAAAAAAATTATAGTATCTGTGGTGTAACTTTTAAATTAATTTGCGATACGATTTTGGCGTTCGGTTCTGGGAGTTTGAAATTGGTAAAAGATTGTCTTTTGTGTTGACTTATGTATTGTACTTATTTACAGAATGAAATAATGTACATTTATATGCGGCAAACTCATCAACTCGCTCATCACTCATAATCCCGGTTGCATACGTGACTTTCTACAATTACTGCCTATGTTTGTTTTCCTACAATTACTCCTCCATTTCGCACAATCTCTGACATCCCGTGGTGTGAGATTGTTGGCACGCATGTCATCTCTTACAACGTCAAGCCAGCACTTATTTGGTCTACCTCACTCGGCCGGCGGAGGCGCCATGGCAAGACATTTGTTACCCACGTTACAATTTCAGTAAAAAGAAAATACACAAAGGAAAAAGTATATAAGTTAAGGGATAAACATGTATCTGCTGTTGTCGCGACTTGTTTGAAAAAGATGTGGCTCCTGGTGCACAGGCAAATAAAGGAATATCGGTGGATTATTTTCAGTAAAAGAGAGTGGAGTGTGAAAGAGTGGGAGCAGTTATCAGATGATTCCTCATGTAAAAGAAAAAAAGCGTGAGGCGCTTTGTGTCATAATTTTAGTATATTAAGCGCCTCACGCTTTTTTAAAAATTAATTTTAACTTTTTAGTTTGATATTTATTAAATGAATGTTTTTTTAGTTTACTTTTTAGTTCGAAATTCTATAAAAAAAAAAAAACGAACGGAAAAAACCCTATAGGTACAGGGGGTTGCGAGAACGAATATTACTTCCGCAACCCCCGTTTGGTGCCAGGTGCTGTGAGGGCCTCCTCGCGTTAGGTTTAGTAGTGAGGTGTATGTCTCCCCCCGTAACGTCTTAGAGTGGCGCGCGTGGGACACTTCGCGTCGCCACCTCAGGTCCTGATGTTTGGGAGGCGATAGATGTCCCCAAGTCTGTCGCCCCTGGACCCAGACCTCTAATAGCCTAGCTAAACCTTCGACCGTCCCGTGTAGCCGTTATTATGAAGTTTTACTCCTAATTAATGTAATCCAGCTTATAGTAATTACCATATTTTCCAATAGTTTGATACAGAAAATCCCAATTTCAATATCTAACAAAGCTCAAAGAACTTCAATCAACGAAATGCCCAACTAAGTCATTTCTGTCTAAAACAATTTCCGATCAAAGCCACCCACTTTGAGGATTATTCTCTAAAGATAGAATATAAGGTTAACGTTTTGAATAAATATTTCATCGTCATTATAATCACACAATCAGAAGCATTTTCTGAATAAGAAAAAAAAAACGGGTAAGCGCGAGTCGAGTTCGCAAAGGAAGGATTTCGTACTATCGTACCATTTCTATATATTTGACACTACATTTTACTTTTATACCTATACATATACAATATGTTAAGAAAACCCTGTCCGACCCGTGAAGGTATTGTTAGGTATCGATAACTGATTCTACTAATGCCTACAAAACCTGTCTAAACTTAAAAAAAAAATTCCCCCTAAAAATAAATAACTTAAATAAAATAAATAGGTAATTTCATTGCAACACAGGCACAGTTCATAACCTCAGTTGACCTCATGCATGTAGGTATAGGTAATTTATTCACGTTTATCGAGTCTCGAAAGAAATAATGATACTTAGGCAGCTCGTGAAAAGAACTTTTTTTTTAAGTAGGAAGGTCGTCTGACTCTCCAAATGTATCATTTCATTCGATGAGCATATTGGCTGTGGCGGAGATTTTGTTCCAATTTCGTTCACTAATAACGATACAGACCCAGCTGGCACCTCCGCACGAGATTAGCACGGACATGCACACAAATAAAAATCAAGTGGTGTCAAATCCGCGCTGGCCACAGTTGGTCCACCCTCAAACAATCCACTGCTCGCCGAATTGATAATGGAGGTTCTCACGTACAGGACAAAGATATGGTGACGCACCGTCATACTGGAACCACATTGACCACATTGACCACAATCACCTGATCACAAAACAGCAGTTGCTACCTTCCATCAGCATGTTACATTACTCTACATTAGGAAACGACATGATCACACAATACACGAATAGTCTTCACTAGAGCGATGTTTACGCCCAACTGATAATTTAAACTAAAAATGATTTTTATTTTTTAGAATTGTACCTACGGGGCTGGCCTCGCGGCATCCTTTGAGTAAAAAGGGATGTGTAAGTAATCAAAATATTGATTTTCGATGGAAACAATTTACTCGTCTATTTTTGTTATCGATTTAGTATTGTATTGCGGCCGTTGGTGGTTATTCCAACCCACCTACATCCCTCCAGAATCCTATTACGTCTCTTGGCTTGTTGGGAACATCTGTGTAGGATCTTGGTGCTCCTATAGTTTTACTTTTAATTTGAGTGACGCGTACACGCACGATTGTCTCATCAGCTTCCATGGAAGCTCTGCACAGAGGGCTGTCCGTTATGCCTATTGTATGGAAATGTTTATTTAGCGAGCAGTGACTTGTGATGATACCCGTCATCAACCACAGGCCTTTCCAATTCAGGTGTAACAGTCTTTTGCTTACCCTGTCATCCAGGGATGGCATAGCTTCCTTCGAATGCCTACAGTCCGGTGACGAGGACCACCAAATCTCAGTTTGTGTGAAGTATACTTCTGTAGCCATCTGCAGTTTTGAATAAAAGGGATAGGCACTGTTTTCTCCGATTCGCTGACCGACGCGCTAGATGCTCTTTTAGCCAGCTCGGCAGTGAACCGCTGTGTCCCTTTATCCATTGTAGTATCACTGTGTTGTGGTCTGGACCTGTTCAAGTGAGTCGTGGCATTCAAGTACAAAGCCTAAATTGGAGGATTGAAGCGCTATCAGCGAGTATGCGGACACGACTGGCCACAACTCAGGAGATTAAAAAATAAAAAAGCCAGGAGGCTTTTATGGCTTGGGCCGCCAGTGTTTAGCATCAATGGAGGTCAAGAGTATCATAATATGTTTATGTGTACCTCTGACTGCCCGTGACGTCACACTAGGCCCTACTCGAATATTAGCGCTGCGACATTTACTTTTTTAAATGCAGAAGCTGCGTTATGCCGAAATAGGAGGCTTTTGGCCTTCTGCGGGACTTGCTGTTTTTTGTTAGCTTTTTTATTCAAATTCAAATTAAAAAAATTTATTTCGGATTAAAAAACATCCATATAGTGTTAGTACAAATAAAGCTTAGCCTAATGTTAGTAAAGAATTAACTAAAGTGGGTCTGGACTCCTATCCACCTACGTAAGAGGGGCGAGTCCCACCGATCCGAAAACACATTCGGGATGCCAATGGAGGAGGAGCGTAAGCGCGCCATCATGGAAGCACAACGCTTCCGCATGATCGCGGCGAACCCGTCGACCCTCGCCTCCGCGAACATCCCTGACGCGTTACAGCGCCACGGCAACCCCAAGAGCATCCTGAATACGTTATTATACTGTACGCGCAGGTTGCTGTATGCCCGCTGGGTATACGTGGTCCACAGGCTGTACGTGTAAAATGACTGGCAGAAGGCCTTAAAAAGCGTTATCTTAAGAGCCTTAGAATCGCCTGTCTTATTCTTTATTACTGGCACAACGATCGTTTTAGTAAGTTGGGCAGGTAAGTAACTATGACTCAGACAAAGGTTAAAAACATAGCCAGCACTCGCGGTAAGTGTACCCCAGCGTGTTTAAGATGTTCAACACTGAGGCCGTCGTGACCGGGAGACTTAGACTTTATACATAATTTGTTTTTATTTTTCTTTGTTCTTAATTTAGTTTAGTTTTATGGTCTTCCTGTATGATACTGGCACAATTAATCATTTTTCTATCAGTTTGACCATGACCGTGACAAATTATAAGCCGGGGCCACTGGGTCACGGGTACGCGGAACCCTATAAAGCCAAGAATTTTTCTTGAATACCGGCGCCATTTTTTACAGGTCTTTGAAAGAAAATTATCAGTAATGAGACGTTCAAAGTAACCAAGAATTTATATTTAAAAGGCTTCATCATAATACTTTTGGTGCTTAATTGTACGATTTGTTGATTAGAAGATTGGAAGGAGCAAAAAATAATTGTTTCGCCGCCTAATCGCTAGAAATATGTAAAAGATAAAAAAATAATTTTCTTTGAGCTTTTAAGGAGGGATCAGTGTAAAGTAAACCACGGTCAGTACTATACAAAAAGATTGTGCTGACGGAAGAATAGACAAAATTTCAGATGGATGAATGATTAAAAACGCCACTTCCCATGACTAACAGCTCTTCCGATCCAGGGCCAAAGTAGACCATCGCTTATTTGTATTCCCTGTTACTAACAGAGACTTTTTTAGCGTCAGTCTGTCAACTAACAACCCTTATGGGCTCTTAGTTAACTAAGGAACCTATAAGGGTTCCTAGTTTGATAGACTGACAGACTAGGTGAAACTATGAAGGTCATAGCAGACTTAAATGACTCTGCTCCCTCACCGCCGTCAGCGAGCTTAACGCCGTCAGGCTGCTCGGTAGTTGACGCCTCGCTGCCGACCGCTCGTTGTAGCCGAGCGGTCGGCGCAGCATCCGCGCGCCATCACGGTAGACAGAATAGTAAAACATCTTCATACAAACGAACTGCTCTCGGTTTGAATGTTTGCGTGCGCGCCGTGCGCCGTGTCGGTACGCGATTTCACTCACACGCTGGCATAATATAGCTTGGAAATAACATGGGGCACTACGGGCTGTGCCGCGTGACTCACAGACACGCGCACACCCGCGTAAATTACATGACCGCTCGCGTTCGTCAACTCTCGCCGGCCACTTACTATAATATTAATTATTACGAGTATCATGACTTCAAAAGGGGGAAAAAGATATTGTAGTGTTTTCGGGTGCCTCAATAACGATTTCGTAAACCCGGACTTATCATTCTTCATACTTCCTACTGAACCAAAAATGTAAGTACCTACTTATGCCTTACTTAAATCTTATTAGAAAATGTGATATGTATTGTTTGTTTCACAGTTTATTTGCTTTGTTATGAGCGTACCCGAGTCGCATTTTTTCATATAAGTGTATTCCCAGATTTACTTCCTGAATACCATGTTTAAAGTTAAGCTTATTTTAAGAAGCCCAGTTTTACTATAAAACGGGTTTAAATACGAAATATAGTTTAAGTAAACGTATTTGTCGCGTATAGTGTAATAAGGGCAATTTCACAATAATCAGTATTGCAAATTACTATTTTTTTTATGTCTTATGTGTTATTTGATCCAAATATGGCGTCTTAATTATAATATTAAGTTAATAAAATTATAGTAAAATGTGACCGACTGACGCGTAGAATTTTATTTATAACATTATAACCTTTAATCACTCCGACGCGCGCGTCGACAACAGCAACGCGAGGTGCACGCGAGTGTAGACTCCGCCTTTGCTGCATTTGAGCTACCTGATGCAATCCGATTATATAATCAATCATTACACAGTACCCATATAAACAATAATTAAAATTGTATCTCAGTGACTAATGAGGCTAAAAAGTTTTGCGGTTTTATTAAAGTAAGGTATCATGTGTTAAATATTCGCTACCCATACATAATCTTAGCTTTACTAATGTCTACTTTTTCATAAAAACTATTTATTGTTTACTTTCTCATGTTTTATATCATTTAAGCATTCGTTGTAATCTTGTGAATATTATTGTGTTGTAGTGACAACCCTGGGGTTCAGCGCAAGAGCAGGCAAATAATTCTGCGGGCGGCCTTAGAAAATCTACTGTTCTGTTTACTGTGGCGCCGTCGCCGCTGATCAACCCAAAATCTTCGTCTATTCTTGCATTTTTCTCTTCATCCTCAAGTGCAATAGCAGTAATTGCTACTTCGCGCATTGTGAATCGGGACATTGTAAAAAAGACGAGTTGCTTCAATAGAAAACGATCGGGAACTGTGTCAATCGCGAAAAGCTAGAGCTTTCGACGGGTGGACAGCTGGGCATCTGCTACCAGTCTCCGTGTGGATTGCTGGGTGCCTGCTAGCTGTCGCCGCGTGGACTGCGAGCAGTCGTCTTAGTTTAGGGCGCTGTTGAGTGGGAACAGTGTTGGAGCAGAATCATTTAAGTGTGTGTGAGCATTAACTATCCTAATAATCTATCCAGGCATTTCCATTTCCCATCCTTGTTGCGTCAACGACGATTTAAATAAGCGCGGGCTTCTCTTGGCTCGTGCTGGTGGCGCCCTCTCTCAAGAGTGCCAAGAAAAAGAACAAAAAATAAGTATGGCGGACTCAGCGCATACGACGCCGCGTGTATTCTAAATAATTCCGAATATCTGACTTTCTAAGGGCTTCACTGGCCAAATAAACCCTCAGTTTCCATATTGGTGGTGTGTCTGTGCTTGACGAGTGTAGGCAGTGAACAAGCAGCATCAAGTCCACATAAAGAAGATAGCTGACCGGCCGGCGCCAGCCCCGTCGTTGGCGATTCCTCTTTTCCTGTTCTGTTGGATCCAGGTTAGTGCTTTGCATGTTTGTTTTCCCTGCTTTGAGATCCTGGGGTTGATAGAAGAATGCAGTGACCCTTCCAGAAAGCATCAACATTAATTATGGTGCCTCCTGTGAGGAATCTTCCTCGCGTAGTTATTTCAAAAATACCTACTATCGGAAATTAAATCTTTCCATTCTCGTTATTACGTTAAATACGTAATCCCAATTATAATTTATTTGTATACTTACCTACTTAAGGCAATTTCAATTGGCCTTTCAAGTTCTAAGTGTCTAAATAAAACCTAGGTCATTCCATGATACCTAGTTATTGTTTCCTATTTGAGACCGATTGACTATTCAATCGTACATTCATACCTCGTTAATTCCCTTGTAATAAGCTGCATTTATTTGTATTCAATAACAAATTGCATAAATTACTTTTAAAAACGTGAGTTCGAAGTTTCTCGAATTTAGTACCGAGGTACCTACACTCGTAGTACTTGTCTCCGGCGGGAGACGGATTAGCTTTGAACTACCTCAAAGTCAAAACTTATATTCTAACAAATAACTTTAAGACGTGTGTGCTTGTATTTCATTTGCGTAATTTTGTATGACTCCGCGTATCGAAAGGGAGTTGCTACGTTTACGTTACGTCGTTACGTCAGTCAATACGTTCGCGCGTGCATTGCTGCCTACCTACCGGCTTACGCTTTTTCCGTTTTACCTACTTTTATAACTTTTATCCTTTTGAGCGTGCGGATATCGTATACCAAGTGAACTATGAGCGAAGCGGAATTAATAACCGCTATTAAAAGGCGGGAATATGAGTTTAAAAGTATGCAGATACTTTACGATTTAGCCAGAACAGTTAAAGAAACTAAAACTAAATTTGCAGCTTTTCGAGCTAGGTACAAAAAGATTGACGAGATTCGTAATAGATTTTTGGAATGCAACGATGATGTTAACCAGTTGCAATTAAAGCTTAACCCGTCGTTTGTTATCGATCATAAAGTGTTACTGTCATTCGATGAGTTGTATTACTGTGTTATTGAGTTTGCGGATTCTCTCGATGCGAGCGCCGGTAGCGGCTGTCGCTCGGAATTAGGTCAAGGTCACGTGCGTTCGCAAGTGAAGTTGCCTAAGCTGGAACTTCCAAAGTTTGATGGTAATATAGAAAAGTGGCAAACATTTAAAGATAGTTATACAGCCCTTGTTCATAATAATAGTTCATTATCCGACACTGAGAAATTTCACTATTTGCTGTCATGTTTATCTGGTTATGCACTGACATTAGCGAAGGGCGTGCCTGTGACATTGGCAAATTATTCAGTGGTTTTTGCAACTTTACTGGACAGATATGACAACAAGCGTATTCTTGCAACAGCTTATTTAGAAAAAATAATTAAAATTAATCTCATACAAAAACCATCTTTGTCTAACTTATCTGAGTTATCTAACACACTTTATGAATGCGTTAGTGCCTTGCGCGGTTTGTGTATTGATGATTTATGCGAATTTATTTTATTTTACATTGCGTCTAGGCCTTTAGATACAGAAACAAAAAAAAAAGGTTTGAATTACAAAACACTGAAGAAATTCCGAAATTTAATAACTTCATTACTTATTTACAAAATTACATAAAAGTATTAGAAGTTAGCCAACCAGTTAATATTCCATCATCAAATTCTACAAGCAAACAAAATCGGTCAAAATTATGTGTGTAGCATTAAAGGTCACACCTTCGGTTCAATAATACCTCGATTGAGTGACACTCCTCAGTTTGATATTCAATTAGTGGTTCTACATAAAATCACATCCCTGATTCCTTCGGTGTCGTTGCCGACAATCAAGGATAAGTTTACACATCTGGATCTCGCCGACCAGGACTTTGATAAATCCGGTCCGATCGATCTGTTGTTAGGAGTAGACTGTTTTGACCAGATATATACTGGCTCACGTTTCAGTCCAGGCCCGGGCTTTCCATGCGCACTCTCTAGTGTATTCGGCTGGGTGATAAGTGGTCAGTTTCTTCAAAACGTGGTAGCTAAAACTCCGGCTACACCCGTTACGCTCCTCGTCGCGTCTTCTAGTGCGCTCGACGAGATCGTTCAACGGTTTTGGGAGTCCGAGGAGCCGCCGAAATGTAAAATTTCCGGTCCCGAGGATGAAATATGCGAACAAAAATATAAAGAAGGCACGTATCGCACCTCCGATGGGCGTTATGTTGTACCAATTATGCTTAAAGATGATGCTCCAGCCTTAGGAGAATCATATAAACAAGCGTTTAATCGTTTTCTAAATTTGGAAAAAAGACTTGCTAGTCAAAATGAGTTAAAAACTGAATACAAAGAATTTATGCAACAGTACGAGGATCTCGGACATATGCAGCCAGTGCAGTCCTCGTCTACTGACTGTTATATAATTCCCCACCATTGTGTAATCCGACCTGAGAGTACCACGACACGGTTACGAGTGGTCTTCGATGCTAGTAGTCGGACTTCGAGTGACCTGTCACTAAATAATATTGTTCATGTGGGTCCAAAACTTCAAGTAGACATCGTTGATCTAATCACAAAATTCAGAATTCACAAAGTTGTTTTTACTGCGGATATTCGTCGCATGTATAGACAAATATTGATAAGACCGCAAGAAAGATGTTATCAACACGTTCTTTGGCGTAATGACCCAACTGAGGTTTTAAAGGAATACGAACTCAATACCGTTACGTACGGAGTTAGTAGTTCTCCTTACTTAGCCATTCGAACACTTCATCAACTTGCTGAAGACCACGGTGCTGAGTATTCTAGTCGTGCAGCACAGGTTATCCGAGAGGAGACATTTATGGACGATATCACCTCTGGCGGATCTTCTCTCGAAGAAACTATTGCATTAAAAACGATATTATATCGTTACTATCAAAGGCTCAGTTTGAACTACGGAAATGGACCTCTAATGATCCTCGTCTTCTGACAGATATCCCTCAAGAATTCTGTCAAACTTCCAAATCTTTTGATGAATCGGGAAGTGAGTTTGTTAAAATATTGGGCGTTCGTTGGAATCCTGTTAACGATACCTTTTCTTATACGTTCGCTGACTCGTTCGAATGGAAATTCACAAAACGGTCCATACTCTCATTGGTAGCTCGCATTTTTGACCCTCTTGGATGGATTTGTCCTGTCGTTTTTGCCGCTAAATCTTTGCTACAAGATCTATGGCGTTTAAATTTATCATGGGATGAAACTATTCCCCAAAATTTAGTCAAACAATGGCATTTAATAGCTGCAAATTTGTCCGATTTACAAAATATTACTCTCCCGCGTTTAATCATACCTTCAAATCCTATTCAAGTACATTTAGTTGGCTTTTGTGATGGATCTTTGAAAGGTTATGGTTGTTGTGTTTATATCTGTGTAGTTACCAATGAACCCGGTAATGTAACCATGACCAGTTTGTTAATAGGGAAATCGATCGCGACTTCTAGTCCAGTCGATCGCGACTGCTAGTCCAGTCGATCGCGACTGCTAGTCCAGTCGATCGCGACTGCTAGTCCAGTCGATCGCGACTGCTAGTCCAGTCGATCGCGACTACTAGTCCAGTCTCGCGAGTCCAGTCGATCGCGTCCACTGCTAGTCCAGTCGATCGCGACTGCTAGTCCAGTCGATCGCGACTGCTAGTCCAGTCGATCGCGACTGCTAGTCCAGTCGATCGCGACTGCTAGTCCAGTCGATCGCGACTGCTAGTCCAGTCGATCGCGACTGCTAGTCCAGTCGATCGCGACTGCTAGTCCAGTCGATCGCGACTGCTAGTCCAGTCGATCGCGACTGCTAGTCCAGTCGATCGCGACTGCTAGTCCAGTCGATCGCGACTGCTAGTCCAGTCGATCGCGACTGCTAGTCCAGTCGATCGCGACTGCTAGTCCAGTCGATCGCGACTGCTAGTCCAGTCGATCGCGACTACTAGTCCAGTCGATCGCGACTGCTAGTCCAGTCGATCGCGACTGCTAGTCCAGTCGATCTTAAAACTACGCTGTTGATTTATGATTTCAAGTAGTACGTGTGTTTGGTAGATCGCACAAGGTTTCTTTGGTAAACAGTACACCTTAAGTCTACTCAAGTTGGCCACCCCTGTCCTAAACTCTCAAATATTCCCAATCAATCTTGAGCCTTAATGCCTTAGCAATAAAGTTGAAATCTAATAAAGAAATACGATAGATTGTAGTGGCTTGACGTGCTGTCGTCTGTCCCTATTTTACATTCTAATAACACGAAAATTAGCCGTTGTAATAGAAAGTAACAGATCAAGCTGCTACAATAATGCTACTCGATACGGCAGCAATTATATTCAAATGAGCATAAGTACCTACAGATTAATCCAGAAATTTCAAATGGTTTAGCGAATCGCCACATTACCTGGAAATTCAATCCAGCTGGAGCACCGCATTTCGGCGGAATATTTGAAAGTGGTATAAAATCAACAAAGTATCATTTGAAGCGAGTAGTTGGAGCTCAAGTTCTTACTCTAGAAGAATTTTTTACCATATTAGCTAAAATAGAAGCTGTATTAAATTCCCGTCCACTCTGTACTCTATCTACGGATCCTTCAGAGTCTGACGTTCTAACTCCAGGACATTTTCTAACGGGAGGTCCTTTAGTAGCCTTGCCCGAAGAACCGATAAGTGATAATTCGTGTCCTCGATCTCGTTGGATGATGCTTCGGAAAATTACTCAAAGCTTTTGGCGCGTATGGCAACGCGATTATCTTCACACATTGCAACAAAAGAGCAAATGGTTCTTGCCTGAACCAAATATCAAAGTCAATGACATAGTTATAGTTAACGAACCTAATACTCCGCCGATGTTTTGGAAAATGGCTCGTATCGTGCAAGTGCATGCAGGTTCAGACCAGGTAGTTAGAGTCGTTACTCTCCGAACTGCTAACGGAAAGACGTTTCGTAGGCCGGTGGTAAAGGTTTGTCCCTTACCAAATAATGAGTTTATTTTCCTTTTATATACCTAACTAGAGTATAAGTACACACTGTCTTTAGGTTATTTAAAATAAGCCACCAATTATTTACACTTATTAACTAGATTTTTATGCATTTTTCCGGCAGTAGCTCATAGTCCAGCTATTGCTGATTTCACTCTTAATTTTTCGCATTCTTCTTGAAACCCTTGTGGATTTCAGGTGGGGGGAAATGTGTGAGCATTAACTATCCTAATAATCTATCCAGGCATTTCCATTTCCCATCCTTGTTGCGTCAACGACGATTTAAATAAGCGCGGGCTTCTCTTGGCTCGTGCTGGTGGCGACCTCTCTCAAGAGTGCCAAGAAAAAGAACAAAAAAAAGTATGGCGGACTCGTCGCATACGACGCCGCGTGTATTCTAAATAATTCCGAATATCTGACTTTCTAAGGGCTTCACTGGCCAAATAAACCCTCAGTTTCCATATTGGTGGTGTGTCTGTGCTTGACGAGTGTAGGCAGTGAACAAGCAGCATCAAGTCCACATAAAGAAGATAGCTGACCGGCCGGCGCCAGCCCCGTCGTTGGCGATTCCTCTTTTCCTGTCCTGTTGGATCCAGGTTAGTGCTTTGCATGTTTGTTTTCCCTGCTTTGAGATCCTGGGGTTGATAGGAGAATGCAGTGACCCTTCCAGAAAGCATCAACAAAGTGTGCTTGACCTTAAAGTTTCGCCTGGTCTGTCTGTCTGTCCGTCCGTCTGCGGATAATCTCAGTGATTGCTAGCACTAGAAAGCTAAAATTTGGTACCAATATTTATAAATCAATCACGCCGATAAAGTGGTAAGTAAGTGAGAAAAATTTAGGCTATTTATTAGTTAGAACCACTCTTTCTTTTTACTCATGATGATGATGATGATGATGATGAATAGTTGGAACTACTCTTTATTTAGTTATCAACGGCTTTGTGTGCTCGTTTTTAAGATTCCGTACTTATATATCAACTCATTTTGATAAATAACCTATTTTTTAAATCTTATTTAACTCTCAAATGGGGTCACTTATGGCGATGTACGCGAGACTGCGGAACCCTATCAGAGAATTGATTTAACACCATTTATTTTAATATGATTATTTCGAGTGAAATTTGTAAATATTTGAAAGTCGTTACAGATCATCATCTTCTTCTTCTTCTTCAGCTTATAGAGGTCCACTGCTGGACAAAGGCCTCCCCGAAGGCTTTCCACAAAGACCGGTCTTGTACTGCCCGTATATAACGACTTCCCGTAACCTTCACTAGGTTATCGCTCCGCCTTGTTGCGGGCCTCCCTATGCTGCGTCTTCCGGTACGTGGCCGCCACCCCAGAACCAGGTCAACAGTAGCCCGAAAATCTGACAACCGGTCTTAACTGCGGTATCGCATTGCCCAGTAAGTAAGATACCTACTGGTAAAGTGCATTCCGCAGGGTAATTGCGTAATACACTATCAGTAGCAATGAATATCATTTTGATAGTTTAACAATATTCATTGCGTTATTTACGTTGTTGATCAGACGCATTTTTCAAACATTAAGACCAATAGAAATATGCTTCAAACTGATTCCAATTGACAGTAATAGTGTGTTATGCAATTAGAATGCTGGTTGACTGGGTAGGTATTGGACTGATCTATGAGGAAGAATAGACGAAGGGCGGGTGTTTTGAGGAACAGTCTTATAATAGATAGATAGATAGATAGATAGATAACACATTTATTTGATGCAACAACAAAAGACACAATACAGGTAATACAGGAAAAAAAATACATCAAGAAGGGTGATAAACAAATAGTACAAAAAAAGAAATTAAAGAAAAAATAAAAACAAATTCACCCATTATAGACAACACAGACATTTGAACCAATTTCGCACACAAAACGTTGCGGCGTATGTCTCATGGTTGCACCAAATAGGAGTCTAGCTCAGCATGTGCCAGGTAGGATACCTGACGCTGGTATTCTGCTGAATCCCGTTAGTGACGCACGGATGCCAAGAAACGGTAAAAGATGTAAACCAATGAACTTGAACTGTGTGGTGCGTATTATAAATGTGCAAGTACCTACCCACATCAAAACTGCCATCATAAAACGTTTAACTTAATAAATAAACTAAAAATAAAAACTCTGATTTAGTAAATTAGCATAGTGCCTTCCACATCACTTGATTAACACAATATACCTTTTAAGTGATCATAATAGGAGTCGTGCGTGTACGTAATGTAAATACTAGCGGCCACCAGAGACTTCGTTCGCATGGAGTTGGTTATGCTCCGCTCCTATTAGTTCCAGCTTGATGTTATATAGCCTAAAGCCTTCCTGGATGAATGAGCTATCCAATGCAAAAATATATTTTTTAATCGGACTAGCAGTTCCTGAGATTTGCGCGTTCAAACAAACCATCAAACAAACAAACTCTTCAGCTTTATACATATATTAGTAAAGATTAGTATAGATATTTAATTATATTATAATACTAACGTTCATCATTATCAACCTTTTTATAGTCCCACTGCTGGGCACAGGTCTCCTAGAGAGAAGGATTCAGCGTAATCAGCACTCTTGCTGAATGTGGGTTGGCGATTTCAGACTTACACTTTAAGTCTAAGGTTTCCTCAAGATGTATTCCTTCTCCGTGTAATCAGTCATTGGTGTCCATACTTAGAGAAGTTATGTTGGTACTTGCCTGACCTGGAATCGAACCCGCTACTCATACTTGAGAGGGTGGTGTTTTAACCACTAGGTCGCCACGACTTATTGATTGACGTTCAAAAAGTGCTTATTCTGAGCCTAATATGAATAAATGACTGTTGAATCTGAATAGAATCAATTTGTGCTGTATGTATAGAGGGTAGTTTTAGATTTGCTCTTTTTGATATTCGTAGGTAGTAAGGCTATCTTTTGTCTTTGTCTTTCGGTATCTTTTTTATACGCTCCGCTCCTATTGATCGCAGCGTGATGTTATATAGCCTAAAGCCTTCCTGCCCCCTAATCGGCGAACACATATTTGTCAAATGATTGCGACTAGTTGGGATTGGTTGGGATCGTTTGGATCGCCCATTGGTCCGTTCTGTCCAAACGTGGGATCGTTTCCTACTTGTCGTACTACTCGTCGTACTAGTTGTACTACCAACTAGTCGTACTACCAACTAGTCGTAATCATTTGACAAAAATGTGTTCGCCGATTAGGGGGCTGGATTAATGGACTATCCAACGCAAACATAATTTTTCAAATCGGACCAGTAGTTCCTGAGATTAGCGCTTCAAACAAACAATCAAACAAACTCTTCAGATTTATATATTAGTATAGATTAAGAATGGACATGTTTTAATTGTTAGCCCGGTTAGACCGTGTTTCCTAGTCCTGCGGGATAACACAGTGGCGACGAGGATGAGATACACAATTCTATTATTAAAACTTCTTCGTATTCACCTAACACTACACTACAAGTACGTAATCCTATTACCCTAGTGCGGTAATAGTTTGTTCCGAGCTGCATTATTCAAATTGAGAACCGTTCTTAAATTTAGTACTATCGTTATCTGTTATATTTCTTGCTGGCTACAGTTTAATAGCGGTATGTAAGCCTATAAGGAATTTCTATCTGTTATTTGGTCTTGGTTTTTGACATGTTTTAATGACAACTTTTTTTTTTTACATATTATAAACCAGCGCTTGACCGCAATCCTGCCTGATGGTAAGCAGTGACGCAATCGTTGATGGTAAAGCGCACTAGTGTATTAAGAGCCTATTCACTCTAGCCTTGAAGACACTCAAATTGTAGTCCGACGGAAACACCGCCGCTGGCAAATTGTTCCAGTCCCTCGATGTACGCGGTATAAAGGAGGAGGCGAAACGCTTCGTCCGGATCGTAGTGGTGTTAACAACGTAAGGGTGGAAACCAGCCGTACGACGGGTCGTCCGCTGGTGGAACGGAGATGGGGGAATTAAATCATGCAATTCCCTCGCACACTCCCCGAAATGCATCCTATAGAACACCGAAAGGCTGGCTACTCTACGCCTGTGCTCTAGGCTTTGGAGACCAACTCGAAAACAACTTAATTGTCTATGGAATATTTTAATTTCACAGAGCTAAACTAATACATCTCTTCTGTCCCTTTCTTCAAGCAATAGAAAAAATTAGATGCACTTAACTTAAATTTCGTTTAGTTTCTTAACAATGTAATAGACGCAAAGTGTTGGTTACGAGGCTTCATATGATAGCTGTTCAGGGATTTTTTTTTTTAAATGTTGCCCCACACTATGAATTTCTTTTGTATCGTGGGTGTGTTTATATGTATTTTTAACACCCTTGCTCGTAAAGCTGATGTAATTCCACCGGTTTTAAATATGTAAAGCAGGCCATAACAAACGCGTGTGTTATCAAAGCAAATAGTTAAGTTATAGTCCATAACAGCATTATTTTCCATAACAGCATTATTTTCCATTTCAAGTAATTATGGAACTGATCGCCGCCGCACGGCTCGCGCTGCGCGCTCTTCCATATTTGAAATGGCAAATAATAATACTAATGGAGGGAAAGCAACAGTGTGCATTCACAGATTGAGTTTATTTAAAATGAACAAAATATAAAATACTTCTTTTTCTGTTTCCTCGCAAGTGTGTTAAAAAACGTCGTACGATATACGTGCGTATTGGTTATAACATGCTCGGCTCAATTACACCCTCGCCTTCGGCTCGGGCTGAAATTCCGCCTCGCATGTTATAACCATCATTACGCACTAATATCGTAATGTATAAAGTCTTATAAAGTCAAGGTTTTGTCAAGATGTTTTTCTTCACCTTGTAATCAGTCATTGGTGTCCAAGTTATACTTAGAAAGTACATATAACTTTAGAAAAGTTACATTGGTACTTGCCTGACCTGGAATCGAACCCGCGCACTCATACTTGTGAAGCTGGTGTTTTAGCTACTAGGCCACCACCCAAGCAACACGTAACCTATATATTATCTTAAATTATTACATATTTATGCCTTAAAATTATACATACACTTTTAATCGGCATTGACGAGGTTTTACATCTATATAGCGCCATTTATTTCATGCAATAATGCTTAAAAGTCTATAATGGTTTAAAAAAGTAATTGAAAATGCAAAAACTCTTAATTGCATTTTTCGCTACTCTAAATTATGACTTCTTAAACAGCGCTGACACTTGGGCTAAGACTATTAACTTATATCGGTAATTTGAAAATAATAATGCATTATTTATATTATAACAAATGCATATATAATGTCTTAAGTCGTATTTAAAATATTTTAACTTTTAATAAGATTTCAAACTTTATTATTATCTTCGATTGTGTTAATTTAATGCTACTCGTATAGTAGACTTGACTAAACAATAAATATAGCCTTTGCTCCGTTTTCGTTACTGCGTAAAGTTTTGTAACATCTTCAAGTTTCGTAAAGTTATTAATAAAGCATATAGCTCTATTTTGATCGAAATGGAAGTATACTTACTTCTATTAGTAATAAAAAGAAAATAAATTGTATTGGCAAACAGCTATTTTTAAATTTTGCTGTTTACGAGAGGATTTCTTATTACCTACGCGTTAAACATCGACGAAAACAATTGGAAAAAGCTAAAAGAACAGGCGGAGTTAAAAGAAAACTTAAAAAATAATACTTATATTTTATCAAGCGTTTGGACAAACAAAATAACGACGAAATTTTGGATGTTGAGAAACACAAATCGCCGGAAGAGTTATTATGCCTTGTGTGTGCCAATACCAAGTACGAGTCGCGCATCGTTAAGTGGTTCCGTAGCAGAAGAAGTGGCAATAGAAGAAGAGAAATGTGTTGCCAATTTATTGTTTGAAAGTGAGTGAATGTGATAATTAGCGGAACATAAAGAAAAGAAGAATTAATTATTTTTATTTGATAGAAATTTAAATTAATTATTTATTATTTTCCCGGTATTAATTCTGCCGATGTGTATATATTTTAAATTTTAATTTTTCATCTTATTTACTTTATATTACCTGGTTTCAGACTATAGTTCTACTGACGATGAAGAAGTTTGTACGGAATACATGAAAAATTTTATTATGAAAAATAAAATGAGAGAATGGGCGGTTGTCAATAACATAACACAGGATGCTTTCTTTTTTGCATTATCAGTCGTTGCATAAATCGTTGCCGCTAGATTTTCTTCTCGGCCACCGACATCAGTGTCACTCATTTGTATGATGGGACAGCTCTTCATCTGCATCTTCAAATGTTGGGAAACCAGTACGCTTAACTTTACAAGACATAACTGCCCAATCTGTACGAGGTTTAGAATTTTCATTCTTGGCTAGTTTATATTCAATTGGCTTTTTTGGGATATCGCAAATTTCCTTGGTATTCCCAATTACTTGGCACAATAAATAATTTTTTCACTCCTTTTTCTGTAGTTTGCACTATTTTGTATGGCATTATGAATCTGAAAATAATCCAAATATAAATTAAAGTATACAATTTGTTAATAGCTAAGTATATCCTACATGCCTATTACCTACTGTTACATGTTGTACCTACCTACTATTACATACTGACTTATTGTTTTAGAGTTATCAAAATAATGACACGCAACAGAGACTGGGTTACACTGCTCAAGTGCTCAAGCGACTGGTCTGAAACAAGAGTAGCCTTTTCGAAGCGCCCCTCGCCCCGCACCACACGGTGCGCGCGGCAAAAATTATGATTGGGGATTCCCCTGCAAAGTATTCTTCTACCTACTGACTTTAGCGAAATATTCAAATTTAAAACAATTGATTTATCAAAATTATGTAACATGTTTATAAAGTGTTTTCTTTATTTTTAATAACTTGTAGATGATGAGTAAGTAAATAGGTACCTACTTGATAACGTTTTGATCTGATAATTGCAGTACCCTACTTAGCCGTATATTAAACTTTATAAATGATGTGTTATAGAATAATATAAAGATCAGAACGTTTTTACTACGTATAACAAGCTCTTATTGTTTTGTCTGATTATATTACGATTAAGGGTCCGTCCTGTTAATCTGCTCATTTTGATCAATTTTGTTCCATGATTGTGAGAATATGTTACATAATATTAGTAAAATTATGTATGATATGGATAGTACAACTCTTCATCTAGGTGCTAGCTTGACTACTTTTTTCAAGAAACTTCATAATTAGTAGTAAATCTACAATTTCCAATACTCTTTTTTTCAAATTTCACGTTCGAGTGAAGTTTGACCATAGTTTCTGAAGAAACTACAAGCGATTTTGCCCATAAAAAAGTACTATTCACATCAGCATATAACTATCTTGGTGCTAGCTTGACCACTTTTTCGAGTTTATTTCATAATTCAGCCAAAAAAGAAGACAGAAATTAAGAAATTCAAGGGAAAACTGCAGGCAAACAAGTATGTTTTTTCTATAATAAAGCAACTTTTTTTAAAAATTAAAAAATGCCTCATTAATTTTAAGGTATTTTTATAATAGAAACAAACGTTTATTTTCTAAAAAAAAATTTTTTTCATCATGAAAATCAATGTCAAAATCTACTATATTTACGAGCGCGCAAACGCCGCCGGCTCAGTGGTAACACGGCTAGCGCAAAGAGAGGACGTATCACTTTGTGTCGCCAAGAGCTCGCGAGGTTTACGTAGGTTTATGTAAAAAATGTACTGCGACTACCACAACTTGGTCCTTTAATTATTTTTCTTTCTTAGTAATATTATATTAGTTGTGAATTATATTAGGATATTTACGACTTATCCCTTGGATTGCTTTAACTAATTTTTAACCGACTTTAAAAATGAAGGAGTATATTTTTTTTGAGTTCGTAGATTTTTCCATCATTTGTTTTTTTTTTTTTTTATTTTTATATATTATAAACTAGCGCTTGACCGCAATCCTGCCTGATGGTAAGCAGTGACGCAATCGTTGATGGTAAACCAATTTGTGAACCAATTTAAAAATATCTTGGGTTTTTTAGTTCTCTATTAAAGTCAATTCACATAATGCTTTTGTTATACCTAAACTCATTTTTTTTTTTTAAGATAATGGGGCGAAACAAGGGAGCACATTACCAATGTATCAATAAAAGAAAGAGGAATAGAGAGGGAATGGCAAGAGCCAGACAAGTGCTTAAAGAACGTACTTTTAATCAACTGGATACCACTTCGTCATCTACTATGAGTGTCGAAGTTGATGTAGGCACAGTACGTTTCTGCTATCTCATTTTTTTTAATAGCCTACTGTGTCTCCCTCTTCTGGGCAAAGGCCTCCCCTTTTTACTTCCAAACCAACCATAACCTACAACCACCAATACCACAATAACCTACAATTATTTATTAATTTTATTTCACAAGTCTTTCAATCAAATACAGCTTGTTACTGTTTTTTTTATATATTCATATGCTATTTATTGCAGAGTAAAGAAAATAATCCAAAGGAAGTAAGTTATTTATTTAGAAACATACAATTATAGCACTATTACAGAGCATTCCAATTCAGTGCTATAAGTAAGAATAAATTATACAAAACAAAAAAAAAACATTACATACATAAAGTCAGAATAACTATTAAAGAAACATTTATAATATATTTACATTATATACTTAGACTATAATAAACAGGAACAATACCTATATCATTAATTATTATTAGTTGTTTGGCAACAAATTTATTTTCAAGCGATGTCTTTGAAACTGAGTCAAACAAGGTATGTACTGGATGTACTAACTATTTAATGCACATTAAGTAATAATAATTAATTTAATTCACCAGAAACACACATAAGTTTGAATTTTTGTTGTTTCAGCAGTCACCAGTTTCGTTGTTGGTTATAGAAGGACGAAGAGTAGTTGATTTTCAGTATTTTTTATATATAATCGTTGAGGGATTTAGAGAATCTGTGAAAACACATAATTTAGTGTATGCAAAACTTATTGCTGATGGTGACTCAAGTGTGTATAAAAACATATTGGAAAGCAGGCCATATTCAAACGTTACGGTCGAAAAAGTGGAGTGTTCCAATCACTTAATGCGCAATTATAATGGGAAAAATTTAAGTTTGATGAAAGATACGTCCATCCCATTAAACGAACGCAAGCTACTACATTCTGATCGAGTGAACCGATTACGAATTGCTGTGAAAGCAGCAGTAAGATTCCGAGAAACTCAAAATGTTCCATTTACTGAGCAAATCAAAAACTTACAAAAAGACATTATCAACAGCCCACAACATATTTATGGAGACCATTCACAATGTGAAAACTATTACTGCACAGACGAAAAACCAACTTTTGCCTATTGCCCGAAATTGTCGATCCAAGAAAATCTCGTTCAATGCCTCTACGAGACACTTCATTTTCAAATAATAGGAGGCTAATGCCGGCAGCTAGGTCCTGAAGTTCATCTAAGAGATTTCTTTAAGGTATTCTTACGGTTGCTTTAAAATTCTTTGTTAAATAATATTTTAAACATGTTTTTGTTTTATATATCGTTTACCTAAATACTGGAAATCTGTCTAACTGGAGGTATCTATCGTAATCCTAAATGCTGCATCCGGTTAGACTGGAAGCCGGTCCGAACATAGTTGGGAAAAAGGCTAGGCAGATGATTATGATATTGTATATGTAGGTACTTACACTACACTTTAATATTGGTATCCATAAACTAATTATTTAGTTATTGCAAAAACTCAAAAGGAAAATTAATTTATTTATATATACTTACTACAGTAGGTAGGACATAGATATCGACGCTTGAAAGGCAATCATATCTTCTTCTTCTTCTACAGCCTATAGATGTCCACTGCTGGACAAAGGCCTCCCCCACGGCTTTCCACGCTGACCGGTCTTGTGCTGCCCGCATCCATCGGCTTCCCGCGACCTTCACCAGGTCATCGGTCCACCTTGTTGGGGGCCTCCCTACGCTGCGTCTTCCAGTACGTGGCCGCCACTCCAGAACCTTACTGCCCCATCGGCCATCGGTTCTACGAGCAATGTGCCCTGCCCACTGCCACTTAAGTTTAGCGACTCGCAGAGCTATGTCGGTGACTTTGGTTCTTCTGCGGATCTCCTCATTTCTGATTCGATCACGCACAGAAACTCCTAGCGCTCTTTTCATTGCCCTTTGTGTGACTCTGAGCCTTCGTATGAGGCCCATTGTGAGCGACCACGTTTCAGTTCCGTAAGTCATCACTGGCAACACACACTGGTCAAAGACTTTAGTCTTGAGACACTGTTGTATCTTGGACGACGAGAAGATGTAGCGTAGCTTCCCGAACGCTGCCCAACCGAGCTGGATTCACCGAGACACCTCTTTCTCGAAGTATCGATCGGCAATCTTACAGGTGCTGTTTAATAAAGTCTCTGCAACCATATAATGCTTGCAAAGCCCCGGTGCTTCAATGGTGCTTGGTACCCAGACGTTTTATCCTAAACAGGTGCAGTTGACAGCCTCCGTGGCATAGCGGTAGCGGACGCGGCCGCTGCGCAGGGTGGCGCGGGTTCGATCCCCGCACAGTGCAAGTATTTGTATGCATGAATATGAATATTTGCACTGGTCTGGTCGTGCCTCGGAAAGCACGTTAAGCCGTTGGTCCCGGTTGCCATACGAACATCTAGTGGCAGTCGTTACGGGTTGTTGGAGCCCTCAAAAGTCCAACAATTGGTCTAACTGTAATGCTTCGATGTCGCCTTCGGGTTGTGGAGGTCAGACGGCAGTCGCTTCACGGAAAATGTCGAAGTTTAGCCATATCAGCAGTTGGACTGGTAAAGCGGACCCCAGACTCCAAAGCTGAAAAAGGCTTCGGATGCGACTGGGAATAACGCTGGGATGATGATGATGACCTCTTTCTCGAGGTTGAACCTACCTAGTGTCAGTGTGTAAAATTTGAGGTTGCCCGGGTTTTACTCCCTGACAAAAAAAAGAGAAAAGTAGAGGTTCGGCTAATCGGGTGTGAAAATAAAAAAATGATAGTTTGTTGGACTACTATGTTTTAATTACAAGCTTTTATATGTAACAACAGGAAACTATCTTTAACTCTTATTAAATGTAAATAAACAATATAGCTTTATTGTTAACCTCAATAAGGTTGGGTCAATCCTAGCGGCTCCAAGAGTGGTCTGTTGGAGCGTCCAGGTTTCACGCGCAACAGTAGCCTAGCAGATTGCCCACTAACTCTAGCTCAGCTTACTCAGGCTGTGGATTTCATCCACTATGACTACAGAATTATACAAATCCAAAATGGGGAAAATTATATATCAGAAAAGGTCACAAAAGGTCACCACCGGTAATATAATAGTAAATGAGTTTTCTACGGGTACAAGAATGTTATTTAAATTGAGATAAGAGGGTACTTGCGACACATCCTTGGAAGTTCCTGGCCTTCTTTGTCCCTGAAACCATGTGTCCTGCCTCTCCAAACCAACGGGGTTGAAGGTAGAAGAATATGACAAAAATAAAAAAAGACACGCCCAGGTGGCGCTCCAATAGAAAAATTCTCCGCCTGGGAGACCCAGCCACATGCACAGGATTGCTTGGGCCTAGTGCTGCTTGCTGGCTGGTCCACACGGCCGCGATTGTCCCAAAATCAGCACACCGTGTCAGAAGCCTTTATTTTCTTTAAGCCCGTCCAGGCCGTCTGCCCGACGCCCTGCCGGTCAGATCTATCGACATCGAAAAGCCTTTTTTCCGATCGCTACGTGACTCCACAGGTATTTTCGCCTCCTTTTCTTTTGGCTGTCAAGAATCTCTCCGTGCCAAACACCCGAAACCAAATTACCCCTTTGAACGGTGGGAGATTTCCCCGCTTACAAGATTCCAATCTGCAGAAATCCAATGAAAATATAACTTGGTCTACAAAAATCCCTTAATGAAAAAATACGACAATTCATTTTCACAATGAAAGCAGCGACCATTACGTTGTTGATATACAAAAAAAAAACAATGCAATGCAAACATTAAAAAACAATACCCCCCACAAACTTGGGAATTTGACAAAAAACTGTCACACTGAAACGTCAAAACGACAATAAATGTCACAGATAAAGCAAAACAAATAGTAATAGACAATTAGTATCAATAACCATAGACCACAAAAAGGTGCGTTTCCCTATGCTTAGTAAAGGCAAAAAATAATAAATAAAATAAGGAATAATCACAACGTTACACTAGTTGGACTGTTTGTCCCAGGTATACATACTCGTCAACAACTTCGAGTGCAGAGCAACCAACTACAATTGGAGTGGGTGCGACATGAGAGTTCGACATGATCTTCGTCTTATCCATGTTCATTTTTAGACCCACTTGTTGGGAAGCTCTGCTGAGGTCATTGAGCATTTTGCCCAAGTCTTCCAGGGTCTCAGCCATGACCACGATATCATCTGCGAAACGGAGATTAGTGATGTACTCGCCGTTGATGTTGACGCCAAGTCCTTTCCAGTCCAGGAGCTTGAAGACATCTTCCAACGCAGCAGTGAACAATTTAGGAGATATGACATCTCCTTGTCTCACTCCACGCTGCAGTTGGATCGGTTTCGAGTCCTGATCCTGGAGACGGACTGACATGGTGGCGTTTTTGTACAAACACTTTATCACCTCAATGTATCGATGGTCAATTTGGCACCGCTGGAGAGACTGTAGCACCGCCCAAGTCTCAATCGAATCGAAGGCCTTCTCATAGTCCACAAACGCCAGCATAGTGGTTTGTTATACTCCTCGGACTTCTGTATAACTTGCCGCAGCGTATGAATGTGGTCTATGGTGCTAAAGCCTTTTCGGAAGCCTGCTTGTTCGGGAGGCTGGAAGTCGTCGAACCTGCGAGCGAGACGATTCGTGATGACCCTAGAAATCATATCTAAGCGACAAAAGTTCGTAAATTGAGTTATATACACCATTCGAACCGCCAGATTTTTCTGCGTCGTTTGGTGTATAATTGTATATAACTCAATTTACGAATTTTTGTCGCTTAGATATGATTGCCTTTCAAGCGTCGATATATTATCGCGTAATAATTATGTTAACCCTAAAATTTTGTTAATAGATTTTAGATTGTTTAGGGTTTTTAGATTGTTTTTTTTTTTGTTTTCTGTCGACCTCCGTGGCGCAGCGGTCAACACGCCTGCCTGCGACGCGGAGGCCCCGGGTTCGATCCCCGGCCATGTCATGATGAAAAACGATCTTTTCCTGATTGACCTGGGTCTTGAATGTTTATCTATATATGTATTTCTTATAAATATAGTATCGTTGAGTTAGTATCCCATATCACAAGTCTCGAACTTACTTTGGGGCTAGCTCAAGCTGTGTGATTTGTCAGTATATATTTATTTATTTTAGATTTCTAGATAATATTATATTAAAGAAGAATATTAAATTAAACATCAGTTTAATTTAATATTCTATACTACTTATTCTAATATTTCATTTTACCGTATATGTTTTTATTTCTTAAATTGCCTATGTAATAAACTATCATTACACCATATTTTTTTAATTTCAAAATGTATCAATATTCATCTAAATTGTGATAAATATACAATGTGCACTCGTTTCCGACTATTCACAAATCATACTTTATATAATTTAGAATAATATCTTCTAAAGGATCAAAAATGTTTAAGCGTTCACTAAGCTCGATATTTACGCGCGTGTGCGTCTAGCTGCTAGAACGATGCACACAAAGGTAACATCGCAACGATTTTACCTAAACTGTAGCGAGAGAATTTTGTGCACGGACTCTTAACGGCACTATTAAACAATCATTAAATGCTTATAGCATTAATGTTACCTGTCGCCATATTGCCTTACTGTTTACATTTTTTAAGATTGTAGTAAATTTCAATAAATTGCTTTAATTATAATGAATTATGTTCACAAATGCCCTCCAGAGTTATGTATGTGTGTAAAAACCATGTTTAAAGCTAAGATTTAACATAACGTGTTATATCCTAGGTTATGTTTGTGAAAATAAAATGAAAAAAAGGCTTTTCTGAGAAGGCGCGCTTGTTTTTTTACCATAAACATATATATCTTTCTACGGTAAATTGATATTCGCAGATCAATTACAAGTTTACAGCCAAAAGAGAATGAATCAAATTCATACTTACCCATAAAATTATTTTATCACTTCACAATCTGCATTAATTGCACTTGTTTAAATGGATATGTTTAATAGAATGAATTGTAAAATATATATTTGAAAGGAAATAAAAGAGTAAGCACTGTTACAGCATGTCGTTCCGTAATAGTCAGTTTACAAGCTTTATATTAATCGTAATGATGTCGCGAAAAGTGCTATAAGCATAGTGATATGCTGTTTCCCGACTTCACTATTGATATTATACAACAGTTGTATTGCTATTAAACAGCCAAATTAAAGTTTAAAGCTGTATAATTTGGGGCCCAAATTAGACTTATAATAGCTGTACAAAAGAAATACAGCTTATATGCGATATACTTGTAATGCTTTTCTCATGACTTCGTGCTATTATAAGTTTAATAAAATGTTACTTTGTGTTGCTTGGGGCATGACATTACATCGTGTCCATACTATATTATAAGCAATAAAAAAAAAAACGCCTGAAATCAATTTCAGTTCCCGAAAGCCATTACTTGTATATGTATCTATTACACACAATCGCACCCACTTGCATGCATCTTGGATTTCTGACTATTTACCACCAAGACAAAACTATTCATAAACCCAACATGCTAAATAATACAATGTGAGGGAGGTACTTGCGAATATTATCCGCATACGTAATACAGAATTAGTTGTGAAAAGCACCGCATTTATCATTGGTAAGTTAGCGGATTAACATTCGGGAAGTTTTTACTAAAGCTTCTAGGGATGTGACATTATAAATTGTGCTTGCGGATATTAAATCGTATCTGTCGATATAATTATGTGTCATGTTTCATTCTTTTATTTGAAAGGTGCTACACACTTTTTCTGGTATATTCAATTCGCCGGTTTAATTAAACAACAAAGCCGAAGCAACATAATATTCAATTTTCCGTCCGTACCGAATCATGCTGAACCCAAAGATTGCGTTGCCCTTACTTTATTTACTACTAGCTTTCCGCCCGCGGCTTCGCCCGCATGGTGTTCGGTTATATCGCGCATTTTAGATTTCCCGCGGGCACATCAATTTTTTTTTCAATAAAGGTAGCCTTGCAAATCGGTCTCGGTTGCCTTTCTCAGGGTCTAGAGATTGTTTGTGCCAAATTTAATCAAAATCGGGTCAGAGGTTTAAGCGGGAAAGCGTAACAGACAGACAGACAGACAGAGTTACTTTCGCATTTATAACATTAGTATGGATATGAATTTTAACTTTTCTGTGACCAAGATTGTATTTATATTCTGTTATAATAATAATACACAAAGATTTATTCAATATCTATGTAGTAAAGTTTGAAATGTTTATTTTTATTTTTGGAGGAATTACAAGCCTCCAGACTAGAAGATAAATAAGGTAGAAACCGCTATTATTTCCAGTTGGAAGACTAAATAATTATATCAAATACTTTCTAACAACTTATTCTTGTTCATGTTATTGTTGTTTTGGAATTAATTATCTTTTTACAAGATTAAAACTTTAAAGGTTCAACTTTAGTAGGTAATATCCTAAACAGATGATAGGTAATATCCTGAACAGGGAAGCGAGGTCGCCTGAAGATCTCTGGTTAATATTGACAAAAGCCTGCGGATCACCTGCGGGGACAAAAATTTGGCCCGTGTCTTTGTTAGAGGACGTCAAAGAAGTGGCACACAGTATGCTCGCCTTAATGGAATGACGTGCTGCCGTGCGGTCGGTCGTACTTGGTGGTTAACTGGCCAAAGGACAGTGAGTTCTACAGAACCTTCCGTTCTTTCTAGATGGATCCCTATCCATGAGGATTTCCACAAGTCTTGCCGCCAAGCGATTCGTCATGTTCCGGCATGATGTCCGATGAAGTGAACAGATGACGGATCTGAGCAGTTGTCTTGTGATATGTGCCGGGTACGATGCGCCACATGTTGTTGTGTCGGGAGTTTGGTCATGGAGAGTCTCCAGAGTAATCTCTCTCTGGGTTTAACATTGCATCACCTCGCTCAACTGCCGTCTTATATTCGTATACTCGTATTCACTCAGTTATTGATTGAATAGGCTTTTTAAACTAGTGCGTTTTACTATCAACGATTGCATCTCTGCTTACCTTTTGTTTCTATTATTTTAGTTACCTTTATTTTTCATGATTCGACTAAAATGGGTCAGCAAAATCGAGTACTTTATTTTCCCGCCCGACTGTGGCAAATCGTGACGATTCATATCATGTCGACTCAAAGAAGTAAGTAGCATGCCTCACAATTCTCTTTCTTTACACACTTCAACGTAGAATATCCGTAATATCCGAAGCGTGTCCCATCACTAGAAATTAGTGAGGACAAAAGCAAGCTTCGCGAGTTTCGTTAATATTGTTTTCTGAGCCCCTTGCCGTGATAATAGAGCCGTACGGCCAAGGTTTTTGTTGTCACCACGAGGACGAGAGTGACAATTACCTCAGTACATAAGTGTGTTGGTGTTATTTTACAAGCTTTAATTGCGTTGCACGGGTTAGTTTTTTAAAATGGATTTTTGCAAGCATTGCTATTCACTCAGTTTTTTTTAGAGTTGTCAGTTCTATTAATATACTAGCGCGCTTTACTATTAACAATTGCACCACTGCTTACCATTAGGCGAGATTGCGGTCAAGCACTGGTTTCAGAGACTAGTCTCAGAGTCACACAAAGGGCAATGGAAAGAGCTATGCTCTTAGTTTCTCTGCGGGATCGAATCAGAAATATGGAGATCTGCAGAAGAATCCTAGTCACCAACAAAGCTCTTCGAGTCGCTAAACTTAAGTGGCAGTGGGCAGGGCACATTGCTCGTAGAACCGATGGCCAATGGGGCAGTAAGGTTCTGGAGTGGCGGCCACGTACCGAAAAACGCAGCGGAGGGTGGCCCCCGACAAGGTGGACCGATGACCTGATGAAGGTCGCGGGAAGCCCATGGATGCGGGCAGCACAAGACCTGGCTAAACCCAAGACCAAGACCAAGGCTGAAGAAGAACAAGACTAGTTTATAATTATAAAAAAAAGCTATTTATTACCACTTTTGTTTTATCAAACTAAATAGTAAACGCTTCAGGGTAATTTGCCTTGCCCTGATCACATCTTAGATATCAACTATCTAAGATGTGATCAGGGCAAGGCTCGAAGTAAATTATTTACTATGGACATGTGCGCGTGCCTTCTCTTCCCGTCTTTTACTCCGCGTGTCTCGTCGATGTGAAAAAAATCCTCTTTCACTTGTTTTATTCACACTTGTTGTCGCTATACGCGTGTTGATTGAGCGAGTATCACGTAGCCATGGGGTTAGGGTATGATTACCATAAAAAGAGGTGGCACCACATAATGAATGTATATTTGTATGAATATTTTAGAATTATGTATTTACTAGCTGCGCCCCGTGGTTTCATCCGCATAAGTTTCGACGTGTTATTCCTGGTACTGTAGTTTTTGCTTGAAATAATAACAAACATCCATCTCTACTCATATGTACCAGGTCACTCAGAAAGTATTACGATAAGATGTTTTATGTATGAGAAACTGGCTATTTATTTCAAAAATATGATTATTCATAACTACGTACGTTCCAAATTCAAAGATCCCTTTACTTTATTTTTTTACGATTTCAAATGTCGCCCGAAAGAAGACAAATCGTACGATAAACTTTAAATGGCATTCATGGATGAAGGCCCTTCTAAGGCAACCGTGTATCGGTGGTATTATGTATTTAAGCGCTATCGACTAACTTTGGGATATGAAGAAAGCAGTGGTCGCCTTTTGAAGAAAACGTGCTAGCAGTAAAAAAATTAATCCAAGATAATAGACGAATTACATACCAAGAAATTTAGCATAAACTGCAGATTGGATAAGGAAGCCTTCACGAAATTCTGTACGTACATCTTCGATTACAGAGGATCGTTTCACGCTGGCTGCTGCACAATCTCACCGATGCTCAGAAGCAGGCAGGGGTGGAATGGTGCCATGACACATTGGTACAAATTTGAAGCAGGCTTGTCTCGGCGTGTTTACAAAAAGACCCAGAAAAGAAGAGCCAGACGACGGTTGGAGTGTTTTAAAATGAATCAACGCCTACAAAAGTGAAGCGATCTAGAAGCGGGGGTAAGATCTCTTCTCATCGCGAGCTTTTTCAATTTGACTGGCGACTTGGTATCAATTCCTTTACGAAACCAAAGAAGCATTAACGCTGAATGGTGTACTACCAAAAGCTTGACAGAAATTTTCTCTACTTTGAGCACAGGTTACTGCTTCACCACGACAATGCGCCCGCCCACACCGCTATCAAAACGAGAGACTTCCTGGACAGTACACCGGTCAAACTCCTGGGTCGCCCTCCTTACAGCCCTGACCTAGCATCGTATGACTTCTTCTTATTCCCAAAAATAAAAGATCAGCTCAAAAGGATACAATTTTCGTCGCCTGATGATGCGCTGTCGCCTGTCAGCGTTCGAGCAAGCTGTTAACGAGGTGTCTGCGGCGGACTGGAAAAAGTGTTTTAAAAACTGGTTCTGATGTATGAAACTTTGTACTGAGGCTGGTGGAGAGTACTATGAAAAGATGACATAAAAATATATGTACCTATCTAACATTTTTTTTTATTATCGCAAAACTTTCTGAGTCTGCCACGTATACATAATATTTATATGAGTATGGATTGATGTTTATTTATACGTATACTTTTATAATTATTTTTGATTATGTTTAATATCTTTCGTTTTAGACTTAACGCATTCATAATTTTCTGTTTTTGTTCGTACACACTATTGTCTATGTCCACATTTACACTTTCATTTCATTGTCCATTTTTACTTTTCCTTCCGCAGGTCTGCTGTGAGAAATTTCTTAAGAAACAAGCAGCATCTCTGTATTTAGATTTTTATTTTATTTTATTTTTACTTTTAAAGGAAACTTACAGTAAGATTATATACAGATAGAAGATAATTAGTGAAAGAAGGCCAATTAAGTTTCCACGGACAATATTAGGTTAGTACAAGAGACAGTAACAGGTACAGCAAAGGTCAGGAAAATGAAAACAAGTACAAGTCAGCACTCGAAGAATATTTAGCCTTGCCTCGGTATCACTTTACGGTGTCAAGAACGGTCTCAAAGGAAACACGCCAATATATTTTTACAAGTAACGTATCAGTAACGTCATTCGACTGTAAGTTGCAGGCGATATGTGCTGGCCATTGCATTCTAAGAAAACCCAAGCTTCACTGGCAATGGCCGCCGCCGGCCGTTTGGCGATGTTCCAGACATTTTTTGCTAAAAAACAGCAAGAACAACTATTCCGGCACAGTTTCGGCAACTTCTCGGCAGATTTGCAAGCCATATTCTGGGTCTTCCCAGGTCCAAATATAAAAGTCTTTTGAAAAGTTTTTTCGTAAGATAATATTTGGTCTTTAAAATAGTTATTATGTTCGTTTATTTAGCTCCTATTTTACTGTAAAATATTAAAAAAAAAAAATATGTTACTTAAGAAAAGGTATGACATTGATTAAAACTGTATGGAAGGAAAAAATATTTTGCAAGTTATTGCGTGTCTACGTTTTCATGACTAAAATACAGCACTGATTTTAAATGATATAATCCATACTAATTATAAAGCTGAAGAGTTTGTTTGTATGTTTGTTTATTTGTTTGTGCACGCTAATCTCGGGAACTACTGGTCCGATTTGAAAAATTCTTTTTGCGTTACATAGCCCATTAATCCACGAAGGCTTTAGGCTATATAACATCTGCTGCGACCAATAGGAGCGGAGCATAAGTAACTCCACGCGAACGAAGTCGCTGGACAAACACAATAATAATTTTTCAAATCGGACCAGTACTTCCTGAGATTAGCGCGTTCAAACAAACAAACTCTTCAGCTTTATATATTAGTATAGATTAAGAGTCTATTCACTGTATCCTTGAAGACACTTAAATTGTAATCAGACGGTAAGACCGCTGCAAGCATATAGTTCCAGCCGCAGATGTACGCAGTACAAAAGACGAGGTGAAACGCTTCACGTTCAAATCTTAGTGGCGTCATCAACGTAAGGGTACATACATGCCGTACGACGGAAGTAGATAGATATAAAAATATTGACACAACGGCGAAGCATCAAGCACAATAAGGAAACATATAAAATGATATATGTCACAGAACTCATTATAATAAACGTGTTTCGTCTCCTAAAATACATCGTCATTTAATTTTAACTTTAATTTCAGCTCTCGATATTGGTTCATTTCGAAATTTAACACGTACACAAATTTTGAACATAAATCCCTTTAAATTTATACCAAGCACGTTTATGATCAAAAATAAGCTTGAAGTCAGTCTATTTTCGTTTAGACTAGATCTGTTCTTATGATTACTATACAATATGAAAAGAAAACCCTGTCCGATCCGTGAAGTTATTGTTATGTATCGATAACTGATTCTACTAAAGCCTACAAAGCCAGGCTAAACATAAAAACCCACTAAAAATAAATATTATTTCGCAAAAGGAGGTAACTCAATACATGTGCGGTAGGCAATACATGCGCGGGCGAAGAGGGGCAGGGCACGCGGCACGGGTTGCATCGCTTAGTTTAAAAAAAATATCAAATTTTGGGGAAGTTGGAATTAATTCGCGGAAAAAAATTCAAAATTCATTAGTATTGTTATTAAGTATGATGATTATGTAAAACTTCATATTTTATTTGGTCATGTGTTTACCTAACCTTGGGTCGGACAGGGTTTTCTTTACATATTGTATATTCTTATAAATATATATACTAATTAAACTGCAAAGGCTGTTTTTTTTTTCTTTGAACGCTATAATCACTAGAACCGAACAAAAAGAAAAAGGCAAAAGGTCGGTTTGAGTAACGAAGTAAAATAAAGTAGCAGCACGGGCAGGATTTACACGAGAATGTTGTGTTTTTTTATTTGAAAGCGCTAATCACTAGAACCGAACAAAAAGAAAAAAAGTCAAAAGGTCGGTTAGAGAAATGAAATAATAGCACAGGCAGTTTTTTCATGCGAATTTTTGGCTTCTTTCCGTATAGAAGCTAGTTTAGTATATCATTTAATGAAAAGAATGCTTTAAACCTAAGTTAAAAAAAATTATCAGAAGATAAATTCTCGTAATTTATAACTTTCACAATCTAGCCGCAGTCTCCTTTCAGCGACAAACATGTGTCAAAATGATGATGTCAAAATTAGAAGTATTTTTGGATAGATCGAGACTATGTTCTGGGCAACTGCATAACAAACTACCAGTAGCAATGGCTGTTACATCTTCACAATCTAGCCGCAGTCTCCTTTCAGCGACAAACATGTGTCAAAATGATGATGTCAAAATTAGAAGTATTTTTGGATAGATCGAGACTATGTTCTGGGCAACTGCATAACAAACTACCAGTAGCAATGGCTGTTACATCTTCACAATCTAGCCGCAGTCTCCTTTCAGCGACAAACATGTGTCAAAATGATGATGTCAAAATTAGAAGTATTTTTGGATAGATCGAGACTGTGTTCTGGGCAACTGCATAACAAACTATCAGTAGCAATGGCTGTTACTTCTTCACAATCTAGGCGCAGCCTCCTTTCAGCGACAAACATGTGTCAAAATGATGATGTCAAAATTAGACGTATTTTTGGATAGATCGAGACTGTGTTCTGGGTAACTGCATAACAAACTATCAGTAGCAATGGCTGTTACTTTGACAGTTCAACAAAATTCATTGCGTTGTTTACATTTTTGAGCAAACAAATGCCAATATGCTTCAAAATGATTCAACTTTGATAGTAATAATGTGCTACGCAATTAGGGTGCAGACTGTGAACGTACTTAAATATAACCATAATTGCCCCTCAGAACATCAAGGAGAGATCCAATATGAACAGACTATTAAAAATCTGTCATATAGTAATTAAGTTCAGACGAGCTTGGATAAATATCATCCAGTGCATAACGCTTTACTTCACAACAACAGGTTCCAGTATAGTCCCTTGGGGAACGCCGTTTATTTTTGAAAGTTTAAACAGCAAATCAATTGACCTAATTACTTTCATTCTTCCACAAATCGAAACATAAATTTAATTACGAATTGAAAATGACGCCTATCCTCAAATTACTTTCTATAAGCATAAGAAATGAAAACGTATTTTTTCGTCCTCACTCAAATCTATCTTTCAATAAAAGATTCGTTCTTCTCGCCATTATTCAAATGGAAAGAAAAAATATTCAAATGAGAACAATTCAGTATTTAAAATTGGAGTCGGGGCAAAAGGACCGATGTGAACATGGGACCCGAGTATAGAAACGCTTGGGGCTATAGACATTATTTGTTGGTAATGTAAAAAAGAAAAGTTCGAAGCGAAACTTTTGGATTCGATGATGGAGTCTTGGGTTGATAATAAAAAGGCAAAATTTGACAATGATTACTGATTGAGGCGAATGAAAAGATGGATAGAAGGAAGTAATAACCCGAAAAGCGACTTTTTCTCAATATATTTTGCTTCCTGCTAAAATAAGGGCAACGATGACGGATCTATGGTTTTATGTTACATAAGAATATAAAATTGTTAGCGTCTTCTTTCCTGCTCATAGAACCCTTCATATCTAAGCCAAAATTTATGCTGATATATATAAAAAAAAAAAAAAACTATTTGCGTCTAACCTACATACGGAATCTATTGGTTACTTGTGGAGTGGAGTGTTTTACAATAGACCCAGATTCTACGGAAACTGTTTTTTTTTTTTTTTTTTAAATTGTACTAAAAGTAATGTCTAGATAGCTTCCGTGGCGTAACGATAGCAAACGCGGCCGCTGCGCAAGGAGGCGCGTGTTCGATCCCCGCGCAGTGCAAATAATTGTATGCATCAATATGAATATTTGCACTGGTCTGATCCTGCCTCGGAAAGCACATTAAGCCGTTGGTCCCGGTTGCCATACGAACGTCTAATGGCAGTCGTTACAGGTTGTTGGGGCCCTCAAAAGTCCAACAATTGATCTAACTGCAACGCTTTGATATTGCCTTCGAGTCACGGAGGTCAGACGGTAGTCGCTTCACGGAAAATATCTAAGTTTAGCCAGAATGAGCAGTTAGACTGGTAAACCAGACCCTAGACTCCAAAGCCGAAAAAGCTTCGAATGCGACTGGGATTAACGCTGAGATGATGATGATGAGTAATGTCTAGATAACTTGTTCTATATGTCGCTGGCATAATTGTATTCTTATATCTTGTTTTACCAAAAATTTTCCACTTCCACGGAACGCCGTGGAAGTGGAAAAATTTTCTGCAGTCAAAGGGACCTCTGTCCTGCCACTGATAACGATCAGTGGCAGGGCAGAGGTCCCTTTGACTGCATGTTTTAGGACACAGAGAACAGGTAGAAGGTGGAGCGTAGTTTGTGACATAGTTTCTCAATCACAACCTACTGCCTTTCCATAAAAATAGCCCCAGTGGGATTATGGAGGAAGTATACATGTTGTATACTTTTTTAATAATTAAATACACGAAACTTCACGAATACCAAGGTTTAAATCATAGTCCGCGCAAGGGGACGCGCAAAGTTCATGGTGCGGAGTGGGATGAGACAGCGGTAACCTACTGATCTCCGCCTGATCCAGACTCCACTACCGGACACCGTCATCTTAGCCCCTTAACAGAAACCTTCAGGTTTCCTGAAAAGGTCCCTAAAACGTAGCCAGGATACCGATGTTAAAAACTCTAAGTTGCGCTTATGAAGAGGCCGATAGAAGCGCCTGTGAAGTAAGAGATTTTTTTCTGAATTTGTGTTGTGATTTTTGTAGAGACTGATTTCAGTAACAACACTTTTTTGGAGAATTACATCTTTATTGGAGCATTACGTAAATTATTCCAGTTAGAAATATCATATTTTTAAATATAATATTTTGGTAAGAAAAGGAATTAATTATTATACTGCAAGTCTAGTACTTTTTGTCAGGCTATTGCTCAAAACTCGTGCACGGTTTCGAGCGTCTTCACGTGAACCACTCGTGCGAAACCGAAATAGGACGCTAATCATATGTGATTATAAAAAGGCAAAATTTGTGAGTTTGTGTATGTATATATTATGTACAACGTTATGTTTTGTATATGTGTGAAATACGAAACACGTGTCCAATATTTTTAAGTAAAGAATCTAGATACAAAATTTCTAATAGATATAATGAAAAACCACAAAGTTATGGGCTTGTTATCTTACCTGGTTGTTCCAACAAAACTATGGTCAACGCACCGTTCAGTGGCGCGGCGCGGCCCGCGGGGGCCCTGTCTCACGCGCCTAGTACTATGATCTATCGTCAGCTGCGTTGAGCGCTCGTTAACCTGCAACAATTTCTAAATGTCTTTGGGAAAAATTATAATATGGTGTAAAAATGATTGGAATCGATTCAGTTGCTTATTCTGAACAAACTATTACTTAACAAAAATTTTGTTATAATGAAAAACCACAAAGTTATGGGCTTGTTATCTTACCTGGTTGTCCCAACAAAAATATGGTCAACGGACCGTTCAGAGGCGTGGCGCGGCCCGCGGGGGCCCTGTCTCACGCGCCTAGTACTATGATCTATCGTCAGCTGCGTTGAGCGCTCGTTAACCTGCAACAATTTCTAAATGTCTTTGGGAAAAATTATAATATGGTGTAAAAATGATTGGAATCGATTCAGTTGCTTATTCTGAACAAACTATTAACAAAAATTTTGTTATAATGAAAAACCACAAAGTTATGGGCTTGTTATCTTACCTGGTTGTCCCAACAAAAATATGGTCAACGGACCGTTCAGAGGCGTGGCGCGGCCCGCGGGGGCCCTGTCTCACGCGCCTAGTACTATGATCTATCGTTAGCTGCGTTGAGCGCTCGTTAACCTGCAACAATTTCTAAATGTCTTTGGGAAAAATTATATTATGGTGTAAAAATGATTGGAATCGATTCAGTTGCTTATTCTGAACAAACTATTCACAAAAATTTTGTTGTATGTAGGGGTAATCTTGAAAACTGCAGACTCAATTTGGGAAATTTTGTCACCATTGGAAACCTGTATTGTTCTTGAGTATCTTAAGCTAATTAAAACATGGGTGTTAAGAGTATGAGAGAGTCAGTTTTACACGCGGGGGAAAAGCTAACATAAAATAAACTGACCAGAATACTCTCCTAGAATGTGTTTTAAGTAGTTATCAGTAAATTTTGAAGCGGCGCCCGTCATGCTTGTTTTATATTGAAACTTCTTCCTTCCATAGTGATAAAGTTGCAAACTGAATTTTGATGGGCCGCCGACATATTTTCATCTTCTTGTTTGCAAAAAATATAATACAAGTTTTCTCTTTTAGCGTCGTGCAAGTTTGTTTTCCGTTGACGAGGTTTTAAAAGTCTGTTATTTTGGAGTTGTATTAAGTACTCGAGGAGGTGTATTAAATATTGAATACCTCGTTGATCTAGTAGACGAAAGCGAGACTACTGTGTGTAGGTCAGACTTTCTAGTCGAGTACAGTGGTATCGGATTTTTACATCAGGAATATCTCTTAAGCAGTCTGGCGCATGGTGTGTCTTATACAATATGTAAAGAAAACCCTGTCCGATCCGTGAAGGTGGAAGGGCTAAACTTAAAAAAAATCCCACTAAAAAAAAAAATATTATTTCGCAAAAAGAGGTAACTTAATACATGTGCGGTAAGCGACCCTTCGTGCCCTGCCCCCCGCGGCCCGCGGCACGTGTTCGCATCGATATTCGCTCATAATAATAACGGTGTTGACACTTTTTTTAAAATTACCAAGTTTCGGGGAAGTTGGAATTAATTCGCGGGAAAAAATGATTATTTCAAAATTCATTATTATTGTTACTATGATGATTACGTAAAATTTTATATTATATTTGGTTAAGTGTTTACCTAACCTTTATTATCCTTATGGGCCGGACAGGGTTTTCTTTACATATTGTATACTTAGCCTATGGTGTTCGCTCTACTGGGATACACGACCTTCTCACTGAGAGTAAGTGGGCCGCAATTCACCATGCGGGCTCATTGACAGTTTGTATATGTCATATATGTCTTCGAGTTTTTGTCTCGTTCCTTTTCCAGCCGGTCGATTCTAATGAAAGTTATTGTGAAAATTGTTAGGTATTTTTTTTTTATTTGACCCCTTAGTTACGTACGTACACACATAATATGTATATGAACAGACAAAAAAAAGCAGAACTGTAAACGGTACTCTTATGTACAGAGGTGATGCTTATTTCATAAGAAATTTTTTCCACAATGTCTGCAATAAGAATGGTAAATAAGTACAGAAATGTAGCTGTCTATATTTCTGTACTTCATCATAATCATCAACCTTTTTATTGTCCCACTGCTGGGCACAGGTCTCTTCTCATACAGAGAATGATTGAGCGTAATCACGCCGCTTGCTCAATGTGGGTTGGCGATTTCAGACTTAAAGTCCAGGTTTCCTCAAGATGTTTTCCTTCACCTTATAATCAGTCATTGGTGTCTAAGATATGCTCAGAAAGTACATATAAATGGAATCAAACCCCCACACTCATACTTGAGAGGCTGGTGTTTTAACCACTAGGCCACCACGACTTACTAAGCCACCACGACTTAGATTTCTGTACTAATTCACTATTATTATTTCCTTCCACATTATTATAGTTAAGGGATGTATAGTTTATGTATTTATTTTGATACATTCTTACTTCTAAAATATATATAAAAAAATAAATATCACTAGAACCAAAACAATTATTGTTTTGGTTCTAGTGATATTTATTTTAGAAGTAAGAATGTATGTTTATATGTTAGTATGTAGATATATTCTCATATTTTTTTTTTTTTTGTTTTTGTGAATTATTTTGATATTATTTATTTTTATGTGTTAAGTTTTAAATGACAGAAAAAAAGAAAGTGAAAATAATTCAATGATAGGGATGTAGGTATCCAAGGTATGAAAAAAAAAAAATATTAGCCCGTCTTGTAGATAATAAAAAAATTAAGACCCATATTGTTTATTTTGTCGAAGTTACTAAAACCTCCTGAGATATAGCAAATTAAAGTTACGGAGTGGGGGCTAATTACGTCACGCCGTGGTATATTTTGTAACACGGCGTGACGTCATGCATACATTTCAAATCAATATATCTTCCTAAGTCATCATCATCATCTCAGCGTTTATCCCGGTTGCATCCGCGGCTTTCGCGTTGGAGCCCGGGGTCCGCTTTCTTACTTAATTTCCTCCATTTCGCACGATCTTTAGCATCCTGTGGTGTGAGATTGTTGGCACGCATGTCATCTCTTACAACGTCAAGCCAACACTTCTTTGGTCTACCCCGCTTGCTCCGGCCCGGTGGAGGCGCCATGGCAAGACATTTGTGACCCACGTAACATACCGGTTTTCGTAAGACGTGACCGTACCAACGTAGGCGACCCTCCTGCAGTTTGTCCGCTATGTCACGGACATGAAGACTGCCACGGATGCGGGAGTTCCTGATCCAGTCCTTCCGCGTAACTCCACACATCCACCGCAGCATATTCATTTCCGTGACACGCAGCTCCTGCTTGTGTCGCTCAAGCACAGGCCACTCCTCACTGCCATAGAGGAGAACAGGTCTAATGATGGTCTTATAGACCTGCCCCTTAAGCTTAACCGGCATTTTGGGGTCACAAATGACACCCGTCACCTCCCGCCATTTTGCCCAAGCTGCGGAAATACGTGCCCTGACGTCGCAATCAATGTCGCCGGACGCGTGAAGTACAGATCCCAAGTATTTAAACTGGTCTGTGCACTCGACCTTGTCACCGCCTATGCGCACAGACATGGGGTCTGTCGTGTTGCTAGCCATATACACGGTCTTCGCCACATTGAGTTTCAGACCTCCGTTCTCGAGCGAGTCCTTCCACATATTCACACGCCGCACCAGCCGATTCCTGTCCGCGTCCGCCAGCGCGATATTGTCAGCATACATAAGCAACCAAGGAGGTTGCTCATGTGAATCCCTGATGCTATCCGACAAAACGTCTAATATCACGCTGAACAGAAACGGACTAAGGACGGAACCTTGGTGGACTCCGACGGTGACGGGGAAGGGTTTAGTGTCACCAAAAGCGGTCCTAACAACGGAATCGGAATTGAGGTACATATCTCGAATTATGTCAACATAGGCTTCTGGTACCCCTTTGGACCTCAGTGCCCACCAGATCACCCCTCGAGGGACACAGTCGAAGGCCTTCTGCATATCAAGAAACAGCATATGCAGAGGCGTGTTCTTCGATCTGTATCTCTCCATGGCGATCCTTAGTGCAAAGATAGGATCCATGGTTCCGTACCCTGGACGAAACCTATATTGACACTCCGAGACAGCACACTCCTGTCGGATCCGGGAGTCTATAATTCTCTCAAAGATCTTCATGGTGTGGGACATGACCTTTATACCGCGATAGTTGCCACACTCCTGAACCGAGCCCTTGCCTTTGAAGACTGGAGTAATAATACTCAGCCTCCATTGGCTCGGGATTTTGCCGGTCAGGAGCACGCGGTTCAGAAAGCTAGTTAGCATGCCCACACCGCGAGGACCCATTGCCTTCCAGGCCTCAATGGGGACTCCATCAGCTCCGACGGCTTTCCGATTCGCCATGCGACGAAGAGCCGTATGGACTTCCTCAGGCGTTATCGGGGGCACTAATCCAAGATTTGGAGGGAGTTCCGGAGTCTGCACCTCTTGGTGCTACTTATTCAGCAGCTCGTGGAAGTACGAGCGCCATCTCTCCTTCACCGCGAGGTCTTCGCATAGCAGGTTGCCAGCAGGGTCTTTTACACAGCGGCACTTGGATATATCCTGTGCCGCTTTGACCCTAGAACGTGCCAACTTGTAAATGAGCTTTTGCCCCTCAGACGATTCCAACTTCTTGTAGAGCGGTTGCAAGTGGTCTCGTCTGGCTCTGGCTACAGCTCTCTTAGTGGCACGCTTGGCAACTTTGTATGCGTCGCGATCTTCAGGGGATCCGGTCGCTTGCCACGTTTTGAAGAGGGCTTTCTTCACCTTAGTCTCCCTCTGGACTGTGTCGTTCCACCACCAGGTCTCCTTGTCACGTTTGCGGCCGCCCTTGGAGACGCCGAGCACCACCCGCGCCGCCCCAGCAATAGCTGCCTGGATCCTGTTCCAGTGTTCTTGAACAGGCTCCCCATCGGTACCGGCGCACTTGTCACCAATAACCGACGCGAAATCCTGGGACCTGTTTTCATCCAGCAGCCACCACCGGATCTGGCGCGGGCAGTGCTCAACACGTCTCCGTTGAGCCTTTACGCAGAGATCCATGACAAGGAGACAGTGTTGTGCAGTGAGACTCTCACCGGGTATGACTTTGCAGTTGGCTACTTTGCCGATGTGGTGCCTCCTAGTTAGTAGAAAGTTGATCTGGGTAGCACTTCGTCCGCTCCGGTAGGTGACAAGGTGCTCCGGTTTCTTTTTGAAGTAGGTGTTCACGATTGCAAGGTCAGCGGCCGCACACGTTCGGAGAATGTTGTCCCCTTCCGCGTTGCGGCTACCGTACCCATAGCCACCGTGAACACGCTCAAACCCGTCACACTTCTCTCCCACATGACGGTTCAAATCACCACCCAGAACGACTCCCTGGGATAACGGGATCCCGCGAAGCAATCCTTCGAGCTGGCTCCAGAACAACGTCCTTTCGGCGTCACCGCACCCGGCCTGCGGAGCGTAGGCACTTATCAAGTGGGTTATTACCCCATTGACAAGCACCCGCACCGAGATTAGCCGATCACTGATGCGATTCACCTCCAAGACGTCATCCTGGAGCTCGTCAGACAACACCACGGCGACCCCATTTCTCCCACTAGGTGCACCCGTGTAGATCAGCTTGTAGCCATTCCCAATAAGCCGGAATCTGCTGCCTTTCCACCGAGTCTCCTGCAGGAACGCCACGGCCACCCTCCGCCTATGGAGAGTCTCGGCCAGTTCTCTCGCGCGTCCAGTTAGCGTGCCAACGTTCCACGATGCGAAACGGATTTTCTTGCTTTGGGCTCGCTTCTTCAGCCGTGTCCGCCTCTGACACGGTAGCCCTAGCCCACAGGTCACAGGAGTCGGGCTAGGCTCCTGCGCGCCGTTTTGCGGCGGCGCCCTAGCCGTGACTTGTGCTCTTATACTTCTGTCCATTGTCGATTGGCTTATTTGGCTAATTATAAGTGCGACTGCCGTCTGACCACTAAACCCCGAAGGGAAAGCCGGCGTCAGCGCCCCGTTCGTTAGTCAGCAGGTGCACCGTCTGGCAGGTGGGGTTGACTTGGGTCCCAAAGATGGTGGAGGGACCCCAGAGCACCCATATATCTCTAATATATCTTCCTAAGTATTTGAATGAAAGAAAAAATAAAAAATACGTGTTCAGTATTTTTTATAAACCTATCTGATGGATATTAAATTATTTTTTAGCATACATACAACCAAATTCAAAATAAATAAATAAAGAGTGAGCTTCCAATTGTGCCAATCTCTAGCAATAGTCATTTGCTCCATGGTCGATATGAAGCTAGAAAATAGAAAGAAAGCTTACTTCACCAAAATTTTCGCGGAGTCAATTTTATGGAATCGATTTTCCTTCGTGATGTTATTTATAGAACGGTGGTACTACATATACCTACCCCCTAATTTGAGGCTAATTCATGATGTGGCCACGATGCTGCGATATTTCAATGTTCTTTATCGTTGAAATATTGCAGCATCGTGGCCACATCATGAATTAACCTCAAATTTCCCTCATAGACGGTTCATGCGGCCGTCTTTTTCAACTGTCATTGGCGAATGTGCCATTATTGTGAAATAAAACTTTCGAAGAATTTCTATAATTTGTTGCACGTGTTATTGGCAAAATTGTGGTACCTATTCCACAGAGCCAGCAGAGAGAGAGAGTATTGCAGAGAGCAGGAGCCGAGGTTGTACCTCACCTTGAAAAAGAAGAAGACTATTTTTTTATGTCGAAGCATCATGATGAGATAGTAGCCCTTTGGCTTCGTATATGACTGATTTATTTTTCTGAATTTTTTTACATGACTTTCTGTACTAGTCACGATAAATATTTTCTTTCTTTCTTTTTTTGCATGAATTGGTCACCCATCCATACATCCCTTTAATTGTTAGAAATTATAACCACATGAAATCATTCGTAATTTGAAAATGACAGCATGCGCCCCTCAATATAAGGGTCTCTCTCTGTCTTTCCTTCAATTCTCCTACTTTTTGCTCGTTATTCATTTTAATTGAAATAATACTGTTTAGTGTTTCGAGTTCTTGAAAGACTGTAATTTTGTAAGAAGATTTTGTATCATACCTAAGTATAATGAGAAACAAATTGAAACGTAAAATATAAATAACATTCTTAGCGCGTATATAACTCAAGTCGTAAAAGTTAAACGAAGTGAAGAGTAAAACATAAGTGAATATGTGCTTACAACATAAGCATACAAACTATACAATGTAATTTTAAGAACTTCAACCTCGTTTATGCTGACAGCTAAACAGGTAAAGTTATTACGTAGGTTTCTTGGTACATACCTAACACATTGTTCGTAACTCGGTCTGAAATCTGATAGGAACTTATGAAATTGTATAGTCGTTGTTGCTCTTCTAACCCTTAGAGAATAGAAAACTTGTATTACAGGCAAAATCAAAGTTAAGGTACTCTACTCTGCTAGGGCTGCGTGTTGTTTTTTTTTCAAACCCAAACCCTTCTGATGGTAAGCAGCAATGCGATTGTTGATGGTAAAGCGCGCTAGTTTATTAAGCCAGTTCACTTAAAAATCATAGTGAATGGAAAGGATGACGGCAGTTGAGCGAGGTGATGCAATGTTAAACCCAACAACAAGACTAACGATGCTGCGTCAGAGGGAGGTTGATCTGGAGACCCTCCATGACCGAACTCCCGACTCAACAACATTTGGTGCATCGTACCCGGCATACACAGCAACACAACTGCGCAAACCCGTCCTCCGTATGGCTTTACCAGGCATCATACGACGAATCGTTTGGCGGCAAGATATTGTCTGATGGGTGGTAACTTCTGCCGGCAGCCGATATTAAGGCCTCCCACCGAGAAAACATATGCTTCACGTGTTGATAAAAAGTGTCCGCTCAACAACGTAAATAACACATTAAATGTTGTTGAATTATAAAATTTAAAATCAATGCTACAGATTGTGTGTTACCCAATATCCTTGCTATTAATATAATAAAACAAACTGGAGATTTAAATAGGTTCCTATAACGGAATAACATGAACCGGAGTACTTTATTACGAAATTTGAAATATTAATTTTATTGGACTACCTAGCGTCCGCCAGCGACTTCGTTCACGTGGTTTAGTTATGCTTCGCTTCTATTGGTTGCAACGTGAAATTATATAGCCTAAAACCTTCCTGGATCAATGGGCTATCCAACGCAAAAATATTTTTTCAAATCGGACCAGTAGTTTCCGAGATTAGTGCGAACAAACAAACATACAAACAAACTCTTCAGCTTTATATATTAGTATAGAATATAGAAGTATAGATAGTATAGATTTGAAAAAATCGAATTTGAAAAACTGAAATCGAATTTTTTTAAATATAAATATAAGATGTATAACTACGGTTAACAGACCGAGAAATTATTTAAAGAACCAATCAATCTTTTATGTAATAATAAACTCAGGAAAATATCGGAGTATCAACGCCTAGCCCGGTTAGATGTAATATTTCCTTCAAATATACGAGTATGTTGACACACACGCTTTGATTTGATCCAACCTTCGCAATATTCATGATTTTTATTTTGATTGGTTTGTGTCCGGGAACTGTAATAGGCCGAGTTGATTGATTGAAACTGCGAATTTTTCAGTCATAATTCATTATCATATTAGCTGAAAGACGTCCACTGCTGGACATAGAGCTCCCCCAAAGATCTCCACGACCACCGGTCCTGCGCCTCTCGCATCCAGCGGGTTTCCCGCGATTTTCACCAGTTCGTCGGTCTACCTTGTCGGGAACCTACTTACGCTACGTCTTCCGGTGCGTGGTCGCCACTCGAGAACCAGTCGGCCTTATCGGGCATCGGTTCTACGGCCAATATGTCCGGCCCACAAGCCACTTTAGTGTTGCAATTCTTCGGGCTATGTCGGTTACTCTCGTTCTTCTGCGGATCTCAATCGATTTTTCATTAGTCAAATGTTAAGAGCGGTCAAAAGCGATGCAGCTGAACACCACTTTCGTTTAGCAGTTTTCTTAATTCGATGAACACCTAATGTGTATTTAATACTTTCAGAACTAATCTGTTATTTATTTATACTTGTCTAAACTACGGATAATCTTATTGCCCAAACTATTCTCCGGTAAGTCCCCAGATTACGCAAAAAGCCTGTACATTTTTATAATAAATCGAGCCGCTCATAGTTGCCGATCGATCAGGATCCGGGGATGTTCTTAACTCAATGGATTGAGATAAATGCACCCCACTTCATTCTAGTCGAAAATAGCAATAAAATGGAACAATACACGTCATAGAAGATCTTGGACGTAATTGAGTAATTTATCAAGAAGTTTCTTGGACGTAATTGAGTAATTTAGCAAAACTGATATCTTGCTGAAGCAAAGGAAAATACTTTTTTTTATTTATTTTTTTATAAATTATTTATAAACTAGCGCCTGACCGCAATCCCGCCTGATGGTAAGCAGTGATGCGATCGTTGATGGTAAAGCGCGTTACTTTATCAAGAGCATATTAACTCTAGCCTTGAAGACACTTAAATTGTGCCGGAAACACTGCCACCGGCAAATTGTTCCAGTCCTTCGATGTACGCGATATAAAAGAGGAAGCGAGACGCTTCGTCCGGATCGTAGTGGTGTTAACAACGTAAGGCTGGAAAGTCGCCGTACGACGGGTCGTCCGATGGTGGAACGGAGATGGGGGAATTAAATCATGCAATTCCCTTGCACACTCACCACAATGCATCCTATAGAAGATCGAAAGGCTGACTACTCTACGCCTGTGTTCCAGGCTTTGGAGACCGTTTCGAGTTAAATCTGGGTCGCCAATCAGCCTCTTCGCACGCCTCTCCACTGAATCGAAGACACGATATGGCATCTATCAATTCGCATTGGGCTCGCATGGTGGATTCCGGTCCTGTTCTTACTTGGAGGCCTGTGTCCCAGAAATGGAAACCCCATGGTAATCAGTCAATTATGTGTAAGATTTCCGTGGGTGTCGTAAGAGGCGACTAAGGGAACTCTCACCAGGGAAGCGGACAACAGTGCTTCTCCTGTGGATTATCAAATTAATGCGATCCCCAACTCGTCTACCAAGCTTGGGGATTATGGCGAACCCCCAATGCAATGGAAAACCTTGGGAGTTAAACATTTTCATTTTTAATGTCTGGAGTTCAAAAAAGACGATGATCCCTGAGTTTGTTTCGGCTATTTCTTCTTAGAGGTAGAGAGTTAGGAAATTCCGGCTTCATTTAGTTTTAAAAAAAAATATGGCATGTAAAAGTGATCAGTGATCCTACTTGCTTAATAAACGATTTCATTTCATTTCAGTGGACCTCTATAGGCTGAAGAAGATGTGTAAGAAGTGTAGGTACGTGATGTCTTCACAATTAAATACACACACATACATTACTTAGGAGCAGCCGCGGTAGACTTGTGTTATCGGCTGTACTGCTGGCTTACTAGCTGTTCATAATAGATTCGAACCCTTTCGGGCTCCTTACTTTGTGTAAATTATTTCATCACCCCTGCTCTTCAAACATCGTGAGGAAACATTGAGCCAAAAAAAAACTTCGAAGACATGTGACATCTACCAACCCACACTGGGCCCGCGTGGTAAATTATGGCCCACTCTCTCTCACTGAGAGGACGCCTGGGTCCCAGAAGTGAGAACATTATAGGCTAATTATGTAACTTACGGAAACACATACATTTACTTATGGTGAAAGAGCCTCATACTGGAGCATTAGGTACGCCTACATGCTACTGTAACGTGGAATTTAATACAAAGCTTGCATTACTTTTCTGGTAGATGTAAGTAATAATTCTAGTTTTTAAATGTGTATACTAATAAAATGAACTACATGGGTGGGTCTGAAATGAAAGATGTTGATTTGATTTAATAATGAGTTCAATCTGGCGATGCTTAGATTTTTACTGACAAAAACCCGGAAGAGTTCCTTCATTTGCTTCTGCTAGGGCTACAGCATCTCTTCCGAACAAATTATGGCTCTAGCATGACGATATGCTGACATCTTCTTGCAGCGCACGTAGAACGCAAGGCGCCGTCTTCGACTCGGGCTGGTAGTCTAGCTAAATGAATTTCTATGCAATAATAATATCGCCTTTTTCGAAGCTCCCAATTTAGGCTCATATGAAATGCATTAAAAACCTTTAATACTGAGAGCATAAGAAAGTCGATTTAGCTGCAGAAAGATGTCAAGGCACTATGCAATATATCAACAAAACCCCATATGCTAAACTATCTAAGTAGTGAATAATTGTTTTGGAATAAAAAGCTTTTAAAACTATGCTTTTGATGCCAAAAGGGACTTGAAATAGAATTTAAGACTTACTTCACTGCCAAGAATTCACATTACAACATAATATTACAGATAGGTAACTAAGAAGATATTACTACAGAAGGATATTGCTGTGGAGCGGTACGCCCTTTTGCCGAACCTGCGATGGAAAAAGCAAATCGACGTGTCACGAATGTCACGATTCAATGCGTTCTAGTTGCACAGTAAACTTTACTTGCGAGATGAAGAATTTGCGTGACGCCAGTCATCATCATCATCATCTCAGCGTTAATCCCAGTCGCATCCGAAGCTTTTTCAGCTTTGGAGGCTGGGGTCCGCTTTACCAGTCCAACTTCTGATATGGCTAAACTTCGACATTTTCCGTGAAACGACTGCCGTCTGACCTCCACAACCCGAAGGCGACATCGAAGCATTGCAGTTAGACCAATTGTTGGACTTTTTGAGGGCTCCAACAACCCGTAACGACTGCCACTAGATGATCGTATGTTAACCGGGACCAACGGCTTAACGTGCTTTCCGAGGCACGGCCAGACCAGTGCAAATATTCATATTCATGCATACAAATACTTGCACTGTGCGGGGATCGAACCCGTGCCACCTTGCCCAGCGACCGCGTCCGCTACCGCTACGCCACGGAGGCTGTCAACTACGAAGATATTACTACAGAAGGATTATGCTGTGGAGCGGTACGCCGTTTTGCCGAACCTGCGATGGACAAAGCAAATCGACGTGTCACGATTCAGCGCGTTCTAGTTGCACAGGAAACTCTACTTGTGAGATGCAGGGTTTGCGGGACATCAGTATGACACGTTATTCGCATGTAGTGTTGTAGGTACCGATACATTACTAAATAATATCATCATCATCATTATCAACCTTTTTATAGTCCCATTTCTGGGCACAAGTCTCCTCTCATACAGAGAAGGAAATCATCTTGAGGAAAATAAATAACATAAATTGACTTAGTCATGATTTTTACGATCGTGGTTTATTAATTCAGTGGTCTTTTTTTGGCATTTAAACATCTCTTAAGCTACAAAAATAGAAAAAAGTTATCTAATATCGTCTTCAGAGTAAAGGCTCGCACAGAAGTAACAAGCGATGATTCATAATTTTTCTTTCACCGCAAATAGTGAAAAGAATTACAACATTAAACAGAAGCTGGTGGCGATTGACTTCTGTGAAGACTTTCATTACACAGAAGTTGGTGGCGATCGACTTCTGTGAAGATTTTCATTACACAGAAATTGGTGGCTACCGACTTCTATGAAGACTTTTATTATACAGAAGTTGGTGGCTACCGACTTCTGTGAAGATTTTCATTACACAGAAATTGGTGGCTACCGACTTCTGTGAAGACTTTCATTACACAGAAATTGGTGGCTACCGGTTTCTGTGAAGACTTACATTACATAGAAGTTAGTGGGGATCAACTTTTGCATAGACTTACATTACACAGTTGAAAGGACCAACTTCTGTGAAGACTTGTTACACAAAAGTTGGTGGGGACCAACAATGCGAGTCTTCACAAGGGGTTGTGATTATTGTCATTTATATATCCACATGAGAACTACGCGTCTTACTGACGTTACACAAAATCCAGCATTCCGCAAACAAAGTGTGTACAACATTCAGTCACTATTCACTAATTATCGGGCAGTAGCCCATCACACACCATACCCATTTCCACAGAAGTATGATTGTACTTTACACTCTGTTCCTGTACATAAGTACCTTCCTTTTCCAGGTTTATTCAATCCAATTTGTCAGCCTTACCAGAAAATCTCTTAATACTTTCCAAATTCTCATAATCTGAATAATAAAATACTTAATCTAAACCCAAACCTTTGACGGTATATATTTCCCACGAGACGAACTTTTCGATTAAACCATTAAAACAGGCTTATAAATGTATGAAACGTCAAATGTGAACGACCCCTCTTTCAGTTCCAATTTAAAATCCCAGAATTACCCCTGGACGAGCAAAGGCATTTATCATTCGTGTTTCAAGGCAAATAAATATCAAGGGACGTAGATTAGAAGCTATATTAGATCCTCTTTAAGTGTGCCAGTTACGATTGATATCAAAATTTATATTCTCTGATCGCTTTTTTAAATTTTAAGCATAGGCTATTAAATATTTAAAGTAGAGGATAATTGATTAGTTCATTATGTTACTAATATTATTGTTACGGGCTGGGGGTACTAAACGCCGGATAAACACGAGTTTCTATAAATTTCGATGTCGGCACTTCGATTACGATGTTGATGAAACCTGTACCATTCGATAGACCACCCTAGGTTTAGCAATGTGTTTTTATATTGTAACCCTACAATGCCTAGGTCTCGAGGTATAGGGCTTAAAAGTTACATACTGCATGTCACGCAATATTGAACCTTATGCCATCGAAATAAGGTGCATTCGTAACATTATTATAAATGCGAAAGCTTGTGAGTTGTACAAAATTTCAAAATGATGTCATTAAATATCACGAAGTTATGACATTGTAATCTTACCAGGAGGGTAATTGCGTAACACACTATCAGTAACAATGGTTTTCATTTTGATAGTTCAAAAACACATTTTGTTGAGCAAACACATTTTCCAAGACATGGAGCAACGGTTTAGCAATTAGTTTCGAAATGATTCCAATTGATAATAGCTGTGTGTTACGCATTTAGGGTGTTGGTAGTCCCAAAAAAAAAAAAACATATATTTGTTTTTATATTATAAACTAATACGTACGCAGTGATGCAATCGTTGATGGTAAAGCGCTCTAGTTTTAATAGGCCCTAATCACTTTAACCTTGAAGACACTTAAATTGTAATCGGCTGGCAAGACTGCCGCAGGCGAATTGTTCCAGTTCTGTCGATGTACGCGGTATAAAATAAGAGGTGGTACGCTTCGCTTCGTGTTTGTCTCAGTACAGTACTGTCGTGACTAGTACAGAATGCAGCGGAGAGGAGCGGGTCGCGCGGGCATTAATCTTAAAGGTTTGTTTCTGGTTAATGTAATGTTTGAAAAAAGTTATTGTTTATGATGTTAGTAACCAGTCTTGTAAAGTTGTTAGTGTTTTACCAATAACGTGTATAAGTAAATTGTTAAATTAAAAAAAAAAAAAAAAAAACTAACGTAAAATATCTGGATATTGAACGGTTTTTGTAAGTTTGCTTCGGCTTCTCTTACGCCTTCCAAAGATCCCAGTGAGCAAATAGAAAGATGATTATGTTAAAGATGCTATTTATACAAATTAAAAATAATATTGAAATTTTATGCTCTTCAGTATTTTTCAAATGCATATAAATGTCTAATTTATGAAGACAATGAAAAAAGCTGTAACGAGTATTGATGAAAATGGTCCCATTAGAGAAAATTGAAATAAAAGTGACGCTAGTAATCGAGTAGAATGGGAATCGATTATCTTGGATTTGATGACTACATATGAAAAACGTGTGAGTGATGAATATAAATATCGATAAGGGGAAAACTAAAGAAATATGAATAAATATAAACTAAACGAGTAAGTGAATAAAGTGACGGCAGACTGAACTGAATCAGAGATAATATATTTTGCTCTAATCCTGAATAAATAGACCAAGAACAGACCAAAAGAAAGAAGTTCATAAATGTTATGTTTCCTACTTAGATACCGCTTATGATATCCAAAGGAAAAATTGATAATTAAATAGCATAACCCCCCAATACCTTCCAAATAAAATGTCATAATAAGAAGAACGATAAGGTCGTGCCTCGGATAGCACGTTAAGCCGTTGGTCTCGATTGCCATATAAACATCTCATGGCGGTCGTTACGGGTTGTTGGAGCACAACCATTAAACTAACTGCAATGCTTCGATATCGCCTTCGGGTTGTGGAGGTCATACGGCAGTCCCTTCATGGAAAAAATCGAAGTGAAGTTTAGCCAAATCAGCAGTTAGGCTGGTAAAGCGGACCCCAGACTTCAAAGCTGAAAAAGCTTCGGAGGCGACTGGGATTAACGCTGATATAACGATAATAAGAACGATAAGCAGAAAACCAGCGAAGTATTAATTTATACCAGGAAATGTGTTTATTGTAATGTTTTATGAGGGTAAAAACTAATTAAAATTTTAGCGTGTGCCTTAAAATTGTAAGCTTTCCTATTAAATACCCACAGAGTTGCGAAACACAGCACAATAAGAATTGTTGCGGATTAAAATACAGTGATTTTTTTGCAGAAACATTCTTGTCTTAGAAACATTACGAAAAATGGAAAATATTTTGTTCTGGAATCCGGTTTTCAGTGCTGTTTTTTTGTATTAATATCGATCTAGTTCAGTTTCTGTTTCTTTTTATAATTGAATTTCTGCATTAATTCTGATCTAGGGTGACTGGTATTATGCGTATGTGAATAGCTAAGGTCAATCCTTAGCTTAGTTAACAAGCGTGTGTTTGGACAATCCTATGTTCAGATGAGGACCCACTGATCATAATAAATTTCATCATCATGATCATCAACCTTTTTATTGTCCCACTGCTGGGCACAGGTCTTTTCTCATACAGAGAATAATTGAGCGTAATCACGCCGCTTGTTCAATGCGGGTTGGCGATTTCAGACTTAAAGTCCAGGTTTTCTCAAGATGTTTTCCTTCACCTTCAGTCATTGGTGTCCAAGATATACTTAGAGTACATGTAACTTTAGAAAAGTTACATTGGTACTTGCCTGACACCAAACACCAGCCTCACAATTATTTGAGAGGCTGGTGTTTTAACCACTAGGCCACCAAGACTATAAAAGTCTTGGTGGCCTTTTTTTAAATTTAATCAAAGTTAATTAATAATCCAGTAAAGAGGTTAATAATTAATGAAGCCTCAATCATATTGCTGCAGATGCTGAGTTTAGACATTACATCGATAAGTTAGTTTATGACGCTTCTCTTGTTCACAATCTAAACTAATTTTAAGTTAAATGCATCTTTATTTTTCGATTTCGTTAAGAAAAGGGTAGAAGATAGCAGTTTAGGGTAATACTGTCAAATTAGGTATTCCATAGACAGTTTTGACGCGATAGAAGTAGAAAGAAAAATATGCATTGAATTTAAATATAGTTTAGTTTGTGAACAAGGCAATCGGGGCCTATATCCTGTTTGAAACATTTAGTAGATACAATGCATTCTCTTCTTCTAACAAAAAGACAAAAGCCTCCCCCAAGGCTTTCCACGATTACCGCTCTTGTGCTGACCGCATCCATCGGCTTCCTGCAACCTTCACCAGGTCATCGGTCCACCTTGTTGCGGGCCTCCCTACGCTGCGTCTTCCAGTACGTAGCCGCCACTCCAAAATCTTACTGCCCCATCGGCCATCGGTTCTACGAGCAATGTGGCCTGCCCACTGCCACTTAAGTTTGGCTTCTGCTGATCTCCACATTTCTGATTCGATCACGCAGAGAAACTCCGAGCATAGCTCTTTCCATTGCCCTTTGTGTGACTCTGAGCCTTTGTATGAGGCCCATTGTGAGCGATCACGTTTCAGTTCCGTAAGTCATCACTGGCAACACACACTTGTCAAAGAATTTAGTCTTGAGACACTGTGGTATATTGGACGACGATAAAATGTAGCGTAGCTTCCCGAACGCTACCTAGCCAAGATGGATTCGACGAGACACCTCTTTCTCGAAAACCTACCACCACCACCTACCCACCTACCTAGTTAGACTATTTATCCCAGGTATATACATACTCGTCAACAACTTCAAGTGCAGAGCAACCAACCAATGCATTGGTATGTTTAAAAACAAGTAAAATTTCCACATGTGTATGATACTACACCGGCAGTTATTAGTTCCGAAACAGACGAAGAGATTATCAATAAAGGCAGCAAATAAATATTAAACATAATACCTACTCGTTTTCCGATATCGATAACTTATGTAGGTTTACGATATCGGAAAACGAGTTATGGAAGTCGACGAAGTTGAGTAGGACATCTGGCAAGGCACAATATTGATAGATGGAGTAAGATCACAAAATTATGACAGAGTGGCATTTTAACACTGAGAGCGATCGTCCGGGGGCCAGATGAACAAAGGAATATGTTAAAGTGACCCCCAATGATAGGTAAAGGTCAACCTGTAGACGATGAAAACAATAAAATAAATTTTGGAGTAGTAATATCTAACAGTAATGAGAAAACAATGGCTTGTCTTATCTAAGATCGAACATCAATTGAATCAAATTGAAAACCATTAATTTTCTTCATACTGATTGTATTTTAATTTTCCAAATTATTTACGGTTGTTTTCCGTTCACTTAAAGCGATTGCTTTTGAATGACTTTTTAATTTAAACAAACAGAGGAAATATGAAGAAATTTCTTTCAATTTGTTTGCGTAAGTAATTTTTCCATAATATGTAATATAACCCAATACCCTTATGCATAACATACTTTTAATCTTGAACTGAATCATTGCCAAGGATAATGCTTTTTTTTGGGATGGGAAATCATCAAATGACCTCTCCCGCTCTGGGCGGAGCGGAAGGGCGTGTCAGACTTTTACTAACTAAAACCCACCAGTGTTTCTTCACTTGCCTGTGCGCCAGGGCCACGGTTTCAGGATGATGCTAATCCATAGCTTTATGTTCGAAAAATTTGTCTATTATAGAAATATTTGAAAATGTATTAAATATCTATATAAGAAAATTAATAAATAAGACAGTTATTAAAAACTTAAAAAATATCGTAAATTTAGCCAATAGTAGATAGTTTATTTTAAAATAAAAAAGTAATACTGTTTACTTTTTTCCACAAAAATAATTAATGATGTTTTTTTTTTACAGATACTGTCCTTTTTACCATGACATGCAGCGTAACATCCAAGCATGTATTCAAAAACATCACAGCTGACCACTTATATGAAAAATCATTACATAATGGGTGAGTATTTACAATGGTAGAAATTCAGGTCATATGTAGAAATCGAGGTGGCTTAGTAAGACCGCAGTGATTTGGTAGAAATCTACGTGTTTTGGTAAAACATGAGTGATTTGGTAGACACATAAGTGATTTGGTAGAAGCCTCAGTGATTTGCTAGGAACATTAGTATTGTGGTAGAAAATATGGTTAAAATATCTTTAATGTACTAGCCGAGATAATAGCGAATGAGATTCTTGAAAGTTATCTCTTTAGAAAGCCTAAGGTCCACGCGGTTTTACCTTCAAAGGACTTTTTAACAAGACTTTAGACATACATTTACCTTTTACTGGCTACTTATTTCAGTACTTATTATTGAATTGAGAGTAATTTTTGCCTTTTAAAGTCCATAAATATTTTCGCAGCTGGACTGGAACTAGTTGGCTCTATACCTGAGAGCAGTATTCTTTTTTTTTCATGTTGGGCCGTGGTAGGAGGGTAGGCGGTGGGATTAAAGTAAAATTTGCGATATTTTCTGTAAAAATCTTAAGCGAAGAGTGAGCTATCATTGCACCCGATGTTAGAGGTTTTAACTATTGACAGCTTACTCGAGGCTTATTTTAGAGTGAGATTTTTACAGTTTGCCTTTCAATGCACCGTGGTTTACGCGAAAGGCCTATGAGTCTTATCGCTTCTAAGCGTTTCGTAAGTTTACAACATCTCTAAACAAGATTGATATGTGCTTTTCCGTAGCTTGTATCAAAATGTCAATTCAAACAGTTTGTCATAGGAATATTTGAATTTGAAGTAGTTACTTTTTTGCCCTTTCCAGCGTTATTTTTGCTGATAGAATGGCTATCCAGGCACCCGTGTTTTCTTTACTTTTAATTTTAAGTGCCTCTTCTCGTCCCTTAGGTATGTTACCGATTGATAGGAGGAAATTTCGACGCTATATTTTATTTTGTTACTTGTTTTAGTTTGTTAGGTTAATTGCATTTTTCTATTAATAGTTTATTAGTTAATTTAGTTTAAGAAGTTTATCCTGCGTGCACTTTTATATTTTTTTTTTTCTAAAAGCCCTTTTTTATTGTACACTGTTACTACATCGTGTCGAGTTTCACAGTCTTTATAGCCGCAGTTTCCTCGATATTTTGAATGGTAAATCTTACTGGTAGCGTTCCCTATTTGCATCTGGAGTACTGTAAGAGACTTCGGAAAAATACTGCAACGCGGGCCTTCTTGGCAGATTAATCCAGTATTTTTTTATATTAAAACTTGTGCTTGGCCACGATCCCGCCTGATGGTAAGCAGTGATGCAATCGTTGATGGTTAAGCAAACTGGCTTATTAAGGCTAGAGTGAATACTCTAGCCTTGAAGGCACATAAGTCACCAGACGGAAAGACTGCCGCAGGCAAATTGTTTCAGTCCCAAATGCGCCGTATAAAGGAAGAGGCGAGCAGACAGAGCAGCTCGTCGATTCAATAAGAATCTCACCGTAAGAAGTTAGGGGAAGGTGAAAACTTTCAGTGGTAGGCCACAACATCGGCTGCCGGCAGAAGTTACCAACCACCAGACAAAGTCTTGCCGCCAAGCGATTCGTCGCGTTCCGGCATGATGTTGTTGTGTTGGGAGTTTGGTCGTGGAGAATCTCCAGATCAATCATCCTCTGGCGCAGCATCGTTGGTCGTGTCGGTTTAACATTGCATCACCTCGCACAACTGCCGTCTTCCTTCCTATTCATCCAGTTTATTTTTATTTTTTTTTGAACGGGCTCTTAATAAACTAGCGCGCTTTACAATCAACGATTGCATTACTGCTTATCATAAGACGGGATTGTAGTCAAGCACTACTTTATATATTTATTGAAAAAAAAAAGATTCCCTAAAGTAAGCGTGGAGTGAGCTGTGATTCCAAGCTCACTACACCTGAATTATCACATTGAGTATGTTTTTTCTCTAAATCTATTTATCTCTTAATTTATATTGCCTTTTTTGTGTGAATAGGCCTTTAATAAACTAGCGTGCTTTACCATCAGGCAGGATTGCGATCAAGCAGTAGTTTATAATTATCAAAAAAAAAAAAACGTAGAGCGATCTTTTAATAGTATCTATCCCTAGTATTGGTTGGGACAGATAGCCCACTCCACGCTCAGAGCTTCTAAATTTTCTCTAGTAACGGAATCGTGCTGTAGTTGTCAAGCTTAGTGGGATTAACTTACATTGAAACGGATTCATAACGGTATTTCCCATGCGGTTCAAAATAATGTAAAACAAATGAAGATGAACAATAATTGAAGACCTTCTCAGAAGTTTCAAATTAAATGCTATAATTTAAATTTGAACTTCTGGGTAGGACTTTGTTGACTGTTTATAACCCTCATTTGATTTTACAACATTTATACAGAGCGCTTAGAACTTTGTTTTGGAAAATGACCGTTACTTAAATAAAATTAAGATTATTGCGTGTTCATTTAAAACTCTACTAGGGCTGTTGCGTAACCGGTCTTGTTTATCAAAGTATTCTATGGTCCATCTTTGGAACAAAGTTCTTCAATGGGGCTTGGAGTACGAGTAAACAGGCGATAATTAAGTCAAAATGAAAACCCGAAATGGTGGCGGCAAAAACATTAAAATTTATCGTTATATATATCGTGTTTATTTTAACTTCCATATTGGCTTCAGCACTTTATAGTGTGCTGAAGCTAATATGTAAGTTAAAATGAAAATCCTAGGTGACGACAAATTTATTACAGCTTCTAAAAATTAATACTAGATGGCTCTATATTAAAAACGCTTTAAATCTTTTTTTTTTGTTTTTAAGTTATAAACTAATGCTTGACTGCAATCCAGCCTAATAGTAAGCAGTGATGCAATCGTTGATGGTAAAGCGTATTAGTTTTTTAAGCCTATTCACTTAAAAACTAAGGAATAGGAAGGATGACGGCAGTTGAGCGATGTTAAACCCCAGACCAACACGACCAAACGAAGCTGCTTTAGAGGGAGATTGATCTGGAGACTCTCCACGACCAAACTCCTGACACAACAACATTTGGCGCATCGTACCCGCCACACATCGAACACAACTGCTCTGACCCGTCCTCCGTACGGCTTCACCAGACATCATGCCAGAACACGACGATTCGCTTGGCGGCAAGACTTTGTCTGGTGGGTGGTAACTTCTGCCGGCAGCCGATGTTATGGCCTACCACCGAGAGAAGCTGCGCCGTAATCTACCACGTGGACTCAATGCGAGTTGGTACACGACAGATATCTTCGATATTTTGGTTCTAGGATATGCCGTTGATCACATTGTTTTTTTTTACTGTTTTGAGAGCTGTGGTAATGAACTAATTTACACAAAGTAACGCGCCTGACACCAATGACTGATTAAAGGTTGAAGGAAAACATCTTGGGAAAACCCGGACTTTAAGTCTGATATCGCCAACCCGCATTGAGCAAGCGTGGTGATTACACCCAGTCCACCTCTATATGAGAAGAGACCTGTGCCCAGCAGTGGGAAATAATAATTTGTTAAGAGTAAACTTTTAAAAGCTTTGAATGACAGAATAAAATTGGGGGTAAACAATAATATAATCAACCAATCACATCATTCTTAATTAATTAATGAATTTGTAACATTTAAGTACCCTCTCCTTAGTTCATCTTTATTCTTTTTTGTAAAATAATTTTCCTCTACGATAATATCGTTCAATCCGTTAATGTACTGTGCAAAAACTTATAACAGATTCGTGTATATCCCAAGGTTATTAGTATCCATTACGGAAAAAAAAAAACAGTAATCTAGATTAAATCTAAAAGCTCTCGTCTTTTTAACTCCGAATGGAATCTCTAGCGGAATAAGCTAAAGGCACTGTATCCAACTTTCCCTAAAGAAAATTTGCCCGAAAAAAGTTTACGTCGAAAACCCTCTTAATTTGAGTGACTCAATCAGGAATTATTGAGAGCCGCAGCTGTTTTTTACTCGAGATTCGCTTACTTCGGCCATTTTATAGACTAACATGCTTAGATATAGCATTTTTATTACACGAACCGTTACTTGTAGGTACCAAATGTATAATAAACACGCTTTTCCTTGTTCAAAACTGCCTATTGTGTAACTTTTTGATAAACTTTATATAGAACTTATGACCGACAAATTAAGGTACTTATTTCAGTAACGACGAAAATAAATTGTATTCATAAATACTGACAAGTCAGCAAAAATGGTAATGATTTTATTACCATTACAAAATGGTGGCTAATGAGACCACTGTAAAATCTGTCAAAATCACAATCTTAAATCTTTATTCTTGTTACATATGCTTGTTAATGGGTTACTACTAATGACAAGTCTGTCAAGATGACGATAATTTTTATGCTCCTTAAATAGGTATATCCTTATATCTTATCCTCCTTAGGCAGGTACCTACAGTTTAGCTGCTATTAGAAATAAAATAACTAAGAGAGAACTTTGATCGGATTATGAAAATATTTCTGCCAATTATCTCAATAAAATAATGTCTTTATTAAAATAAAAACTTTATGTATTTTTACAGTAATAATGGCGGATCGGATCTTCTATACACACAAACAGAGATGCCTTCTGGACAGTACTGCTTATGCTCCAAGATCTACGACCCTGTATGCGCGTCTAATAATGAATCTTATTTCAACTTATGTTACTTAGAGTGTAAAGTGCTGAAAGAAGAAAATGTCAGTGTGATTCATCAGGGTAATTGTATACCGTATTGAAGTTAGTTATAATAAAACATGCGATTTTATTATAAAATTATGTATAGAGTTTCATTTCATTGTCTTGGTAAAGAATACATTATTAAAATAGCCTCGAATAAGACTTTCTTCAGTTATTCTAGGTTTCGGGAATACCGCTCCAGAATAACCGATGTGTAAGGCAAAGCTCTTTTGACACCATCTGCCATCAGAAGACAGCTGCCAGCAAAGAGTATTACACTTCTTTTTTATTAATTATAAACTAGCGCTTGACCGCAATCCCGCCTGATGGTAAGCAGTAACACAATCGTTGATGGTAGAGCGCACTAGTTTATTAAGAGTCTATTCACAAAAAAAAAAAAAAAACTGAGACAGCGAGTGAATAGGAAGACACCAGTTGAGCGACGCGAGGTGATGCAATGTTAGACCAACAACACGACCAACGATGCTGCGCCAGTGGGAGATTGATCTGCCGACCCTCCACAACCAAACTCCCGACACAACAACATTTGGCGCATCGTACCCGGCACACATCGCAACATAACTGCTCAGACCCGTCCTCGACTTCACCAGACATCATGCCGGAACACAACGAATCGCTTTTAACGCAACGTAACAAAACGAGACGGCGCCATTTGCTGCATCGTTATATAAAAGGCCAGCCATAAGAGGTCATTAAGGTGAACTAGAGAGTCTATGAATGCTGCTGTAACTAAGGCGTACCACAGGGGAGTATGCATTATGAATAAAATCATAATGCTTTTTGTAATCCTTCACAAGTTCTCGCAACGAATACAAAACTCATATCCATTAAAAAGCAGTGAATATAATTTTTCATTCACGTTTTCATATTACATTCTAGCAGGGATGTTACGGAGCTTCGACTCCGACTCCGATAAGTCGGAACTTCCGATTATTATCGTACCTTCGGTTCCGACTTCGGTTCCGATACTTTTAAATCGGAGGTTTAAATCGGAGGTTATTAAAGCATAACATAGCGGCGGCGGCCTGTCCACAGTGTCAACTGTTATGAACAGAATATCGGAAGGAAGGAACAGGGATCGTTTGGACCGCCCATTAGTGCGTTCGGTCCAAACGATCCCAACTAGTCGCAATCATTTGACAAAAATATGTTCGCCGATTAGGGGGCTGGTCCTTATCGGGCGGCGAGCTGCCCACTGCTCACCGCCCGCAGGCCCGCGCCTACGTTTGCCGGGAGTTCGATGTCGTCTCCCGACCAGGGCGTCTCCTGCGGACCTACTTGTGCCTAAGATAACAGTTTTTCATTCCCTCTTTATAGGTATTTTGAAACCTATCAACAATCGTAGCCTTTTTCCGGCTGTTTTCAGATTCAAATAGAATATGGCACATGTGTTTATAACAGTGGCGTGCCTAGGGTCCACCGATAACGCAAGCCCATGATACGTTTTCTTACCGTTCTTTACAAAACAAGATTTTGTGATCCACATCACCATATTCTTCGCTTCAAGAAGCCGGTGGTCTAACGACGGCGAGCTAATCAAAGCACACTGAAGGCATGATATTGCTAGGCAGAAGAATAACACGTACCAGCAAAGACATACCCTCGGCGGCTTCGAAAAAAGCCTTTCTCTTTTCATTGTGTTGAGCGAAGATACCTACCTACAATCCCTACATATATTCATAACGGCGCGTGTCCAATTGCAAACGATCTAAATATGCTACAAAGTTATGGGATTTCGAAAACATAGAAATAAAAAAATAAAAAAAGCTTTTACTTATATTCTAAATCAATGCGTCTATCTTTCTTTAAAAATGATTTTATTACGTCAGAATAAAAAGTTGGTGAACGTTTGATTTCTACTAAAAGTTGCTTTTCGATCGCGATCATCGAAAGATCAGAAAGTCGCTCTTGGGCCTGTGAGTTCCGTAAGTATGTGTGAATACGCTTTAGCGAAGAAAATGCGCGTTCTGCGGAAGCTGACGTAGCGGGAATTGTTACAATCAAATGGGCAAGTTTACAATAAAGTTTGTTCGAATGGGAACAGCCCGCAATCCAATTAGTTTTATAAACGGATCTATTGAATTTCCTTTTATGAGACTTACTTGTTTGAGCTTAAATCCGGCGTAGGTTTTGGCGAAGATATGAGGTTATTTTTCTCTGAAAAACTTAAAGAATTTACCTTTCCCCCGCTTAGCAAACTATAAATACACTTGAAATCGTCACAAGGGACATAAATATTATCGGTATCCGACGGATTTACACTCATTTTACACAATCAATTCAAAATTAAACTTCGAAAAAACAACAAAGAGACTATTCAAATCGTAGCTATGTTCATACAAATCAAACCCAGTGTTGCCGTTCCATGAATTTTAAAAGCGCTTAATTATCTGAAAATTCTACCAGATATGAAAAAAATATAACAAAAAATAAAACCCGCAAGAAAGTGCTAAACTATTTCACATGTGTAACACGGCCAGTTTTTTGTTTTATACTAGGTATTTTTTATAAACGCTTGAATTACAATGAAAGAAATATTTTTTTTTTGTCACTGAAATTTCTTAACCCTTTTTTTTCACTTGAATGAGTCAAAAAGCGAATGTTATTGAAAAAGTATAATACATACTAAAGTAAGTATAGTATATACTCGATGTATTTAACCATAACTTTATCACTCATTCATATTTAATATCAACGAACGTGAAAGACGAAGAAAACTACTTATATTCAGTCCATGAATGAGCCTATTTAATAATCTATTATACCTGGGACTCCCTCGTGTAATATATTCTATTTCGGTGACATCAGCCCACAAACTTAAAATAAATGAAAATTATCGTACTTAACTACTAAAAAATCAACAAACTAAAACGGCAACACTGATCCAACAGTGCGTTGTGTACAACGTCAGATGCAAGCCGTGCTTTATTGAGCAGAATCCAGCCATATAAAATGTCAATAGTTATATGTATACTTATGTTACTAGATACTTCATATTACGGAACGAAAGAAGAGTGCATTGCAAGCGAGGTTAAACCTGGCTTGCACTAGATTAGAGCCCGCAAGTGCGAGTGAGATAGATATTGAGCCGTGACCTTGTGCGACCCTGGGCGCGTGTTCAAACTGAGTTGCGCTATGCGTTGTATTTTTAATTACGTCTACGTAAATTTAGTTTGAAAACTATTTTCTTCTGTTTACTGTTTTTTTTATTTTTGGGGGTGAGGCTTGGAAGGCAAGCCGGGCATCTGGGCTTGTATGGTAGGCCCGCCACTGCTTTTATTTATTAATTGTACTTCTAATTATAGCTTCTTTGGTTCTAGTTAGAGCGACAATTCCTTTGCCATCAAATATACTTACATACGCTCACACACACTTGTTTGCAACTGTCAAGAGTAACAAAATATATAAACAATAAAACTTGAAATTTGGAATTTTTGACGGGAAAGCTGATATGAATGTCACGCTCATTTTCATTGGACTTTTAAATTATTTATAGTGTCGTTTACTAAATAAAAACGCGTGATTTATGTAGTAAAAGTGTATTCAGTGAATAATTCACAAAGAACATTGAAATATCGCAGCATAGTGACTACATCATGGCTTTACATCAAGTCTCCTAGTAGTCGGCTCACGCGGCCATTTTTTCAACTGTCGTTGGCGATATCCGCCATTATTGCGAAATAATTTTATTAAAGAATTTCTATAATTTGTCACACATGTTATTGGCAAAATTGTGGTATCTAACCACAGAGGCAATTGAAAAGTTGAAGTAGTATTCACTTTAAAGAAAAGGAAGAAAGAAACTTCAAATTCTGCAAACATTCGGTTATAATACTTAGCGTCTAGCGAAATTGCCAGCAAATAAAGATAGAATATAGGAAGTGCTTCGTTCCAACCTGTAAAAACGACTCAAAAAATAGTCCACATAAAGTTTTTATTCATATTGTTTAATGTATGATGACAGTAATGACTGACACTGACATGACACTATTGAAATTTGTCTAACATCAAAGAAATTGTTTTAGGTAAAAGGCACGTAAATGTTACGCCAATGATGACGTAAATGTAACGAAGTTACTCCTAACATTAAATAACTAATCCATACTAATATTATAAATGCGAAAGTAACTCTCGTCTGTCTGTCTGTTACGCTTTCCCGCTTAAACCTCTCAACCGATTTTGATGAAATTTGGCACAGACAATCTTTAGACCCTGAGAAAGAACATAGGCTACCTTACATTTGACTAGTATATAATACCGACACAACACTGCGCGACTAGATACTTGACCAGAGACGTAGTCTACCTTTTATCCCGGAAAATTTGATATTCCCGAGGAAAATCTAAAAAGCGCGATATAACCGAACTCCACGCGGGCGAAGCCGCGGGCGGAAAGCTAGTAGAAATATAATAACTACATAAATTTCTAAAATATTTAAATCAAATCAAATCAAAATCGTTTATTTCAAATTAACCATCACTTGGTACTTTTGAATAGTCAATGTCGGTCAGTCCAAGAAAAGTGAAGCTAAATTGCACGTTCCAAAGCGTAGATCTCTATGGAGAAGAACGTGCAAGAAACTCCATGGACACTTTTTTAAAATCATAATATATGGGTTACATTTCTTCGTTACATATTTATGTTGCTTCTATCATGTGAGCACAATGTAAAATTAATTAAAATATAAAAATGAATTAAGCCCACTGGCAGCTAAGAGATGACCAGTCTCCACTGACGGCCCCCGTTCACGAGCATGACGCGCGTGTTATATATATAACGGGTCATAATTCTAATAAAAGTATTGTATTGTGGATTGCTTAAGTTTAGTTGATTCCGAGGGTAGAATAACTTTTATAAAATTATAAAAACGGCTCGATGGTACTCTGAGAGTGGCATTTCCTATAACTATGGTGACTCGTCCCTTAGTAGACGGTCTTCATCGAGCCGTCGGACCGAGCACACTACCAGTTAAGTATTCTGAATATTCGTTTTAGGCACATAATTCTTATATGCCTGGTCTTATGTAATTTATATTGCTGATATTGCTGATGATTCTAAATATGTTATAAGTAACTATGTACATAATGTTTCTCCTATAATGTTTGCTTTAATATTATTTAATTACCCACACTCTGCTATCCTAACACGCGCATCTGCCCCACTTAGCTCAACCATATTGAAGGGAACCAAATGACCCAACAACACGCGCCACCATCAGCAAGACATTAGAGTGAGCATGACAACTCTCAACTGCCAATCTCGCAATGTCAAACAAGTTATATATATATATATATATATAAATATAAAAAAAAAACTATAGTCCATGGTGCCTCACATTCACAAACTTGAAAAGTGCTTTTACATTATACAATACTATTGCAAAATAATGGTAGCAAAATATTGTGTACAACGTTGAAATAAACAAATAAAATAAAAAAGGGATATTTAGAAAACAACAAAAAGGGGGAATGGCATCTCTTCCAAACCTACAAAATTGTCTGTGGCTGTGGAGCAGGACTGGCATTTATCCAAGCATTTTTATCAAGGATATAATCTTCCAGTTTATAATATGCTTGCTTACACAGCGTGCGTTTAATGCATGTTTTAAATTTGGACTCATTGAGCTGTTGAATCTCTAGCGGTACTTTATTATAAAATTTTACACAGTACCCCATAAAAGAACTATTTACTTTAGCTAGTCTGAACCGAGGTTGATCTAAATTGTTTCTATTCCTAGTATTAAAATTAGTTTCTCAGAATGCTTTATATTATCGAAACCTTAAATAAACATAGTGGTCGAAAATTGTCCAATGCTCATTGGCTTTCTGGGCTGTTGATCTGTGTATGCTTACATACATTGTAGGTCATCAATACAAATATTTAATCAAATTATGAAAGCAATGTGTGCGATTCCCTGTCTGGCTCAGAATTCGTAAATTTTCACGCCATACCTACAATGCAAAATTACATATTAAAATGAATTCGGTTATATCGCGCTTTTTACATTTCCCTCGGTAATATCAATTTTTTTTTTCAATAAAAGGTAGCCTATGTCGTTTCTCAGGCTCTAAAGATTGTCTTTGCCAAATTTCATCAAAATCGGTTGAGAGGTTTAAGCGGGAAAGCGTGACAGACATACAGACAGACAGACGGACAGACAGGATTACTTTCGCATTTATAATATTAGTATGAATTATGCACATTTATTCCTCTTCGAGTATGAGAAATGCAGATCTCATATGCACTGAACAAAAACTAAATGGCTATTTTAGTTGGATTGAACGCCTCGAATGAATGTCGCTGGAAGTTTTGGATTGTGATCTTCCTCCTAGAGTAGGCACACTACTTTAATGTAGCATCTAGGAATGCATGAGGTTCTGCTAAAGTAAATAGCAAGCACTTAACCAGCACTTAACCTCTCAAAGTCGTGGTGGCCTAGTGGTTAAAACACCAACCTCTCAAGTATGAGTGTGCGGGTTCGATTTCAGATCAGGCAAGTACCAATGTAACTTTTTTAAGTTATATATACTTTCTAAACATATAAATAATTGCTAACTGTACTTTGGGTGAGGTACGGACTACAGCAGGTCAAGCTATCTGAAACTATCAAATATTCCCAATCAACCTTAAGCCTTAATGCTTTAGTGATAAAGTTGGAAATCTAATAAAGATATTTTACTGGTTGTAATAGCTTGAGTATGTACATCAATAAATCACATCTTTCAGATAAATTTAATAAATTAAATTAATTGGAGAGAAAAATCTTCTTACGCTTTTATATTATAAAATACACAAATGTCGACTTAGTCCGAAGAATTGCCAAATTTAAGTGGCAGTGGGCATGGCTCATTGCTTGCAGAACAGATTGCCGCTTGGGACTGAACAGTTCTGGATTGGCAACCGGGTCCCGGAAGATTTAGCGTCTGAACACATAGGTGAACTGACGACCTTGTGATGGCCACAAGGATCTGTTGGATTGGATGCGACGCATAAAATCGATTGAAGTGGGCGGATTGGGAAAGGTCTAAGTATAGCTGCGGACGTGTTTTTCATCTACTCTGGAATATAAATTAATATTTGTCCTGTTCAGTTCATCAACTTAGATATTGAGACTCACAGAGGTTGCATTGGTTAAATACTCTATAGTACCTACCTATTTGGCTTCAGCTTGGTGAGAAAAAACTAACAGCGGTGTAAATGTGTAACATGCTATTACTGCCTATATGCTACCGATCGCTGCGCTGCGTAATGCGAGTTCAAGCTAATTCCTGAACGCAAATAACTATTTGTTTATTTTTTTTATTTACCCATTTATTCTTGTGACGTCAAGGCTCATATAAACATACACAAGCCACTATATTAACTTAAAAACTTAAAATAATTTTATATACATATAACATTATTAACTAAAACCTAATGTACAATGAAGTGTCAGCGTCATGTTTCGCTGCCTGGTGTCACGTGAAGCCATTACAAACCGGCGGTAGGCAATAATAACACCTTCGGCTAGAATACTTTTGAGGAACTTTTCTAGATGATGTGTCGGAACACGCACCACGAACGACTTGAAATTCGTGCCAGTCACAGCTCCAACCTTCGACCCCTCAAATTCCAGATGACGCGCAGATACTCCACGATCTCCTCGACCTGCGTGAGTCGTAGTCTGGACATATAGAGCAGTGTCGTCGGTACTGCTGGACGCAGTAGCATGAGTTGAGTCCTGTCAGAGCTGTACCGCACTGATTCCGACAATGGAAATTCTTCTACTTTACTACCTTAATAAACATTCTTGTCGTGTCCTTTAAGCTGACCTTTTGCCTTTTTCAGAACCTGCTTTGGTTTTGAGCAGGCTTCTGCTTACTCCCTTTTGTTTTGTCCGCCAGTTTTATCTGCGCTGCTCTTTGTGGCTCAACAGGAATTTTAGCGGCTACAATTGCTGCGTAGACTCGTTTGGGGGTCGCCGAACTTGCACAAGTCATCGTTCCGTTCGTGGCTAAGCAGACGTCGCGGCACACGCTGCAACGCATGCATTATCGGCAGCTGGTGACGCATTCGATCCATCCGACTCGCAACTGCAGATGGAGGCGTTGTGTGCCCCGCGACGCGTCTTCACATTTGTGGCGTTGGCAGGTGACCTATTTGCAGAAATTGCATTGCGTAATAATAATACTTTTAATAATAACTAATAGTGTTGTTAGACACCTCCAACTGATTCTGCATCTCCGACTGGCTTTGCTTCAGTAATGTAATGTGTTTCAGCAGTCTGGTGACGTCAACGTGATCGAACGTGACGGGAGGTAACTTGTGCAAATCCTTCTCCATGAATTCAGGCATCTGGCTAACTTTGCTGAGCGTCGTGAACAGCAGCAACTTGGCACTGCTAATCTCATCCTCCTTAAAAGATGACCTGTAGATCTACATGCTGATCTCGTCCATGTAGTTGATGGCATGATTGATGAATGCCAGTACTTCATTGGTTATGAGAGTTTGAGAAGTCATAGCAGTAAGTGGCAGCATCTAAAGCCACGCAATTCGCGAATGCATTATTCGTACAGACCAGTGCAAAGGCGACCGTACTCGCCCGTGCTTTGCAACCGACAATATGTATAACCTACAAGTAGTTATTCCGGTCTGCCTGTTTGTGTAATTATGTGAGTCCATAAATATATTTGAAAACGACGCACGATTCAGGAGAATTTCCTAGTGTGGGGGGCAACGTTAAAAAAAAGAAAATGTAATGAGTTTCATTTTGACAGTTCAACAACATTAATTATTTTATTTACGTTGTCAAGCAGATATATTTTTCAAACATATGGAACAATGGATTAACAATATGTTTCATAATGAGTCAAATTGGACGTAGTTATGCAAAAAAGATCCAGCCCGAAAACTTGCTTTTGAGAAAATAGAGTTTGAAGTAAAAATTTTATATTAAAATAACATGACAGTAGATTTAAATTCCCTTTTAAATAATGGGTATTTTCCTGTAATTTTTTGCGGCTTTGATATTTTTTGCATATACTAAAGTTGATGTACACATCAACTGAAACTAAACTGAAATGTTTAAAATCTACAGATTTTAAACATTTATGACAGTAAGTAACTAAAAAAACAGTTTTTGTGGGCTGGATCCATTTTGCATTACTACGTCCAATTAACAATAGTAGTAATAGTGTATTGCGCAATTAGGATGCAGGTAGTGAGGGACACCTTTAATAACTTTTTTTTTATAATTATTATAAACTAGTGCTAGACCGCCATCGCGCCTGATGCGCAGTGATGCAATCTATGATAGTAAAGCGTGCTAGTTTATTGAGAGCCTATTCACTCAAAAAAACTGAGTGAAGGAAACTGAGGAAGACGGCAATTGACGGAGGTGATGCAATGTTAAACCTAAGAACACGACCAAAGATGTTGCGCCAGAGGGAAATTGATCTGGAGAACCTCCACGGCCAAACTCCTGACGCTACAACATTTGGTGCATCGTACCCGGCACACATCACAACACAACCCCTCCTCCGTACGGCTTCACCAGACATCATGCCAGAACACGATGCATCGCTTGGCGGCAAGACTTTTTCCGGTGGGTGGTAACTTCTGCCGGCAGCCAAAGTTACGGCCTACCACCGAATTCCTATTCCTGTTTGTCCTCACTCACAGATGACTTTATGAATAAAACATATTGACAACACGACTGAGAAAGGTGAACCCACTTTTTAATCAATTAAAGTTATTCATATCTATGGCATGCAATCAATTATTATTAGTTTAGGTACTAATAAATCTCTTTCACTTTATGCGATAACTTTTATTCAATCACCAGTACTTAAATTAATTGATGAGATAAATATACTTCTAAAAATTGCTTTCATAAATATTGATTGGCTCACTAGCACGTTCTAGAGACGCGTTATGAAAAGATTCAATCATTTATTATTAAAAGCTACATTCGAAAAGAACTCAAGGGTCGCAGTTACTGGCGTGAATCGATTCACAGGAGCTACTGAATTAGAAATCATGTAATATCGCATTCCCAGCAAAAAGGGAAAATTATCTATGTAAATACTTGAAACTGAAGTTCCAGCTGACTTCACTTTATTCAATTTAAATGTATCTCTTCGATTATAAGAGAACCCGTAAAAACATTGGATATTGAGATCTCCAGTGTGCAAAATGTGTTTGTAGAAATCGAAATAGAAGCAATACAGGCTTGTTTGAAGATTAAATTTTGTATTGCATTGGAATCTATTCATTCTTAGACTCGTGTGAGATCGGTGATTTGTGCATACAATCTCCCTTTTCATGCCATTGGAGGCAGTAATACTGAAATATATAAATAGCTATTACTCCAGATGAACTTTTCTATTGGGTGTTATCGAATTTTATGGGAGTGATTTTCTTTCTAGAGTACAAGCTTACTTAGATTCTATCTAGAATGCATGAGGTTCTGCTAAAGTAAATAGCACTAAGCATATATAATAGTCACTTAAATCTCTCAAGAATGGCTGTTATTGTAGCTTTTTTATAAAATTATAAACTAGCGCTTGACCGCAATCCCGCCTGATGGTAAGCAGTGATGCAGTCGTCGATGGTAAAGCGCACTAGTTTATTAGGGGCCTATTCACTCTAGCCTTGAGCATGCATCAAGCATTTATTTCAAATAAATTACTCAAGTACTATTGTTAAAAAATATATATACATAACGGCACGTGACTGGTTAATTTTTAATATTGAGATCTGTTTTGTATCAGCATCAATTGTCCGTAAATAACTTTACTATTTTTTGAAGTCGATTAATCGATCGGTATTCAGATAAATTATGTTTTTTTTAAGAGCGGGTAGCCCCCGACTGGAGTTGCATTTGCCATAGCGAGCGTCCGTTAGCACGGTTTTTTGTTTTTGAGGAAGTCGGTTTTTTTTTTTAAAAAGATTTTATTTTACAATTTTAGTTGCAAAAAATACTGTTCACGTAACCCGGTCAGACTAGAGCGCTGCCGCGAAATCTAGTTGGGAATACGCTTTCAGCAAGCAAATGACGTAGCCTTTAGGGTTCCAAGTGTACCCTCAAAAAAGGAAAAACGGAACCCTTATAGGATCACTTTGTTGTCCGTCTGTCTGTCTATCTGTCTGTCTGTCAAGACCCTTTATCTCAAGAACGCGTGAACGTATCAAGCTGAAATTCACATGAAATACTCGGGTCTATTGTCCCTTTAAGCTGTGAAAATATTAAACTTCTAAGCCAAGCCAATCAAAAGATACAGCCGATTATGTCGATATTTTCAACAAATTTTCGACACTCGCAAAGGAATCAAAACCTACAGGATACTTCCCGTAGACTAAGAATCTTGAAAATTGGCATGAAGCATTGTCATATAATGCAAATATAGGAAAAATTGCGAAAATCACATTTTTATAATAAACATATTTAATAAAATTTTTCATTTCCATTTTCATTTTTTTATTTATTAAATTCCATGATTGAGCCAGCCCCCAGCAAGTTCAAGACTTGTGTTATGGATACTAACTCAACGATACTATATTTTATAATAGAGATACATATATAGATAAACATCCAAAAAAAATAAAAAAAAAATAAAGGGTATTTTAATAAAATGGAACTTACTACCTTATTTCTCACGAACGAATAAAGTTATCAAATTGAAATTTATACCAAATACCTAGGTCTATTGTCCCTTTAAGCTGTGAAAACATCAAACTTCTAAGCCAAGCCAATCAAAAGATACAGCCGATATGTCGATATTTTCAACAAATTTTCGACACTCGCAAAGGAATCAAAACCTACAGGATACTTCCCGTAAACTCAGAATCTTGAAATTTGGCATGAAGGATTGTCATATAATGCAAATATAGGAAAAAATTGCGAAAATCACATTTTTTTAGTTATAAAATATAATAAACATATTTTAATAAAATGGAACTTACTACCTTATTTCTCACGAACGAATAAAGTTATCAAATTGAAATTTATACCAAATACCTAGGTCTATTGTCCCTTTAAGCAGTGAAAAATCAAACTTCTAAGTTAAAGCGATCAAAAGATGCAGTTTATACTGACAATCTTTGTGACGAATACACGCTAGGGGAATCAAACTTACAAGGTACTTCCCGTGAACTCAGAATCTTGAAATTCGGCACGAAGCAACGTTATATTATAGTACAGACAGATAAAGGAAAAATTTTGAAAATGATAAATTTGAAGTTACATAAAATATTAAAATATTATTTTTGCTTACATGACATAAAATAATTTTTTAATCATTATAAACTTACTACCTACCCTTTTTCACAGTAACGCGTAGAGATATTAAAGTTGAAATTCATATCAAACACTTCTTAAATCTAATTGCCTCTAAACTGTGAAAATTCTAAATCAATGCTAGTATTATAAATGCGAAAATAACTCTGTCTGTCTGTTACGCTTTCCCGCCTAAACCTCTCAACCGATTTTGATGAAGTTTGGCACAGACAATCTTTAGACCCTGAGAAAGAACAAAGGCTACCTTTTATCCCGGAAAAATTTGATGTTCCCGAGGGGAATTTAAACAGCGCGATATAACCGAACTCCACGTGGGCGAAGCCGCTGGCGGAAAGCTAGTACGTCATAAATTGTAAACCGCTACGTTTGTACGGCGGAACCCTCGGTGTGCGAGTTCTTCAATTTTACCTCAAAATTTTAGTTTAAATACCAAACTACTGGAACTGATTTTATAAAAATTTCTCTGGGACTGAACTAGCGTATTAGCATTGCTAGAGAAACTGTTGAGGAGCCCTGAACTGACCTTTGTCTTCATCATCAGCTCCCTTAATGTGACAGCCTTCGTCACCACCCATCTAGGGTGTAAGGTTCTTTCTCAATGTACAAATTATTTAAGCACAAACACAAGGGTGCTGCTGTGAATCGTTGAGGAGTTCTTCGTTTGGTTTCATCATTCGATCTACTCAGACCTGGTGGGTCTGAAGTAGATCAGATGATGGAGCCGGGAGCAATACAATTGAATAAGTCATATGTAGTGCTATAAAAATACTTTAATGAAAAAATCCTATAAATGCGCTAAGTTAGCTGTCCCTACAATTTTTGAAAGTTCTCCCTTGATATTCTGGTCTTGCACCATCAAACCCCTGATGTTCTTATTAAAATACCTTTTGGAATCTCTTCTTCCCAAGCTATGAAAAAAAAGGATTAGGTATCATAATAGGTTCATAAACGTGACGAAGTAATCCGCGAACAAACATAAAAAGCATATATACGGTCGAATTGAGTAACCTCCTCCATTTTGAAGTCGGTTAAAATAATAAGAATCGAACGTCACACTATAGCGATTTTTCAATGTTTTCCCGGAAATACCGCCCACGATGGATGCTCATGCGGGTAGGGAAAACATCCGGAACTGCGGCTCCGCTTCCTGATTCCCTTATCATCATCATCATCATCTCAGCGTTAATCCCAGTCGCCTCCGAAGCTTTTTCAGCTTTGGAGTCTAGGGTCCGCTTTACCACAGTCTAACCTGCTGATTTTGGCTAAACTGATATGCTTTTCCGTGAAAACGTCCGTTCCTGATGCTCCCTTTGTATACATAGGACATATTTAAATTTAGAACAAGTCAGCCTAATGAACATTTGTTCATATCCACATGCCTGCAAGTATCAGTCCAGTTATACTAATAATATGCATGAATATAATATGTACCTATCAATAAGCATCGAGCTAGGGAAGTAAATTGCTTCAGACGACATCAACGGTGAACCCCATTTTGATATTGAATTTTGTGCATAAAGAAGACGAAAAATCAATGATATTTTAATACCTCCGGTATTCATAATTTGTGTTGTTCAAACAAATATCACAGAAATATCCTTATGTTTTTCTTTCCATGTTTTTTTGCGATCCAATACAGAAGGAAATGGCATAACTATGTATGTTAATAAGACAGTGTTCAGTCTGTTACATTTGAAAATTTGCATAGCTATGTCGATCGTGGTTTTAACAGTGTCATCTACGATTTAGGGATAATAGATTCCCTGTTATCATTGTGTTCAGCAAGTTAATAGCTATGCTTTAGTGTAGTGAATAAGTAATTCGTCGCAAATCAAATATTTTCTCTTTATAATATTAAGTCTAGATACTGAGTTTATTCACCCCGTAAGCTAACTCCTTATCCATTAAGCTGTCAGATATTTGAACATCACTACTGAGTAACAAAAAGGTGCTGAATCTGTGTACAACAAAGAACACATGTACGCAAATGACCGAGACACAATAAAAATCAGGATCATTGGCCTTTATTGCTTATATTTTTGAAAAGAAAATTGTTGATATTAATCAAACGTTCAATAGGACTTATTGATGTTTAGTATTCAATAACATCACTTTACTGGATAAAGTAACGTTTTTTATTCGTTCAAGATTGGAGTTTTTTGCGGGGATTTATTCCAGATAAAAATAGGGGACATTCCACTCAGACAGTTATGTTATAGCGTTATAGTTTAACTCAGAATGGTTTTAGTTTAATTGTAATAAACTATAGCATTGTATGATAATGTTTTTAGTGTTTTTGTAATAAACTACATAATATTATGTTACAGGTTTTAGAAAGAAATAAGACCGCTGAGGTCGATGAATGAACATATGCAATGTAGAATCCTGCAAATACAAACACCAAACTGTTCTTGTGCATGTTCTGAATTATGCAAACGGCTGTGGGTACGATATTAATAATAATGTACATAATTATATTATGTTGATGTTTTACCAGAATAATATATTTCTTGGCAATATTACTTCAGTTTCAATGAATAAACAAATATTTTTAGTTGCAAAATAATAAGAGAAAGCTGAAAAGTCTGGCACATACGAGTGTTCTTTTAAATCACGCCAAAGTATAACAAAACGGGGAGGGCCAAAATGATAAATGAAGAATTTCAGGAAACTGACGGCTTGCCAATAGGTTTTTTTTTTTTACAAATTACGAGTGCGTCTATGCGCAACAAGCTTGGAAGTAAATGCGGCCGAATGTGTAATGTATGGGTACACGCTTGACTAGCGATACTCGTAGGTGATTTCGATTGTCGAACCAATATTATTTTGCTACACAAAGTTCGAACACACAGTTAAAGTTTTAAAGTGTATAATAATTATACATATACTCTACAATTCATCTCTACGTGGTTGATATGACCAACGGCTACAATCCATATCTATGGTACGTTTCCGTATATCCTCTTTTTTCCATAAATTCTTTGTTGGTGGATAACGCGTTCTTGTTTGGAAACTAATATCTTTTTCTCAGTGTCATTAGTAGAGGTTTATTTGGAGGAAATCCTGGGTACGATTAGATCGGGCAAAGATTGTTGAATTTCAGGTAGATTAAATTGCTTAATGCTACGCCACACATCGGCTACGAAATGCCTACGCGCCTACGCCGTAGACCACTAGAGGTCGCTCTTCACACATCAAGACACGTTTCTATTGAAAGTACTATTTATAGACATTAGTATCAAATACTCGTAATGTAAGTGGCCTTTACCCTGTGTGTTTTAACCAAAAGTAACAGTCGCGGGAACACGTTCTTTATATTCTATGTTCTGTTTCTATTCTATGTTCTGTCTATTATATGTTCATTTACATGACACATAACGTCCAAAAGGGTCCATACTAATATTTCTTTTGTTGCATATTTGGTGTCCCACTGCTGGGCAAAGTCCTCCCATTATTCTTTCCAAACCTCTCTCTTGTGCTATGCCCGATGCCATGCGATGACCTCCCTCAGGCATCGAGTGAAGAGCGATCTTTGCCCATCTCTCGAGGTGCATGCCAGCCCATAACTCCAAGTGGTAGTACAATGGCTACATTTCCTCCAAAATTTATTACTTGAGTTATGAAGTGCAGCGTGGTGTTTTTAAGACGAAGGGATTTTGATAAAGCAAGGAAATAAATTGCATCTTGGAAGAGACCCCAAGATGCAGTTATCTCCCTACTTAACCCAGATCAAATATTATCCTGTGTTCTTACAAAGGATATTATTTGGCTTGGTTAGGAAGTTCCCGATTCATATTAACGACTCCATGCTCGTAGGAAGAAATTGCTATAACGTCGCCACCGATGTAATAGCAATTAATTCCTAACAATTACGGCTTCCAAGATAAAGATGCTATTTTAGAATCTAGAAACAAGATTAATCACTAATTAATCTTTCTTTTTAATTTGGCCGTGGTTGATGTCCGGGAAATACGAGAAGAATTTATCGCACTAACTTGGTCGGTGTAACGATGGAGGGAACTTTAATCAGTAGCGGCTAATTAATGACTGCGTTACAAAATTACTTTGAAATAATATTACACAGCGGAGGTAGCTCACGCTCTGCAAACATTTGGGATATATTAATTTTGGTAAACCTCCACTTTAAATGTATGGATATAATTGATTTATAGGCACTTGTTTTTTACATAATCATTTTAATGCTTCAACTCAGGAATAAATCTTCTCTCCCCGAAAGAATTAGAGAAAACAAATTCACATAACTGTGGAATGACGTAGTTCATCATTTTTTCGTTCTACAGTAGCTTATGTATCTCAAATTACTTTGCGAATATTTTTTCTTCCTTTTTTAGGGAAGTGAAAACTGCCATTAGTGTCGTTTGGGATAAAAGGAGAAAAACACTTCTATATAAGTACTGCGGTAAGAAATATTAAAGTGAAATTACCTCTTCCTATTTAAAATTGGTATATCATCATCATCTCAGCGTTAATCCCAGTCGCATCCGCAGCTTTACAGCTTTGGAGTCTGGGGTCCGCTTTACCAGTCTAACTGCTGATTTCAGCTAAACTTATATATTTTCCATGAAGTAACTGCCGTCTGACCTCCACAACCCGAAGGCGATATCTAAGCATTGCAGTTAGACCAATTGTTAGACTTTTGAGGGCTCCAACAACCCGTAACGACTGCCAATAGATGTACGCATCGCAACCGGGACCAACGGCTTAACGTGCTTTCAAAGGCAAGACGAGACCAGTGCAAATATTTATATTCATGCATACAATTATTTGCACTGTGCGGGGATCGAAACCGCGCCTCCTTGGGCAACGGCCGCGTTCGCTACCGTTACGCCACGGAGGCTGTCCTAAGTTCTCCCGAGGCTCCCTGTTAAAAGTGGTATATCTGGTTGAAATGCTGTCATAGATTTTATTGCAGTTTTATACCTACATACATAAGGGTGTCTCAAGACCAAAAGTCTTCGACCAGTGTGTGTTGCCAGTGATGACTTATGGCACAGAGACGTGGTTGCTAACAATGGGCCTTATAAGAAAGCCTAAGGTCACTCTAAGGGCAATGGAGAGGGCTTGGAGTTTCACTGCGTGATCAAATCAGAAATGAAGAGATCCACAGAAGAACTAGAGTAACCCGCATAGCCCGAAGAATTGCAACACTTAAGTGGCATTGGGCCGGGCACATTGCCCGTGGGACCGATGCCTGATGGGGCCGACGGGTTCTCAAGTGGTGACCACGCACCGGAAGACGCAGCGTGGGTAGGCCCCCGAAAAGGTGGACTGACGAGTTGGTGAAGGTCGCGGGAAACTGCTTGATGCGGCAGGCGCAATACTGGTCATCGTGGAGATCATTGGGGAGGTCTATGTCCAGCAGTGGACCTCTTTCGGCTGAAATGATGATGACTTAAGGATACAATGGGGCTGGCATATTCCCATAAAATCCCTAAAATAAAAACAGATTAAATTATATGTAAATACCAACTAATTATTTCGTAAATAAGTACTTAATAGCATAACTGAGATAGAGCTCATTGTAAGAAAAATCGTCCAGACCCTTCCTTCTAAATGTAACGAAACTGTAAAAGCTGTATGAAATCAACGACAATATTTACCTATATCGCAGTAAGAGTAGGTATATGTGTTATAACAATAAGAGATAATAAAAATCCTAGAGGCATAATATCCAGCAGTAGACTGTATTAGGTAAAGTTGACGGTTGTTTAAAAAACTACGTCATAATTATCGTTGTGGGGCGGCAAGAAAATTCAATTAGCACGAAATGATTGGAAAATTTACTTTTTAGCATTCTCTTACCTACTGTAAGTAAAAGTAGAGAGAGAAATAGAGCGCTGTTATTTAAATTTCATTTCAGTTTCTATTTTATTCCAATAATTTGCTCAGTAATTAAAAATTTGTAAAAAACAAAATAGTAAACAAATCATCGTTAGAATGTACAGTGATTTTCCTGGACATAAAATGAGACTGTTGTTAGTACAAATATTATATATCTGATATACTAAAATAGATACACCGATAGATGACAGCCTCTGTGCAGCGTCCCGCGCAGTGCAAATATTTGTATGCATGAATATAAATATTTGCACTGGTCTGGTCGTGCCTCGGAAAGCACGTTAAGCCGTTGGTTCCGGTTGCCATACGAACATCTAATTGCAGTCGTTATGGGTTGTTGAGCCCTCAAAAGTCCAACAATAGGTCTATAACTGCAATGCTTCGATATCGCCTTCGGGTTGTGGAGGTCAGACGGCTGTTGCTTTACGGAAAATATCGAAGTTTAGCCAAAATCAGCAGTTAGACTAGTAAAGCGGACCCTAGGCTCCAAAGCTGAAAAAAGCTTCGGGTGCGATTTGGATTAACGCTGAGATGATGAGATACACCGATAGATATCCAATACATAGTTTGTTCAGAATAAACAACTGATTCGATTCCAACCCTTTTTACACCATATTATATTTTTTCCCAAATACAATTAGAAATTGTTGCAGTGTGGTTACCGAGCGGTTACGATAGATCATAGTACTTGTGCGCGCGCCACAGCTGAAGCCAGAGGTCAACGCACCGCGTTCGCCCGCCCGAGCGGAGCTTTGGCACTATTTTTGTTGGGACAACCAAGTAGAATAGGAAGCTCATAACTTTGTGGATTTTCATGATATCTTTTTGAAATTTGGTACATAGATTATTTACATAAAAATACTGGACACGTGTTTTGGGTTTCACATAAACAAAATATAATCTTGTATATTAGTATAGATATAGATAACATTGAAGTAGGTATGACAATTATAATAAGAAATAATAGTCCAAATTTCAAAATAATCCCTCCAATAAAACTATCTAACAAAAGTAATAATTTCAAGTCAAAATAGTCAAGTCTTAATTATTTTTTTTTTTAATATAACATTGCCCCACACTACGAATTACTCTTGAATTGTGGGTGCGTTAACAAACAATTAAACTCACACACACAAACAATAATTAACAGATTCTTGTAAAGAACCAAAAACTATTAATAAACAAACTCGTCATCTTCTCAGCGTTAAGCCCAAACGCATCCGATGCTTTCTCAGCTTTGCAGATCATCATCAACCTTTTTTTTATCGTCCCACTGCTGGGCACAGGTCTCCTCTCATACAGAGAAGGATTGAGCGTAATCACCACGCTTGCTCAATGCGGGTTGGCGATTTCAGACTTAAAGTCCACCTTCAATCAATGGCCATTGGTCATTGGCCAGCCTCTCAAGTATGAGTGCGCGGGTTCGATTCCACGTCAGGCAAGTACCAATGTAACTTTTCTAAAGTTATATGTATTTTCTAAGTATATCTTGGTTATTAATAAACAAACTAAACTCTTGTAAACAAACAAAAAATCTATTAATAAACAGATTGTTGTAAACAAGCAAAAAAATCCTTTCTTACAGTAATTATTCTTCTTCATTTCACTTGCACATTAATTTGAATTCAGAGTCAGTTAATCTTTACCAAGAGATTAATCTTGTCGGCCACTTAGTAAGCTGATCTTACTGCTCATCCCAAACATTAAACTTCCCAGGTACCTACCTAATAGATGGTTCCAAATGCAGGGGAAGTGTTGTACGTACTGGTTAATTCATAGTTATGGATCTAGAGCAAGCTCCTTATTATTAAATCATTGGACGTCACTGCTTACCATCAGGCAGGATTGCGATTAAGCGCTAGTTTATAATATACTAGCTTTCCGCCCGCGGCTTCGCCCGCGTGGAGTTCGGTTATGTCGCGCTTTTTAGATTTCCCTCGAGATTATGATTTTTTTCCTGGATAAAAGGTAGCCTATGTTCTTTCTCAGGGTCTAAAGATTGTCTGTGGAAATTTCATCAAAATCGGTTGACATGTTTAAGCGGGAAAGCGTAACAGACAGACAGACAGGCAGACAGACAGATAGACAGACAGACAGACAGAGTTACTTTCGCATTTATAATATTAGTATGGATAAAAAAAAATGTACCGTAACAGTATTATGCAGAAATTAAAGATGACAAATAAAGAATCATGGAAAAATAATGTTTTTTTTTTTTATTTTATAGCTTTCCGCCCACGGCTTCGCCCCCGTGGAATTCGGTTATATCGCCCTTTTTAGTTTTCCTTCGAGAATATCATTTTTTTTTTTCCGAGATGAAAAGTCCCCTATTATTTAATCCGGACTTTTTACTTTGCGTCTCCAAAATATCAAAGCAATCGGTTTAGTAGTTACACCGTGAAAGCGGAACATACAAACAAAGAAACTCATTTTCCGATTTATAATATTACTAGCTTTCCGCCCGCGGCTTCGCCCGCGTGGAGTTCGGTTATATCGCGCTTTTTAGATTTCCCTCGGGAACATCATATTTTTCCGGGATAAAAGGTAGCCTATGTTCCTTCTCAGGGTCCAAAGATTGTCTGTGCCAAATTTCATCAAAATCGGTTGAGAGGTTTGAGCGGGAAAGCGTAACAGACCGACAGACAGACAGACAGAGTTACTTTCGCATTTATAATATTAGTATGGATTAAGGATGATCCTAATTTAAAAAGTAAAAGATGTGATCATGTGAAATTGCCTTTAAGGCGGAACAAAGTTCGTCGGATCAGCAAGTTAAAGATAAATGGACCACACAATCAGTCAATATTAATCCTACTCCTGGAACACAGGCCTCACCTCGGTGAAAGGGAATGCCCACGCAGGCCCAGTACGGTTTGTTAGATGTCACAATTCCTATAAATATTGGATGACACGATGTTTTACATCGCCGTTTTGAGAGCAGTGGTGAAGAACTGATTTACACAAAGTAAAGGGACTGATGAGATTTGAACCTACGATCTACAAAGTCGCGACCGATACCACTAGGCCGCCGCTGTTCCATAACGAACAACAACACAATCTTGGTGCATAGTTTGCTTGTGATATAAATATTTGTGATTTCTGCTTTCTACAGACATCTACCTCAATTTCGTAATTGTAATGTATATCTGTAAATAGTATAAAGCATCGCTTTTGCTTTGTGACAGTCTTTATTACCTCTTAGGCCAATCGATCTACACTACACATATTTTGCGAATTTCACCATAATTTATCTTCTTTTTTTCTGAAAAGTTTAAAAAACATTGATAAATTATGGTGGTAGACATTAGTATACAAATCAGTAATGTTTTGATTCCCTATGGCACCTGTTCAAAGCAGAGGCAGGTATTTGTAAATATTGAAAGAAGAGTCGAGCTTACATTTGCATCTGTAATACAACTGAAATCTTTCAATCCTCAGTAAATTTACAATTTACTTAAAATATTTTCTGTACCATGGCAAAAAGAGTTAAAAGGATAAGCAGTTAACGGGTTAACGGCATTTAATGAACAGACTAAAAGTCATTATACATAAAACTAAACTGCCTTTCTTTTTGCTAGACACATTTCACTGCTAAGTCACTGCAGGTTAGTATGGAAGGTTCAGTCATAGAAAGGACAATAGGTCGTAACCCTGATAGGATTTGTGCGTGAGATTTGACAGTAAAGATGGACAAGCAACTTTAGCTAAAACATCAACACACTCGTTACCGTTAATGCCACTGTGGCGTGGTATTACCTACCTGAACAACATTTTAACTACTAGTGTAGGACGGTAAGTAGTTTTGACTTTCAAATAGGGATGTTTTCTGGTTAAAAAAAAAATGATTATATTAAATCCGTCATTTAGATTATAGAAAAATATTGGATACGTGTATTTTGTTTTATCAAATCAATAAAAATTGACAAATATAAAAGGCATCAAAGATCAGGAGTGGTGGCTGGTGACGTCACTCCTTGCTAAAAAGTATAGCGTGCAGTGACGTCACACGAGTTTTCAACGCACTGTGTCGTCTTCATTTTTTGTTTATATGAAAAAAGAAAAAATACGTGTCTAATATTTTTTGGAAATCTGACTGAGGGACTAATTAGTTTTTTTTTAGTCGACTACCCTATTCTAAAAGGATTTTTGTTGAAATTGCGCGTATATTAACATCGTAATTGTCTTTTTTGGCAGCTGTCAAATAGACATTCCCAAGGTGTAAATTTGCTTAATAGCTAATTACCTCAGGGTAATAAAGTCAGCTTTATTGTCCCACGTGAAAATTCCAAAACTTAAAATTTCAATTTGAGAGGGCAGTGGCTTCGTTTCTATAAATCTCGCCTAATCCCCTTTGTGTTATCCGCCGCTACCAGACGGAGGGTATCTAAGCTACTGAATATTTTAAGAATTGTTGATGCTTATTTTGTTTTAATTATTGGCCATTACATTGGCTTTTAGTAATTACTTTGAAATTCTATTAACATCTCGAGGCTACGCTGAAGTGCTTTTGTAAGAAGTTTATGTAGGTAGGTATAATAATCTCACGGAAAGGGACTATCGACGGTCAGGGTTGTCGAAAATATTTTGCAATATAGGGTTTGGCAGCTTTGTATGATTTAGCTATACAAAGAAGAAATGGAGATAATTCTAAAATAGATTCCCCTCCCTTCTCCATATTGGCTATACCTAGGTTCGGTCCCTTCCGTGAACCGTCCCTTCATTGCAAATAGAATGTGTGCTATTTTCCTTCGTATAACCCGTTTAATACGATTTCTCGCATAATACGCCTTTTCACGCCAGTCCCTGCAATTTGAGACATATTTCCATACATTTCTTAACGCTTAATACGATTCGTCATCCCGTTTAATACGTCCGCGCTCAGGCCATTGATGCCAGATAAATCCTATGTTTTCAAGGGAGAATCTTGTCATGGTGGTAAGTTAAATAAAGAGAGACTGACTGTCCTGGCCTGTGCTAATTCTGACTGTTTAGAAAAGTTACGTTCAAAGCAAAAAATCCGCGTTGTTTCAAAAATTTAAGATCGCTCCCCGTAACATAAGATGCACAATTTCGAGCTTGGATGACCGGCATTCAGTTCATTGAATGGTTAAAAGCTTTAGATGATCACTTCCCGATTAAATACTGACGCATAATTCTATTATTAAGATGAGTCAACTCCGGTTTTGTCAAACGCCCAGGCATTATCAGCTGTTAATGATTTAAGACGCACTACAAAAGTTGAATTATGTTGAAAACCTTTTAATTGCTAATACATCAAAATCTTTCTGTCCACCCAAAATAAGTGATTATTTTAAAATAATGTATTGAATGTACATAATTTAAAATAATAAGAACAAATTACATAATAAGACGTAGTACGTTGGTATTATTTTCCCTATCTCGCATAATACGCTTTCTTGCTTAAGACGCGTTTTTGGTGGGGTCCTTGAGAAATCGTTTTAAGCGGGTTTTACTGTACATTCTTAAGTCTTATCTATTATAATCTGTAGTTATCTTTATTAAAATATTCTCAAAAAAAAAAGAAAGCAAAAGCTACCTACAAAGACATTTTAAGATACTGTTTTCTTGGAGATATTTTTGTTGATTCAGGATTTTTATCTTTGTCTTTAGAGGCTATCTTTTGCCGGAGGGACGTCGTTTCGACTCATTCATAAATCTTAATTACCTTGATATATAATATACCCTGCTTTGATGTACAGAAGTGAAAATACAGATCTTACTGTGAACTTAGCTACAGACTTATAATTTGGATATTTTTTTAGAAATGAGACAAAGCCGTATTCGTAAGTAGATTTCCTATTTTTTTTTTATTGTGTATTTTAAAAAGTAGGAACCAAACTAAATTAATTTGTAAAAGTTCAAGAGCCTTCCATATAATTTATTAAGGCCTTTTGACCCTTAATTAACTGTGTTTTTAATATAGGGTAGCAGCTTTTATTGTGCATGGAAACCTTTTCATAACGATATCTACCCTTTTTTGGTGAGAAATCATGAAATGATGGGCGGAGCGGAACACGGAAGATTTAATGCACTCGTGTTCCTTCATTTGCCTGATTCAAGGGCCACGGTGTGTCTTTTAAAGTCAAAGTCAAAATTTTTATTGTAGGCATGAAAATTCGTGTTACAATATAGGATGTTAGTAGGATGACCTCTATGTTTTGCCGCACAACCTGCAGCATGCTATCTAGATCTGCCCTTAAGCTTACAAGTTTGCTGTTGCACATCGTTATTAAACATATAAGGGCTCTATACCTTTCAAAACCCTACAACTAAGCCTTTGCTGTCCCGTCCGAAACTAAAATAAATTAAAAGTATAATTAAGCATTTAAATGTGCTAAACAGAAAAATGACATAAAATATTCATATCATTGCTGCAAACTATAGCTATTGACGCCTATCCCACCATATTACACGCCAAGTCAAAGTTAACGAACCGATGCAAACGATTTGACCAGACTCGAACAATTCGGCCTCAATATCATAATCGACGATTTCCCTTAACTCGAGAAATCTCTAGTACCAACATTTTTCCATCCGTATTCTCAGTAAGTACTTTCATTTGACATCCATAATATACCAATGTATTTTTTCTAAGTTATGTTCACTTCTAAGTATATCTTGGACACTAATGACTGATTATAAGGTGAAGGAAAACATTTTGAGGAAACCTGGACTTGGAGAGGAGACCTGTGCCCAGCAGTGGAACGATCAAACGGTTGATGATGATGAGAAGCTCTTTAATTTGATTCTCATTTTGTAAGAATTATATAAAATATCCGCCGTCTTAGGTGTCCCGCCATCTGTTCTTTCCATCCATTGGCGATCGGCTGGCTAAGACATGGCTGGAGGTTGACCACTGCGTTGCCCAATTTCTCACAGGTCATGGCAACTTTAAAAGTAAACTGTATTCTTTTAAACTTGTTCCTTCGCCATTGTGTCAATGTTCTACAACAGACTGTGAATTTGAACAGTCCGCACATCACATCTTGTGGGAGTGTATTCTTTGGCAGAATGAACGCAATATTATGTTGGATAGTGTACAAGTTACATCCGGAGTTGTATAATATACGGACCTTGTAGAAACTGGAACTAATTTCCGTGCGTTCAGGCGCTTTTGCCATACCTATTATTGGAATCAATTGTAACAGCACATACCTACTTAGGACCCATTAACTTAATCAAATTTTATTCCGTGGTGCTTGGCAATCTGGGCTTCTCCCAGTTGCAATAATGTCCCTTTGTGCCGATTGGCCTAGTTCTGTTCTGTCTCCTGCTTGTTATGGAGGGAAGTGGAAAAAATATCTTTTTTCTTACTCCTCCGCTATTCTTTTCTGATTAATTACGTTGCGTGACCCAAGACAGTTGAATCGTTTCTCCGGGACTCGTCGAGCTTCATTGCTCGGCGTTTTTCTGGCGGTCTCCACTGTTGATTCTGGCTTTCAGGAGTTGCAGTGGGTTGGGAACAGTGTGGCGGGTTTTGTCCCGCCATGTAAGATTTATAATGACATCATCACGCATTGTCATCTAAACTTTACATGTATAGAAAATTTCATCTCGATTGGTTAAAGATATCTGCTTTAAAATTTAAAATCAAATCAAATCGTTTATTGCAATCCATAATGTACATTTTTAGCTGCAAGATAACACAGCGAATAGTCTAAGTTCGTAGTGATGAAGTCAAGCTACGCGCCTAAAAAAGCGATATGAGCAGGGTGCCCTGGAGGATAAAAACCACGAACTTCAAATGTGCTTAAAACTGGCGTTCCTTATCATTAAGTTGTGTACCTACAGAGTTACCTACAGTCCTAACTTGTTCGAACACTTTAATCTTATTTAAATTGCAAACCGTGCATCTACATATAACCAACACTACCCACGATGCCCCAACATTAGTTGAAATGTGCCTATTGATAACGACAAAACTTCCATCCCCGACATTTACAATATCCTCCTCATACAAGAAACGTCTTTTTAAATACCTATTGTGTTAAATACCCGTGTGCTTAAATACATAGGTATTTAAAAACAAGTACCACTGTCCAATATTTAACACTTACCTATATACATACATATGTAGCTTACGTTACCTTTCGTGTGCGAATCCGAATCACGCTTGAACGCCTTCTATTCAGTGATGCAGTAAATGATTCATTTCATACCTGTCTCAAACGAACATAATCAATTCAATAATTGATTATGTTCCTTTGAGACTGGGTGCACAAAGAGCGGTTTTATCGCAATCAGCGGTCTCCTTCAGAAAACATTTTACCGATTTTCTTTACTTCTGTCATGGGAATGTCTTTATATTTAGGAATAAAGTTATTGAATGGGGAAGGACAAAGGTAGACCACATTATTTTTTTTTTGCTAATCACAGTTCAGTCTCATGTTGATTTAATACCGATGTTTCTGTGATGCCAAGCTACCCCCTTTGTTGCTCTATCAAATTTTAAATAGACGTAAGTAAGACTAAAATTTTTCGAGCTATCCAGCGCATCCCCCTTTCACCCCTTTTATGCCTCAAATGCAAACTTTTCATTACAGACAGTAGATCCATATACACACATCAAAAGTGTCTAGGGATCAACATATATTTTTGCAATAACTTTTCTCCTGATTGATATTAATTAAAATTTTCTTTAAGGATTCATCAAATAAAGTGTTTTCGTTTGTCACAGTAACGATAAACCAAGTCACCTTTGCATTACTAAAGAAATTTGCCATTTTCCTAATAAAGGGATAGTTGACATTTGAACCACTAACACAAAAGTTCGAAAAAAAGACTGAAATAACAGTTTTCTCTAAAATTTTATTGGGTAACTTAAACAATTAATAATCCGTGTTTCTACCGCGAACACTAACAACACAAGAACATCGGTTTGGCATACTCAAAATGAGTTCATCCAAATCACGCTGTGGAATGGCCGCCCATGTTCGTTGCAACAACAAAAAAAGGTCTTCTTGCGACTGGATACCCTCCATATTCGGCAGAGCTCTTCTCTGTAGCATATCCCATGCATGCTCAATCGGGTTCAAGTCTGGCGACTGAGCAGGCCAGGGCAGGACATTGATGTTAGCTGCGGCGAGAGTCTGTCTTACAACTCTTGCGGTGTGCGGTCGTGCATTATCATGCATTAACTGAAATAAGGGACCGATTTGCACTTGTAGAGGAACGATGACGTCTGAAACAATCGTTTCAGCATAAATTTGAGCGTTGAGGTTGCCTCTGATCCAAATCAACTCAGTTCTTCCGCCGATCCAAATACCCGCCCATACCATGATGGTTCCACCACTATAAGGATGGACTTCCTAGCAGGATTTTAATCGCTGTTGGCGTCCAGGGGTTCTCCAGTGTCGTATACGTCTTGTATCCGGTCTCATACCAAAACGAGACTCATCAGAAAAGCACACGAAACGCCATTGTTCTTCTGCCCAATTTCTGTGTTCAAGAGCCCATTGATATCGAATCCTACGATTGTGCATTGCTATAGGTGGTACCCGTAGCGGTCTTCGGGAATGAAGGTTCACTTCATGCAAGCGGTTTCTGACTGTTTGGTCGCTAATTAAGTTCCCTGAAGAGTGATGAAGCCTCACGGCTAACATCATGGCGGTTATTGTTGGAGCTCTTCGAGTTAAGATTTGAATGTATCGGTCTTGTCTCCGTGTGGTGCAGCGATACCGTCCTCCATGGCGCTCAGCCACGGTACCAGTGCTTCGGTAACGTGTCCAAAGTCGACTGATAACACTCTGACTTGTATTCAGAGCTAAAGCCACAGTACGTTGCCGGGAACCAGCTTCTATCATTCCCACGGCTCTGAGCATTTCTTCCCTGCTTAAATGACGTCGCCGCTCCATAATAACGTTGGTTTTAATCAGTAGTAGGGAAACAGTAGCACTAATAATGTCTTCAATGCGTTGTATGTTTTTATAGGGAAAATATTGACAGCTGATTTTCATCTTTTACTCGAATTTGATTCACAGTTCCTGATTCAAATTATGAAATGCACCAAAAAGGATCCATATAAATTTATAAAATCATAAATTTATTACAAAGCCACATCTCAATCTCAAGAAATCCGCATAAAAATGCTTGATCCCTAGACACTTTTGATGTGTGTAGCTTGCATTTTTAATTATTTTTGTTGGTATTTTTTGGTGGTAAATACTTTGTATACTTATTATTTACAATACTGTAAACGATAAAAAAAAGGATCGCGTAGGGTGCCATAGTTTCCCATACGTCACATTAAGTGTCCCCACAAACAGGCTATTTGATACATTGAGTTGGCATACTAAGTATGTAATTCTAAAAACCGGCAGTACGGTTATCACCAAAGAAAGAGTTATAGATTCCAAATATTCTGTAGCTCATACTCATTTAGACCCCATCAACTCAGGGGAAAACAACGCGAAGTAGCCAAAAGTACAGCGCCACTTCTCGTGAATTTGAATTACTAATTTATACAAACTAGACTAGGGTTATGTATATTGGATTTTCGGGGGTAATTTTGGATTGCGTTGACCGATTTTGATCAAATCAAATCATTTATTTCAAATAAACCAGTTACAGGCACTTTTGAATTGTCAGAAGGTCGGTCAGTCGAAGATGAAGCTAGACGCCCATTCCAAAGAGTAGGTACCTATGGAGAAGAACGGGCAAGAAACTCCATGGACACTCTTTTAAATTTTTAAGCTATTGTTACAAATATTTGATTACATCATTCATGTTGAAATCAACCGCGTAAGAACGATGCAGAAATATATTGTGCGCCGAGAGCGTCCATTATGGAAAACACACAAAAATCAATTCAGAAATTAAAATACGCCGTGGCAGCTAAGAGATGACCAGTCCCCTCTGACGGCGTCCGTTCACGAACATGACGTATGGATCAGCATCATTCAGCTCAACCATATCGAAGGGAACCCAATGACCCAAAACACACACCACCATCAGCGAGACATTTGAGTGAGCATGACATACTCTCAACAGCCAGAGCACAATTAAGTCAATAAAAAAGACTAACCCAACAAATAAATGCCTTACAGCACATACGTACATTGTGCTCACACGTTTGCCATGCAATTATACAATACTAAAAAATTGAATCTACACAATGCTAAGATAGTTTTGTCCAAGGTTCAGCAGCTCCAACAGTGTTCCCGAATCTGTGGAAAGTTTAGCTCCTGTGTAGCTGTACAAGTGCCGAACACCTCTGTCAGCGATACAATTCCGTAACGTGCTTGGCTACATATGTGTAATACAGGCTTTGAATAAATAACATAAACAAATACATATTAAAACTACAAGAGGAAAAATCAAAGAACAATCATTGTATAGAAATCGGACGCAGCTCAAGCCCAAGCCTTTTTGTCCTCAATATACACTATAAAATGCTTTCTGACATTCCTTTTTTATTCTGATGATTCCTTTTTTATTTAAAAGAATATATGTTGAGGATAATAAAATATGCTAACTAATATAACAAATCTACTTGCGTATATGGTTAATGTACAAACATAGTTCAGAAATAATTTTGTAAAATATTTCAAAAATTGTTTCAATCCATCAAGCTCAAAAAAAAATTCTAGAAATTCTTTATGAACCTCTACTTTTGTGATTTTTTCATATTTTCTAACTTTTGGGTTCAAAATTTACACGGGCAGTCGCATTTTTTTTTACTTTTAGAGCGATTATTTCCGAAAATATTGACAATCTAAAAAAATTGCTGTTGCCAAGATAAATGCCTACTACTGCAAGGTTTCCTCAAAATACATTCAGTAGTTTTTTGTGTAAGCAACAAACATCCTCACAAATTTTCGCGTTTATAGTATTAGTAGGATTTACTTTACTTACAAAAAGGAAAGAAATATCAAATATCATACTTTTAATTATTTTGCGTTGATTGGTGTTTTGGATATGCTTAGGATGTTATGAATATAAGGGTTATAAAATATTATGCTTGATAAAATATGAGCACATTTAAGTAGGTAAGTATGGTTTTATAAACAACGTTTTACGTTTTGCTATCTTTTGCCAAAACATGAAGATTTTCAGGATTTGATACTACACGTGAGCATGCCACATAGAGTTGCCCATGAGAAAAACATGTTGTTTCTAAATGAACTCCTATAACCTTAAGCGTCTGACCTTGGGCTTTGTTAATTGTTATAGCAAATGCTGCTTTCAGAGGGAACTATACTCTTTTAAATTGAAATGGCAAATCAGTTGGGATGATGGGAATACGGGGAATCAAGACATTTTGTCTTTTAGCCATTCCAGTCATGATTGTAGCCTTTACAATGTTGTGACCCTAATGTGTTATTTGTAGCCGAGTACCATAACACAGCGTTGGAGCTTCCTCATTAATAGGACAGGAACAACAACTTTTGGTATCAACTTATGGAATGGCACTCCTGATAATTCTTTAGAGTTGAAATTCTATAGGGTATGATGTAACTTGTTCAGTGTCCATAATATTGTCCACTGAGAGGTATTCGACAACATTTCTCTGCACATTTAACATGATTTGTTCATTAATTTTATTAACTATTTCATTAGTCGGTGCTAAAATTGTTCTTTCGCATAGCTATTCTCGATTGGCCATATTTGTTTGAAGATCCGGATATAAAGTATTTGATAGGTCATCTGAGCTATCCACAATTTAACAGAACTCATGACTCATTGTAATCATACCGAAATGAAATGAAATGAAATACCGTTCCTGTTAGTTGGCATAAGACCTTCTCCGATTTTTAGAAGAGTAGTTGTACTCGCATATTCGTTGTGAGCCAATACTTTATCACGTGAATCCATAATGTAGATACTTTCAAACAGACATTTATTTCATCTGTCGGCGTACCCCTAGTAATCATATCAAATTACACTGGTGTAACATTCTTTCGCGCTCAATGCTTTTACTATTGTTGCATACCGGTATTTCTTCATGAGCTAAGTTCAATTGTAACTTTAGAACTGAGTGCGCTGTTCGTCCCCCGCTAAGTAATATAGCAGCTATTCCCGAAGAAGCAATTGCAACAGCAACTCCTTTATCTTTCCGGATTTGAGCTAATAATAATTTTAAAATATTGGTTTTGCGTGTACCTCTAGGAGCATCCAAAAAGAACAAACCACCTTGACCACTGGCAACATTTTGAATTATTGCTCAGTTGATATTAACTAAGCGCCTTTTAAAATAATGAGAGCAATATGTACGTCCGCATTTTCTCCCGTTTTCGCAACATCTTTTGTTACTGCTCTGCTCCTATTGGTCATAACGAGATAATATGTAGCCTATAGGCTACACATGGATAGTCTAGAGTCTGAGAAAGGATATATCCTTTCTCAGACTCTAACTATCCATGTACAAATTCATTACAATCGGTTCAGTAGTTTTGGCCGCCGGACAGACAGACAGACAGAGATACTTTCGCACTTATAATATTATTATGGATTATTGCAGTAAACCCCTATTCATTTTAAATACCCAAGGAAAAATCTCTTCGGTGGCATTCTCGGTGGCGAAACACGTGTATTTTAGTATTTTTAAGTCATCTATGTACAAAATTTCAAAAAGATATAATGAAAAACCACAAAATTATGAGCTTGCTATTCTACTTGGTTGTCCCAATAAAATATGGTCAAAGCTCCGCTCGGGCGAGCGTGGTGCGTTGACCTCTGTCGTCTGTAGCGCACAAATACTATGTAACCGCTCAGTAACCACACTGAAACCATTTCTAAATGTATTTGGAAAAATATAACATGGCATAAAAATGATCGAAATGTATTCAGTTGCTTATTCTGAACAGACTATGTATATTCAGGTTTCGCATAAACAAACTGGTAAGGTAAACGGCCCAGTAACCGTTAAGTTATGAACCTCGCCGAATTTGCATGAGCACCAGGCTAAAACTAGAAGACTCACAAAAATAATTTTTACTTGACTGTTTAGATAATTTAATATACTTTTAGTATATTATGATTCTATTAAACTAGTGTAAATTTTAATTAACTATAAAACAATAAAACTACAAAAAGGGCCTATTGTACCAGTACCCGGTAAAGTTGTACCAGTTAACGTTAAATTGTCCCGGTAACCGGTAATTTTTGCCGCGAAATTGAACTCTATTGCTTTACGTTAAAGTTCACAGAAATACAAAATATTCAAGTAAAATATTACTGAAAAACATTAGGGTCCGTATTTAACCAACAAATAAACACGATTTCTTTTAACTTTTTATAATGTATGTTATATAAAATACCTATTTATAAAAAGAAACAAACAAACTCTGTTTTCTGTTGGTTAAAACTCTTTTATCACAGTTAAATATCCGTCGTTGATTGTCATTCCTTCTTCGAGATCTGCCAATAGTCCATCACTTCTCTACTTTCCTGAACTATAAAGCACAGGTTTGCATCAGATTTTGAGACACTTGCTGGCCTACTACAGGTGGCAGCTTCGACCGAACGACCGAGTCTGCCATTATTAAAAGGATTTTCCAGCATATTTTTTTTAAAATAAGTAAACTAACACTATCTAAAAAGATTTATTTATTTTACCATTTATGTATATTAACAAAAAGAAAAAACAGAACAGATGAAAGTTACAGAGATGATTATTTCATAAAAGATTTTTTATGAAATAATCATCTCATCAGCATCATCATCGCTGTCTTATTGCAGGTGCAATAAGACAGCGTGTAAAAAGTCAAGGACAGAAGACGTGCACTGTGAAGGAGTAGGAGTAGAAATCGGTAGAGTAGGGAGGCGACTTGAGAAGGTTTTTAAGATGCGACCTTTTGCTTTTTTATCGTGGGTAAATCCGATAAAAAAAGTTTCCCCCTTATTTCGTCTACGAACAAGGGAGGGTAATGTCGGCCTCCTACCGACTAAACGTCCACTATTGCTTCCAGTACCAAGAGTCGGGGGCCCGGCAGATACTTGTACCTTCGCCCCGCACACGTGGGGGCCAAGTGCGGCCGATCCCTCGACCGCACATCCTTCCAAGCTGCGCATACTGCATGTCACGCTCGAGCGACGATACGGTCCCAATTTCGTCGCCCGCATGGTCTTTCTTATGGTGGCTAAAGATCGTGAAGCACCCTTCGACGCCCGGCTACCCTTCTCATGCGAGTGGAGTGAGAGCCATGCTCCCTTTTCCTTTCTGCAGCCTCCATTACATGCACCACCTTCTCGCAAAAAGAGGCCATAGCATCTCCCACGCTTCTTGCTTCTTCGCTTTCGACCATGAACTATACTACGGCCGGGAGTGAGATATCACCCGCACCAAGTGTCGCGACTATGGCACAGCGCTGTTGGGTCCAAGCTGAGCTTTCCTCCAGCCTAGGCTGCGCCTTGTGCCCAATTATAAAAAAAAAAAAACTCATATGATGTATTCTCTTCCAAAAAAGTACACATTGAGCGGAGCGGAAGGGTGAGGGTCTGTTTTAACCTACCCGTGTCCCTTCATTTGCCTATGCTTCAGGGTATCTCTTATTATGGTGGCACACTGAAGCAAGCAAGTCAGCTCGAAGGTTTTTACGGCACCAAAAGTTTGAAAACATGGAATGGGTTAGATCCTTCGAAAAATAATTAAAGGTAGATAAATATGCAAAATAACTACCTTTAAATAATAATAATCTCTAGAAATCATAGTAAATTAATCTTTAGTACTTATTAATATTTTTTTAACATCTGTTCTGACTGAGACTTGCTCCCAAATCAGAACTCACGTGAGTGACGTAATGTGTACAAATGAAAGCCGTGCTGGAAACCTTTAAATAATAATAATATCTAGAAATCATGGTCCTTACCGGGCGGCGAGCTGCCCATTGCTCACCGCCCGCAGGTCCGCGCCTACGGTGGCTGGGAGTTTGGTGTCATCTCCCGACCAGGGCGTCTCCTGCGGCGGCTATTGGCGTGAGGGCGCTGGGATTCCCGTTGCCTCACGCGCTCCGCCTCCTCCTTTGCTAGCATTACTGCTTCGCAGAAGGAGGTGACGGCCTGCCATGCACTCTCGCCGACCCTGGTCCAGACCATGGTCCGGACCATGGTCTGGACCAGGGTCGGACGCGAGAGATCGCCGCCGATCGCCGCTACGAGGACACGGCGGTGCTTTACCCAAGCCGGGCAGACCTCCACCGTATGCTCCACCGTGTCCTAAAGGCGATCCACACAATGGTGACACCCTGGCGTTTCCTCCCGCCTTATACGGAACAAGAACCTCCCGAAACAACCGTGTCCGGTGAGGACCTGCGTCAGGCGGAAGGTGAGGGTGCCGTGGCGCCTCTCTACCCACTCCTCAAAGAGGGGACTTACCGCCGCTATTGTGGCGTACCCAGCGCTTCTTCTTCTTCCTCAGCCTATAGATGTCCACTGCTGGACAAAGGCCTCCCCCAAGGCTTTCCACGATGACCGGTCTTGTGCTGCCCGCATCCATCGGCTTCCCGCGACCTTCACCAGGTCATCGGTCCACCTTGTTGAGGGTCTCCCTACGCTGCGTCTTCCAGTACGTGGCCGCCACTCCAGAACCTTGCTGCCCCATCGGCCATCGGTTCTACGAGCAATGTGCCCTGCCCACTGCCACTTAAGTTTAGCGACTCGCAGAGCTATGTCAGTGACTTTGGTTCTTCTGCGGATCTCCTCATTTCTGATTCGATCACGCAGAGAAACTCCTAACATAGCTCTTTCCATTGCCCTTTGTGTGACTCTGAGCCTTCGTATGAGGCCCATTGTGAGCGACCACGTTTCAGTTCCGTAAGTCATCACTGGCAACACACACTGGTCAAAGACTTTAGTCTTGAGACCCAGCGCTGGGTTGCGACAATCGCACTCTCCATGTTGCCATGAGATCCCGCCGGAGCTCTGTCCGCCGTACCGCAATTTCTCACGGTAACGGAGTTTTGCCTCCTCTCGCCACTCCCACATGTGGGTTAGGACTTTGGCCTCCAGATCCCATGGCGGCAATCCGGCAAGAAGGCTCGCCGCCTCAGCTGAGACCGTACGGTATCCCCGGATCCGCCGAACGGCCATGACCCTCTGGGACGCGGTCAGGCATCGGGTTGGTCGCTTCCTTAGCGACCGCGCCCACACCGGTGCCCGTAAAGGGCCATGGACCGCACGGCCCCCGCATAGAGCCTCCGGCAGGAGGCGTTTGGTCCCCTAGATTGGGGAGGAGCCGCCTCAGGGCTGCCCCGGCCCCTTCCAGTCTGGGTGCCAAACGTCGGAAGTGGTCCTCGAAGTTCCACCGGCTGTCGAGGACGAGTCCCAGGTACTTCATCGTCGACCCGACGCCGATGTGAACCCCTCCTACCGTTATGTGGGAACCCGACGGTGGCGCATTCTGAGGACCGTGAAAGCACATGGCCTCGGCCTTCTGCAAGGCCACCTCGAGTCCCAATTGCCGGATCCTGTTGACGATTGTTGCAAACCCGAGGATCGCTGCGTCAGCCGCCACCTGGTGCGACCTCCCTTGTGCCAGAACTAGCGTGTCGTCAGCGTAACAAACTACGCTGACGCCGATAGGGAGGTCGGCGCGCAGCACCCAGCCGTACCTGATGTTCCACAGATGCGGTCCCAGGACCGATCCCTGTGGAACACCTCACGACATCTCTCGCTGGTTCCACACTCCTTGGTGACCGGGGTAGATTATAGCCCTGTCCGTCAAATAGGCCTCGACCACTCGACAGAGATAGGTCGGCATCCGGTGATACCGGAATGCCTTCCTGATGCAACTCCAGGGTAGGATGTTGAAGGCGTTGGCAATGTCTAGAGACACCGCCAAGACCCCACGCCGGGCGGTACTTTTCGCCCTTGCTTCAGTTTCAGCTAGGTACTACCATTTTCTCCATGGTACTCTAAACAGTACGGTATACTACTATATACCGTACTGTTTGGAGTACCGTGCGGTATATGGTACAAATACTACCATATACCGTACTGTTTGGAGTAGCATGGAGCAAATGGTAGTACTAAAATGCTTATGGCGACTAGAATGTGAATAACCTGTTTTGGAAATCAAAAAATTGAACACGTTTATTTGTTAGCAGATGGTAATTAAAACAGCATGGTAGGTATACCACGGTGTGCCACTATGCTGTTAAATCCCAAAGTAATGTTTAAATAATTAAATTACCATCTGCTAACAAATAAACGTGTTTAATTTTTTGATTTCCAAAAAAATTATTCACGTTCTAGTCGCAATAGGCTTTTTATATACTTTATAGCTGATTCAAGAAAAGCTTGTAACGCAACCGGTACAAAAAGTGGTAAACCATACAAAAAACCGCAACCAAATTCACGTGGTACCAAAACAAACTAAATGCCCAGTAACTACATCCTATTGATTCAAAGGAAAATAATGCTTAATTCAAGACAATAAGGACTATGACGAATTTAAATGCAGCTGTTAAGGCATGCCCCCGTATCCGGCAGAAAATATTTAATATAATCTTCAGTTTCAAAGAAAAATGAGACCTATTCCAAAGCAATAAGAACAGAATAACGGCTTTTGGTGCAACGTATGTTACCGGTTTGATAGTGTACCAATATCCGGTAAAAATCGCACATTTTTACCGAGTACTAGGTCAAGTAGGGGTTTGAGTGTACCAATAGATGTAACATACAAAATTATTTACTTTTCGATGATATTTACCTCAATTTATAGATTAAATCGTTAAATAATATACACAATTTATTAAAAACCTTAACACTTTTACCTTAATTTTATCCGTCGAAGTATGGCTAGATAATTTCTGCGACCGGGTGGGTTCGTAGTTCACTGACAGAACTCTGTACTTATAGATAATTTTACTATAACGTACTTTTATTTTCTCACAGTTTTTACATTATTAAACTTTTTGGTGACTGTCGCCATCAGAATTGTATAAAATAGTACCAAGAATAAATTGCCATTTGCAAATTTTAATTTAGGTTTGCTAGAAAGACGCTAATATTAAAAAACTGACTAGTTAACGGCTACTGGGACATTAACGGAAATAGGTACTCTTACCTTACTAAATTTCAACTCTCCAATGCGAACTGTCACAGGGATTATCCGCGGACGAACAGACAGATTTGGCAGAAGTATAAGGGTTCCTAGTTTACTACGGAACCTTAAAAATTGTGACTAAATAGTCTACTGTACAGCTATGAAAGCTCAATGTTGTAATGAAGGGCGATTTTTGTAATTTAGTTCGAAAAGTTCTGATTCTCAGCCTAATTAGTAATGACTTTCGATTTGAGTAAGTAATATGTTTCTTTCTAGTTTATTATCAAGTCTACTTTTCTTTGCGTATATGTCGTATATACAATTGCTAACATTTGCACTCAAATTTACTAATGTAGAAACTTATGGACTCCATACATTACATACATATAATTGAATATATACTTAGGTACAAATGTAGAAGTACTGTAATGTAAATACAACTGGAAGCACGTCGTACTTATAAATATTAGTGCAGCAAATCTTTCAGTCTTTGGTTGGTCTTTCAAAGCTTCCATAAACATAAGCCAATGGAAACAGAGTACCTTAATATGAATAGTTGGATGAACAAAAAGGAATTACCTGATATGTATGTACATATAAGAATGTAACACCACACTTCCGTATTACATGTGCAGTGTTTCACAAATGAAATTAATAAGAAATGGAAAAATAAGTGGAATTCTTAGATCGACACCGATGACCGAAAAATGTGCAGAAATCGGTTATCATGTAAGATATGTGATGTGGAAGAATGAGGAAAATGTCGCCAGAAAAGTTTTGAGTGTGTACATATTTGGATGGCTATAAGCGTAGGTATTTCTCTCTCTCTCTCTTGACAGATCAAAGTAACGACAAATGGACGTTAAGTACCTACTTTATTTTCTTATCTACATATATTTCAAATTGGGTTCCTGACATGGGTTCTTGATTCGATTAACAGCAGGGTAATTGTGTAACACACTGTCTGTAGCAATGAATTATGTGGAAAGACCGCATCAGGAACTTCCGCATCCGTGGCAGTCATCGTGTCCGTGACATACCAGACAAACTGGAAGAGGGGTCGCCTACGCTGGTACGGTCACGCCTTACGAAAACCAGCATTTACGTGGGTAAAAAATGTCTTGCCATGTTGCCTCCGCCGGCTAGAACAAGCGAGTTAGACTAAAGAAGTTCTGGCTTGACGTTCTAAGAGATGACATGCGTGCCACCAATCTTACACTACGAAATGCCAAAGATCGTGCGAAATGGAGGAGTAATTGTAGGAAAGCGATCCCTGGGCTTGAACGCGAAAGCCGCGGTTGCAACCGGGATTATACGTTGAGATGATGATGATGACTGTCTGTAGTAATATGTTTAATTTTGACAATTCAACAACAATCGTTACGTTCATTATAACCTAAACTAAATTGAGAATACTAGTGTGTTAAGCAATTCAGGTGCAGATCCAAGAAAGTATTATTAGAATTTTTCATCGAGAATTTCTCAGCAGCAGCCTGGTAACTGGATTCCTGCTCGTGGCTGATGGCAATAGGCTACAAGGAGTTTAACAATAACTGAATAAATATCGAATATAACAAGCGTGATGCTATGTTACCTAGATATCGGATTATTCAAGTATTCATTCCGGAAAAATGCGGCCGGAATGTTACCGAAATATAATTATCCTTGCTGGAGTGCCGCCATGGGATCTGGGGCCAAAATCTTTGCCTACTTACGGAAGTGATGAGCCAAAACGCTGGGGTGTACACCGCTACCACGAGAAATATCAGCACAGCGGACTGAGCTCCGGTGCGATCCTGGAAGTCGGGAGTCAGCAGCCGACTCCAGACCATCGTAAGCCCAGGCTTGCGCATGGCAAGTGGGCAACTCTCCATCCGGTAAGGACCATGCTGAAGTGACGACGAATTGTATTCTCCGTGCGCCTCAAAGAGATGCCTGCCAGGGCCGCGGATTGTTCGATCAGGACCGTGACCGGGGGTCACGGTCACAGGCAAATAAAGAAACATAAACGGGGGAAGAACAGAAACGGGCAGTTATAAGATAAGTCCTTAAAAGTCTACCAGCCACTCCGCAGAGAGCGGGAGAATTCATTTGCCGATGTCCCACTAATAAAAAAGGGACTTGGACTATTTTTATTGATTTTATTATAAACAAGTTGAGTAATCTCATAGTCCCTTCAGAAAAGTCCCTAATCGGGTATTAACCTTTTTACCCAACCGCAATTTCAGGTTCAATCAGACACTTATTTTTCTAATGGACACTCAAATCTGATTCGGCCCATGAGAGCGTAAACCAAAGTAAGTACCACTTTTCTTCGACTCATTTTGCCGCGTATCGCAACTTAATTTCTGCGTCTCACTGTGAATGACGTAATTTACAAGTGATTCAGAATATTTTATTTTGCATAAACTGTGACGACATTTATGCATCAGAAAATATTAGGTAACTAGCGGCCGCCCGCGACTTTTTATTCGTGGAGTTAGTTATTTGAACATTTTATTTTAACCCCAAAAGAGTTGATTTCTATAGATACATTATTACACTTCTATTACACTTAAATTTCAATTCTGTCACTTCAAAAACATAGGAATTTCATGCAAAGTTCCAGACCTCCTTTTACCCCCTTAAGGAATGATTTTCGAATAAATATAATATTACCTTCCTGGTTTAATGGGCTATCCAACGCAAAAGGTTTTTTCAAATCGTACCAGTACTTCCTGAGATTAGCACGTTCAAAAACAAACTCGTCAGTGTTATAATATTAGTAAAATAAAAAGTGTTCAGTTATTAAGTCACATCTGTTTGCAACATCACAAGTTCATCAAGTTGTCGTGTTAGTCCTACATGCTTCTTCACTTGTTTGGCTAATTTCTCTGAAGATACATTATATTATTTGCTACAGAGAGATTTTATTGAGAAGCGACTGACCGACGCTTGAAAACGCCCGAATCAGTTCCAAACCAGTAAAGAGATACCAAAATTGTTGGCAGTCAACAACGTCAATAAATGGTTCAGTTCAACGGTTTCACAACAGTTGTACTTAGTAGTTTCGAGTAGAGTAGTTGTAAGTTTCGGGTATATCTGTAGTGAGATAGAAGCAAATGCAACCACAACTCAACTAATAAAGGTTCCGTGAAACTTGAAAGCTACCAACGCGAACGTCTTAATGTTCCAAAATAATTCAATTATAAGAGATTTTCTTGCATTATATCAGTCTGTTTTATAACGTGGGTGAAGAGACAAATGAAAGTGAACCTCCATACTTGCTTGTTTTCTACTTTTAACTGACTAAACTATACTTATAATACAACAATACAACACAATAATAACAATAGCTAGCAGACAAAAATTTTTTGCTATTGGTTAAACAATAAGGCCATAGTCCTTAATCAAACTTTTGATAAATTTTGTTTAACGACTTTGGGCTTGTCAGGAATCCGCTAACATGTTCCAGTAGTATTGTCGAAGAAAATTTGTCATGTTTCACAAAATCCACAATCCAAGATAACTTACTAAATGGTTGAACTAACATAAATATGTAATGGTTGTTCAATTCATAATAGAATTATTCTTTGCAAAATCTTATTGAAGAGTATCATTTTGTTTATCACAAGAGAAATCAAAAAAAGAAACACGACACAACAGAAAAATTTTACTTAATTGGAAAACGTACTTGAAGCGCCGAAAAAGCATATTTACACATTTCCGTGCACGATCCATGACTCACATTATGGAGTGTTACGTCAATAAAAAGTTGAGAACGAGGGCTTTCGGGTTAACATACAACTCCCAAATTTTCAAATTCCACCTCGAGAAGTAACGAACAAGATTCTTTCTTGCATTTGTATTGCGTTATTTATTACTTTTTCATAGCTCCTCAGAGACCCTCGAGATTTATGTCAACAGGTTGTGAAAGATTGTTATGTCGAAAGGTGGGTCGTAACTCGTAGATGGCACTCGAACTGCGAACAGTTCAATGAAACTGCGTTCACAGCGTGTCCGAAAGCCAAGTCGAGGCTTTAGACCTTTGATAAGTGTTTTTAAAGTGCTCGCTTTTTTAATGTGTTCTTTGGTATCGATCTATATGAAGTGTTGCGTGTACATTCGTAATATTTGTGGAGGCATGAGGAACAGGGAGTAAAGTTCACTCATTCTCCATAGAAAAGGGAGGATCCTCCGGCCAGACGGGTAATTTGTCTGGTGGGCACTTGCCCAATGCTTGAAATTGGGAAGTTGTATGTATGCTAATTGAATAAAATAATTAAAGAAATAAACATCCTTACGGTCCCTTGTCAATACATTTATGAAAACATTATGTATGTTCGGAAAAATATTGATCTTTTTAAGAAGATAAGTGACAGGCACAATTTTAATACTAGGAATAGAAACAATTTAGATCAACCTCGGTTCAGACTGGCTAAAGTAAATAGTTCTTTCATGGGGTACTGTGTAAAATTTTATAATAAAGTACCGCTAGAGATTCAATAACTCAATGAGTCCAAATTTAAAACATGCATTAAACGCACGCTGTGTAAGCAAGCATATTATAAACTGGAAGATTATATCCTTGATAAAAATGCTTGGATAAATGCCAGTCCTGCTCCACAGCCACAGACAATTTTGTAGGTTTGGAAGAGATACCATTCCCCCTTTTTGTTGTTTTCCAAATATTCCTTTTTTATTTTATTTGTTTATTTCAACGTTGTGCACAATATTTTGCTACCATGATTTTGCAAGTAATATAGTATTGTACAATGTAAAAGCACTTTTCAAGTTTGTGAATGTGAGGCACCATGGACTATGGTTTTTTTTTTTATATTTAATTTTCAAAGTAAATTTACAATGGAATCCGTTTGTCACTCATGTCGCGATGACATCATTTTATTCATAACCCGGTAACAGAGAAAACAAAGATCCTACTATTTTACAGTACTTACAGTACAGTTACTATGTATTTACAGTCGTGACCTAAAAAAGGTTTCCTGTGCACAGTGAACCGCTTACATGGCAGTCGTCTTATTCGATATGAACAAAAAATTGATTTTTTTAGAAAGATGTCTCGTAAAATGAAGCCATCATACTAATATTATAAATGGGAAAGTGAGTTTCTTTGTTTGTTTGTTCCGCTTTCACGCCGTAACTACTGGACCGATTGTTTTGAAATTTGCAGATGTAACGTTAGAAGTCGGATTAAATAATAGGCTACTTTTTAGCCTGGAAAGAATGATATTCCCGAGAGAAATCTAAAAGGATTGCGGTCAAGCGCTGGTTTATAATTTGTAAAAAAAAAAAAAATATACGAATTCCACGCGGGTGAAGGCGCGGACGGAAAGCTAGTGAAACTATAAAAACTTAATTCAGTTGTAAATATTTTGTAAAAATGGAAGGTTTTACCCTAGTGTTGTACCCTTTGTACCGGAAAACCTTCCATTTTCTTAAAGATGGTGGTGAAGTTTATGAGTTATAAGCTTTTTTTTCTATCAAATTCTTCAGCCTCTAGCAAATATCCCAGCATTGGGAAATTTATAGGCCGATTATGCTAAGCTGATGTCAGCAAACCCGACCCGAGGCAAAATATAAACAGGGATAACTTCCAAGCTTTACTTAGTCAAGTTATATAGCATTAAAGGTTATTTTGTAAATATTGTATAACCGTATTATATATCTATGTCTACTTACTTGATTTATGCACACTTGTTTCGAATACTAACAATACAGTTAGTAAGCGTCCATGAATTTTCATGATAAGATTCCATTCTTTATTTTCCTGTGTTTAAAAACACAACTCTCAATTAAATGTGACTTAACTGTTAAAACCAGTTATGAGACTTCTCTTTTAAAGAAAACTACGGCCGCCCGGGACTTCGTTCGCGTGTAGTAATAAGGAAAAACACAGTATGTTAAATAACAGAGGGCGTTCCCTTAAACTCGTTAATATATATCATTAATAGATTAAAATAAAAATATCAGCATAGAAAAATAAATAATCCGAATAAAAAAAAAATATAATTGAAAATAAATTTGAAACCTCCTGTTTTAAATCAAAATAGTAGCGCGGAATAGTATCTACCTAACGTTGCATTGCCAAACTGGCAACGTCGCTTTGCAATGCGCGCGATGCCGAGCGGCGTCTTTTATAAAGGCGGCTTAGTGAATTACAAAGAGACATCGTCGTGTTGTTATCATTAAAATTAAACATTTATGTAGGTATGTTTAGTTTTAACAATAACACTTAACAACCCGTCTCAAATTCCCCGCTGACAAAGGAACGCGTCATTGACCTTGGACTGTGGCGGGGCGGCACACATCAATCAATTAAATCTTAGATCGCCGCCGCTTACGCGGCTCGTCATTCATAAATAAATTGCGACGTTGCCGTCTTTCAAATTCGCGCGTACAGTGTGTTTCTTTTACATGTCAATTTAAAATTTTTATTGAATATTTTCATATTGAAAAAATTTTAAAACATTTTGTTTTCGAATGGAAATATTTTTTTTAGCATGTATGTATGCTATACTATTTCGGGTTAACGGGAACGCCCTCTGTTAGTTATCATACTGTATACAGCCTACATTTGTTATAAAGCCTAAATCCTTCCTGTATTAATGGGCTATCCAACGCAAAAAGAATATGTCCAATATGACCACTAGTTCCTAAGATTAGCGCGTTCAAACTAAAAAACCAACTCTTCAGTTTTATATTTTAGTATAGATGTGTATTTGTATGTGTATTTGGAGTCGTGGTGGCCTAGTGGTTAAAACACCAGCCTCTCCAGTATGAGTGTGCGGGTTCGATTCCAGGTCAGGCAAGTACCAATGTTACTTTTCTAAAGTTATATGTACTTTTGTAAGTATATCTTGGACACCAATGACTGAAGGTGAAGGAAAACATCTTGAGGAAACCTGGACTTTATAAGTCTGAAATCGCCAACCCGCATTGAGCAAGCGTGGTGATTACGCTCAATCCTTCTCTGTCTGAGAGGAGACCTGTGCCCAGCAGTGGGACGATAAAAGGTTGATGAAGATGATGATGATGATGATGTGTATTTGACTAAAACAAAGAATATCTCGTCTGTCGACAGTATAAATAACACAACGAACGTTTTTGGACGTCCAAATGAAACATATTGCTTTTGTAAGTGTGTAACTCAATTAGTATTCTCTTAATTCTGAAAGAACTGAACTGAACACATTCATGGAATATTGACGGTTTTTGGTATACTTCCCATACCCAAAACCGTCAATATTCATGAATGTATTCAGTTACTTATTTCTCAGTCAGCACTTATTTTTTTTAATCTTTCATAAATTTTTGGTTCAACCGTAGGCTAGCAGACATTGGACGGTCAGTAGAAGGCAATATAGCAAATACGTAGCTTTGAAGTTGGACGTAATTGTATTAAATTTTAATTGAAGCCTTGGTAATACTGACTTTGTGACAAAAAAAAAAAAATATTTTTTTGTTAATAAATTGTCACGGATTTTTTTTAATTAATTATAAACTAATGCTTGATGGTAAAGCGCGCTAGTTTATTAAGAGCCTATTCACTCAAAAAAACTGAGTGAATAAGAAGGAAGACGGCAGTTGAGCGAGATGATGCAATGTTAAACCCAACAACACGACCAACGATGCTGCCCAGAGAGATATTGATCTGGACACCCTCCACAACCAAACTTCCGACACAACAACATTTGGCGCATCGTACCCGGCACACATCGCACCACAGCTGCTCAGACCCGTCCTCCGTACGGCTTCATCCGACATCAGGCCGGAACACGATGAATCGCTTGGCGGCAAGAATTTGGTGGGTGGTAACTTTTGCCGGCAGCCGATGTTATGGCCTACAACGATATTAAAAACGTAACCCTAATTAACTCAGACAGTCGCTTCATTCGAGATAATATATACCAACATAGCCAGACAATTCTCCTACATCTATTGTCGTGGTGGTATATCTATTTAATTGGGTTTATATCTTGCGACTTGTCCAAGCTACACACCGCCGTACCGGTGGGTGCCATCTACTGATGTCACTCTATGATAAGATTTCGAGATGTTCCTCCTATATTTAAGTTTAAATATCTTTCTCGTCTCATGAATATAAAAACCTTTTAAAAAATATAAATAAATTGACTAAATATCATGATCATAATTTAAGTAGAAAAATGTCTACTGCTGGAAATAGCACAGCAGCTCCAATTCGAGCGGTGGCCTGATCGGCGAACTCATTTTTGTCAAATGATTGCGACTAGTTGGGATCTTTTGGCATTTTCAAAGCAGTACAAGGGTCGATAGCTACTGAAGTGGTCTAAGCTCCGTGCGGATCTCTTAATTTCTGTTTCGATTATGCGAGGAAAACCCAAGTAAAGGCCTCTGCCCTTTGGATGAATTGCCCTTTTAATAAGGTATAAAATTGTAGTATCGCCATCAAAATCAATTGTGTAGTTTATTTAGTAGATTTGCCACTTTGTTTGTATTGTTTATATGTAAATATATAACATAAACTGCGCCCCGCGGTTTTGACGGATTTTGACGAAATCGATAGGTTGCTTAACCATTCCTCAAGAAAATAGGTGGCTCTTTCAGATGCCAATGTAAACATTTTTACAATGGACTTCCAGAGGTGGTTCAAGATCTGAGCCTGAATAAATTCAAATCCTTCATTAAACGTAAGTTGTGTCAGAAAGCATTTTATAGTGTGAAGGATTATATTGAGGACAAAAAGGCTTGGGCTTGAGCTGCGTCCGATTTCTATACACTGATTGTTCTTTGATTTTTCCTCTTGTAGTTTTAATATGTAATTGTTTATGTTATTTATTCAAAGCCTGTATTACACACTATGTAGCCAAGCATATTGTACGTTACGGAATTGTATCGCTGACAGAGGTGTTCGGCACTTGTACAGCTGCACAGGAGCTAAACTTTCCACAGATTCAGGAACACTGTTGGAGCTGCTGAACCTTGGACAAAACTATCTTAGCATTGTGTAGATTCAATTTCTTAGTATTGTATAATTGCATGGCAAACGTGTGAGCACAATGTACGAATGTGCTGTAAGGCATTTTTTGTTGGGTTAGTCTTTTTTATTGACTTGATTGTGCTCTGGCTGTTGAGAGTATGTCATGCTCACTCAAATGTCTCGCTGATGGTGGCGTGTGTGTTGGGTCATTAGGTTCCCTTCAATATGGTTGAGCTGAATGATGCTGATCCATTCGTCATGTTCGTGAACGGACGCCGTCGGAGGGGACTGGTCATCTCTTAGCTGCCACGGCGTATTTTAATTTCTGAATTGATTTTTGTGTGTTTTCCATAATGGACGCTCTCAGCGTACAATATATTTCTGCATCGTTCTCATACGCTTGATTTCAACATGAATGATGTAATCAAATATTAAATTTGTAACAATAGCTTGAATATTTAAAAGAGTGTCCATGGGCGACTAGCTTCTTCATCAGCATCTTATTGACTGACCGACCTTCTGACAATTCAAAAGTGCCTGTAACTGGTTTATTTGAAATAAATGATTTGATTTTGATTTTTATGATCATGTACCAAATTTCATCCAAATTTGTTCAGGCGAATTAAAAAAAATACAGAAAAATGAACATTCGACAACAACATAATATTAGTTTCAATACTAATAATGTAACGAAGATAGATCGAACTAGGTATCGTATTAGCCGTTTTCCCGATATCTAAATTACATTTGTACCAAATATTTAGAACTTTCACTACCAGATTTTGAATATTGCGACTATTCAGTGATTCACAAAGCCTAACTTTTAATGGTGTTTGAGAAACCAATGTACCGAGTAGATACTGGAATGTTATGAACTTCACTTAAAAGCTTTGCCTTCAGTTGGAATCTTATTTTCTGTTTTTTTAATTAGGTAACAAAATATGAATTGCTCTTCAAATAAAGAAATCCGACCCATCTTATAAGGCTGACATTTGTCTGGTAGGGGTAGGTACTCAATGTGAAAATCTAAAGCCGGGCAATTCTCATCGAAAATAAATGGTCATTGCCTGGCTCTACGAGACGGCTACGAGTCCACTACACCGAGCTTGTTGCGTAGCATCGTAGCCTATTTATTTGCGCCGAAGCAGTGTTTTAGCAATGTTATTTATATCTTGATTAAGTTTACAATAGATTAATAAATTGTGTACATACACAAGTGACGTAATCGCTCACCAAAATCATGTTTGGTGGTTTGGTTTGATCTAGTTGTATGGGTCGTTTTGGCTATTGGTTTGGTGTTTGATGGTTGTGTTTGTTGGTTTATTGTTGATATTTGATGTTTGTATGTTGTTTTATTTGTGTTTTGTTTCGTTGTTTATCTGTGTGCTCAATGTTTAAAATACGGTAAAACATACAATATAATCAAAAGGATTCAATTGCACAATTATACGTATATGATTAATCCTCTGGGTTATATTAGTTCCCGGAAGCAGTATTTCTAATTAGGTCATACCCACGGCTTCTGGTTACGTAGGGTGAAATATTCGAACAGAAACCTATTTCATGTCCTCAATCAACCCAGTTTTCAGTTAATTGAAAAAGGGTTTACTTTATTCACAAAATTAAATACTAGTTGCAGCTCGCGGTTTGACACGCGTAGGTTTCGATATTTTTTTTTTTAATATATGCCTCGTTTCTATTAGTCGCAGCATGATTTTATATAGCCTAAAGCCTTACTGGATTAATGGGCTATCCAACGTAAAATAATTTTTCAAATCGGACCTGTGGTTCCTGAGATTTGCTCGTTCAATTAATCAAACTCTTCAGCTTTATATATTAGCATAGATATTCTAGTAATGTATCCACTGCGCCTTGCATATTTCCATTCTATTTCTTCCTTTTTTATATCACGTGTCACTGTTTGAATATTTTATTTTTATAATTTTATTTTTATACGCAACTGAACATGCCAGAGATAAAACAAATAAGTATTTGGTAGCTGCATAGTCACCTTTACATAAGGCTTTCTTTTAATAAGTCGTGAACTCAAAAAAATAGACTTCTTCATGCGTGTTTAAAAAAAATGCGCTTATCGCACCCTAATTGCATACCGCATTATTACTATTAATTGGAACAATTTTGAAGCAAATTGCCAATCCGATGCTTTATATATAGTATGTTAACATATTATATATATTATAGTATGTTAAAAATAACGCAATGAATGTTGATAAACTGTAATTTTTTTTTTAACAGTTATAAACTAGTGCTTGACTGCAATCGCGCCTGATGGTAAGCAGTGATGCAATCGTTGATGGTAAAGGGCACTAGCTTATTAAGCCTATTCACTCAAAAAAACTGAGCGAATAGGAAGGAAGACGGCAGTTGAGCAATTGATGCTGCGCCAGAGGATGATCTGGAGACCCTCCACGACCAAACTCCCGACACAACAACATTAGGCACATCGTACCCGGCACACATCGCAACACAACTGCTCAGACCCGTCCACCGTACGGCTTCACCAGACATCATGCCGGAACACGACGAATCGCTTGGCGGCAAGACTTTGTCTGGTGGGTGGTAACTTATACCGGCGGTTGATGTTGTTGCCTACCACCGAGCAAAACCCACTGCTACTACTATTAGTGTACAATTACCCTGCCGATTTATCACATATGCTATTTATATGGCCCCGGGTTCGACCCCGGCCAGGTCATGATGGAAAACGATCTTTTCCTGATTGGCCTGGCTCTTGGATGTTTATCTATATATGTATCTATTATAAATATAGTATCGTTGAGTTAGCATCCCATAACACAAGTCTCGAACTTACTTTGGGGCTAGCTCAATCTGTGTGCTTTGTCCGTATATATTTATTTATTTTATTCATATTACTATTGTATAGCATACAATCGTGTCAGTCCTTACCCAAGCAAGAAATAAGTTTAAATTAAAAAAATGTTAATGGGTGAAGGAAAACATCTTGAGGAAACCTGGATGTTAAGTCTGAAATCGCCAAAACACGCATTAAGCCAGCGTGGTGATTACGCTCGATCCTTCTCTGTATGAGAGGAGACCTGCAGTGGGACGATAAAAGGATGATGTTGATGATGAAAAAAATTGTAACTGCACTTGCTGCCTGCTTCGTAAACGTGAATAGAGTTTTACGTGCCTAGATTTCAAGGACATTATACATAAATGATTCTTTTTAAGGTTTTTGTGCGTCCGAATGAAAAAATCGGGACCCTTATAGAATAACTCGTGTCACTCGTGTCTGTCTGTCGGCCCGTCTGTCACATCCAATTTACTTCGAATCTAATGGACCGTAAGTTGAAATTTGGTACACGTTTGATTTTCTGTGACCCAAACACGGTCCTTAAATGTAAATAAATAAGAATAGAATACTCTTTATTATCTGCCACATATAGATCACAGAACATAACTAAAAAAGATTTTACAAAGGGTGACACAATGGCCGCCCATTGTGTCTTATCTTACCGTTAAGAGCGATCTTTTACAGACAACCATTGAGTTGAATTGAGTTGATTTTGGGGAGCAAAAAAATGTACAATGAACACAAGCCTTGGCTTAGTTTGGGTGACTGAATTTTTATATTGTTTTATTTATTTATTACACAAGAAATGTTTTGTAGACTACACTTTGTGACAAATCAAATGAAAAACTTACTATGAGGGTCTCAAAAGTATATTCTTAACGTTTTAAAATAAATAGTTTGAAGGTAAAGAGAAAGAATAAAATAAATGATAAAACAAGTTACTATTGCAATCTTCTTCATGTACCTTTTGAATGAAGAGGACTACAATAGTGCCTTTGATATGTTCCATGAAACTTTTGGAATGTTTAATACCTAGACTTAGCGGTATCTCCAAACGCCACTTGCGGCCATCCTGCTATACTGACGTCACATAGATCCTGCATCTCGCAAGCAGAGTTTACCGTGCAGCTAACATACTATACAACGTTATTTTTACTTTATACGAAAACTGAATATAGTTTGCTCAGAATAAGCAACTGAATCGATTCCAATCATTTTACACCATGTTATATTTTTTACCAAATACATTTAAAAATTGTTGCAAAGTGGTGAGATGTGCCATAGTCCGCGCCTCAAAGCAAAGTGACCGTTCGACAGTTCACTCGTTCGTTCGTTCACTTTCCAAAACGACTCTGTTACGTACCGCTATTAAAATGAGCAACTTTCATCCAAACGACACCGCCATTCACGACATATATATAAGATTCTTACCAAAGGAACTAAACGGGTTTTAAAACCACCGCATGATATAAAAAATAGTAGTGTAAATAATCGAAATATTTAATAAAATATCGAAATCTAATCGTGGATTTGAGGCATACATATATTAAATAAATGGCTTATCAAAAGATGTTTATTAACATTGAAAAATTCATAACATGCTTGAATTCGTCAATATTATAAAATATTTTAGACGATCGGTCTTTGGTCTTTTTATTAAAAATATATTCTCCTTTGCTTGTTTCATATGCAATTTCAATTTCAACAATAAAGTATCAATCGGCCCAGCATCACATATTGCTCTTACATATTTTTTCTGCATTAAGACAAATACAGGCTGTCTGTAAAAGATCGCTCTTAGCGATAAAATCGCCAAAATCGTTTATTTCAAATTAACCATCACTTGGTACTTTTGAATAGTCAATGCCGGTCAGTTCATTCTTTTACCCTTTCTAAAATCATTATATTTATGTTCTGTAATTTATATTGTGTATGTAATAATGAGAATTCTATTCTAATCTATTCTAAGACCTCAGTAATATGTTACCCCAAAATTTTTGTTGAGTATTTAGTTTTTTTTTTTTTTTATTAATTAGAAACTAGTGCTTGACTGCAATCCCACCTCATCAGGCGAATAAGTAATCGTTGATGGTAAAGCGCACTAGTTTATTAAGCTTATTCATTTAAAAAACTTAGGAATAGGATGGATAACGGCAGTTGAGCGAGATGATGCAATGTTAAACCCAAGACCAACACGACCAACGATGCTGCGCCAGAGGGAAAAAGAAATTAGAAATTTGAGAAATTATTTATTGCTTCTATAATATTGGTAAAATAATTAATGTAATTATAATAAAATGTATTGTATCAATTGTAAATGAATCGATTTATACGGTGAGACTAGTAACAACATAATTATTGTCTCAATACAGTGCGTAAAAACTTACATTTACAGTTGAGATGTGTGGGAGAACATGGTACTCAACTAAAATGTTAGGTTTGTTCTCGAAATAAATTTATCCTAACCTTTGAAATACTCGAAACCCATATTTTGTGCGTGGACTGACTCGCACTAAGCTTGTTTTGAACATTTTAGCACACACATTGTTGCACAACCCAGGCTCTGTAAGAGACAGTGTGCGAGTTGGTGTATGCCACATCAATATTAACACAACAATTTTGGTTAAAGTCAGGTTTTAATAATACAAAGTAATGTGCTTGCATGATGGCGACCGAGTCATCATTGCGTTCTTAGTTAGGGGAACACGGGGCAAGACGGGCTTACGGGGTAATATGAGCATCTTAGTTCTTCCCTTCCCTACCCGTCGACTGACGACGGCAACGCTCGGTTCGACAATCAGGGCCCCTGCGCACGCGGGACAGGTAGTATTGTCAGCAGGAGCTCGCGCCATTTTGAGTCGGACACAAAACAAAGTAAGTGCGTAATCTGATCTAATTTTTGTACAATTTGTCTTTTCCGTAATGAATATAGACTTAGGAAAATGTGTGGCTACTCCCGTGGTCTTGATTAGCGTAGTAACTGTAGTTTTAATTACTATAACAAAAAATGCTATCAAGTAAATACTTAATTCTAGTAAGTTTGTTTTCTTGTATAACAACTTTGGGGCATTATGGGCGGGGTAAAATGGGCATGCCCATACTGCCCCAGTTTCTGATTATGAACTAACGGTTATTTTTCTCTTTTTGCAGTATTGAACATGGTGAGACACTATGAAAGGAAGAGTAAAATGATGAGAAAGGTAGAGGAGGGAGGAGAGGAAAATGGAATTAGCAGTCAATGACGTGACTACCGGTAAACAAAGTAGCAAAGAAGCATCGAAAAGTTATGAAGTACCAAGGTCGACGTTACAAAGAAAAGTAAAAGAGTTTATGGGGACACAAAAAATTTTGCACCCAAAACATTAGGATCCTTTAAACCAATATTTACTCCTGCTCAAGAAGAAGAGCTTTCTGTCTACGTTAGAGATATGGAATCTCGATTGTTTGGCCTGTCTGCAAAGGATGTGCGGGAACTTGCATTTCAATTCACCTCTTACTGCTATGTTTCCAACGAATTTTCAGACAACTGCAACTCAAGATCTAAGCTCTTTAATGGACATTCAGCTCCATCCTCTTCATTTCGTGTTGTGTCACCAACATGTTTCATGTTGTGCCTATTCCCAAGGCTCAACAGCAAAAAAGAACTAAAAGACAACGCGGAAAAACGGCAATAATTACAAATTCACCGTATAAAAGGGAACTAGAGGAGAAAGTACAAAAGAAACCTGAAGTTAAAAAGGGAAAAAAAGAACTTGAAGAAAACTAAAACTAATAAAATAAGTAGGAAACATAAAGAAATTGAGTCTGAAGAAGATGACGTCGAGTGCCTCTATTGCGGTGACTGGTACTCTCAATGTACTGAAGGTTGGGTATCATGTAGAGCCTGTAATAGGTGGGCTCATTTTTCCCGTGCAGGGGAAGACGACGAATCCACTCATATTTGCTCATTTTGTGCTAGATTTTAGAAGTTAGTTAGTATTATGCCCGTTATGCCCCAGCTGTGCCCAACGTGCCCCTGGTACGGGGCATAATGAGCAGAATATCATTTTTTATTTAAGTTGGCCAAATGCGAAAACTATAAGTCTGAGTGGGTTATTGTTTAAGAAGATTAAAGTTTACTAAAAAGTCTAATAAATGATTACTAATTTAGCCCGATATTTCACTTAAATCCTAAAATATCACGTCCTTTCCTTAAAGAGCCCATGCTGCCCCGGGTTCCCCTATTCAAGAATGGTTATGATACCGGTGCAAGGCAAGTAATATACATATATGTGTTCGACAGTTATAATCGATTGCGCTGTAGACAATCTAATCAAATAAACATTTCTGAACAAAAAATGTGGATTAGCAGCATTGGAACAGAAAAGTAAAAAGTCACATTGAATTTTAGCGATTTTATATAGAAAAGAAACCGCTTAAATATTAGCCTCTATTATATTATCAAAATTAGCTTATTATATACACTTTCATGTATATTAGGTAAGTATAATTCAATTAACGCCTGAAACGCAGAACTCATTATTTTCCGTTCTGCGCCATTCGATATAAATGTATATCGAATTGATCTATGCAGATCAATTCAGATAAGCCCAGTCCAGTACAATAAAAGCAGACTGGCATAAGTGTTTCTATTCTCAAATACTTAAATTGAATTGAATTCGACATAATCCTTTCATGTCGTATTTTATATTATTTAATTATATTAAATACTTACAAATGAAATATGTTTATTTTAGGTGTTAATCCATACTAATATTATAAATGCGAAAGTAACTCTGTCTGTCTGTCTGTTACGCTTTCCCGCTTAAACTTCTCAACCGGTTTTGATGAAATTTGGCACAGACAATCTTTAGACCCTGAGAAAGAACATAGGCTACCTTTGATCCCGGATAAATTTGATATTCCCGTGGGAAATCTAAAGAGCGCGATATAACCGAATTCCACGCGGGCGAAGCCGCGGGCGGAAAGCTAGTATTGTATAAAAATTCTCGCAAGGAACGACCAACGGCCACACGATACCTAAAGGAGTTTTATTGGTAAAATAGATTTTATAAAATCCTGAGACGAGAATAGATCCTCAGGTGTTGTGGTGGACAGCGCTGTCGTTGGCTATGTAAGTGTCGTTTAATAAGGCGGAGGCTTCAGGTCGTTGGGGCAATGGCCGCATTGCCCGTGTCTCCACTGAAGGATAACATTTTATATTAGAGGTCCACTCACCTGGCAATACTGACGTAAATATGTGCTCATTTCGAACTAACGAAAAGGAGTAACGAACTTAATTATCAACGTAGTTATTGTTAAACTGACATCATCATCATCATCGTCATCATCAACCTTTTTATCGTCCCACTGCTGGACACAGGTCTCCTCTCATACAGAGAAGGAGTGAGCATAATCACCACGCTTGCTCAATGCGGGTTGGCGATTTCAGGCTTAAAGTCCAGGTTTCCTCTAGATGTTTTCCTTCACCTTCAGTCATTGGTGCCCAAGATATACTTAGACAACATATGACTTTAGAAAAGTTACATTGGTACTTGCCTGATCTGGAATCGCACCTCATATTTGAGAGGCTGGTGTTTTAACCACTAGGCCACCACGACTGAAACTTAAATACTTAAACTGACATATTTAATCTTATTTGACTGTTTGTACTTATGGAATAAGATTAGTTAGCTAAAATATAAGCTGGATTAAATTTAAATTCTTTACTACGTTTTAATTATTATTTACTCGTTACAGTAACACCTAATGTAACCGTAAATAATATAGAATTTATCTCGTGCGTACATTACTTGTGGGTGAAACATAAAATTTGATTCAGAATAAGCGAGTAGGTACACGCGTTCCTGCCTATCAGTCTATCTCCGAGGTACTTTGAGTGTAAATGTGGATTGCTGTCAGCCATTTGTTAACATCATGGTAACGCGGTACCGGGCATAATGAATGTTGAAATTTTAACTTAAAACAGGTAAACATGAAAAAACTTTTTTTTAATGAGAAGATGATGAGAGTTCCATGGGTTTTTTGTGAGTAATGAATACATAAATAATTATTTATTCTCTTTTATATTTTTTTTATTTTCTAAAACTGTAAAAAAAGAATATTAGGAAAGATTGTGTCGTTGGTCTATAGCGGTCGCAAAAACTGCTAAGCAGGGTATAATTCACTAGTCGGTTGAAGTGGTACCGGTTTTTTCCCTATGATACGAGTGCTTCTCAATGTCCGGCTACAGCCCCTCTGGGACTGAATATAATGGCAAAATGTAGGTTAGTAGAAACACTTGTCTAACCCATTGGGAAAACAGCCGTGAAGCTGTGTGTTATTGTGTAATTTACGGAATGAAATTCAAAGTTGAAATGGATATACCGCGGGCAAATAACTCAAAATTATAACGAAATATAAATACTTGGAGATCATATCACTACCAAATGATACATACACTTTTGCACTAGTACGACAACAAAATGAATTCATTGATAACCTCAACGCGCATAAATGCAGTGCCTGCCCCAATAACTAGTTCCTTGCCTTTTTTCAATGTTTGTTTTGAATTAGCCTTTATGGTGGCTGGAATTTGGTTGGTGACTCCCGACGTTAAGGGCATCTCACGCGCTCCGCCTTTTGCTTTGCGAGCATCACGCGTGGTACGTAGTCCTTTGCACATGGTATGCAGCGAACGTGTCTGGACCAGGGTAAGACGCGAGAAATCGCGGCCACTGTTCGCCGCCTGGAGGACATAGCGGTGATCCTATCCAACCGGGCAGACATTGACATTTTTGATTTCCAGAATTTGACGGGACTATTAACCGTTCCCACGTATAGGGGTTGATTATTCTGTAATAACGAACAAATGTGCATAATGGTGAAAACGATAAAGTTAACGAATTTCTCCCTACATTTACAAATTGGCATACAACTCCAGCGTTTGCGATAAAGGGGAATGCCAAGTCGCCATAGTAATTTAGACCCACTGTGCACACAAATTTAATATAATGATAATAATAGGGGGCAATTGTAATACTTAATTAGTAAAAGAAATGCTTTACAAAAAACTTAGCATTTCAAAGTTATTTAAGATTCTTATATTCCATCAATACTGTTTATATCAATACACTCGGAGTCAAATAATACAAAATTCATTGTAGTTTCACATCTTTATTCATTTTGTTCATCATCATATATCACTAAAAATTGTGCCGGTGGAAAAATATTATTCTGATGCCGTGCCCATCCTAAGTACCATACTGTTATAACATGGGCACGTTATCCTACAGAGCGGCGACGGACAATATAGTTACAGCAGAACTGCTGTATTGCTGCGTGGCCTGTGTTAGCAGTGCTGACTAAAACATAGGTACATGTAGTATACTTTGCGACTAACATAATAGCTAGCGATTCTGACCCTCGCCAGTGAACAGTTATGTCCAAATATATTGCCATTCAAGGTTCTATTTCTAGCATTAGTGCACACTACAATAATAATATATTTAAATAGTATAATATAATTAAATAGGCTGCAAGTGCAAATGTTCCTCTATGCTATCTCGGTACTTCTGTAGGAATTTTCTCAAATTGCTGTTTGGAAAATCCTAAATAATACTGAACAATATGATTTGCCATAGTCTGAATGTTATCAAAATCTAAATGCATTATCATATTATCTTTCAGTAAAGAGAGTAGTTCTTCCATTTGTTCAGAGCTAAATGTTCTAATAGGATTCAATATTGATTACAACAATTAATACCGGTCAAGTGATATGAGCAGATTCTACAATCTGAAGGCACATAGTAATTATATATAATCTCAAAGTAAACTTACGCGTAGTGATACTAGGACTAAAAGTCTTTCAACACCGTTACAATCAGGGAAAAAACAATGCCATTGTGTACTTGGGGCCCGTATGTAATTTGGCAGTATTATTTGATCACTGGTATGTATATCTGCATTTCTTTCTTCTGCTTGGGTAGAAGTCACAGTGCATGCCTCAGATTCTAGAGAAGGACTATGTCTTGTTGCTTCAGGTTCACATTCTTAAGCAGAAAGTTATGCTGCTCTGTCAATCCTTTGCCAACATGTATAACAGAGAAGTGTTGTTCTTATTAACTGCAACAAAAGTAAACAGTTGGTGTAAAGAAATATTATACCAAATTATTTTGTGTTTTTAGTTAGACAATCATAAAAAAAGATGAGTCAAGTTTTAAAGTCAGCTCTTAAAATACGTCTAGAATAGTATTGTTAAATAAGATTTCTAATAAATACGTAAGTAAATTATATTTACCTGACCAATCCATCATTGTATAAGACATCAAACTTCAGCGATTTCCAAAGCATATCTTCGCATTCTGGACATATTCAAACCGCCGTTTACACAAGGTAGATTATGTTTTTCGCCAGCTGACACGCTGACAGTGACAAGTAAGACTTTGACATAACAAAAGCAAGTTGCCATAAAAAGTATTTATATATTTTTCGAAAAGGTCGATTTATAGATATACATATTTCTTTATTAATAGTAATTGGAATAATAATTATTATTATTAAAGGAGATTTTTGGGAATTAATAAATGTTTGCTTAGAAGAAAATGACCGGTTATTAATAATAAATGAAAACTGCTTATTCGGATTAATACCTGCCAACATTTTTTTTGTAAAGGCAACATTTTGAGCTCAGGTTTTATTCAAGTCAGTTCAAGTTCCATTAGTTTAGTCGGTTTAATGCTTAATATTTTTGAAAAAATGTTGCTGGATTGCTTAGACCAATGAGTACGTGGAAGATATTTGAAAAATATCAACATATTTTTTTTGTAAAACCAAATCCCTGTGCACGTCTGGGCCTAAACCTGGCATTCCCCTTTAAACTTCTCACTCTTATCAATGTTTCTACATTATGAAGTCAAATGTTGTATATTGTACTTAATAAACTGATAAGAACCTCTTCAATCACTCATCATACTTTGTTAATGCTGTTAAAATACATGTAATACCCGACCGTACACGACACTGTTGACACAATGTTGGTAAAGTACTTTTGCTTGATATCTGCGATAAATGTATTTATGACTGAAAGGTGAAGGCAAGGATCGAGTATAGGTAATTTGGAAAGTAAATAAATCCATACTAATAGTATAAATGCGAAAGTAACTCTATCTGTCTGTTACGTTTTCCCGCTTAAACCTCTCAACCAATTTTGATGAAATTTGGCACAGACAATCTTTAGACCCTGAGAAAGGATATAGGCTACCTTTTAATGAAAAATGTTCCTGATGGAAATCTAAAAAGCGCGATATAACCGAATTCCACGCGGGCGCAGGGCGCGGGCGGAAAGCTAGTAGATAATATTTCTTTTATTAAGGTAAGGTAGCCTACACAAAGATTTTGTAGTAGGTACATGAGGGACCTAAAGTTAGTTACAAATAAATAATAATCATGCGATAAAGTTTGTTCACCCCTCCTACTAATGTAGCCGAATATTTCAACACGATACAAAAACAATGTCGGTACAGAGAAGTGTCGGTAACACGATCAAAACAAGTGTATCGTTATGGTATCGTGGTAAGGGGCGACCTTGTCGATACGATATTGTTATTATTTTTGTATCGTGTGGGAATATTGGGTTAGAAGGTGAACAAACTGTATCGCATGATTTTTTGAAATGAACTTTAGAAAATATTATGCATGCATATTGTATGTATTCGTTTGTTAGGTACCCACGCTATTTAAGTAATAATCTTAAATAGCGTGGGTACTCAAACGAATACATACAATAACAACGAATTGAGAGTGTGAATCGCTGCTCTCCATTACTGAGTAGGTAATGTGTTTTACTGAGACAGCTTCAACTCCTTTTGAGTATCATAATAATCATATGTAATATTTTAGGGCTTTATCTATAAACAAAACACAAAAGCAAAATATTATAATATAATCTGAATAAAACAGAATGAGGAGTGTGGGTGCGGTGTGGAGTAAGTGGGTGTGAATTAAATAACATTCACGGTAAAAAGGCCAAAATATAAAATAAAATGTTAGGGGTGGACAATCTTTATCACTTAGGAGTAGGTATGAAGCATAAATAATAGCCGCTTCTCAGACCTACTGAATATGCTTATAAATTTCAGCAAAAACGGTTTCGGAGGAGTACCTATATATATATAGGTACACTAACATTGTGATAAGAAAATTTTATATACATATACATAAGATATATAAGCACGTACTTTTAGCCGATAAGATTGTGGATAACGTGCGTTCTTGGATGAAATCCACAAACGATATTCCTGATCCAGTTAACAAATACAAAGCGGTATCAAACTTTTGCTGCCTATTAACTCTGAACATGAACAAGAAACAACGTAAATAAGACTTGCGTAAACTTAAATTATCCTTAAGTTACTAGTAGCTTATTAAAATAAAGCAAAGATATCCATAAGATTTTATGCTCTTTACTTACCTTGTTTTATATACGTTTTCTTTGAACTGATGATTTACGTTGATCTATGATGTTTAGACGAAAAAGACTGACATATTTTATTTGATATTTATCGTTAGCACAAAGTACTAAGGTTAAACATGACATTTTCCGAGTTTAAGGAAGATAAAAGGCAGTAAAAATGCTGCAAAGGTTAAGACAACTTTGCTTAACATACTTTATTCTTTAAATATTTAATGTTACGGCGTCAGCCGCTTACAATCAGTGGAGTAAAGTCTTACAGGAGGGTTGGTGAGTTCATTTGAGGATGATCAAAATTAATTTAAGAAAGCAGTCTTTTAATTCGTTCATATTTGTTTTATGAACGTTGGTATACAACATTATTTCTTGTTTATGCGAACCCCGAAATACATATCCAGTATTTTTAAGTCAAGAGTCTATGTACAAAATTTCAAAAAGATATCATGAAAAACCACAAAGTTATGAGCTTGTTATCCTACTTGGCTGTTCCAACAAAAATATGGTCTACGCTCCGCTCGGACGGACGACCAGGTCGTTGACCTCTGGTGTCAGCTGTTGGGCGGGCGTGCAGAGTATTATGATCTAACCACACTGCAACAATTTCTAAATATATTCGGGAAAAAATATCACATGGTGTAAAAATGATTGTAATCGATTCAGTTGCTTATTCTGAACAAACTGTCTTCAGATTTCGCATACACAAAATATTTCGTACTGATAGTTTGCCAGTAACAAAATAGGGAAATATACCTAGGTAATGTTTGTGTTTGTCCTTCTTCAACTGTCTCATTACTCATCCATGTAAGTTTCAACAAAAACCCAGTAATCATTGTGCTGATATTTTGTCAAAATTCTTTATAATAGCCTATGCTAGTTTTTGCAGTTCACATAAATCTGATATCTATGAAGCATTTTCCAAATAGTGTAGGTAAGTATTTAATTTTAATAACAAAGCCTGATTGATTTTCTACAAATAATAGAGCAATTTTTTTATTGTTATAAACTCTTGCTTGACCCAATCCAGCCTGATGGTACAGACGACAGCACATTAAGCTACTACAGTATGTGAGATATCTTTATCGGAATTTTCAATTTTATTTCTAAAGCATTAAGGCTCAAGGTTGATTGGGAATATCTGACGGTTTCGAGTAGCTTGACGTGCTGTCGTCCCTACCACAGCAGTGATGTAATCGTTGATGGAAAAGCGCGCAGTTTATTAAAAGCCTATTCACTCTAGCCTTGAATGAAGATGAAACCATTTACATACATGAAAATAAATTTATTTTTATATTCATGTCCATTAAATTACATTGATAAATATTTGAGCAAAATTATAAAACTGTTATGCTAAAATTAACTCTGCGATTGGCTAAAATTGGCTTTTAATTAACGTACGTAGAGAATATTTTCGGACCATATATAAAGAGCTTACAAATTGCATTTTAATGACCGCGTTTCGTAGAAGGACAGGGTCTGCTTTGGCGTTTTAGGAAAGGTTAATTGTAACTTGTTTTGTATTTAACCCTTTTCCTTATACGAGGTCATGCATGGTTTCAAAAGTTTCTAATTTTGTGACAATTTAACTGAAGTAAAAGATTTGACTGTGGGAAATATAAAACGGTTAGTAAAACTGCAAATGAATCGCTACACATAATCTGAAAATTAGAGGTTGTAAATAATCTATGCCGAGAATGTGTAAGTACTTTTTTTGATTTATTTCGAATTTCGAATGGTTCTATCAAAATCGATCCATTTACGGATTTGGATGCAATCTATCTTACATAATCTGTGTTATTTTTTGGATTTGTATACATTATTTGCATTGTTTCTAAACGTCTATATCATTTGAAGAATGGCGGACACGTTTGCATAACAAGCAATAAATTGCTTTAAGCGTAAGTTTTTTTAGCTTGAAGATAATTTAGTTCAAAAAAACAAAAGGTATTGCAGCGGTAGGCCAGTTCTAGTATTTAAAAGTTTTGTTAGTGCTCTCAAAATGGTCATAGAAGACATCGCAAGGAAACTTGCCTGTTCTAGAACCAAATATTCGAAAACCAGTGACATTTACCAACCTACATTGGGCCCACCACCAACAAAACCAAACACCACCCTCTCAAGTATGAGTGCGCGGGTTCGATTCCAGGTCAGGTTATGTAACTTTTCGAAAGTTATATGTACTTTCTAAGTATACCTTGGACACCAATGGCTGAAGGTGAAGCAAAACATGTTGAGGAAACCTGGACTGATTACGCTCAATCCTTCTCTGTATGAGAGTAGACCTGTGCCCAGCAGTGGGACGATAAAAAGGTGGATGATGATGATTGGGCCCGTTTGGATCACGTCTGTTGCACCTACTTCATAATTTGACTTCGATGCTGCGTGTCACGAGTTCGATTCCCAATTGGAACAAATATTTGTAGGCATCGCCTACAGGAACTTGTTCCGAGTCTGGCTGTGTATGTGATTTTAAATGTTTGTAAACGCACCCACGATACAGGAGAAATTCTTTGTGTGAGGCAACCTTTTTCGAAACAAGAGGAAAACCATTTTTTTCCTCTTGTGTTAAAAACGTTGCCCGGAAAAAAATGGGGTAAAGTAAATTTGCATTGAAATGTCACTTAGAGACTTTTAGAGACTTAGAGACTTATCTATCTATGTAAGATTGAAATTAATTCTGAGTCATTTTACTAGATAGAAAACCTTCTTGGTCAATATTACTCACGACTTGGAATCATAAAGTACTATAGAAAACTTGTAATGTAAACCCAAACTAGCCACAACTATTTCAACCAGGGTCGTGATTTATTCCTGCATGCAGTAAATAAGGACTCGTTTTAACTTTTCGCTGTTAACTGGAACAATAAAGTAGGAACTCTGGCCCGAAGCCTCGAAGTGGCTAATAAAGATAAATTGCTTCTCGTGGTCAACGCCGAGGTAGTGGAACGTATAGATATTTATTTCTTTCTGCACAACATTGGTTTCCTTACTATTTAACTATATTTCTTCTTCTCAGTCTTCTCTTCTTCTTCTTTTCTTCTTCTTATCTTCTTACCATTGGATGAGATTGGTGCCTGAAGTACGTTTGCGAAGAAGTCTGTGTTACAGGTCACTTGGGCAACAGCAAAACAATACAGTAAAATATTTAAAGACGATCTTGTGTAAACATTATTATGGTACCAAGAAGATCACAAAGAGACAATCAGTTTAAAGTTCAAACTATTAAAAAACTAGCTATCCGCCTGCGGCTTCGCCGCGTGGAATTCGGTTATATCACGCTTTTTTTTTTTTTTGAGGGAAACCTCGATTTTCCATTTTTTTTCAATTAAAGTTAGCCTATATCCTTTCTCGGGGTCTAAAGATTGTCTGTGCCAAATTTCATCAAAATCGGTTGAGAGGTTTAAACGGGAAAGCGTAACAGAGAGACAGTTACTTTCGCATTTATAATATTAGTATGGACAGCACAGGAATAAATATATAGATATGTAGTATACATTCGATCCAGCCGTCCCTTGCTGTCCTCTTTAGCGACGCCCTAAGCCGAGGTTCGTACCCCACAGGGGGTGCCCTTAGTGCGTAGTCGCCCAATTTTAATTTAGTTTTAAGTGCCCCCGGCTGGAGGCTTTAATTTTAATTAAGGCATCCACAGGAAAGTCCGGCTAAGTAGTTACGGCCTCTAATGACCACCTACGAGATGCCATATCAAAAAAAAAAAAAGTAGGTAGGTATGTTATAAACTTTATTCAAAGCTTAAAAGCGGAAATCTGGTCACCGTCAGAGATTCTGTTTGGATTCGGAACTACACACATCAAAAGTGTCTAGGGATCAAGCATTTTTATGCGGATTTCTTGAGATTGAGATGTGGCTTTGTAATAAATTTATGATTTTATAAATTTATATGGATCCTTTTTGGTGCATTTCATAATTTGAATCAGGAACTGTGAATCAAATTCGAGTAAAAGATGAAAATCAGCTGTCAATATTTTCCCTATAAAAACATACAACGCATTGAAGACATTATTAGTGCTACTGTTTCCCTACTACTGATTAAAACCAACGTTATTATGGAGCGGCGACGTCATTTAAGCAGGGAAGAAATGCTCAGAGCCGTGGGAATGATAGAAGCTGGTTCCCGGCAACGTACTGTGGCTTTAGCTCTGAATACAAGTCAGAGTGTTATCAGTCGACTTTGGACACGTTACCGAAGCACTGGTACCGTGGCTGAGCGCCATGGAGGACGGTATCGCTGCACCACACGGAGACAAGACCGATACATTCAAATCTTAACTCGAAGAGCTCCAACAATAACCGCCATGATGTTAGCCGTGAGGCTTCATCACTCTTCAGGGAACTTAATTAGCGACCAAACAGTCAGAAACCGCTTGCATGAAGTGAACCTTCATGCAAGCGGCCCGCTACCGGTTCCACCTATAGCAATGCACAATCGTGGGATTCGATATCAATGGGCTCTTGAACACAGAAATTGGGCAGAAGAACAATGGCGTTTCGTGTGCTTTTCTGATGAGTCTCGTTTTGGTATGAGACCGGATACAAGACGTATACGACACTGGAGAACCCCTGGACGCCAACAGCGATTAAAATCCTGCCAGGAAGTCCATCCTTATAGTGGTGGAACCATCATGGTATGGGCGGGTATTTGGATCGGCGGAAGAACTGAGTTGATTTGGATCAGAGGCAACCTCAACGCTCAAATTTATGCTGAAACGATTGTATCAGACGTCATCGTTCCTCTACAAGTGCAAATCGGTCCCTTATTTCAGTTAATGCATGATAATGCACGACCGCACACCGCAAGAGTTGTAAGACAGACTCTCGCCGCAGCTAACATCAATGTCCTGCCCTGGCCTGCTCAGTCGCCAGACTTGAACCCGATTGAGCATGCATGGGATATGCTACAGAGAAGAGCTCTGCCGAATATGGAGGGTATCCAGTCGCAAGAAGACCTTTTTTTGTTGTTGCAACGAACATGGGCGGCCATTCCACAGCGTGATTTGGATGAACTCATTTTGAGTATGCCAAACCGATGTTCTTGTGTTGTTAGTGTTCGCGGTAGAAACACGGATTATTAATTGTTTAAGTTACCCAATAAAATTTTAGAGAAAACTGTTATTTCAGTCTTTTTTTCGAACTTTTGTGTTAGTGGTTCAAATGTCAACTATCCCTTTATTAGGAAAATGGCAAATTTCTTTAGTAATGCAAAGGTGACTTGGTTTATCGTTACTGTGACAAACGAAAACACTTTATTTGATGAATCCTTAAAGAAAATTTTAATTAATATCAATCAGGAGAAAAGTTATTGCAAAAATATATGTTGATCCCTAGACACTTTTGATGTGTGTATTTATAAAAATGTATTGTGCGTAATTAGCATTAGGCAAAATATTACCGTAGGTCTTACGCTCAATGAATATCTTCGCTGAATGGAATGACAAAAATGTTGGTTTATTCTACCTTCATCAAAAACATCCTTTTTATTTAATCCTTCTATTTAAATGGGCTTATTAACGGTATGTAATATATTATACTTTCCTACATAATCGTGACTTTTTGGTAGAATCTTTTTGCTAGAATTTTCTCAGTTGTAGGCCATAACATAGTCTGGCGGCAAAAGTTACCACCCACCAGAAAAGTATTGCCGCAAAGCGATTCGTCATGTTCGTATGATGTCTGGAGAGGCCGTACGGAGGACGGGTCTGAGCAGTTGCGTTGTGTGCCGGGTACGATGCGCCAAATGCTGTTGTGTCGGGAGTTTGGCCGTGGAGGGTCTCCAGATCAATCTCCCTGTGGCGTAACATCGTTGGTCATGTTTTTGGATTTAACATTGCACCTCGCTCAACTGCCATCTTCCTTCCTATTTACCAAAGAGATTTAAGATGAATAGAGCGGGCATGTATCAAAATGGCGTAGAAAAACTGTGATCCCATGTCTCAGTTCCGCCATCTAGTACAATATAGCCAAATTAGATCGACACTTGGAGACAAAATATATTCATCTATTGCCCGGTAGGTGGCCAGTGTGGTCTATGTTGCCAGATCCGATTTAATACCCTAGTATAATTCAAATCGGGTAAATAAATATTGAAAAGTAAAAAAATTATGTGAAACTTGTCTTGTACAAACATCAAAAACTGTTTTAGTATTTTATTCGCTACTATTCATTTTCCGTGACACCGTCTATTGGTATTTTAGATATGTTTTGCTTACGAATTATTATAATACTCATTTTATTGCGATTTTTGAGTATAATAAACCTTTTAGGCCATAATGCGCATTTTGTTTTGCAATTTTTGTTTGCATTTTGTTTTTAGCAAAATTATTCTTTTTACATGTTTGTTTGCAAATGTTTTTAAATGGCAATACTAAAAACTTTAGTAGGGTTTGTATCATTTCGATATAAAGTTATCGATAATATTTAAAGAAGTTTTCGAATTTTGATAGTTTGAAACAAAAAAATTAGGAAGCAGAAAGTTTATAAGTAATTTCATATTTTTTGTTTACAGTTTTTTATTTATATAATTCTTTTAATATAATAGGCGCTAAAGTTTAAAGTTGCCGATTTGTACTGAAAATCTGAATTGTTTATTTTTTAATTTTCAACTAATTTATTTTATCAAAATAGTTACCATTACTATGTATACATTGCTGCCTTCTAATAGGAAGGTCATTTATGCCTTTGCGATAGAACTCTGAGGTTCTAGACTGCACAAACTGTGTGAAAACAGAACTGCCTCCTGGGAAGAAAATTTCTTGTCACGTAGATAATTGTCCAAATCAGGACAAAAATGGTAGTTCAAAAATAACAAAAACCTAGGTGAATGAATAGTACTTCTTCATTAAATTTTGTTCATCAATATGACATGATTATGTTCAAATAGAGTTAAAAACATATAAACTTGAAATATAGAAATATTTAAGTTTATTTAGCTTTATTTTAAATGTCAATAAAATATAGCAATAAGTTTTCAACTTAATAAATATTATCGATAACTACATCGATAAACAACATTACTACATCTCTACAAGTAAATAGTAAAACTATTCAACAATAGAGGGCGCTTATTACAATAATAGAAAACTTTCTAGATCTATCTACGAAATTTTTTAAATTTTAATTACAGAGAAAATATAAACAATTCATACGAAAATAATCCGAAGTTAGGTCCAGTCGTTTTACCATAACGAGATGTACAGTAACGCAAAGCGCAACCGGACATATTTCCTTAGAAAATGTTTATTCTTAGTGGACACAAATTACGTCTTGATTCGCAGGGGTACCACACTAGACTAAGTGACATTTAACCAGTTTGCCAGAAGTATTGGATTACGATTTTGTTCTTGATGTCCTGTCTATGTATTGTAAATATAATTTTAATGTCTTTGATTTAATACCTATTTCCCTAGCTCTGTCTAATACTAGTTTAAGTATAAAATCATGTTCTTCTTTAGTATGTCCGTAAATTAAGAAATCATCCATCATTATTTTAACTCCGGGAATATCACTAAACTTTTTTGTCATGACTGAGTGAAACAGTTCCGGGATACTTACTATACTCTTTGGTTCCGGGGCAGCATTAATACCAAATGGCAATCTTAGGTAACGAAAACGCCCTTCTGGAGTAATAAAGGTACATAATTTAGATGACTCGTTATCTAGCTAGGGTTGCCAGATGGTCGGGAATCGTCTGGATTCTCCCGACTTTTTCAGTGAACTCCAGACAAATCTCAAAATCTCCCGAAAAACGACTATTTCTAAAATTTCCTATGAAAAATAATTCAAAAATTGAAAGATACTAACGATCATCTAATTAAAGCAATTTGTAATTGCCATGTTATAAACAATTGCGTCAAGTATGCAATAGAAGCTTTGTCAGTAGACATTGAAAGCATTGTCATTGAGATATACAATGAATTTAGCTACCTCTACGAGAACTGAAAAATTAAAAGAATGTTTACTATTTGCTAGTATCGAGTATAAAAATCTTCTTCGGCATGATCCAACAAGATGGCTATCTCTTATGCACGCTATAGATCGTTTATTCCATTGCTGACCTGCCGTAAAACAGTATTTTTTGTTGAAAGGTGAAGTAGAAGTAGCCTTTTTGATAATAGTGATGGGGTTGACGGAAGCAAATATGAAGGTATTTCCGATTTCCGGAACGTATTTATACTTCATACATAGCATTGGAAAGTGATCACCATTTCAGCCGAAAGACCTCCACTGCTGGACATAGGCCTCCCCCAAGGTTCTCCATCCGCATCTAGCGGTTTCCCGCGACCTTCACTAGGTTATCGGTCCACCCTGTCGGGGGCCTACCCACGCTGCGTCTTCCGGTGTGTGGTCGCCACTCGAGAACCCGTCGGCCGCATCGGGCATCGGTCCTACGGGCAATGTGCCCAGCCCACTGCCACTTTAGTGTTGCAATTCTTCGGGCTATGTCGGTTACTCTCGTTCTGCGGATCTCGTCGTTCCTGATACGATCGCGCAGTGAAACCCCAAGCATATCCTTCTCCATTGCCCTTGAGTGAATTTGAGCCTTCTTTTATGGCCCATTGTGAGCGACACGACCATAAGTCATCATTGGCAACACACACTGATCGAAGACTTTTGTCATGAGACACTGCCGTATTTTGGACGGGAAGATTCTACGTAGCTTCCGGAAAGCAGCCCAGCCGAGTTGGATTCGACGATTGACCTCTTTCTCGAAGTTGGACCATCCTAACTGGGTAGTTTGTCCCAGGTACACGTAACTGTCAACAACTTCGAGAACAGAGTCTCCAATCTTTATAGGAGTCGGTACAACATGGGCATTAGACATGACTTTCGTCTTGTCCATGTTCATTTTAAGACCGACTCGCTCGGAGGCTCTACTGAGGTCTTCGAGCATTGTACTCAGGTCCTCCGCGGTCTCAGCCATGACTACGATATCATCAGCAAACCGAAGGTGTGTAATGTACTCGCCATTGATGTTGATGCCCAGTTCTTTCCAGTCCAGAAACTTGAAGACATCCTCCAATGCAGCGGTGAACAGTTTCGGGGAGATAACATCTCCCTGTCTGACACCACGCTGCAGAGGTTTTGGTTTCGAGGTCTGGTTGGAGTTACTGATTAGGCTAAACTTTGAAGTTAACTGTTTCACATTCGAGTCAGTTTTAAACGTCGCTAAAGGAGTTAAATTATTGGAATCAGTGAAGTTTAATACTAAATGTGGCAAAATAGACAATAAGCCTGCGTGCTTATTGTCTTGGTGCATTGTTAATTATTTTTTAAATAAATGTCATTTTTCTTATTAATATTTTATTTCTCCCGACAAAAATCCAAAAATCCCGACTTTTCTAATCGTTTTCCAGATATTTTGATATTCTGATCTGGCAACCCTATATCTAGCTTAAGCATATAAAAACCTTTGTTAGCATCTAACGTTGTGAAAAACTGTGAACCTGACAGATCTGATTTGATTTCATCAATAGTGGCAAATTGGTAATGGGGACGCATTATAGCTTTGTTTAGTTTTCTTGGATCAATACATAGCCTTATCTTACCATTCTTTTTTGACGCAATGACAATTGAGCTGACCCATTCAGTTGGTTCATCAACTTTAGTTATAATTTGATCTTTTTCTAAGGAGACTAATTCTTCCTTCAATTCTTTCAAAAGACTAAAGGGGGTAAAGTATTCCTCAAAACGTTGTAGTAGATCTCTATAGGTTATTTTCGTGATATCCGTATTCAGTGAGTGAAAAATATCCAGTGCGTTTGGCCCGATCAATATAATTTTAATGTCTTTGCTATTTACTCAGTTTTTTGAGTAAATAGGCTTAATAAACCAGCGCACTTTACCATCAACGATTGCATCTTTGTTTATCATCAGGCGGGATTGCGGCCAATAATAGTTTATAACTATTAAAAACAAAAAGAATCCACGTCCCGGATATTATTCAAGCATTTTTAAGGCACACATTATGGAAGAAGCCTACCCTTTAAAACATAAAGTTCTTTTATCACAATAGGTACGAGGAACACAGCGAACGGGTGTTAAACAGAGACTGAATTACGCTGTATAATACAGTTAGTATTTCAGTAGAAAGGTATTCATTACTGAAAAACGTAGGTATACTTAATACGTTAATACTTAATGCTTTAGACTGTTAGCTTACTAATAATGTTCTAGCCCGGTGGCTTTGAAAGGCGTGTAAACTTTGGCTTTCCGGTACAGGGCTCATGAAACCCGACCCTTGGCCTTCGTTTATCGGGATAAACCTTTTTAGCTCGCAGATGTGTGCTATAAAAAACATGAACTTGAAATACATCGACTAACTGCGTATGATGATGACATTTAGATTTTTTATTTTGACATCATGTGGACGTTTATTTATTTATTAACCCCAAACATAGTAACTCCAAACGTAGTAAGGAAATGTAATAAAGAGTTCCAGTGCTTGTAGGTACATAACAAATTATATGGGTATGTAGCTGTTCCTTTAAATTGACCACCATAAATTACCACCACCACCACAAACCACCAACCCCACCACCAACCACCATGAATTGATCGCCATAATTCGTCATCAGTAATGACTATTCGGTGTCATAATTCAGAGATCAGAGATCAGATGTGTATTTTAATGAAAAAATTAATGAACATGATAGCAGAAATATAATTTGGAACTTCTCAGCAACCAGTTAGCATGTTCACAAAAAAAACATCAACACAAAGACACATCGCCCATTTCTCTAGAAAGATTATAACAGAGGAAAACAACAACCTCCTTCTAAGAGGGCTCAGAACCCGCTCATTCACGAATGGTTTGTTATAGAAATTTCCGAACTTCAATATTGTCTTGTATTAAACATTTGCCTTCCTAATGAACTATGTCTTTTAGTGCTGTAGAATCATTAATGAGATGACACAAAACAAGCTCCTTATACCATAAAACTTTCATTCATAATTGTATTGTAGTAGACCCTCTTTGCAGCATGGCATTTTCAATGAGACAAAACGGAAATGTCATATTTAGTTGAGAAGTTTCTATAGCCTTATGCTTCACTTTCAGACCAGTTTCGAGGTATCATATTGTTGCATTGTCACCAAAGTTGCATATGCATAACAAGTTTCAACTCATTTGGATGCCAGGAAGAACTTGAAAAATGTATGCCAAAAGTGACTGGAAACAAATTACGAACAGAGCAAGTTAATTTAGAAAATTTATAATCAGTTCAAACCATCTACTTTGAAATGATTTTAAAATACATCCTTATTTTTAGAGCATCCCAAGGCAATCAACCAAGCATCCCAATTTTCTAATAAGACAGCCCAATTAATACGTTCAATTAACTTTAATTTGTAAAAGCGAGAAAATTGATGTAGGTATTTTCCCCTATGGCAACACTGTAGATAATTTCAGAAGACGTGAAATATGTAATTATATTTATATTATTTTGGTTAATTATGTTGTTATGTGTTACCTGATTGTGTAAAAAATTTAAGAAAAGTAGGTAAAATTTATTCTTAAATATCTGAAAAGATTATTTTAAATTGTCGAGACAGGGTATTACTTGACACGTATATTTAGAAGAGTTTAAACTAAGTTAAGATTTTTTAGATTTTCTGGTAGATTTTTTTATAGAAAATCGTATTTTTAGTATAAAATTAATTGAAGCTGGCTGACTAGTAAAAAAAATCTATATATTCAACTATTCATGCTATCACCCAGTTCAATGTTACCGATGTTGATTGAAATTCTATTCTAAATACCATCCAACTAGCTATTCACTTTATGAATGGCAACAGTACCTACGGGTCGTTCGTACCTATAACTATCTTGAAAAGGAAAGTTATTAAGTATACAGTATGTTAACTAACAGAGGGCGTTCCCGTTAACCCGAAATAGTATAGCATACATACATGCTAAAAAAAATATTCCATTCGAAAACAAAATGTTTTAAAATTTTTTCCAATTAGAAAATATTCAATAAAAATTTTAAATTGTCATGTAAAAGAAACACACTGTACACGCGAACATGAAAGACGGCAACGTCGCAATTTATTTATACATGACGACTACTATTTTGATTTAAAACAGGAGGTTTCAAATTTATTTTCAATTAGATTTTTTTTTTATTCGGATTTTTTTATGCTTATTTTTCTATGCTGATATTTTTATTTTAATCTATTAATGATATTGTCAAAATATAGCAGCAGGCGACATCTCGTGGACTAGGGCTGAACTCGGGTCACATATTTTACATCGAGCCGAGAGATGGCGTTGCGCGAAAGGACGGTCGTTAATATAATAAATAAATTCAAATAAAGAACGACCGGGTTAAATAATATAAAAGAAGGACTTAAAATAAAGATATTAAAAAAAATAAGAACCAACTCATGAGTCTGAAATAAAATACAAGTCGCGGAACGCACGAGTCTATGGTTCAGGAAAAGACAATTGGGAGCAGTCGGTCGGAGGGAGTTCTCTCCCTCCGACCGACCGCTCCCAATTGATTTCCCAGAAGGAAAAGAACGACCGAAGCTTGCGTGGTGTCGCGAGTTTTTTGTGGAAATGGCTGGTACGCAAGGTTGGCTTGTGGCGCAATAAACCCCATGGAGTTGTGCGCTTAACGTCTGGCTCATCTCTCTGTAAGTATTCATTTCTGTACCCGGAATATTTTCTCCACGTGTTTTCTTGTTCCGTAGTGCTGAATTAGGTTAAATGTTGTTCTAGATTTGGCTCTATTGGCGGGCCTAGGGTGGGAACCCGTTTTGGAAGCACGCGTCATAATTTATCTTTGGTGGCCTTGATTCCCATTGGATCAGGCTTGTTGGAGTGGATGTGGCTGAACCCTGATGGTACGGCACATCAAATTCTCTTTCGACGACGACTAGACAGGTATAAGCTGTCATGATTATTTTGCTCCGGGTGTTCCCGAAATACCTAATCCCGCAGGCCGCGTTCAACCGTGCATTAATCTGACACCCGTCAGTTAGTGAAGCCAAGGGTCTTTGTACCGTAATCCAGAGGCGTTAGTTAGAAGCGTAATTCAGAAGTGTTAGTTAGAAGTGGTAATCCAGAAGTGTTAGTCAGGAGAGCTAATCCGAAACGTAGACTCCCTGTCCTTGTTTCTTTGTTTTGATGTATCTAGTGATTGAGAGTGGGTTTCCGACAGGTTGCACGTAAGTAAGCTATTGGCTTGATATTGTGTGCAAAACCTGAGATACTTTTGTAACGACTGAGCCGTGATCACAACGGTTCACCTCACGAATCCTCATCAAGCGACCCTGAGCTTGCTGAATTGTCTCATGTGGATTCCCTGTCCCACTCTGACCCGAGACGGAGTGAGTCAGGAAATCGTCTAGGTAAGTTAGGAGTTTGTTTTGTCATATATTTATGACACAGGGTAATTATAAAATAAATTTGTAATTGTATCCGTTTATTGTTTTATTTAATGCTCCTAGCTACCAAGTATTTATTTACATAATTAAATTTACTGTAACTGCCGGGTATGGGTGGAGTAAGACACCTCCAGAGTTTTTTTTTAAAGCGTTACAATATATATTAACGAGTTTAAGGGAACGCCCTCTGTTATTTAACATGCTGTATACAGTAGCTCTACGATGACTTTGCACGACCAAAACTTGCTAGTGAGTTCATAAAATAATAGGTACCTACACTGATGGAGGCCGCCACTATTTTTAAAATTTGTTCATTAATTACGGTTTCTTTTATATAAATTTTAAACTAGTACTTGACCGCAATCCCGCCTGATGGTAAGCAGTGTTGCAATCGTTAATGGTAAGTCACGCTAGTTTATTAAGAGCCTATTAACTCTAGCCTTGAAGGCACTTAAATAATTATGTCAGGCGGAAACACCGCCGCTGGCAAGTTGTTCCAGTTGTTTTAATAATACGTTTGTTCATTTGCAAACCTAGTACATAATCAGCCTATAATGTTCCACTCCTGGGACACAAGTCTCTTCTCGGTGAGAGGGAGTGGGCCGTAATCTACCACGCAGGCCCAGTGCTAACTCTAAGACATGCCGGTTTCTTCACGATATTTTCCTTCACCATTTTGAGAGCAATAGTGATGAAATAATTTGCACAAAGTAGGTAAACAGCCTGACGCGGTTCGAGCTTACGACCTCCTACTTGTAAGTCCCGGCCGATGGGTAGGTACCACTAAGCCACCGCTATTCTCAAACTCTCTGCTTGCAAATCAGTATTATACATTGTATTGATAATATCGTAAAGTGTAGGTAAATCTATCAAATATCATTAATTATTTTTTTAAACTTTCAAAGCTTTAGAGTTGATTCAGTTTTATTCTAGAGACGTTATAAGCTTAGATGGCCATACAAAGCTAACTATTATGGATAAAGGATTAGTAACTGCTGATTACGTACATCACTGATATTGCTAAAGAACATATTGTGCCATACTTGGTATTTATTAATCAAGAATTTAATATCTTATAATTTAATATCCTAAATCTTTGCACGATAATGCACGCCCCACACTGTCATATGTGTTAGTGTTTTCTTAGGAGAAGTGAAGTAAAGAAAATAATTATTAAAAATGGTTTTATTATGACAATCGAATGATTGTCAGATTGAAACCAGTTGTCGTAAATACGACAACCGGTTTGATAGGTGGTTTAATTTTATTATCCGCCTGTGCATATAAAATACTGGCAGACATCCCACAGTGTTCACTGAAAGAATTAAAATTCATATCATGAATACTAAAGATTACAACCTGTAAAAAATCTAACGTAAATTGTCACTAACGTTACTCGATAACACAAGTGACATAAAAGGCACAAAAATAAACGACCACTTAATTACCTTAAATAAGTAGTTCAATAACGATTAACTTTTATATTTAGCCGGATTATTAACAATCATAACATTTTTAACATAGGTGATGTCACTTAATTTTGGGCATATAATTATGTTATTTTGTCTTCTTATTAGGTACTAAGAAAGAGAGGAATAAAACTTAAGGTTACACGGTCTATCGAGAATACCTTAGTCCCTTTTTTTTTTTCATTTTTTGACGCTGTGGAAATGCATTTACACACCATACCCCGAAGGGTGGGACTCGCCCAGCCGAAGCCGGGAATACTTACTAAAACCACAGCGGCACAAAGACATCGCCTGAGTGGCGGGGTCATGGGAAATGGTAGAGCCTGTCTACCAATCCCCCGCCGGGGATTCCAGCCAAAGCGGGCCCACAATGGTCTCCCCATACGGAGGGGCCAGGCTAAGTACGCCTTTTTGTGCGAGATGACGCAGCAGCCAAGGCTTTTTTAGCGAGGTGTAATTCCTCTTAGCCCCACTCGTTTGCCCGGAAGCAAACGGGGCCCCTAGCTCCTCTCAGTGAGGAGACCGGGTTGCCCAATTGTGACCCGGAGTTCGGGTAACGTCAGCCACCTGGAGTGGTGGCCGACCCGCAGCACATGTGACCGCCGAAGCGGTCCAGCGGTCCCCACATCTGGTTTTGGTCCACGCCGGTAAACCGGTAACCCCCATATCTGGGGGCCGTTCCCCTATCCGCCACCTGGGGACGCGTCCAATGGCAGGCCAGAAACTGCACGACGGATTTACCTTAGCGCCTGCGTAAGCCTACTTAACATTCACGGTGCAACATTATCGAAATCTATTTGATCTACGTAAATAAGCGAGTTCAACGCTAGCGAGTAAGTTTTCCATAGCAACTCAGGGGCGTTGTGTTTCACACGCGCATCAAAGAGATGTCAGCACATTGTGACGGAGTCCACGAAGACCGATGCCTCCTGGGTCAGGGTTGCCGGTTGGTTAAAACAGAAACCTTGGCTCTAGCGCACAGACATGTGAAGAAACACGGGTGGGTTTTAGGCAGTAAAAGTCTGACACGCCCTTCTGCTCCGTCCAGAGCGGGAGAGGTCATACGATGGATTTTCCATCCCAAACAAAAGGTACCTAAAGATAAGTACAATGTTAATATTGTGTGTTGTTAAATGTTATCAAACGCAGTAAATTCTGGTGCAATTGAAACTCCGTACTACGTCAGGTCTGTACTGTATGAGAGAAGACCTGTGCCCAGCAGTGGGAGGATAAAGTTTGATAATGATGACAGGTCAGCTGATGATATTTGATATCGACATGTGGCCTACTTTAAGGCCAAATTGAAGGAAAATTCTAGTAATTTTAAAAACGTTCACAGTCAGATGTGTTACTCACATAAGAGAGCCATTTATAAATCTTCTTTTAAACAAACCAATACATTTCTATTAAATTTTCACATCGTACCTAGTGTTAAGAAATAATTCTATACAGATACTTAAAAAAAATAACAGCGGACTACGTTTTTTCCATATGAATTTATTACCTTATTTATTTTGTTCTTATCTAAACGAAGAGATACGTCGGTGTTTTCTTTTAGCGATTTCGGGACAGTAACAATATTGTTCTAAGAGGGAATAATACTACATTATTCAGTCACCAGATTGCAGTACTAGCGCACACAGTAGGTAAATATTGTTTTATGGGCAGTATGGTAAATAAACTTTTGATTGTACCCTTCCACAATAACGGGTTTATAATACAAATATTATTATTATGTTCGTATAATCTAAGCCTGAAGCGAAAAAAATTATGAAATTATAATATATATTCATTATTATTAAGTTGAAATTAATAATTTATTATATTTAAAAAATATAATAATTTATTCCTTTATATTACATATTAAAAAAAACCACAATTCAGTTAACCTATTCCGTGATCGTACCTTTCCCCCAGATCCCTCTGTTTCATCTTCAAACTCAAACCAAATTCACGAAGCAGTTTCTTTACATCATCCACTTTTAAATGACCGTAGGATGCTAAACTAGTGATTACCCAGTTCATATATTTACATAACTCAGTACGACAAGGATACGAGATTGTGCAATATGACGGTTTGTTTATACTGTATGTACATACTTGTAGCGCTCTCTACGGCAAGTTTAGCGTACAGTTCCTTATTAACCAAAATATCAACAAACGGCAGTGAACGGTGCTGAGACGTTACGATATGCCAACAAACTAATACCTTTGTCCTAAATAAACCTAAATATAGTGATTGCTTGAATAATTAATTGAGGTTAGGTCAAATTACTCGTAGGAAAATTACTCCTAAACTACCGAGTTTAGGAGTAATTTCAAGCACTAGTTTATACTAGTATTTGACTGCGTATCCCGCCTGTTGGTAAGCAGTGATACAATCGTTGATGATAATGTGGTTTAGTTTATTATGAGCCAATTCAGTCTTGAAGACACTTTTTTCCGGATGGAAAATCATCAAATGATCTCTCCCGATCTGAGCGGAGCGGCAGGGCATGTCAGACTTTTACTATATAAACTCTCACCCGTGTTTCTTCACTTGCCTGTACGCCAGAGCCACGATATTTTTTTTAAAAATCCCGAAGCCCTGACAGGCATCGGTCACCATGGACCGCTTCACGATGTGCTGTCATCTCTTTGAGGAGCGCGTGGAACAAAACGTACCTTCGACCCGGGTCTGGTTCTTACCGGGAGCCTACAGTAGCCGGGAGTTCGATATTGTTTCCCTACCAAGGCTTCTTCTGGGGCGGCTAGGAGCGTGAGGGCGCTGAGATTCCCGCTCTGCCTCCTCCTTTGCCGGCAAACACTGCTTCGGAGAAGAAGGTGACAGCCCTCTCACTCACACACACACACTCTCTCCGGACCCTGGCTTGGACCAGGTCCGAACGCGAGAGATCGCCGCCAATTTCCGCCGATTGCCGCCCGAGGACACGGAGGTGGTCCGCCAAAGCCTGACAGACCTTTACCGTATGCTCCACCGTGTCTTCAGGGCAATCCCCACAGTTGTGACACTCTGGCGTTTCCTCTCTATCCCGGAATATCCCGAAACAGCCGTGTCTGGTGAGGATTTGCGACAGGCGGAACGTGACGGTACCGTGGCACCTCTCTAGCCACTCTTCAAAGAGGGGACTTACCGTCGCTATAGAGCCGTGCCCAGCACTTCGTTCAAAGTTCGATTGTCGGGTTGCGACAATCGGACTTTCCATATCGCCATGAGATCCCACCGGTGCTCAATTCGTCCTTTACCGCGATTGTCTTGAAAACACCTAAATTATAATCAGACGTGCATACCGTTGCAGGCAAATCGATTCGATCGCTTTTATTGATAAGACCTTAAAAAATTTCTACATTTGATATATCTGTAATTTTTATAAAGTGGCTGGTATTAAAGAAAACTTCATCTACTTAGTTAATTATTTATATAAATTTAGATAGACATTTCACTTCAAAACATTATTTTTGGACAAAATTAAACATTCGCGAAAAACTTGAAATTAATGGAATTTGAAATGAAATATGTAAATTTAATACGAATGCAGCGTGCACATTTTATGAATTAAAACACCGAAAGGTTTAAAGCTAGCATTTTTAAATTATAATATTATGTTGGTTTTACTTTTGACAACGTACTGAGGTAGGTATTTGAAAATGTTGATTTTTGAAACCTCTGCACGTCATATTATAATAGAATTATGCCAAAATTGATTCCGTTTATAAAATAAATTAGAGATGTTGAATGAATGTTAACTTTGGTACTATTAAATTTCCCATTTGGGTAGTATGTTCGTTGTAGTTTTTATAAAACGGTTGAGATACAAGAAAAATATAAAATAGTAACCACAATCAAGTATTTCACACCAAGGCAACTTCTAATGTTGTACAAAGCACAGGTCCGTTCTTGTGTGGAGTACTGCAGCCACATTTGGGCTGGAAAATGTCACCTGGCTACTTTGGATTCAGTGGGAAAGCGTGCCAAGAAACTGATTAGCTACCCCGGTCTCCAAAATCCTGGAGCACAGGCTTAGAGTAGCCAGCCTTTTTGGTGTTCTATAGATGCATTTTGGTAAGTGTGCGAGGGAATTGCATGATTTAATCCCCCCATCTCCGTTCCACCATCAGACGACACCCGTACGTTATCAACACCACTACGATCCGGACGAAGCCTTTCGCCTTCTGTTTTATACCGCATACATGGAGGGACTGGAACAATTTGCCACCGGCGGTGTTTCCATCGGACTACAATTTGTGTGTCTTCAAGGCTAGAGTGAATAGAATAGAGTGGGCTTTTAATAAACTAGCGCGTTTTACCATCAACGATTCCATAACTGCTTACCAACCAGGCGGGATTTCGGTAAAGCACTAGTTGTAGTGACCGTGTGACGGAGGACACCTTCCGGTTTTCGAAAAGTTATTAATTGTTATGATCACGACTGTCACATATTTGTGTGACGACCGCGTTGTAATAGGTAAGATACAAGGATAAATCTCACTTGTGAATATTTGAATCGTCCAATGAGTCTGAACACAGAGCCACCGAAAGCAACTTTCGTACGTTCTCATACTAAGAAGTATGACAAACACGTACGAATGTTGCCTTTTTGTCTCCTTTGTATTACGTATATAATAAAAAACATACGCCTTACATTTTGGCTTTATTGTAGTTGGATAAAAAATGAGATATCATGTCAAGTAAAGTGGTTTATGTCCAAATGTGCAGTCATTTATTCATGAAAGCTGCCATTATTTAGGTATATACATAAGTATACCTACAACGCTTTTCACAGTCCGACGTGCCACCTAGCTGCGTGTTTTGAAGCTCACGTTTCATCTCGTAAAGGTAAAATTTAAGTGTAAAGAATCTCTATGTTCTGTGAATCCTCATAAAATAAAAACTGAAACGAGGAGAACTTTCACGTTGGACTTGTATAGGAGTGAATAACGCGATAATTCTTTTCATCTACTTTATAAGCTAGCCTTTTTACTAGCTACTCCATTGGCATATCTGCTAAAATTGCATTATATAGCATACTCTACAGCAGGACACTGCCCCCTAAGATAGGCAGGCCTAGCCTAATTTAGGGGACAGGGATAAACCTATTGTAGCTGTTGTAATGCAGTATTAATGTGCACAAAAATTTAAAAATGTATTTTTTGTCCCAATAAATATATTTTTTTTATTGTATAAGGGCAATTGATAGTTCCCAACACGTACAAATGCCGAGAATAATGATTCTAGGTAGGTACTTATTTGTCCAGTCGTTCAAGACATAAATTCACATAAATTTAACTTCAACATACTTAAGCCTCAATTGCATATGGCGCAGCTAAGTCGGTGTTGGTACTGACCACAGACTCGAAATTAATGAATGGTGCGTAAAACACGTGACGTGTACATTCAAAAAGTACTTTTCTAACCTTAATATAGTTTTTCATCCATCCATTTCATAGATTTTAGGGTTAGTGCCCGGAGTAGCAGCTGTACAATAATATATTGCCATTCCGAGACCACGCAACCACATTTTTTTTTAATGAATTAAAGCTAGTGCTTAACTGCAATCCCGTCTGATGGTAAGCAGTGATGCAATCGTTGATGTTAAAGCGAGCTTTTTTACTATGGCTATTCACTTAAAAACCTTAGTGAATAGGAAGGAAGACGGCAGTTGAGTGAGGTGATGCAATTTTAAATCCAACAGCACGACCAACGATGCTGCGGCAGAGGAAGATTGCAACACAACTGCTCAGACCCGTCCTCCGTACTGCTTCACCAGACATCATGCCGTCATCATCATGACGTCACATCATGCCGACGAATTGCTTGTCGACAAGACTTTGTCTGTTGGGTAGTAACTTCTGCCGGCAGCCTATGTTATGGCCTACTACCAAGAAAAAGCCTGATATCACTGTCTCAAACAAAGAAAATAAAAAGTGTACTGGGCTTTTTTCACTACTCGGGCTATTATTTAAGTTGGTAGCTCGTGATAAATTACTGGAGATAAATTAGGACAAAGTATTTTAAATGTACTTTATGTTTTAGCTGCGGTCTCGGAGGAAATCTTTCTCGAATCTAACCTCGTTTGCGTGACCGAGACCGATTGGTGCGGCCGCTGCTTTCCCAAGACAGTAGTTCCTTGGGTGAACTTTGAACGAAGTATTTTCATAACTTAATGAAAGTTTAGTATTTATCTCAACATATCTTAACATTCTTATGACAAACAAAGGTATACAGAGTGGTGCAGACAATACGACAATAAATAAAACAACGTGTACCTCAACACATTCTCAGTCTACCCTTAAAGAAATTATGTCAATATATTCATTAGATAAGTCACAGGAAATTATTTTTCATTTTTCACATTTTCTACATGATGTACATGTTCGTAAGGAAGCGCTTACAGGTTGATGACCGCTGCATCCAGCGGTACTAAACTTCAATAATAATGGCGCGAAAAAGCAAGTCGTAATATTTTAAAGGATGTTCTATTCCGTTTGCAATTTTTGCGATTTAGTTTGAAATTTTTATTTTTTTATTTTTGATGCTAGTTTTTTTTCTATGGCTCAGGATTATTCCTATGAACCAGCATGGTTTGATAAATGAAAACACATTTCATTTATTGTCGTATTGTTAGAACCACTCTGTATAAAAAATAATTTTCAATTTAATTGACAGTCAAAGGTATTCTTATACTTAAATATCTCATAAATTCTTCCATTCAGATTTGTTTTCAATAAGAAACTTTACAGCAAAAATGAATAAAAAAATATCCATTACCAAATTATGTACTTACCATTATAGGTATTATGGGTACAAAATTGAAATAAAAACATCATCACCAAACATAACTTTATTCGAAATAAGTTTAAAATTGCTAAAGAACAAAAGAAATTCCACAAACTTTGATAGACCACCTAATTATTATTTTACTTAACTTTTCTATTACGATTCTGATCAAATATTTGTGTAACTTTGGTTTCAAGAACCAGTTTCAATAGACGTTTCTTAATTATCTTGAGATCGGCAAAGATGAAACGAAGGTTTCCTCCCTGAGTGAGTTGAGTCCTTAAGCACTGTAATCTAAAATGTCAGTTTTGTAGCGTGTAAAGTGTTAGTTATCAAGACCCCATGGAAGACAATGATCTCCTCAGTTAATGAGTTCACATTGCATCCATAAGTAAACACGTAGGCCCTATAAATATATAGCATAAAAGTCTAGTAGATTGTGTTGAAAAGCTAGCTTGAATCTTAAGAAAAGCTTGAAATCAGTCAATAGGATCTTAAAAATTGTTTGAAATAATTCGAAATCTTCTCGAACGACGCCATCAGAACCTGTAGCCAATGTAATAACGAAAACGATTGACCACGTGATTTATCGCGTCACGTGGTCAATCGTTTTCGTTAATGGTTGGTTTGTTATTCAATTTCGTTTCGTTATGAAGTGAACTTACATTGGCTAGGGCCCAAGCAAAGTAAAGCACGCAACTGGTAGTAGAAGATATAGATTAATTCCAAACAATTTTCTAAGCTAGAGTATAGATAATAGAATTATTTAAGGTTAATAATTAAAATCATTATTTCCCTTTTCCCCACTTTATTTCGGTCACCTTTCAGTCCAACTGCACTCAGCTGAATGTCGGTTTTTTCATGGAGCGACTACTTATCTGGTCTCTACAACAACACAACAAGACCGTTTGTCACACTTTCGGGCTTTTGACTACCCGTAAAGACTGTCGTGGTGGCATTGGTGAAAACACCAGCCTCTTAAGTATGAGTGTGCGGGTTCGAATCCGGGTCTTTTATGTGTATTTTTTAAGTATATCTTGGACACCAATGACTGATTACAAGGTGAAGGAAAACATCTTGAGGATATCCGGACATTAAGTCTGAAATTGCCAATCCGCATTGAGCAATCGTGGTGATTAGGCTCAATCCTTCTCTGTATGAGAGGAGACCTGTGCCCAGCAGTGGGACGATAATAAGACAATGATGATGATGATCAAAGACTGTTAAAGATCCACGAATTACAACCAGGAGTCCCGGTATGTAAAAATATGTGTATGTCGTCTATCCATACACCAATCCTGGAAAGCCTAACATTAACTTACTAATTTGCCTATGCGGCTATTATTTTTTAGCTTCGGGTCCAAAGTTTAAACATAATAAGTATGATTATTAGAATAAGGAGTGGGTAGAAATGTAATTAATTTCCTACTTGCGAAATACATATTATAATATAACAGGCTTCGGGGAAATATCAGATTATCTAAGAATAGACTTCTTAGTATGGTTCTAAAAACATTCTACAAGTTTGGCGAATATTTCAGCAACATTTTAGAGCTAAATTAATTAAACATCGACTTACGTTTTAATACGGATAAAATTCGTTTGATAAATGTATAGGTCTCAAGATACAGCTTATTTTCATGGTATAAAACGATATTAATGCGTTATTAGAGAGATATACGTTTTAAGGGATTCATTTTGCTATTTCACAGAATAATCGACAAACAACTTTGTCTTCTTAGCATTAAATATTTCTGAATTTACTGTTATTACGAAATAAATTCCTTAAGCCTGCGAACAACGCATACTTTCGCGAACATTTTTCAGATAGTCATCTCGACGTTTCCTCAAATTTCCCCATCGTCTTCAAAATTGAGTGTTAGGCCGCTGCCTCGAATCTTGCGGGCAGCGGGGCCGCGGCGGCAGCGGCGCGATCGAAGACCCGTTCTCGAAACTAGCGGGCAGATCGCGCGTCACTATAGCCGCGTAGTGTTGTGTTCACGATTGTGTCGACGAGATATTTGTTTTTATTCGCGAAAGAAATGTCTGAACAATGGCGGCAACATCTTTTTGATTCAAATTTATTCCTAACACTCGATCACCGCTCTCTGCCCGCTCGCTGCCCGCAAAATTCGAGCGCGAGAAGTACACCGCTCATTACCCGCCGAAGCCCCGCTGCCGCGCCGCTGTTTTCGAGAACCGGTCTGTTTGATTTTACGCATAAGATCCTGCCGCTCACTCGCCGCCGCTGCCGCCGCCAAGATTCGAGGCAGCGGCCTTATACGCCACTAGACCTCGCACAGTACGTCGAATATTGATTCCGTGACATTTGTTCCTTTGAATAAGGAGTACACTAATAAGCGTTTCAGGGAACGGATTACAAGACATGCGAGCATGACATATAGTCACATTTGTCAACAAAATGAGCAATAGACCATTTATTTTGTTGGAGGTTAACACCGTGCCGAAAACGTAGGTACGTGAAATTTTATTTTTTGAGTAATCCTTGTTTTCAGCATATTATGTTATACTGGTTAGTCTCTACATTATCTAACAAAAACCCTGTTGTTCCTTTCAGGGACATATATATTTACTTACAAGCACATCAATAATGAAATTATAATTAAAAAAAAAAAGTAATTATTGTCTAGTCGAGGGGTCAACATCAAATAACTATTAAAATCAACACATTCGACAAAATGTTTAGAATATCTGAGATTGCCGGGAACGTTCTACTTATGTCTTCTTCATGCAGAATTGCAAAGGTAAGAAATAAGGTAAAGATTACAAATATTAATAATTAAATATTTATTTTAATTATAATTTTTGTTGAACAAATTTTTATAAATGATATGTTTTATTACATCCGTATACCGATTCATAAAACGTAGGCAGAAGGAACAACAGGGTTTTTGTTACATATTGTGTAAATATTAGGTATTTCAAAGATAAATCACAACCAGACACCGCAAATGTTAACGTCAAACATCAAATTATTAATAATTAACGTAATAAGTTTACCTAAATTTACGACTGAATAGTGACGGACTTGTGGTGGCCTATGAGGTTCAATTCCAGGTCAGGCAAGTACCAATGTTACTTTTATAAAGTTATATGTACTTTCTAAGTAAATCTTGGACACCAATAACTAAAGGTGAAGGAAAACATCTTTAGGAAACCTGGACTTTATAAGTCTGAAATCGCCAACCCGCATTGAGCAAGCGTGGTAATTACGCTCCTTCTCTATATGAGACTAGGCCTGTGCGCAGCAGTGGGACGATAAAAGGTTGATGATGATGATGATGACAGACGGTAGATAAATTATTAGGTTGATAGATTTTAATTAAAGTTTAACAACGTTTAATTAAACGTTTAGCCGGTAAAAATAATGAAAAGATACAGAATACAGAGGTGTTTTCAATTTCATAAAAAGAGCGAATATCCACAGAGGCGTCACAGGTTGACACGAAATGGAACTAAATATTCTGTTTAGAAATTACATGTAAATTGATTTTTACTATTTCAACACATACTCATAGGTGCCAGTATTTTTTTCAAAAATACAGAAGAAAGTTATCGTAAGCTAACTTCGATGTTCTCTAAGAAATCGGATATTACTTTCATAAAATAGAGAATCAGTAGAAATGTGGTCAGATCTTCTACCTACGAGTAGAAGATACATATATCTTATATTTTATGCTACAGCCATGTTGTTTTCTACAAAACTGTAAGTAACTGAAAATGCAAAACATCGAACAGGATTCAGAGAAACTAGCTAGCGAAAAATCTTTATAGCCAAGTAAGCTCGATCTGTAGGTACCCAGATGTTAACCCAGAATTTTCTTACAAATTTACAGATCATTAGGAAAGTTTCACAAAAAAATTAAGCTACGGTTCAATGTGTGTTAACGAAGATTCGCCTTTGACTTTTCCGCTCGATCTCTTTAAACAGTCATAATTCCTCTTCGAGACTCCGTGGACATTATAATATAGATGCGACATTGTTAGATTTAAATTTTTAACATCTCCAAAATAACTGACTTAAGATGACTCGTATAATATTGTCACTAGCAAATAGTGTGAATTTTATAACATTGTAAATTAGAGATTTATTAGAGTAAACTAGAGAAAAATAAATTGAATTTTATTGAATTATGGCAAGATGTTTAGCATCACGGCGCGGGTACATAGGTATGGCCTTAACATACGTCTAACAATTACAATGATGTCCCTACTTGTTAATATTTGACGTATGTATGTACCTACGTACCTGTAACGCTAACTAGCCGTTTTAAACAGCCCACCATTACTACTGCATATTTCGATGTAATTAAATATTTGCCTTTAAAGCTGAACCCAGATTTACTATAATAACTTTTCAATTTTACTACAACAATAAATTTAATAATCAAAGAACGATTGTATAAACTGAGCAAAATCATTGTTTTCTTTAATCAAATTTTCTGCTTAAAGAAATAGCAAGTATCTACAAACATAATAAAACTACTAGCAATTTTTCTCTTCGCTTAGAAAAATAAGTCATGTAAAAAACCTCGTAACTTTAGAGCACAAATAAACAAATTACCTAAATGTATTGAAACTTTTTTCACTGTTTGTGCTCTTTCGGTTCTAGTTCGATCCCATCATTGAAACAAAAGTAAAACAGAAAGAGAAACGGTGCTTTTTTTGGTAGAAAAAGTCTTGCCGCCAAGCGATTCGTCGTGTTCCGGCATGATGTCTGGTGAAGCCGTACGGAGGACGGGTCTGAGCAGTTGTGTTGCGATGTGTACCGGGTACGATGTGCTAATGTTGTTGTGTCGGGAGTTTGGTCGTGGAGGGTCTCCAGATCATCCTCTGGCGCAGCATCGTTGGTCGTGTTGTTGGGTTAAACATTGCATCACCTCGCTCAACTGCCGTCTGTCTTCCTATTCACTCAGTTTTTTTGAGTAAATAGGCTTAATAAGCTAGTGCGTTTTACCATCAACGATTGCATCACTGCTTACCATCAGGCGGGATTGCAGTCAAGCACTAGTTTATAAATAATAAAAAAAAATAATCCTTTATTAGAAGTTTAGTGGCTCTTTGTTTAAATAACTAAGTGGCTAATGTTAACAGTACGACTGTTAACAGTTAGCCCGGGCGACCGATCGGGGCCTCAATTGTCGTCATTTAAAACGTTATAACATGTCGTGGTGGCCTAGTGGTTAAAAAACCAACCTTTCAAGAATGAGTGTACAGTTTACATTATTCTGTAATGGCGGCACTTAGTCAGTGTCGTTTTGAAAATCGGGGATTCTCGAACGGTCACTTAGTTTGGGGCCGCGGACCAGGGCACTTCTCCGGGGTGAAGAGGACCTCCAAGATTGGAGGGTATATTTACACTTCGTGCTTTAATTCAAAACGTCACCCACGAAATGGAACCCTTACACCAAGATGGTGATGACCCTACCGCTCCGTCATCCCTAACATATTATGTAAATTATATACATAGTCAGTGCATTGACATATTTATAGTCATACCTATATATAAATTAGGGCATAAAAAGAAGTAATTTGGTACCGGGCTTAGAATAATACCAACCCATATCCCCCCGTGGGTGTCGTAAGAGGCGACTAAGGGAACTCTCAGCAGGGAAGCGTCCAGCAGCGCTTCTCCTGTGAAAGATCAAATTACTGCGATCTACAACCCATCTGCCAAGCGTGGGGATTATGGCAAACCCACTCCAATGTAATGGAAAACCTCGGGGGAGCCTTTGTCCAGCAGTGGACCTCTATAGGCTGAAGCAGAAGAGGGCATAATAAAATCTTTTGCCATACGAACATCTAATGGCAGTCGTAACGGGTTGTTGGAGCGCTCAAAAGTTCAAAAATTGGCCTAACTGCAATGCTTCGACATCGCCTTCGGGTTGTGGAAGCCAGACGGCAGTCGCTTCACGGAAAATATCGAAGTTTAGCCAAAATCAGCAGTTAGACTGGTAAAGTTGACCCCAAAGCTGAAAAAGCTTTTGATGCGACTGGGATTAACTCTGAGATAATAATAATCGTGGGGAGGTTCCTGTCATCGGAACCCTAACAACTGGTAGCTTGAACCCTGCCCTCTAATCGGCGAACAAATTTTTGTCAAATGATGGCGACTAGTTGGGATCATTTGGACTGAACGGACCAATGGGTGGTCCAAACGATCCCAACTAGTCACAATCATTTGACAAAAATGTGTTCGCCAATTAGGGGGCTGCTCTCGACATCGGTAGATTACATTTTTTATATCTAATTATTAGAAAATGTAATTTACTATGTATACAAAAGAAAAACAGAAAATAAGTTATTTAATAGAATTAATCGAAATCGATCGGTGGTCGAAATATCGACCACCTTTTATTAAATAATCATTTACCTTGTTGTGTTCCATCAATAATCTGAAATTGAAGACTATAAAACCTTTCAAGCCTACTTACTTACGGTAAAATGAATTATTGATAGTAAATACATCCACTTATAACATAAGCTCCTTAACGATCGTTTTGGATCGACAGGAGACTTACTTAAAATAGTATTACGATGTAGAGGGACGATACATAAGAATATTGTATATTGCCTGAGCGTTATCAAAAGACTAAAGTAATTTAATGAGTTTTTTTTTATAAGTAACTAGCTTTCCGCCCGCGGCTTCGCCCGCGTGGAGTTCGGTTATATCGCGCTATTTAGATTTCCCTCGGGAACATAAATTTTTTCCGGGATAAAAGGTAGCCTATGTTCTTTCTCAGGGTCTTGAGATTGTCTGTGGCAAATTTCATTAAAATCTCAACAGATTTTAATGAGATTTGAGGTTTAAGCGGGAAAGCGTAACAGACAGACAGACAGACAGACAGACAGACAGACCGACAGACAGACAGACAGACAGACAGACAGACAGACAGAGTTACTTTCGCATTTATAATATTAGTATGGATTGAAAAAATTCGGGGCCAAAAGATTGAAAATCAATAGACACAGACGCCAGTACATCAACCTATTATCAAACCTGTCAAATTTCTTTGATAGATTTGCAACTACAATCATTCAATAATTTCAAGTAAATCATTAGGTTCAATGTTGATTGATTGAAAATTTCAGTTTTAGATAGGTTGATATTGGGTTGTGAGAAATAATAAAGAATAAAAATGATATTGATTAAAATAACTCGATAAAAATAACTAATCAAATAATTGTAATAGTAGATTAGTAGCCGAGGGCTGTAAGGCATCAATTGCACCCCGAGATATTTAGGCGCGCGAGTGCAGCTAACTACTCTTCTTTACATCTCGATTGTGAGGTAAGTAGAAAAAAAGCGACATTACAATAATAAAACATTTTAGAACTTTCAGGCAAAATATTGATAATTGCTGCATCAGCTTCCATTTTCATTAAATCGGGAGTGCAGCTTATATCTTCATCACTTGCAGAACTCATGTTTTGTTTTTATAATTAGCACGTAAGTATGTATTAAAAAATACTAAAAACAAACAATACTTAAAGTAAAAGTTTATATAAAAGTTTATAAGTTTATATCGTTTTTTATTATTTTTTCAACAACTAAATTGAGCTTCGCCGTTGATATTTAAAATTGATGACTATTTTACTCATACGAAGAAAAGGCTGAATTGCGAAGCGACCTCTTTTGTCATTGGGCTTGTGACTGTACCTAAACTATCCTAGGCTGATAAAATTTTCGTTTTTCCTAATTGTGATAATATTACAGTTAAATGCGGCTCTCCCTGCGGGAGAGGAAACACGCCCCAACCCCGCGTGTAACTGTAGGAATTCGTCACCAGACTTGGTTATCCTCCCACCGATATAAGAAATGAATTCCCATGAATTAATCCCCTGTTCCCGCTTTAGAAGTTAAGGGAACAAGGAGTGGACAGAAGGAAGTTAGTATGGGAATTCACAGTTAGGACACACAAGTATACAATTTATAATAATAGATATGATATGACGCTAAGAAGACGAGAGGAAAAGCAAAATTATATAATGTAATATATTAAGAACTATTATATAAATGCTGCACGCGGGCTGTCTCCGTCATCTGTAATAAACCTTATTATGTGGCGTGGTGGGGGATCGTTACGCTTGCACTTTATAAGTAATTTTAGATCACGTTACTTTATCTACTACGAATTATACCCACTTTGGTGAAGCCGGGAACCGTTATATTAACGTATGCTTCGTTGCACGTGTTCTGTTAGACCTAACGCATAGAACCTCTGAGGATACTATTACGATTCTAACAGAACACGCTCCCTAGACACTAAATAAATGTCTCCTTCCACCCTATAGGACAGGGGAACTGCGAAGCTCCCTGTTGTCGAGGGAGACAAGTTCTGAGTTTATGACTCGTAAATATATTATGTAATCGACACCCTGGACAAACCGTCCCGATTCTAAGGTATTACACAAGTTAGTACAAGCGTACCGTAGACTCAGTCTTTAGCAGAACTCATTGCGATTATACAGGCCGCACACCGAAGTGGAATCTCGTCATCTTCACATTCCCTTAATCTGCCCAAGTGGAAAGACGCATTGCATCTTGTAGTACTCGTGTTTCGATAAATAGTGACGATTCAGAAATATGTCCTATCAAGAGCGGACGGGTTGGATTTTATCGAAATACGTTCCCTAGTGTCTTTTGACACCTACTGATTCAGTTAGTGATACTTTGTAAAGCCTACCCCACTCCCTGGGAATGTGTGCGCGTCAAATCTTCACGCAAGTGCTCTGTGACAAGACCTTTTTGGAAGCGGACATTATCAATAACGTTTGGCTGGTAATCTGATTCTAGATAGGCGGTTTGCCTAATTAGATTTAAATGAGCTGCGTGTATTACGGTTCTGCCCTCCTGTTATAGTCAGTGGTCGTCAGGAGTCTAAGAGTCCAGAGCATCAGGGCTCATGGTCAAGTTAGGCGGAGGGCGGTCTCCATACATACGATCCTTCCCTATAGCCAACCGAAGCTGATAAATATCCGCTGAGGTAAGGACTAGGATATGGGCACATAAAACTAGACAAATCGGCTCCAATGATTGAATACAATCACATAAATGGTTTATCTGGAGTCAGTCTGGAATAAATTATCATTAGTAGCTTCTCTGCTGCATCACCCGTACTGACTCCATACTATAAATACATTTATAATAATAAATAGGGACACGTATCTGTCTGCTTAATTACAGGAACTATAGTAACTTTATCAGCCTGGGATAATTTTATACTAAATGACTCACCCAATCACGCCAACACTTACACGCACTTAATATTCTATATTATATTATACTATACTAATCTAGTCTGGGCTTTAACCCAACTATGTCTGACGCAATTATTTCATTCACTACTTCGCGATATACTAAGACATAGGCTGCTTCCCAAATCACCTAAATTAACTAGCCTGGACTCTAGACCTCGCCCTAACGCAGTTCAAGATCGACCCTCAACCGTCGTCTTTCGCGGCTAGCAACCAACTGCCCTTTCACCGTCTCTCCGTTTAAAATTCATAAAATCCCACACTACCAAAAGGTCCATGCTGGAGTCATTCTACCATTTTTTCTGTAGCCGTCCGTCAATTGTCTCAAATGCACATGTTCGGGAGGCCGATTCTTTTAGGAATTTGCACAGAATCCGTCGGCTTGAATCGCTCTAAGTTATTGCTAACATGTGCGGGCCGACGCCGGCCGCTGTACTTCGACCTTCTGAGAATTTCGTCCAAAATCTTAAAATGCTTTATTTTAAGGGTTTCTTTGAGTTCGGGATGCCCATAAAATATCAACGAATAGCTTTCTAAGACGCTTTTGTGTTGTTTTTACTAACTTAGAATAATAGGATATTTTGCTCTTAATTACGGTCGGCTGACAGGCCATAAGATTAGAAATTAATGGATTGGTAAGAGTTTGACATCGTGTAACTTGTCATTTTTAAACTATTGATATAACGCATGTGGCCAACAGTCACAGGCTGAATGCATGATGTCTATTGCCAGTATGATGATTACATTGGATGTGCACGAACTTTTTGAAAGAGTGAAGTTGTTTTTTATTACTTACCGGCCTAGGGCTTTTCTAGCTACATCGTTACCCTAGGGCGGTAATTGGTCACTTACAAGCCATATTTGGGGAGTAATAAGGATCTACTTAGCGAATATGAGAGATATAAAAGAGATTTTTCATCGTATTCCTCAATAAAAACTTTACGGTTTCCGAATTTCTTAACAGTTATATGTATTGTTCAACTTTTGAATGTCAATACTACCCGTATTGACATTCAAAAGTTGATTGAAACACCTTAGTGGTATCGACCGCAAGTCACAAGTTGCAGGTCGTAGGTTCGAACCCCGTCAGGCGCTTTATTTTGTGTAAATATTTTCATCACCACTGCTCTCAAAACAGTGATGGAAAACATCGTGCGGAAACCGGTGGGTAAACTTCGAAGACATGTGACATCCATCAAACCGCAATTGACCCAATGCGTTAGTCAGTAAGTCTGGTAGGTTACGGCCCATTCACTCTCGCCGCGTAGAAGCATGTGTCACAGGAGGGGGAACAGGCTGATCTTGTTATTATGTAATGTTATCTTGTCAATTATGAATGTAATGTTGTCAATTGCTAGCGAATTTACTAAACCTTTTTTCATCATAGACGGGTTTCATGCAGTATACAGTGTTACCCACTGGAATATTATATGCCGACTTAAGTATATTTCTAGTTCGTATTCATCGTCATCATCATCTCAGCCACATGAAGTCCACTGCTGGACATATGCCTCCCCCAAGGATTTCCAAAAATAATGGTTGGACGCGGCCAGGTGCATCCAGGTCTTTCTTGTGTTTGGTCAGATCATCCGAAAACCTAGTCAGTAGGCGTCCGACGCTGCGCTTGCCGGTACGTGGTCATCGGCTCTAAGGGCTATGTGCCCCGCCCACTGCCACTTCAGAGAGCTAATCCGCTGACCCATGTCAGTGTAGTTCCTATTATTTGCAGTTAAAAATTAAAGCTGCAGCTTGGCAGCATAGATTAAACGATGTGGAAAATCTGCCATAAAAGACATGAACGACCAACTTTATGCGTTTGCCATAAACCTTGTGTAAGGACTTCACACTCCGCATAATATAATAAACATGTTTATATGTAATTTTAATAATTCAGATCGACCTGTTTACGTGATACAATTCTATCGGGTGTGAGTCATAATATGTTCAAGACGATCTGATTGTTTTATGATTTCCTGGTACAAATGGTTGTATTGAGCGCTCTCGCATACGTCATAATTTTTGAAGATTCTGCAGTCGGTCAGTTCTTTTTTACTACTAACTGACTTTGCTTTTCGTAAATTTTTGTTATTATGATCGCGATCAACAAGTTTTATAACATATTTTTGAGTAACTTGAACCGTTAACGGAGCGTACGCGACGGTATCCCTTTTTTTTTTTTTTTTGTTGGGATGGGAAATCATCAAATGACTTCTCCCGCTCTGGGCAGAGCGGAAGGGCGTATCAGACTTTTACTGACTAAAACCCACCCGTGTTTCTTCACTTGCCTGTGCCACGGCCAGGGCCACGGTTTCTTGTTGAACCAACCCGCAACCCTGACCCAGGAGGCATCGGTCTTCGTGGACCCCGTCACGACGTGCTGACATCTCTCCTTAAAGATGTATATCTTTTCCCTTTTTTTCCACATTTCCACTGATTTTTTTCTCCTACTAGCTGACCCGTGCGAAAAATTCGCACTATACTAACAGAACCGCTTGAATAGGTAAGATGCATAGAGCGTAAATTAGAATTTTTAAGTCGTTTTTGTAAATAAACAGTGAAGCGGAATAATTTGAAAATAGTATTCCAGGGACGAATATCTGTCGATTGGTGTCTCGGACGTTCAGATTGGTTCGATAGAAAGAGAGAAAAAGGGAGAAAACGGTTTGTAAAGCCTTCCTAAATAAATGGACTATCCAACATAAAAAGGATTTTTGATTACAACTAGTACTCCTCGATATTAGTGCGTTCACTTCAAACAAATAAACTTTTCAGCTTTATAATATTAGTATTGATGTGATATATTTACTACCTTCGTTTTTATTACGAGTGCTTTGATACATTTGGTGGCTACTGTTTCATTTAACCTCTTCAAAAAAAGACTATGGGTTTTGTACCGTCTGCGAACACTTAAAGAATAGAATAGAATAATACTCTTTATTATGTACCTACACCATATAGATTACAGAACACAAATATAAAGATTTTAAAAAAGGTGACACATGGGCGGTATTATCACTATGAGCAAACTTTTACCAACCTTTGGATGGAATACAAAGGGGAAGGAAAGAGAAATATTGTAGGTAGTCTACAGTGCTTTATGTAAGATTATTTTTGGAGTTTACTCCTTACGAATCGATTTTCATATATAAGGCGCCCGGTATGAGAAAAATCCGAGGGGTAAAACCTACTAACGAGTAACGAATTTTAATCAAATCAAATCAAATCAAATTATTTATTTGCTAGAATGCAGGTAGGTATACAAATATGGTTGTCAGAAAAGAAAATAGAGCCATACATTCTGTCCCAGATGGGACATGCAAAATTTAAATTTTGTCAATTTGAAGCTACAGAGAAGAACAATAATCATTAATCAGACACAAAAAAAAAAACACAACAATCAAACACAAAAAAAATCGATTCTGTCACAATAAGGTCAAAAAGCAATTAATGTAAAAAGTTATATTAATAAAAGGTAAAATATAATTAAATGTCACGTCAATAACGATAAAATACAAGCATCACAAAACGTCGGCGAAGAAATCAGCAACAGAATAATAACATTTTTTTAATAATATGTCAGTAAGGTTTTTTTTAAATACTTTTAATGGTTGCCCTTTAATTTCGTTAGGTATCCCATTGTATACTCTTGGCCCCATACACATAACGCTTTTATTTAACAGTGTGGTGTTATAGCCACCTGTATGCAACAAATGTTGATATTGAGATCTCATACAATTTGTCCTCTTTCGTGTCTCGTTTAACGACGGGAACAAATGTGGGTTACTTTTCACGAAAATGGCTATTTCTAGAATGTATAGACATGGAAAGGTTAATAATTTATGCGATTTGAACACTGGAATACAACTGTCCGTAACCTGTAAGTTAAAAATTGACCTAATGCATCGTTTTTGGGCCTTGAAAATGACTTCTCTTTCACTGCTGTTACCCCAGAATATAATGCCAAATCTCAATGTTGAAACCACGAAGCCATGGTAAGCAATGAGGACTGTATTAATATTACTTTCCTTGATAGATTGTATAACATGTAGGCGTAGGTGCTTAGCTTCTTACAAATATGTTCAGCCTGTGCCTTCCATGTCAACTGATTGTCCATCAATATTCCCAGGAATTTAACCACTTTAACAGTTTCAATCTTATGTCCATCATAGTTAATGTCTAAGTCTTCGGGATCAATGCGCTGGTAAAAATGCATGATATTAGTTTTTTGTATATTTATTTTTAAGTTGTTACCATTAAGCCAATTAACTGTAGCCTTAAGAGCGTCATTAATATCTTTCTCATATTTTCCCTTATTTGTGCATTTAACTAGTGCAGTACTGTCGTCAGCAAATAATATAACTGGATGGTCTACTTGGAGTGGAAGGTCGTTAATGTAGATTAAAAACAGAAGCGGACCGAGGACGCTTCCTTGTGGGACGCCATATTTGATACTTCTGTAAGAAGATCTAAATTTCAATTCGCGTTTGGAACTCAAGCAGACATTAGAAATTTCGGTATATTGCATACGATCAGTGAGATAGGATTTTATTAAATTTAATGCATTTCCACGAATCCCGTAAGCGTGCAGTTTATTAATAAGTATATTGTGATCTACAAAGTTAAGCGTTACTATTTTAGTTGCGCACCTTGGTGCGCAACTTTCTAACCTAAAAAGTGGCATAATTATCTTTTTACAACTATATTTTGTTAGTTATTAAGATAATGTTATATTTAAAAAAAAAATTATAATAATTAAAAAAAGAAATTATATACTTATTTTTTTTTTTTATTATCAACTTTCTTAAAATTGGTTAAAATTTTCATAAATATGCATTTATAAATTTTTTATGATTTATTTTATAAATAATTTTTAAAATAATATTTTTTTTTATTATTGTTTTGTTATTTTTTAATGTTTTTTTTTATTTCTATTTTTTTTATATTTTTTTTATTTTTTTTTTCTCGTACTTAAGGAGTAAACTCCAGTCGTGCGTCGGAGCTGACACACACACTTTTTTTTTAGTTTCTTTCTTTTCGATTTTGCGAAATACTAATTTGGGTACAGTTCGTAAAGCAAGTTACATTATGTATTTATAGTAGTAGCAATTATGCTACTACTCCTCCGTGGCGTAGCGGTAGCGGACGCGGCCGCTGCGCAGCGCGGCGCGGGTTCGATCCCCGCACAGTGCAAGTATTTGTATGCATGAATATGAATATTAGCACTGGTCTGGTCGTGCCTCGGAAAGCACGTTAAGCCGTTGGTCCCGGTTGCCATACGAACATCTAGTGGCAGTCGTTACGGGTCTTGGAGCCGTTCATCTCGTTGGAGCCCTCAAAAGTCCAACAATTGGTCTAACTGCAATACTTCGATGTCGCCTTCGGGTTGTGGAAGTCAGACGGCAGTCGCTTCACGGAAAATGTCGAAGTTTAGCCATATCAGCAGTTGGACTGGTAAAGCGGACCCCAGACTCCAAAGCTGAAAAGGCTTCGGATGCGTCTGGGATTAACGCTGGGACGATGAGTAGTAGCAATTATTCTATATTGACGCTAGTTACCAACTACCTACAATAATATGAATTATTTAATGTTCTGCAGATCACTTTAACACACAATTACTATCAGTTGAAATCATTTTGAAGCTTATTTGATTGCCATTGCTCCCTATGTTCGAAAATGTGCTGCTGAACAATGAAAATAACGCAATGAATGTTGTTGAACTGTCAAAATCAAATCCAATGGATGTCGGTATGTGCAGACGGCCACCCATCCATAGATCTACCGCGGCAAGCGTAGCTTAACCTGTTCGATCAGCATGTGCGGTTGTAAACTTGAAAGGCCCATGGCTAAATAATACTTCAGAAACGGGCCTCTCAAATCATTGCTTGTTAATCAAATTTTGTTACTGGCCGTACCCATTACAGATATAAGTTCAAAGAAAGTAGCAGGGGTAATGGACAGAACCTTTATTATGACCTTCTCTCAATCACCTCTATAAAAGAAGAGAAGTTGTTGATACATACATATTCATCACAAATAATGTTTTCTATGTTTATGTCGCACCTTACTCGTTTGATTAGCCATTTAGTTAACCTCCTAGCCTTTTTACTAAACGGCGGCTATTCAAGAAATGGTCTGAATGATATTCATTAAGTCATAGTTTAGGTTGGAACTGTAAAGTCGTCGAGTCGAATTGGTCGCAGTAACTAAGTCAGTCAACCCGAACCAAATGTATCCGAAACTGTGAAGGGAGGCGAGCACTACTTCCAATTGCCAAGTGGTTGAATATACAGCTAATTTAACCATTTAGCTGCAAAATTTACATTGCATGTTCAGAACACTTGCTGAAATATTTTAGGTATATAAGTATTAAGTTTTCATGTACACGTCAGATATCTGCGGCTATATATTACATAGCAACTAATAGTAGTTGCTATGTAATATACTACATAGTTGTATATAGATACAACGTTATTTTTAGTATATGCGAAACCCGAAACACGTGTCCAATATTTTTAAGTAAAAAATCAATGAAAAGAAAAATAAAAGAAAAGAAACCATTTATTTGGCGCACACCCTTATAAACACAAACAGTTATTATTACATTACATATATTATATTATACACTAATAATAGTTTGAAACAAATAAACATAACAAAAAAAAAAAAAAGAGAAACAGATAAAAAAAACAATTAACAAATGTGAGTCCAACGGTTGCGCCAAATAGGTCCACTTCAGCATAAATGTCAGACAACTACGTAGCAGTTGCCTGACGCTGGTTTTCAACTGAACCTTGTTAGGAGTTGCACGAAATTTCAAAAAGATATCATGAAAAACCACAAGGTTATGAGTTTGTTACCTTTCCTATCTTTCCTGGTTGTCCCAACAAAAATATGGGCAAAGCAATACTCGCTCATCGGCGCCTGCAGCGGTGCGGGAACCTATCTTACTGTACTATGATCTCCCGTCAACTGTGTCGTATGCTCGGTAACCACCTTGCAACAATTTCTAAATGTATTTAGATTGCAGACTGGGTTCCAATATGGGTTCCCAGGTGCAGAGTTCTTATGAATATAAATAAATTAAGTCCAAAAAAAAAAAAAGGTGGCTATTGTAAAATGTTGAGGAGTTCTTTGCACTTTCCTTCGTCTTCATCATAAGAACTTTAGGTGTAAAGTTAAGGAGTTACCGCGCCAGTCTCCCGGCTCAATCACACTAAAACTTGAGCGAAGTCGAAAGCCGAGAGCCGAAAGCCAAAAGCTGAAAGCCGACAGCCGTAAGCCGGAGGCCGAAGGCCGAAAGCCGAACTCCGAAGCCCGTAAGCCAAAAGTCGAGAGCCGACAGCCGAAAGCCGAAAGCCGACAGCCGAACTACGAAGACCGAAAGCCGAAAGCCGAATGCCGAACTCCGAAGGGCGAAAGGCGAAAGCCGAAAACAGAAGGCCGAAAATCGAAAGCCGAACTCCGAAAGCCGAAAGCCAAAAGCCGAACTCTAAAAGCCGAAAATAGAAACCTAGAAACAAGAAAACAGAAAACCGAGACCAACGAAAAACTGAAACTGAAATGACATCGAAATCAAAGTCAAAACTAAAACTAAACCTAAAACAAAAACTGAAACATAAGTAAACTTAACAAAGTCTAAGACCAAGGTTAAGGCTTAGGCTAAAACTCTTATCAAAGAAAAGGTTCTAATCTATACAAATCAAGCAAAAACACAAGGTGAATCGCTAAGGAGTTCCCTCGCCTGTCTCCCGGCTCCATCATCAGATCTACTAAAAAATCAAATTGTAGTGCTTTAAAATACCCAATGAAAAAACTTACAAATGTACTTACTAGTCGCCCCTGCAGTTTTTGAAAGTTACTCTTTATTTCTTTGGTCTTCTACTATCAAACACTGGTGCTGGTTTTTTATCTATACTCTATACTAAAATTTGAAGCTGAAGAGTTTGTTTGTTTGTTTGAACGCGCTAATCTCAAGAACTGCTAGTTCGATTTGAAAAATTCTTTTTGCGTTGGATAGCCCATTAATCCAGGAAGGCTTTGAGCTATATAACATCAATTGCGACCAATAAGAGCGGAGCATAACTAATTCCACGTGAACGAAGTCGGTGGCGACCGCTAGTAAATTATAAACTAGTGCTTGACCGCAATCCCGCCTGATGGTAAGCAGTGGTTCAATCGTTCATGGTAAAGCGCGCTAGTTCACTAAGAGCATATTCTCTCTAGCCTATTACCACAGTGGAAATATCTTCTTTCCAACAAAAAAAGAATTATCCAAATCGGTTTATAAACGACGAAGCTATCCGCGAACAAACAAAAATATCTTACATGTATGTTGCCTACTTTAATTTCATATTCACTTTACATCACTGTGTAGCTGGCTATAAATACTTGAAATAATCTTTGCAGAACGTGGGTAGCATATTTGTTATTAATCTGTTAAGGTCTCGGGTTCTGTTGTATTCTTATAGTTTACTGTTGGTTTTTCCTTAACAAAGAAATACATAACATATGTAAAGTCAAAGTCAGTGTACGAGGCATGGCTTTTAAGTTCTGTCGTTTGAAGAAAAAAACATAACTAGAATTTTATAGTATTCCTCATAGTACTTTATTGTTTTTAAAGCTACGTCGCTTAATACACTGGACTGGAACCTTAGAATTATTGATTAATGCTAATTATCCCTAATACTTTCAACTGTTTTGGGATTTGAAATTTAAACACATTCGAATATAGAATAGATCCAAATTCAAAATTGCCGGGAAATATAGAAACGACAGATCTTTAAAGACATGCCTAGTAAAGGTCTTTCACCTCAATAAATTGAACGGAGGTTAGTTTAAATATAAATATTAAATAAATAAAAACTCTTACTTCGACTTTTAAATCATAGTTTAATGGGGATTAAACTGACTGTGTATACCAAAGTAGAGCATAAAAATAAATGTGAAAATATTTAAATGTTTAATATTGCTCGGCACGCGTTTCATTATTACAGCAGAATTTTATTTGATCTGGACTGGCGGTTTTTAGGGAAACCTTTTCAACAAACCTTTGTGACAAGAATAACATAAACATTTCTGTTTATTCTCAGTGTAAATAATATCCAAAATTAAAATGTTTTTTGGGTTCTCGGTTAAGCGGTTAATTTTGAAATTTTAATCAAATATTTGACACATTCAATTAAAAATTTAACCGCATACAAACCCCGGTAGGTTTACTTCATAAACCATAGTTCGTAATTTTTGTTCTATACGGTTTCTGACGAAATTATCTACTATATCAGCTGAGGGTTCATTCTTTTTATTTATCTTGTTTGTATATATACTAATTTGTATTATATTTATATATAATACAAACTAGTGCTTGACCGCAATCCCGCCTGTTTAACCATCAGGCGGGATTGCGGTGCAGTGATGCAATTGTTGAAGGTAAAGAGCGTTAATTTATTAAGAGCCTATTCACTAAAAAAACCAAGTGAAAGGAAACGGCAGTGGAGCGAGGTGATGCAATGTTAAACCCAACAACACGACTAACGATGCTGCCCCAGAGGGAGATTGATCTGGAGACCCTCCACGACCAAACTTCCGATACAACAATATTTGGTGTATCGTACCTGGCACACATCGCAATACAACTGCTTAGACCCGTCCTCCGTACTGCTTCACCAGACATCATGCCGGAAAACGACAATTCGCTTGGCAGCAAGACTTAGCCTGGTGGTGCTGCTCTAAGAAAAAAGGCCAGACCAAACTCGTAGGTCCTGTCTCTTTTTAAGTCCAAACATAATCTTGGTCAGAACAATTGAAAACCATGTGGATTGGTGCCTGAAATAGTCCTTTGAAGAAACAACGTTTATGTGTGTCATTTTACGTATTTCACAGAAATTGTGCAGCTCAATTGGGTACTTAAGGAGCTCAACATTCTCTCCGATTACAGCATTGTCACGACTGAATTTCCTGAAATGGCAGTAATAAGTTTAAGGATTTTTACAATGGCCTGATGGGGTGTACTCTGCTCATAAATATTACGTAAATCTGTTCAAATCAATGGCCCAAATGATTCAATCCTTCTTAGTGCTAGCAAATATTCCATCGCAGTTTTAAGGAAAATATAAGACCTGGAATGTTTACTTGCGTCTTTGAGGCCAGTTGTTTTAAATGGTTGGTCAACATAACTCTCGTCTAATAAAAACGACTGAACAATTATTATTATATGATGTAATTGTAGGCCATTATTATGAGAATTTAATTTGAAACAGCGTTTGCTTTCTGTGTAATATTCCCTCTGATTTTTGTGTTTATCGGTGATGATCGCTGCCGAAAACTTAAAGTCAACGAAACGCGATCATAGTGATCGCCTCCTTACGCCAATCGCTGAACGGCGTGACGAACGCACTTCCTTTCGAACTGGCAAGCTAGCGAGTCATGGTCGCGATCTTTTAACGGTAACAAAAATATAATTAGTTTTAAGTATTTAAATGTTGTTACGTCAGTAGTTTGGTCGCGGAGAGTCTCCAGATCAATCTCCCTCTAGCGCAGCATCGTTTGGTCGTGTTGGTCTTGGGTTTAATATTGTGTCACCTCGCTCAACTGCCGTTATCCTTCCTATTCCTAAGTCTTTTTAAGTCAATAGGCTTAATAAACTAGGGCGCTTTACCATCAACGATTGCATCACTGCTTACCATCAGGCGGGATTGCAGTCAAGAACTAGTTTATAATTATAAAAAAAAAAATTAAAATAACCCCTGGGATCCTTCTCATGTTCTGGGCTGGTGGTCTACGAATTCCGCATCTGAAAGTTGAAGGTAAGTGATTTACCGCTTTTAGCACCTTAATCAGAGGGCATCCGAACGCATCATTCAATTTGCTAGTGCAAATTATGTGATAGAATGATGCGTGCGAAACAAGATTTAAGTGAACTGTATTGAGGATAGCGATAAATTACTAAATTTCTAATATATCGCTATCCTAAATACTGTCCACTTAAATCTTGTTTAAAATCTTTCGTGGCAGGCACGTTGCCGCTACACTTTCTTTTTACGATAGTTTGCGCCATTTTGGCGTATATGTATACGTCAGTGAACGTGAAACAACCCGCCTTTATTGGTGTTGGGTGTAAAGTGTTCTTCATACGGATCGGTAAATAAATATATTGGCCTACCAGCGACCCTGCAATTGATTCTCAAAGACACCTAATTAATATGCAAGAGCGGGTATGGATATCCTTCCTATACAAATACGTAGTTAGATCGACATCCAAATCGAATCTCTCGATTATCGAAAGGTACTTTTCGGTTAAAATCAATCCGAGCATCCAGTAATATGTGAGCGAGCGAGATTAAAAAGTTTCTCGACTCGATTAGACTCTTTCTTTTTTAATTTACTGTGAAAATAAAATACCTGAAAATAACTTACGTTTCTAAGTCGTTTTAGGGTTCCTGGCCAAATGGTAGCCGTCTGTCCGTCCGTATGTCCCAGCCAAATTATTCCGAAACAATAAGAGCTATACTGTTGAAACTTGGTAGGTAGATGTATTCTGTGAACCGCATTAAGATTTTGATGCAAACATAATAATAAATATTGGGGGGCTCCCCATACTTAGAACTGAAACTCAATGGATAGGTCTTCAAAAATGATATCGAGGTTTCTAAAATATTTTTTTTCTAAGACGAATAGTTTGCGTGACAGACGCTTCCAAAGTGGAAAAAAGTTGCCCCACTAATTTATATAATAAGACAATGAAAAATCTAAAAAAAAACATATGATGTACATTACTATAAAATCTACCAACGAAAATTGTTTTGAACGAGATTTAGTAAGTAGTTTTTTTTAATACCTCGTAATTCGTAAACCGCTTATTACCGCGTAATCTTTCATACAAATAACTTAAATCCTCTAATTTCATAAATCAATGGTACGGAACCCTTTGTGCGTGAGTCCGACACGCACTTGGCCGGTTTTTTCTTTTAAGTTCAACAGCTTAAACTCGATTCGAAGTCAGTTTTGTCGCCTTGCTTGGGTATAAACCTGTCGTCTAATCAATTTAGAAGATTTTACGCCTTTCACAGAACAGCTCCGATTTGTATCTTATATTTTATGAAAATGTTTTTTTTCCAATGTACTGTTCAAAATATGAGCATTTTAATAGAATAAAGAGGACGTCATTTACAGAAGACTGTTTGTTATAAAAACGGATTTTTTTCTAGGAAAAATCTTTGTTAAGAGAAGTATTACTCGTGCTTTTCTCCGACAAGCCAGTGACTTACTTTCCTGAATAAAACTGTGACACCGAGCTATTGTAATTCGTACGACCGCTGAGAAATGCGATGACTTTACGGAATTTTAATGCTTATCTTAAGTGAGTAAGTTTAGTTTGATATCCTTTGTAATCGGTACCTATTATATTGCAACTCGTTTTAGCAAACTCAGGAAGCCTTTTAACATTGCCTACTTATTTTAATGCTTAGCAATCAACTACTTTTTCTAACTCAGAATACCTACGTATAAGGTATACGATAAATAATGGATAATAGAAGAAAAAGGTCAATTATAAAAATAGGTTTGAAATGTTCAAATGAATATCTGGAATTCTAGAGAGTCACTTATTGTAAATTGTTGTACGCCACGGCCACCAACGAATGGTTTTTATAGATTTTGTTGTTGTTCATCTGGATAATAATTATGTTACATTACTATTAACGCTGCAATACTACTTATAATTTCCACTAAACGGTCAAAAGTTCTTCTATTACCTATAAACTATTTCGAGATTAGGTATCCTTTGATTACCGGGTAACCTTTGTATCAAACACAGAACGGTAAACGTTTTCCATATATAACCTCTTTTGTTAAACTCCTGGGCTTCTGGTGATTGGAGGGATTGGTATCTTGGTATCCAACACCACTTTTGAGCTTGGCTTTTGATTAAAAAGACTAATGGAACATAATTAGTGATCAAATCTAATGTTACACTTATTCTGTTCAAGAAGCTGATAGCAGAACTATCAAAAGAGTTAATGAGGAAACGGAAATAATTTTAAAGAATTTTTGACTCGATGCTTCATTTAATTTATAAAGCAGCAAAAAACAATAGGCATAAAACACTATTTATTTATTACATTATCTATTTATTAGAGGAAAACACACACATCACATACATTAAACTTAAGCTAGAATACCTAATCTTAATTTAATAATAATAATAATAAGTTTATTTCACAAAACTTACATAGAGAAAAGAAAAGAAAACATATACATATCTGTGGAACTTAAATCAAGATTACTTAAATCTATGCGCAGACAATGTAAACCCTGTCTCTTACACTAGGGAAACCTGTATTATAAGAGACAGTGGTTCGGCCATTATGATTAGGTTTTAAGTGACACTTATTGAAAAAGTAACGTGCATGATAATTACGGCATACATAGTATTGATTAGATAGTACTGGATAGTTCTTTTAATTAAATTAAAAGGATACAGTCGATAAGAATAAAAAATGTAGATTGTTGAATGCAACTGTGTACGTTCATATCTATGATTGTGGTCCCTGCGCTGCATACAAAGTACTTACTCGTGAAAGTTTGTTATGTTAGCTCTTGGTAAATGTTTGTCGCCTTCCCACTTTGTTGCAAACTAATGAAATTCGCTAAGTCAGGGAAACAGTGTGTCTTCAGTGTCTTCTCACTGTTTCCTGAATTAGGGAATTTAATTAGTTTTACTATTGTGTGTTTCAAAATTATATAATGAAAAATTAACAAATTTACTAATTTATAAAAGAGTGTTTTTGTTTTTCGAAAATTTGAACAATGTGAGAAAAGAATCTTTTTGGATGACAAGTCATCAAATGACCTTTCCTGCTCTGGGTGGAGTGGAAGGGCGTCTCAAACTTTTACTGCCTAAAACCCACCCGTGTTCCTTCATTTGCCTGTACCCCAGGGCCACGGTTTCTTTTTTAACCAACCCGCCATCCTGTCACCATCGCCATCGGTCTTCGTGGATCTCGTCACGATGTGCTGACATCTCTTTGAGGCGCGTGTTATATCTATAACGAGTCATAATTCTAAGAAAAGTATTGTAATGTGGATGGTTTAAGTTTAGTTGGTTCCGAAGGTGATTCGATTGTATAGACTGAAATAACGGCTCGATGAAGCCATAGATTACTTTAATATTGTTTTTGTCTATAAATACGGAAACCCGCACTAGGTGGGGGCCAGTCTTCATCTAGCCGTCGGACCGAGCACACTACCAGTTAAGTATCCTTAATATTGTTATAGGCACATAATTTTTATGTGCCTGGTCTTATATAATTTATATTGCTGATATTGCTGATGATTCTAAATATGTCCAGTGTGTAATGTTATAAGTAAATATATACATAATATTTCTCCTATAATGTTTGCTTGAATATTATTTAATTACCCACACTCTGCTATCCTAACACGCGCGTAAAAAACAACGCGCCGCCGTCGACTCGGGCCTTGCTCTTAGAGTCTGTTTAAAGTTAGAACCTAGAAAAACAAATTATTGCCTTAATTTGTTTTTCTAGTTTCTAACTTTAAACTAACTGAGTACAGTTTAAGATTCAAATTTCTAATTTAGTTTTTCCACATTTTTTATAACTTTCTTTATAAACTTTTTTAACTAACTTATTTTCTACACCAGCTAAGCGCTGCAAACGCAGAACTTGCAAACTCTTTTATTTAATCTAGCAATTTAACAAGTTAGGGGCCGTCCATTAATCATGTGACGTTTTTTTGGCATTTTTAACCCCCCCTCGCTTTGGTAATACATGGTCCTCACCATGTATTACCAAAGCAAGGGGGGACCAAGACTACCCCCCCCCCCTACCCTATATCACGTGTATTTTTAGTACCTAACTACAAAGAATCTTAATTTTTTTTATTGTTTACTCTAGAAAATTACGGATTTATGTATCATCAAATTTTATTATAGAAAATATAAAAACTGTACCAATGGCCATAAGAGGTACATAGATAGGTTGTACGTTGTTTTGCACTGACATAAAAATAATCAAAGAAATGAAAAAAGCGCTTTTGTAGTAGGTAATACATGAACATAATTTAAGTTACAATGTCCTCAGACTACGGATTAGCAAGACTTTCTTCAACACCAATAACTAGATTAGCATCTTGCAAGTTAGTTGGAGGCAGAGTGCTTTGTTGAAGAACAATATCAATTTCATCAAGCCACTCGGCGTCATCAAATTCGCGCACCACGCAAAGAATCTCTCTCGTTCTACCGTTTGTTCGTAGGGTTAGGATTGGGGAAGGACGAACATTGTGTATCTTTGGACTATTATTTCTGCTATTCAGTTGATCGTGACCAGAATTCAGATGTGCTTTAACTTTTGTTTTTGAACTGAAGTTCAATGCACACCGCTGGCATGTCCTTTCCAAAAGTATGCGATTCTTCTGCAGGCTAGAACAATACAAGTCATATATCGTATTTGCTGAAAAAATAAATACTTGTGATACATTACTACACCCCCCTCCTGGTGATATTTCGTGATTTTTGTATGGACCCCCCTCTCCCCTTCAACCTCGCATGATTAATGGACGGCCCCTTACCGGTGGAAGTTAAAAGAGAGAAATTATTTTTGCAAGGGTTACTTTTTAAATATTTGTTTTTAAGCAATAATATATATAATTACAATCACTATTTTTATTTTTAAAACTGAAGAATATTGTGATAGTTCACCTACACTTAATTTAATCATTGGGAGTAAAAGTCCAAGCTTACGTTGTAAATCACGATAGTAGATGAAATTGCGTGTGAAGATAAGCGTACGACAGATTACAGACTCCACGCTCTGCTTCACTCAGCACTTTAGGTACATTAATTTAATTAAGAACGTAATTCGCATTGGAGCCTACTTTCCAGCATTGTTTGTATAAAAGCAAGTTTTAAAAATAATACATGAATCCATACTAATATTATAATTGCAAAAGTAACTCTGTCTGTCGGTCTGTCTGTATGTCTGTCTGTTACGCTTTCCCGCTTAAACCTCTCAACCGATTTTGATGAAATTTGGCACAGACAATCTTTAGACCCTGAGAAAGAACATAGGCTACCTTTTATCCCGGAAAAATTTGATATTCCCGAGGGAAATCTAAAAAGCGCGATATAACCGAACTCCACGCGGGCGAACCCGCGGGCGGAAAGCTAGTAAAGTAATAAAGGGAATAATTTGAGAATTAAGGGAATAAATCCAGAGGAATAATTTGGACTCTATACATATAAAAAGACTCTAAAGAGTCCAATTTATTCCGGTATCACGTACACCTCATTAAAATTAATTTAATAGAAATCCTATTTTTGCTACTAAGTTAATCATTGTCTGCTGAATATTTTAATTATGTAAGTAAAGTTAATAATAAAATTTATTCGTTTGTCAGAAGTTAAATGCCTACGTATAAAGCCTTTTTTTATAAATTATAAACTAGCGCTTGACCGCTATCTCGCCTGATGGTAAGCAGTGACGCAATCGTTGATGGTAAAGCGCACTGAGCTTATTCACTCTAGCCTTGAAGACACTCAAATAGTATTCCGACGGAAACACCGCCGGTGGCAAATTGTTCCAGTCCCTCGATGTACGCGGTATAAAGGAGGAGGCGAAACGCTTCGTCCGGATCGTAATGGTGTTAACAACGTAAGGTGGAAACTCGCCGTACGACGGGTCGTCCGATTCTGGAACGGAGATGGGGGAATTAAATCATGCAATTCCCTTTTGTGAAAGTAATATTTAAAAAGTTGCCTTTTCTGAAAGTAATAAGTATATAAAAAAATGAATGCCCAAGTTCTAAACTAGTGAATAATACAAATGATTTTTTTTATTTATCACTCACCGTTATAGACCGTTGATTTCATAAATTGTTGCTGTATGAGTCATTTTGTTTCCACTTTATTTAGTAAGTATTAGCTTTAGTCCACGACATCGCCCGCATTTAGGTCGGAAACTATTTCACAGAAACCGTATTACAAGCATAAAAAGTATCCTATATTAACATCCATTGTCATTGAAGCATTATCATAAATTCGTGAAAATATTACTTTTTGTTAGAATACCTACTGCTCAAAAAGTCGAGTCATATTTCAATTATTATTAAAAATACACATAGCCCCATCTATCATCCTAAAGCAATAGCGATCGTCGAAAGTTATTGTTATTTTTTAATGAAAGGTAATTTTTCTATTTTCCCTCAACGTATACAATATGTAAAGAAAACCCTGTCCGACCCATAAGGATAACAAAGGTTAGGCAATCACATGACCAAATAAAATTTGAAATTTTGCATAATCATCATAGTAACAATACTAATCAATTTTAAAACTATCTTTTTTCCCCGCGAATTTACGCTAACTTCCCCAAAATTTGGTGTTTTTAAAAAATTACAACACCATTTTAGGCGGTATAATTGTCGGCTTTCCTTTTATTGTTTTGTTAGATTATTTATTTCTTTGGCGGCGTCGCGCGTGAGCCTTGTCGGCGACGTAAAAGAAATAACTAGTGATGCACTAATTTTTGCGTAATAACGTTTTTTATCGCTATTAATCGAAACTTGTATCTGGTTGAATGATTTGTTAAAAACACAGATTACCCAATGGTAAAAGTACTTTTGTTTGTTTATCGAATAATTACCTACTAATAACATTATTATAACACAAGTTGCTGATGCTTTCTGGAAGGGTCACTGCATTCTCCTATCAACCCCAGGGTCTCAAAGCAGGGAAAACAAACATGCAAAGCACTAACCTGGATCCAACAGGACAGGAAAAGAGGAATCACCAACGACGGGGCACACGCCGGCCGGTCAGCTATCTTCTTTATGTGGACTTGATGCTGCTTGTTCACTGCCTACACTCGTCAAGCACAGACACACCACCAATATGGAAACTGAGGGTTTATTTGGCCAGTGAAGCCCTTAGAAAGTCAGATATTCGAAATTATTTAGAATAGACGCGGCGTTGTATGCGCTGAGGCCGCCATACTTCTTTTTTTTTCTTGGCACTCTTGAGAGAGGCGCCACCAGCACGAGTTAAGAGAAGCCCGCGCTTATTTAAATCGTCGTTGACGCAACAAGGATGGAAAATGGAAATGCATGGATAAATTATTAGGATAGTTAATGCTTACACATTTCCCCCCACCTGAAATCCACAAGGGTTTCAAGAAGAATGCGAAAAATTAAGAGTGAAATCAGCAATAGCTGGACTATGAGCTACTGCCGAAAAAATGCATAAAAATCTAGTTAATAAGTGTAGATAATATGGAGACTTATTTTAAATAACCTAAAGACAGTGTGTACTTATACTCTAGTTAGGTATATAAAAGGAAAATAAACTAATTAATTGGTAAGGGACAAACCTTTACCACCGGCCTACGAAACGTCTTTCCGTTAGCAGTTTGGAGAGTAACGACTCTAACTACCTGGTCTGAACCTGCATGCACTTGCACGATACGAGCCATTTTCCAAAACATCGGCGGAGTATTAGGTTCGTTAACTATAACTATGTCATTGACTTTGATATTTGGTTCAGGCAAGAACCATTTGCTCTTTTGTTGCAATGTGTGAAGATAATCGCGTTGCCATACGCGCCAAAAGCTTTGAGTAATTTTCCGAAGCATCATCCAACGAGATCGAGGACACGAATTATCACTTATCGGTTCTTCGGGCAAGGCTACTAAAGGACCTCCCGTTAGAAAATGTCCTGGAGTTAGAACGTCAGACTCTGAAGGATCCGTAGATAGAGTACAGAGTGGACGGGAATTTAATACAGCTTCTATTTTAGCTAATATGGTAAAAAATTCTTCTAGAGTAAGAACTTGAGCTCCAACTACTCGCTTCAAATGATACTTTGTTGATTTTATACCACTTTCAAATATTCCGCCGAAATGCGGTGCTCCAGCTGGATTGAATTTCCAGGTAATGTGGCGATTCGCTAAACCATTTGAAATTTCTGGATAATGCTGATGAAGCAGATTCGCAACCTCATTTAAATATTTATTCGCGCCTACGAAATTTGTCCCACAGTCTGTTACTATTGTATGGCATATGCCACGACGAGAGACAAAGCGGTCTAAAGCGGCAAGAAATGCTTCAGCACTCAATTCTGTTACGGCTTCTAAGTGTACAGCCTTTGAGCTTAGGCACACAAATAAACATAAATAAGCTTTGTAAGTTTTTGCGCCACGACGGCGACTCTCTTTAATGATAAAGGGACCCCCCAGATCTATTCCCGTGGTACTAAAGCAGCGAGCTGGTTGAATCCTGGCTGCAGGTAGCTTGCCCATCATTGGTTGACAAGCAACTGGATTCACTTTAAAACATTTGACACATTTGGATAACACGGTCCGTATCAGGAGCCTTAATCCGGTTATCCAAAATTTTCTTTGAATAAAAGATTGTAAAGAGCGAGGGCCACAATGCAAATATTTTATATGGAAATATTCGACTATCTTTCGAGAGATAGGACATTGTTTAAGTAACAAGAAAGGGTGTAACGCAGATGGCGACAGTTGAGCCTCATCGATGCGTCCACCTACTCGCAAAATACCATCATCGTCTAGGAAAGGTGACAGCTTTTGAATAGATTTTACACAAGGTTCATTTTTACGCACCCGGTCAACTTCCGAAGTCATGTAATTATCTTGACTGAATTTAACCAGCACTTTCATTGCTTTTTCAAGCTCAGCACTACTAAGAGGAGAGAGATTTCGGTCTTGCCTGGCCGTTTTAGAGTTAGAAACAAAACGATTACACCATGCTACCATTCTTTGAATTTTTGTAAATGAAGAATGTTTAGAAATTAAGTTCAAAAGTGGATTCTCATCATCCGTAACAAGAAGACTTCTACTTTCTATTGATTTAAGTTCAGGCAAGTTCTCCTTCGGAAGTAATACCTGCCTTTTAGGCCATTGCTCAGGTGATTCTTTCAGCCAAGAAGGCCCTGTCCACCAAAGCGGGTGATCTAGAATCTCTGGACATGATACTCCGCGGCTACAACAGTCGGCGGGGTTATCATTTGTTGATACATAGTACCAGCGATCTCGACTAATTAAATCAGTTGTCTGAACCGCACGATTGGCTACATACATTTTTAGTAAATGAGGGTCAGTGTTAAGCCAAGACAAGGTAGTGCTGCTGTCTGAATAAGCTCGAATGGAATCGATGGAAATTTTATCTTTAAGTAAATTATACATGTGTGATAGAACTTTTGCTAGAAGCACAGCTGCGCTTAGCTCAAGTCGATTCACCGTTGTTGGTTTTAAGGGGGCAACTCTAGATTTCCCTATTAACAAACTGGTCGTGGTTACACAATGGTGGGGAATTATATAACAGTCAGTAGACGAGGACTGCACTGGCTGCATATGTCCGAGATCCTCGTACTGTTGCATAAATTCTTTGTATTCAGTTTTTAACTCATTTTGACTAGCAAGTCTTTTTTCCAAATTTAGAAAACGATTAAACGCTTGTTTATATGATTCTCCTGAGGCTGGAGCATCATCTTTAAGCATAATTGGTACAACATAACGCCCATCGGATGTGCGATACGTGCCTTCTTTATATTTTTGTTCGCATATTTCATCCTCGGGACCGGAAATTTTACATTTCGGCGGCTCCTCGGACTCCCAAAACCGTTGAACGATCTCGTCGAGCGCACTAGAAGACGCGACGAGGAGCGTAACGGGTGTAGCCGGAGTTTTAGCTACCACGTTTTGAAGAAACTGACCACTTATCACCCAGCCGAATACACTAGAGAGTGCGCATGGAAAGCCCGGGCCTGGACTGAAACGTGAGCCAGTATATATCTGGTCAAAACAGTCTACTCCTAACAACAGATCGATCGGACCGGATTTATCAAAGTCCTGGTCGGCGAGATCCAGATGTGTAAACTTATCCTTGACGATTGTCGGCAACGACACCGAAGGAATCAGGGATGTGATTTTAGGTAGAACCACTAATTGAATATCAAACTGAGGAGTGTCACTCAATCGAGGTATTATTGAACCGAAGGTGTGACCTTTAATGCTACACACATAATTTTGACCGATGCCACTTACATTTAATTTACATTTCTTGATATGTAAACCTAATTGTCGCGCACAGCTACTTGTAACAAATGAATCCATCGAGCCACTGTCAATAATTGTACGGACATACTGCCACGAACCATCCGATCGCTTCAAACGAACTACTGCTGTACCAAGAATTTTTGTGCTAATAGGTTGATTTGAAATGTTTGACTGGGTAGCACCAGTTAGAGTAGTGTTCATATCGGGATGCTGGGATGAATCCAGTTCACTAGTATGAGACAGTAAACTCTTATGCTCTTCATGTAACAAAGTATTATGCTTTGCATTACAAATGAAACATGTTGACTTAGATTTACAATCGGTAACAGTGTGACCCGGCCTTAAGCAGTTTTGACATAATTTTAAATCTTTAACTAATTGTTGTCGCTGTGTCATATTCATAGAATGCCATTTACTACAACGGTAGATTGAATGATTTTCATTACAACACACACAAACAATCTGACTAACTTTATTATTATTGTTGGAAGAAATTAGAGATGATTTTGGTTGACGCGATAAATAATCTTTATTTGTATTAGGCCGATTTTGTTTGCTTGTAGAATTTGATGATGGAATATTAACTGGTTGGCTAACTTCTAATACTTTTATGTAATTTTGTAAATAAGTAATGAAGTTATTAAATTTCGGAATTTCTTCAGTGTTTTGTAATTCAAACCTTTTTTTTTGTTTCTGTATCTAAAGGCCTAGAGGCAATGTAAAATAAAATAAATTCGCATAAATCATCAATACACAAACCGCGCAAGGCATTAACGCATTCATAAAGTGTGTTAGATAACTCAGATAAGTTAGACAAAGATGGTTTTTGTATGGGATTAATTTTAATTATTTTTTCTAAATAAGCTGTTGCAAGAATACGCTTGTTGTCATATCTGTCCAGTAAAGTTGCAAAAACCACTGAATAATTTGCCGATGTCACAGGCACGCCCTTCGCTAATGTCAGTGCATAACCAGATAAACATGACAGCAAATAGTGAAATTTCTCAGTGTCGGATAATGAACTATTATTATGAACAAGTGCTGTATAACTATCTTTAAATGTTTGCCACTTTTCTATATTACCATCAAACTTTGGAATTTCCAGCTTAGGCAACTTCACTTGCGAACGCACGTGACCTTGACCTAATTCCGAGTGACAGCCGCTACCTGCGCTCGCATCGAGAGAATCCGCAAACTCAATAACATAGTAATACAACTCATCGAATGACAGTAACACTTTATGATCGATAACAAACGAAGGGTTAAGCTTTAATTGCAACTGGTTAACATCATCGTTGCATTCCAAAAATCTATTACGAATCTCGTCAATCTTTTTGTACCTAGCTCGAAAAGCTGCAAATTTAGTTTTAGTTTCTTTAACTGTTCTGGCTAAATCGTAAAGTATCTGCATACTTTTAAACTCATATTCCCGCCTTTTAATAGCGGTTATTAATTCCGCTTCGCTCATAGTTCACTTGGTATACGATATCCGCACGCTCAAAAGGATAAAAGTTATAAAAGTAGGTAAAACGGAAAAAGCGTAAGCCGGTAGGTAGGCAGCAATGCACGCGCGAACGTATTGACTGACGTAACGACGTAACGTAAACGTAGCAACTCCCTTTCGATACGCGTGAGTCATACAAAATTACGCAAATGAAATACAAGCACACACGTCTTAAAGTTATTTGTTAGAATATAAGTTTTGACTTTGCGGTAGTTCAAAGCTAATCCGTCTCCCGCCGGAGACAAGTACTACGGGTGTAGGTACCTCGGTACTAAATTCGAGAAACTTCGAACTCACGTTTTTAAAAGTAATTTATGCAATTTGTTATTGAATACAAATAAATGCAGCTTATTACAAGGGAATTAACGAGGTATGAATGTACGATTGAATAGTCAATCGGTCTCAATTAGGAAACAATAACTAGGTATCATGGAATGACCTAGGTTTTATTTAGACACTTAGAACTTGAAAGGCAAATTGAAATTGCCTTAAGTAGGTAAGTATACAAACAAATTATAATTGGGATTACGTATTTAACGTAATAACGAGAATGGAAAGATTTAATTTCCGATAGTAGGTATTTTTGAAATAACTACGCGAGGAAGATTCCTCACAGGAGGCACCATAATTAATGTTGATGCTTTCTGGAAGGGTCACTGCATTCTCCTATCAACCCCAGGGTCTCAAAGCAGGGAAAACAAACATGCAAAGCACTAACCTGGATCCAACAGGACAGGAAAAGAGGAATCACCAACGACGGGGCACACGCCGGCCGGTCAGCTATCTTCTTTATGTGGACTTGATGCTGCTTGTTCACTGCCTACACTCGTCAAGCACAGACACACCACCAATATGGAAACTGAGGGTTTATTTGGCCAGTGAAGCCCTTAGAAAGTCAGATATTCGAAATTATTTAGAATAGACGCGGCGTTGTATGCGCTGAGGCCGCCATACTCCTCTTTTTCTTGGCACTCTTGAGAGAGGCGCCACCAGCACGAGTTAAGAGAAGCCCGCGCTTATTTAAATCGTCGTTGATGCAACAAGGATGGAAAATGGAAATGCATGGATAAATTATTAGGATAGTTAATGCTTACACACAAGTATTAGTAAACAGAAACGAGAAGGACTTATGAAACACAATTTTAGTCAAATTTTACAAATATTTTAACGGTCAATATCATCGATTTTGAGACAGAAACTGAAATTAAAAATTTGGCATGATTTTCATTTACAGCAGTGTATCTAACTAATTTAAGTTTTGTAAAAGTTCTAAACAATTCCATGCGATGTTGAATCTAGAATGAGAATGAGAAACTACAATACTAAATCGATAACAAAAATAGACGAGTAAATTGTTTCCATCGAAAATCAATATTTTGATTACTTACACATCCTTACTCAAAGGATGCCGCGAGGCCCAGCCGCGTAGGTACAATTTTAAAAATAAAAATCATTTTTACTTTAAATTATCAGTTACGCGGAAACATCGCTCTAGTGAAGACTATTCGTGTATTGTGTGATCATGTCGTTTCCTAATGTAGTGTAATGTAATATGCTGATGGAAGGTAGCAGCAACTGCTGTGTTGTGATCAGGTGATTGTGGTCAATGTGGTTCCAGTATGACGGTGCGTCACCATATCTTTGTCCTGTACGTGAGAACCTCCATTATCAGTTCGGCGAGCAGTGGATTGGTAAGGGCGGACCAACTGTGGTCAGCGCGGATTTGACACCACTTGATTTTTATTTGTGTGCATGTCCGTGCTAATCTCGTGCGACGGTACCAGCTGGACCTGTATCGTTATTAGTGAACGAAATTTATAAATTAATTTTTTAAATTAATATGGAACAACATCTCCGCCTCAGCGATTATGCTCATCGAATGAAATGATACATTTGGAGAGTCAGACGACCTTCCTACTTAAAAAAAAAGTTCTTTTCACGAGCTGCCTCATCATTTGTTTCGAGACTCGATAAACGTGGATAAATTACCTATACCTACATGCATGAGGTCAACTGAGGTTATGAACTGTGCCTGTGTTGCCATGAAATTACCTATTTATTTTATTTAAGTTATTAATTTTTTAGGGGGAATTTTTTTTTAAGTTTAGCCAGGTTTTGTAGGCATTAGTAGAATCAGTTATCGATACCTAATAATACCTTCACGGGTCGGACAGGGTTTTCTTAACATATTGTATACATAATTTCATGACGATCGTAAGGGTAATAACGTAATACACTGTCAGAAACAATGGGTTTCAGTTTGACAGTTCAACAACACTCATTGAGTTTTTTACGTTGTTCAGCAGACACATTTTTCCAACATATGGAGCAATGGATTAGCTACATGCTTCAAAATAATACAAATTCGAAGTAAAAGTGTATTACGCAATTAGGACACCGTTTAATGAATAAGGTTTCAAAATATATCAAACAGACTTGTTTTCGCATTAATAATATTAAGTTAGGATATCAACAAGGTACCTAATTGGGACGTCCTGTAGGTATTATGCTTTAACTTAATTAATTAAGTAGTATTAAGCCCTGGCTTAAAAGAGGGATCGACATTGTCCTATATTTCTGAGTAGGCAATTTATATTCCAATTAATTTAGATAAAGCAAACAACGCTTGGTGTGGTTCTTTTTTGTTATACAAAGTGACAGCGAAAAACGACGTATTCCTTAAAAGGGATTGCCTATATTAGAGGTCATTACCAACAAAAGAAGTCCCGCAAGTAGGGGTCTAAACTAGACAGCTGAAACGTAAATAAAGTGCTATTAAAGACCTTATATTTCCGAAAGAAAACTGCGGATGTAGGGCAGCTTGCCAAAAATGACAAGTATGAATTCAGAGTGGTATAGTAAGTAGTATATGAGTAAAAGATTTTCCAGGAAACGCACAGTGAACGTTTTCTTTGTGACTGAGCGCACGAAATCAGCTGTGAGGTGAATAACCACCGGTAGTGATATTTTTGTTATGCGAGTTACATTGACAAGTTAACGTTTTATCGTATTTTTAAATAAAATTAGGTGTATAGGGTAGGATTTTGTGGCTTCGTTTACTTAATTCACCCAGGTGAACTAAACATACTTTTAGAACAAACCTTAAAACACCTGGGTGCATTAAAATGACTTTAGAAAAACTTAATTCACCTTACTTACCTGGGTGCATTAAATTTACGTTTAAGTCATCATCATCTTAGCGCATCCGAAGCTTTTTCAGCTTTGGAGTCTAGGGTCCGCTTTACCAGTGTAACTGCTGATTTTGGCTAAACTTCGATATTTTCCGTGAAGCAACTGCCGATTGCCCTCCATAACCCGAACGCGATATCGAAGTATTGCAGTTAGACCAATTGTTGGACTTTTGAGGGCTATAACACTCGGTAACGACTGCCATTAGTGCCAGTAAACGAAGCCAATTTTGTTCTTACATATCAACACGTCACACATCAAGTGGAAAAACGGTCGGAAAATTTTAACGACTTTCGATCATAAATCATGGTCTGAAGCTACTTTTTTTTATGATCACTCATTTTTTAGCTTTAGAAAAGATTCAATTGAATAAAATGCTTAGAGTGGAGTATTTTATTTCATAAATATGTAATTGTTTATGATAACATTTTTTGTGTTTATAATTATAAACTGGTGCTTGACTGCAATCCCGCCTGATGGTAGGCAGTGATGCAATCTTTGGTGGTAAAGCGCGCTAGTTTATTAAGCCTATTCATTTAAAAAACTTAGTGAATAGGAAGAAAGACGGCAGTTGAGCGAGGTGATGCAATTTTAAACCCAACAACATGACCAACGATTCTGCGCCAGAGGGAGATTGATCTGGAGACCCTCCACGACCAAACTCCCGACACAACAACATTTGGCGCATCATACCCGGCACACATCGCAACACAATTGCTCAGACTCGTCCTCCGTACGGCTTCACCAGACATCATGCCGGAACACGAGGAATCGCTTGGTGGCAAGACTGTCTGGTGGGTGGTGACTTCTGCCGGCAGCTGATATAATGGCCTACCACCGAGAAACATGTCAGAAATTTTCCAAAAACTCCTCGAACCAACCAGCTCGATAAACATCCAGTATCGACCCTCTGCAGAATATTGCAGATTTAGGTCTGGAATCTTGATCTATGGTGCGACTTATATATCGACGCTGGAAAGCGATTTGTCGTATCTCGAAAAAAGGCAATTGTATTTTATTACATAATTATTTCAGAAAAAAATACTACATCGAACAATCTGATCAACGTATTCCTACGATGTTTATTTTTACGACGTTGACCTTTTCTAAACTTTTTTCCAAATTAAATTATGCAATAAAACAAAATTGCCTTTTTTCCAGATACGACAAAATCGCTTTCCAGCGTTGACATGTTATTTAGATAATGAATTCTGAAAGTTTTATATTTAGAGACAACGTTTTATTTTTCCTGAGATTTTAGATCAAATTCAAAGACAAAAGAATTTTAGATTTTCTAAAACCTACAATTAGATTCTCTCTTAGATTTGTGTTCTCTATACAAACTTCGGATATAAAGCGTGCTTTCCGCTTATCTCTGAAGAACGTTGTTTATTTTTCATCAAAAGTCGAACTGTCTGTTGTCCCACTTCGAATCTCTAAGAGTTTTCAGTTCCTGTACCAAAAAAAAAATATATTGTTTTAAAAAAAAGTATTTTTGCAAACGTCGTCGAAAACTGTTTCCACATTTCATGTCGATGGCATTAGTTTTTGGAATATCCAGCTGAGACAGACTGAGACGCACCATAAAAGTGCCTATTTATCATTTTAGTACGGAACGCTAATTAGTTTATTTTTACTATCAATAGGGGTTTCCTAATCTTTGTTTATCTAGAGTGACTAAATTATTGGATAACACTGTTAGCTAATAGAGAATAAATAGATAACAGAACTATGACATGCATCGCTTATATGCAGTGTAAATATTTATTTATTTAGTGTTGGATATTATAAATATACATGTTTGTACTTATTGTATATGACATTAGAAAACAGCGTTAATCCACTTTTATTCCTGTTCACAAAAGATTTTCATCGATATTTTTTTCCGTTTACGTACTGAGATTGAATTGAGCTTCTCCTAAATTATACTTATTTTAACAGAAATTTAGTATGCCTAATTTCACTTACAGCTACTTATTCAGGTTCTTATTCATCATAATACGTTTACCGTTACCATGTCGGAATTTTCTTAGTACTTTATTTTCATAAAAAGAGCCGTAAAACACAGACATAAATTCTCTGGAAAAACAAATTACAAAGACAGATAAAATTATACTTTTTCCATTAACTACTTCTCATCAATGCTTTGCAAATACTTGAATCTGCAGCCTAATCGGCGAACACATTTTTGTCAAATGATTGCGAGTAGTTGGGATCGTTTGGACCGCAGTTGATATAATTTTAGTGTAAAATAATGTGTAAATGTAATGTGTAAATGTTCGCCGATTAGACTATCGTAAGATCAAGCACTCGCTTTAGAAACATTGGGCATGCTTCATAGTTCTCGAGAAGTTCCTCAAAGAAGAGTTCTGGCCGAAAGACCGGAAGAGTCTATCGAAGGCTTGAGCGAAACAGGACTCCGACACTTCGTGTATATCAGCATTAGTAGTGAATTATGTTATGTATAATATCTTTTTGTTTTTATTTTAATATGGACGTCAATGGCTGAAATAAATGGATAAATAAATAAATAGTTGACCACCATGTTTTATGACAGAACAGCGGCAGCCGGTAAAGGCATATAATATTTTTTAATCACTTTGCCATTTTCCGATCAGAACTCTATTAATTTACACTAAATTCTAAAACAGTCATTGATACCATCGCTGAAATCAAACACTCGATATCGGCGTCGTTACATGTTTATCTGCGACATTTATAAATACGAATGGGTACGTCGCTTGACCCAATTATTTAGTAATTAATTGAGTCAAATCGCTTGACCTAATTAATTATAAATTTATTGGGCCAAGCGATACGTTACTTCTAACATGTCCTTTATCAAATTAATGCATCTTATTTTATACCTCAATACAACAACAGTAATAATAGCATATATTGTATTAATAGTACCTACAGGGTTAATAATATAGATTAATAAATAATAATAATAAATTGTTTATTTCTCACATTTGTACATAATTTTTACAATAATTTCTCCGTGGTAGGCAACAACATCAGCCGCCGGCATAAGTTGCCACCCACCAGACAAAATCTTGCCGCCAAGCGATTCGTCGTGTTCCGGCATGATGTCTGGTGAAGCCGTACGGAGGACGGGTCTGAGCAGTTGTGTTGCGATGTGTGCCGGGTACGATGTGCCTAATGTTGTTGTGTCGGGAGTTTGGTCATGGAGCGTCTCCAGATCAATCACCCTCTGGGCCAGCATCGTTGGTAGTGTTGTTAGGTTAAACATTGCATCACCTCGCTCAACGGCCGTCTTCCTTCCTATTCACTCAGTTTTTTTGACTGAATAGGCTTAATAAGCTAGTGCGCTTTACCATCAACGATTGCATCACTACTTACCATCAGGCGGGATCGCAGTCAAGCACTAGTTTATAACATATAAAAAAAATAAAAAAAAAATTCTTAATTCTAAGTAGCACTAATGTATAATTTGCCTGAACTAGGTAGAACCTGTGCTTCAGGCGTAAAAGTGCTTATTGTATTTTTTTATTTCGCAATAAATTAACAATAAAAGTAGTACGTAAAAATCTAGGACACAACGGAAGTCCGCTTTCCGCTTTCCGCTATATAGCGTTCAGTTATATCGCGCTTTTTAGATTTCCCTCAGGAATATCATTTTTTCCGGGATAAAAAGTACCTTAATATTTAATCCGGACTTCTAACTTTACGTCTGCAAAATTTCAAAGCAATCGACTCAGTAGTTACGGCGTCAAAGGAACAAACAAACAAACTCACTTTCCCATTTATAATATTAGTATGGATAAGCTTAATGAGACGCTTTTAAAAAATAAATAACACAAGTAACGAGTTACAAATAAAAAGTACTAATTTAAATGACTAATTTGTATAAAAATAATTTAAAAAGTATCTAATTATCTTTGTGCTCACATTTCATTTTTGACAAATCCTAAAAAACAAAAGAAAAAACATACCTAAAAAATTACAAATCCTAAATTATCGATAAATAAATTAATTAATTTATAGTTTATTAGTGCACACAAAAGAAATAGCGAAATATTATAACTGTGGCTACAGGAACCCCCTGGATGCTGGAAACACACATATGCACGGATATGCTCTGGGAGGGCTATATCATTTTAATGTATTTGGGGTGGGTCATGTCCAAAAGTGAACGTCTTTAGGCTGACATTAAGAGATGAATGTTAGGTTAGAGCTACAAGGTACTAAACCAAAGGTGCTTATATACAAATAAGAAAGACGAAAACAAGACGTAAGAGTGATGGCACACACTAGAGGGAACTTAACTTGGCGTCGAAGTACACTTCCGTATCGCTGTCAGCCGTTAACGTGCCCAATAGACAAGTTAGTATTTTTGCTTTATTTGTTTTGGCAGGAGTGGGAAATCCTCATGGACGCCTAGACTGTCATTGTTGTCATTTTCCCAATTGTTCACTAGTGAGCTAGTCTGGGCAGTGCCGGACTCTTACCGGCTAAAACCCACTCCTGCCTTTGCTCAGTGTCCCTCTGACATGATCAGAGCCCGTGTCACTCGGTCTGTTCTATCTGCGTCGCGCTTTTAGGTTTTTAGTTTCCAACAATCTTCATGCAATGGTGAAGAATTTCCAGTAACAGTCGCCACAATTTACATAACTAACTGCTCGAGTATTTACATTAACAACTAAGACAAGTTAGTATTGCCACGTTGAATATCAACGCGCCTTGTTCATTTGGCCAAAGAGTGAGTCAGCTCTCTGGTTAGGTGAAGTTAAGATCGATCGGAAACATATTTCCTTAAAAATAGCACAGTTGATGGGTATTTGAGCATTATAATTTTACAGACAACCTAACAACAGTAGACACGACGCAGTTACTACAACAATATATTATAGGCGCTGACAATGTCACTTTGATTGAATGTACCTACATCTAGACTTAGAAAGAGACTACAACATTGAAGTGACAATAACGAAGCTCTGTGTGGTGCGTGATTTATTTCACAGGATATTTTCGTTTGCTTATTTCATTTCCATCACAACAAATATTTTTTCAATGTATTTTGCCACATTATTATGTAATTTTGCAGTCTTAACTATAATGAGCATGTCGCTCAGCGCAAAATGAGCAATACTTTATCAAAATTGTTATACAATCGAGTCTTTCGAATGGAGCCGTACCTAGTGCTATTCGGTAATAAACTCATCGTGAAAACTTCAAATATGCTGTCAGTAGTTGCAATCTAGGTCCTTCAGGTCCAATTTCTTACTGAATAGACGGTTGGTCCTTCCATTTAAAATTATAATGATTCGAAACGGAGGAGGGCTCTGAGTAGTTGTACTGCGATGTGTGCCGGATACGATGCGTCAAATGTTGTGTTAGGAGTTTGGTCGTGGAGGGGCTCGAGATCAATCCCCCACTGGCGCAGCATCGTTGGTCGTGTTGTTGGGTTTAACATTGCGTCACCTCGCTCAACAGCCGTCTTCCTTCCAATTTCTTCCTTCTTTTTTGAGTGAATAGGCTCTTAATAAACTAGCGCTCTTAACCATCAACGATTGCATCACTATTTACCATCAGGCGGGATTACGGTCTAGCACTAGTTTATAATTATATAAAAAAATTAGGTTAGTAGAAAGTTTAATAATTTGAAGTATACTAGCTAATTAATGATTAAAAAACAGTCTATTTTTTTTTGTTTGTTTTTTTATAGAATTCAAACGATTTAATAAGAGGTTTATATGTTCATATAAACCTCTTATAAATTAACGCTTATGTAATGCAAATGAAGGTCGCAACTAGCTGATAGATGCGGACAACACAAGTCCGATCACTGTGGGAACCCTTGGGGGAGGCCTTTGTCCAGCCTTAGACCTCTATAGGCTGAAAAAGTAGAGGAAGGAGCAGAAGCAATCTGAAGTATGTATATAAATGTATCCAGATTCTGTGAAAAACTAGATAATACTGCCCGAAACGGAAATCAATTCCAGAACCTCATACTCGGCAGCAGCTGTTGTGACTACTAGACTAACGAGGCAGTATATATTTTTCGTGCAAAAACTTACACACCCTTCAAAAGTAGAGACTTTCTATGTGTTTGCAGTACACTGCACAAAAAAATAAGTTCGATCCATAGACATTCAAAAAAAAGATATTCTTAATTTAAAACTAAACTAAATCTCTCCTGCTTTAAGGGATTTGTATCTAAATTGATCGTTCACAATGCCCATAGATATGTGTCTAACTAACAGTAGCTCAACACACAATGTTTTGATTGATTCTAGAATGTGTTTTATTCAAATTATATTTATGATTTCATAAAAGTTTTCCATGTCATAAATGAATGAATATTTATTTACAAAGTATTTAAGTACGTAATTTAAAACAGTTTTAAAATAATAATGTGTATAAGTATGTAAAAAGGGAGGGTAAAATCAAACGGCATCAAAATAATTGTTCGCATCGCTGTGTTAATAGGAAAGATGCCCAAATAGCTGGTAACGTTATCACGACGTATGACAATGCTGATTCCTTGGCTAAAAAAGGCTGATTGAAGAATGGACCAGCCGCTAGCCGATGGCTCGAAATACTAAGAGGGCACTCAGACCCCATAGCCCTTGTGTTTCACCCCCGAACGGCTCGAACGTATAAGTTCCAAAGAGATAGGAGGATTTGCTCCATTTGTAGTTTTTCGGACTTGCAACAACCGCCCAAGCAGAGCCCACTGGCCTTGGAAGATGGGAAGGGCTACCATTTTAGGAACAGTTAAATCCAACCAACTATAATACTTTCTTTCATCTCTTAGCATTTTCTTTGAATATAAAAGGAAAGCTTGGCAGTGTATATATCGCGTATTGTTTGCTCTTATATTACTTATTTTCTCAAAAGCATTGTTTCCAAGACAATAGTACCGAAGTAAACATGCTTTCACTCACAAAAGCGAGTTCGAACTCCTTATTGAACTGAACACATGTGATAATTTAATATTCAGATTTAACGTATCAGATAACTCATACCAATTCTAAGGGGCTAACTATCTGTAAATGACCTAACAACGTTTTCATTAATTTTGGAGCACCCCCTCGTCCTTATCACAAGGTCAAATATTCGGTATGAATATTTGACATCATACCAGGGACATCCAGTCTAACACTTGTAGGGGTCTTGACCGTACTTCCGGGATTATCCTGATTATCGTGCAATACCGCCTCTTAACACCTCAAATAACAACTTTTAAATGTATTTTGGCAAAAATATAATATGGTATAAAAATGTTTTGAATCGATTCAGTTGCTTATTCTGAACAAACTATATTCAGGTTTCGTAATAAAGAAAAATAACGTTGTATACACACTAGCTGCGCGGTTTCACCCGCGTAGGTTTCGATATGTTTTTTTAATTTGCTCCACTCCTATTGGTCGCAGCGTGATGTTATATGCCTAAAGCCTTCCTGGATTAATGGGCTATCCAACGCAAAAATATTTTTTTAAATCGGACCAGTAGTTCATGAGATTAGCGCGTTCAAACAAACAAACAAACTCTTCAGCTTTATACAATACTAGCTTTCTGCCCGCGGCTTCGCCCGCGTGGAGTTGGGTTATATCGCGCTTTTAGATTTCCCTCGGGAACATCAAATTTTACGGAATAAAAGATAGCGTATGTTTTTCTCAGGGTCTAAAGATTGTCTGTGCCAAATTTCATCAAAATCGATTGAGAGGTTTAAGCAGAAAAGCGTCACAGACAGACAGACAGACAGAGTTACTTTCGCATTTATAATATTAGTATGGATGTAAAGAAAACCCTGTCCTATCCGTGAAAGGTATTGTTAGGTATCGTTAACTGATTCTAATAATGCCTACAAAGCCGGGCTAAACTTAAAAAAAACCCTATAAAAATAAATATTATTTCGAAAAAGCGAGGTAAGTTAGTACATGTGCGGTAGGCAACACGGTAGGCATACATGCGCGGGTGGAAGGGGGCTGGGCACGCAGCAAGTGGTCGCTTCGCTTATAATAATACCATCAAAATAGTGTTGTCACTTTTTAAAAATTACCAAATTTCGGGGAAATTATTATCTTAATTATAGAATTAATTCTCGGGAAAAAAAGATTATTTCAAAATTCATTAGTATTGTTACTATGATGATTACGTAAAATTTCATGTTTTATTTGATCTTGTGTTCACCTAACCTTTATTATCCTTATGGGTCGGACAGGGTTGTCTTTACATTTTGTAGATTAGTATAGATATGAACAGATCTACACGACACAGTCAAATTTTATACAACTGGAATTTGTCGGGAAAATATAAGGCAGATAATGAGATGATGTTGTTAATTATATTGTGTTTCTATTACTTCGCTGGTCGCCGATTTGTTCGCTAAAGATGTCGGTGGACAGTGTTAAAATATAAGGCAGATAATGAGTATGATGTTGTTAATTATGTGTTTCTGTTACTTCGCCGGTCGCCGATTTGTTCGCTAAAGATGTCGGTGGACAGTGTTAATACAGTTAAGTGTACGAGTTGTAATATTGTTATCTCCGAGGTCCTTGCCTTCATACGAAATAGGCACGATGTAGTGGACAACGAAAGTTTAATAAAAATATGCTCGTCGGCTTTTTCCGAGGACATTGATGAGGTATTGTGTGTTTCTACGAACACAAGCCAAAAATTTGTATCGAGGTGTAAGAACAAAAAGCAGAAATACCTAGAAGATATAATTACGGTGTTTAAAACCATGGATCCCGAAGAAACCCCAGTTTTTGTGGCATATGAGTTTCACAAATTGCCACCAGTTTGCTTTGACTACGTGATTATGTTACTAAAGATCAGTTCGAAATATTAAATTATCATTAGCAGTTCTTTTTGCTGCAATACAATTGCGCGCCATTTGAGTAGTATCTCGGGGGTTATCACTCAGTTACTACCAATCTCGCACGTTTCACATGGTTGCCACATTTAGCTTGGTAGGAAGTAAAAACAAAATTGCTATTTTCTACATTTTTTTGAAACTAACGAATATTATTATGTAAATGCATGCAGCAGCTTCTTTTTCATTTTTGGTGCCATACCAAAACTTTTTCTCTATTACGAGTATAATGATCCCAGAGGATAATTCTGTACAAACCAATTAGGTAGCTTAGAATCTACAAGTGCCAGGGAAATCATACTTACTGAGAATCGAAATATCGTAACTACTACAAAATTAGGAAAGTAATAAATAATTTTAAAAGATGACGTGTCACCCATGTATTTTACAATAAGGTTTTTGTCACTGCCTGTATATAGTACACAAAATAGTTTGTCTTTCCTTTGATGCATGACTGGAAAGAAAAATTGAACGTATTATGTACAATATAAATAAATATAGGTACATATATTCGTACCTGTATTTTGCATAGCTGAAATTTCTTTGTGTAGGTTTTTTTTTTAAGTTATGCCCAGTATAATCACAGGGCATTATGAGCTATGCTACTTGGGGAACCCGGATTTCCTTCCAGGATTGTACTACTACGGGAGGGGATCTCCTAACTTTATTTATTTTATTCCTTTTCGGCTAGCCCGATCTTTATCTTTGTTTATTTTTAACATACATAATATACTAACTATCATTATCTTATATACTAGTACTACATGACAGTTATTTATTCTTTTCTTACTTCTATTTATTACTTTCTTATTATAGGTCTATTTATTTACATTTAGGTTTTTGCTTTTGTTACATTCTTTGCTTCATCTACCCTACTTACTACAATCTTACTTACTATTACTTATTTCTACACACTTACTGTCTACTTAATTATTTATCTAATAACAACACTTTGCTAACTTTTATATATTTTCAAATATATAGTTTAACAAACTTATATATCTACTTATTTCTATTATTTACTAATTTACATATAGTTGTGCAGTAATCTATAAATTGGTTTTGGCTATTCTTATTTGTAAGTAAATCGCACAAATTTTGCCTACTTATTCTTAACCTTAGACTCTGTTCCAGGCTGAACCTCTGCACTGAATGAATCGGGCAGTCGACGAGAATGTGCACGACATCTTCTACGGCGCCTGGCTCACAGACGCATGATGGACTCTCCTTTAACTTAAACCGGCTTAAGTGCTGGGAGAATCCACCATGCCCCGTCAGCATCTGGGTGAGCTTCCCCTCGGACTTGACCTTAAGTACAAAGCGGTGAGCCACTCTGACATCGGGAAGGAACATCTTAGTGACCGACGCAGTGTCCCCGGCTATATACCGACTGTTCCATTCATCCAATGATGACTGACGTATAAGCCGCTTCACGTACGATATGGGACACTGGTCGTAGTCAGGCTTCCTTCTCGATGCCAGAGCCGCCTCCTTAGCCAAATCATCAGCACGCTCGTTCCCCGGGAGTCCCGCATGGGCCTTGACCCAGTACAATGACACAGCCTTGCCCAGAGCCAAGGCTTTCCGCAGGTTCTCCCTCGTCTCCACGGCCAGTGGGTGGAGTGACCCATGGTTAACGACCGTCTCCAATGCGGCTCTCGAGTCGCTGTATAGACCATAGGTCAACTCCTTACCCTTGAGGATGACGCTCGTGGCTTTACATATAGCCAGAAGCTCCGCCTGATAGACAGTGCAGTACGCGGACAGACAAAGCTTGATGTTCCGGACTTCGGCCTCGCTATTCCACAAGGATAGCGCGGCTCCGACCTTCCCATCAATCTTACTGCCGTCGGTGAAGATTCGCACCTGCTGCACATTACACCTGTCCACAAGGCTTTGGTCTATCAGTTGGGTGAATTCTAAAGCCATATGCTCTGCCGGGTGAGGAGTTTCTGCAAACCTTACCGGACGCTCCGTTTCCCTATCGCACAGCTCCAGCGGGGGCGACCCTCTCTTTGCCTCGTACAATGCGGCTGCTTCTTGTACCCTGAGGTCGATAGGAAGTATCCCCGCTAAGACCAGAGCGGAGTGTAGAGAAACCGTGCGGTAAGATTTGCAGAGCTTCTGAGCGAAACCTCTCTGGACCGTGTTGAGCAACTTACGTACCCCGATCTTCTTAGCCGCGGGTGCCCATACAGCAGACGCGTACATTATGATTGGCTCTACAGCGGCTGTATAGATAGAGCGGATTACGTCGGTGTGCAGACCCCAGTCTACCTTGGCAGCCTTGGATAGCTGTTTGTAGATATTCAAGGCTTTCCGGCACTGTAACGCTACGTGCGTCTTAAAAGTCAGTCGGTCGTCAATCGTCAGTCCTAGAATCTTAACTTCCCGCGACATGCCAACGCTGACTCCTCCCATGCTCAGCTGTGGGGCGTCATACTTAAGTTTTCTGGTTATCACCATTGCGCAGGTTTTATGTGGCGCAAACTTTAACTTATTTCTGACACCCCACTGCCGAACATAGGCGAGTGCCACGTTCGCCTGCCTCGAGACGCCAAGTCCAGTGTCTCCGTCAAAAACCATAACGACGTCATCCGCGAAAGCCTGCACATACACCCCCATCGCCTCCAGTTCCCGCAGCAGAGGATCCAGTAGAAGGTCCCATAGGACAGGACCACCGATTGACCCCTGCACACAACCTTTGTTGGTGCTCCTCGTGCATTCTTCCCCGGCGTACCTTACACTGACTTTTCTGCAGTCCAGATAGCTATCCAGTAGCCTCCTGATATTAACCGGACACTTTTCCTCGGCCAGACGGTTTCGGATTTTCGGCCACCATGCGCTATCGAAGGCCCCCTCTATATCCAATGACACTAGGGTAACTAGCTTTTTCTGCTTTATCAGACCCTCGATTCGGTGTATTAGAGTATAGAGGGCGTCCTCGGTGCTCTTCTGGGGCATGAAACCAAACTGGCGAGTACTAATCCTCGGTATGATATGCCATTTAATCCTTGCTACTGTCATCTTCTCCAGGACCTTCCCCAAAACTGGCAACAGACCAATAGGCCTGTAAGATTTGGGGTTCGTATAGTCATCCTTGCCCGGTTTTCTCAGGACTACCACGGTTGCCTGCTTCCAGATGTCCGGAAAGTGACCTATCTCTAGGCACTTGTTGAATAGGGTAACTTTGTGTAGGTTTGTACCTACCGTATTTATACCCTCTTTTTAAATGCCTCATTAACAAGTAAAAGGGTTTATTAGGAACAAAAGTCACTTTTTTTAATAATTATAAACAAGTGCTTGACAGCAATCCTGCCTGATGGTAAGCAGTGATGCAATCGTTGATGGTAAAACGCGCTAGTTTATTAAGAACCCATTCACTCACAAAAAAAAATGAGTGAATAGGAAGGAAGACGGCAGTTGAGTGAGGTGATGCAATGTTAACCCAACAACACGACCAGCGATGCTGCGCCAGAGAGAGATTGATCTGGAGACCCTCCACGACCAAACTCCTGACACAACAACATTTGGTACATCGTACCCGACACACATGGCAACACTCCTCAGACCCGTCCTACATACGGCTTCACCACATATAATCAATCATTCATATGAATGATTTAATATTGCCACTGATTCTGACTTGGCTTACAATAGCTAAAGCCTTATAAAAATCTAATGCTTCATAATCATCATCATCATCAACCTTTTTATCGTCCCACTGCTGGGCGCAGGTCTCCACTCATACAGAGAAGGATTGAGCGCAATCACCACGCTTGCTCAATGCGGGTTGGCGACAAGTTTCCTCAAGATGTTTTCCTTCACATGCAACAATCTAAAGCTTGACGATTCACAATTACAAAACAAAAAGGATAATGGCATAAATGGGTACGATTAGGTGCGTACCCGAGGGTACTTTTAACAATGAGTTGGGTTCAAGATCCTTTTGACAAATGTTTACTGTTTAAGACATGTTGCTGATTGTACATTAATCTGTTCAGAAGCATTACATGTGCGTGCGAGCGTGGACGACCTTTTCGCACCCCAGGGACTGCGATCGAAATGCCGACATCAAGTATTTTAAAAACCACAATTCTGATTTATAATCCGGCCGGCTCCACAAGATTTCATTATTCTAATGCACAACAATTTACCCTACTATAAAGGGTGTATCTGACATCGACGCACAAACGAGTACCATGGATCCAGTACATGATTCTGAACCCGCCAGTGGTGGAAATCTACGTCGGCTTTTTCATGATTTAAAAAAATATACATGTAGTTTTTTTCACTTTAGACCGTTCATAATTGCTATACTTTTTACCCGACTACGGCAAAGCAAAAGGAGGGTCATGATTTTGACAGGCTATGTATGTATGTATGACGTATGTATGTATTTATGTATGTATGTATGTATGTTCATCTGTTCCCTTGTAACTTCTAAACTACTTATTCGAATTCGATAAATGACATATCATTAGAAGCGTCTTAATTATCTGCTGGTTATAGGCTATATGGAGTTTCACAAAATCTAACGTGGCGCCCTCTAGCGGACAAAATATACAGAGTAAAAAAATAAAGTTAAGATTAATATGCCGTGTTTGGTATCATTTGAAAGGGCTTAACTTGTACATTTTTAATATATATATATTACTAGCATTTGCTCGTGACTTTACCTGTATTCATGGGCTGATTGCATATAATTCACATCTTTTCGTTCATAGATAGCTTCTTTACTACTTATCAGAATAAGACCACTGCAGAACCATTAGAAGGGCCTTGATATTCTGTTGGTTATGAGCTATAAAGCTTGTCACAAAATTTAGTATTACGCCCTCTAGCGGACAAAAAGTTCTATGTTAATACAAAATTAAAATAAATATACCGTATTTGGTATCATCTGAAAGAGCTTCACGAGTACTTTATGTTTGTACATAATCCCTAGTAATGCTTCGTAGAAATTTGAATGTAAACCAGGGTTTGGTAAACGGAGCGATGGGAGTGGTGAAGGCCTTCGAATGGCCTGCTCTTCGGCGCGATCAGTTGGAACAGGAGAACAGCCAAGCGCTGTCCTCATACAATTTGACGACGCATCCATAAAAGCAGGTACTAACGGACTTATCAAAATCGAGCCTTGCCTCACTGAATTTGACGGCTTGAGGGGTTCTGGACAAATTCAGCGTAAAATGCTCCCGCTGATTCTTTCTTGGGGTTGTACTGTACATAAATTACAAGGTTGTACTCTAGATAAAAAAGTTACAGATCTAGGAAAGTCATTGTTTGCTAAAGGACAGGCCTATGTCGCTCTAAGTAGAGTTAAAACCATAGAGGGATTATTTATAAGTGCCTTGGATCATAATAAATTACTTAAAATTCCACATGACAGTCGATCGTTAGCAGAATTAGATAGATTAAGAAATCTTCCCAGGTCCTCTTAATATAAGTTTTTTTTTTTTTAAATAATTATAAACTAGCGCTTGACTGCAATCCTGCCTGATGGTAAGCAGTGACGCAATCCTTGATGCCTGCGCACTAGTTTATTAAGCCTATTCACTTAAAAAACTTAGGAATAGCAAGGATGACGGCAGTTGAGCCAGGTGATGCAATGTTAAATCTAAGACCAACACGACCAACCATGCTGCGCCAGAGGGAGATTGATCTGGAGACTCTCCACGACCAAACTCCCGACACAACAACATTTGGCGCATCGTACTCGCCACACAACGCAACACAAAGTGCTCAGACGCGTCCTGTGTACGGCTTCACCAGACATCATGCTGGAACACGACGAATCGCTTGGCGGCAAGACTTTGTCTGGTGGGTGGTAACTTCTGCCGGCAGCCGATGTTATGGCCTACCACCGTTAGAAAAACATCCAATCTATTTATACTAACGGCCTCATCCACTAATTCATGACCCATTCGGTGCCATCGACGCAAATGTGCGTCGCTACTACGAAAAACCGGGAGCTTCATACGGGGAAACCGTTGCTATACGCGCTACGCTCCAAGCGCTACGAAATAGTAAAATACGACATCTCTACATATTACTATACGCCGATACATAAGTCAAAAGAGGCAGGCGTTGTACTGCGCGTTGCAAATGAAAACCAATTGAAAAGATTAGAATCGGTAGACGCTATAAAGTCTGCGGGTCTTCGTTTAGAAAAACCAAAAGGTCGCCGACCCCGCCTATTAGTCAAGGACATTCCCGCCTCTATGGAAGACAACAATTTTTTGCAAGCCATATACCGCCAAAATATTAAAAACGAGTTGCCAATAAAAGAAGACGACTTCATTAAATCCACGAAAATAGTCCGTAGGCGTTCTACCAATAACGGTCGTAAATGGTTAGGAATAGAGATTGAACCTGAGGTACGGAAACATCTTGTGTCTACCAAAGATAAGTTATTTATTGACTGGGCCACGTGCCGTTTTGTTGATGATATCGAGGTAGTTCGTTGCGCGTATTGTCAGCAATTCGGTCACGTGAAAAAGCATTGCGCTAATAAATCACCAACCTGCGCTATATGTTCTGAGGCCCACGAAACCAATGTTTGTCCGCATAAGGACGATTTAAATTTTACCCCGGTTTGCGCGGCGTGTAAACGTTTTAAAAAACCTTTTGACCATCGCTGCGGGTCTGAACAGTGCGGTACCTATAAATTAAAACTCGAACAACTTATCCTACATACTAATTACTAATTAAGATGGATAGTCTAAGCATAGGGCAATTAACCCTTCACAACGATAAGGTGGCGACATCAGAGTTAGATAAATTAATTATTGACTACAACTTAGACCTTGTACTCATTCAAGAACAATATCAAAACTCAAGTTTACGTCACAGGGTAGTGCAGCTGGATTGTAGGGCGCGAGCCGGAATTTATGTTGCGCGGTCTTCTAACTTTACGGTAACGTCTATACGTGACCTCATGACGCCACACTGTGCGGTTGCTGAAGTCTCATCAGCTTCTTTTAAAGTATTCGTTGTAAGCTGTTACTTTCAATATTCAGATCCTGTTACTCCTCATATACATAATCTCCGTCATGTCTTGCGGTCACTCGCGGGCTGCAAAGTGATCGTTGGCGCGGATGTCAACGCGTCATCGTCTCTGTGGTATGGCAAGGTTCGGGCAACCGATACCGAACGACGCTGCGCTGTTGAGGATTTCATTGCTGAGATGAACCTATCGATTCATAATACCCCCGATGCACCACCTACTTTTTGCAGCCAAATAGGCGAATCTTGTATTGACGTCACACTTTCTAGTGCCGACGTACGTTTGGATAGGTGGCGTGTCCTACCGGACGCGTCTTGTAGTGATCATCGCCTGATCGTGTACGAATTTGTTCCTGGTTATATTCAGGGTCCGTCTCATATTCCTGGTAATTTCAGATATAGATGTAAAGGCGCGAACTGGGAATTTTTTGGCTCGCTTTTTGCGTGTCACGCCAAGGAGTTCACTCGGGACGGGCTGTCAGCCGAAGAAAGTGCTGACATTATGTCAGAAACCTTTACCTACTGTGCTGACATCGCCATTGGTCGTGGATCTATGACCAATATTCGTAGATGTGACTGGTGGAGTGATTATTTAGTTGAACAGCGCAAAAGATATCGCAGAGCGCGTAGACAGTTAAATAAACTCAAGAGCCGAAAGATTACTGGAGATCTTCTTACGTCCGCTTTAAATGCTTTTAGAGTTGCCAAGTCACGCTACAAAGCATCGGTGGAAAAATCTAAGGGTAACTTGTTGCGGAAAATCGTTGACAAACTTGACAGGGAGGGTCCGTGGTCTCCCTTATATCACGAATTTAAAGTTAACAGATCGGTCGACCTTGCATACGTTCAAAACATTAAGGTCAATGATAAGCATACCACGGGCATAGAGGAAACAACAAAAGTACTAATTAATACACTTATCCCTGATGATTCACCGGCTAACGATAGCGACTACCACCAACAGATTCGAGCGTGGGCTCCTGTGCCACCTGAATCACCAATGTCAGACGTACCATCTAATGACGAATTTATAAATATTGTTAGAAAACTACCGGTCAACAAATCATCAGGGGAAGATAAAATATCTAATAGGATGATTAAAGAAGCGTGTAAAACAGCGGGTGATGCCATCTTAACTGTATATAACCGATGCATTGCTGAAGGCGTTTTTCCTCGCAAATGGCGACGCGGTTTCATACGAATAATACCAAAGTGTGGTGATAAACCACCGGATGATCCGAAGTCATATCGGCCTATCACGCTTCTACCATCTTTGGGGAAACTTCTTGAGCGTCTCATCGTTCCACGTTTACTACCGAACGGTCCAAAATTTCATAGTAATCAATATGGCTTCACCATCGGTAAATCAACAGTCGACGCGGCGCTTTCTGTCAGAAGAACCGTTAACCAGTCGGAACACAAGTACGTGATTGGTATCTTTTTGGATATTTCTGGGGCTTTTGATAACGCTTGGTGGCCTATGCTGTTGTTAAAATTAAAAAACCGCGGTTGCTATAGAAACATATATAATCTCGTTTACTCGTACTTTATAAACGGTTCCGCGGTACTTAAGCTCGGTCATTTTTCTAGTACTAAAGCACTAACCATGGGATGTCCTCAGGGTTCAGTTGTCGGTCCTTATTTATGGAATTTGGGTTTTGATGATTTTCTCGCGATCCCGCTTCCTTGCGGCTGTTCACTTACTGGTTACGCGGACGATGGCCTACTGCTCATTCAATCAAGTACCCGAGCCGGACTTGAGAACTTGGCCCATACTTGCCTAAATCTAATATCTCAGTGGGGTGATCGTAACCGCCCAGCGTTTGCGCCGCATAAAACCTATCAACTTCTACTAAAAGGTAATCTTAAATCATTGCCTACTATTAAATTTAATAACGTTCCTGTTAAAAAACAGCAATCCGTATGCTACCTTGGTATGGTCTTAGAAAGGAATTTTTCATTTATCGAACATATAAAAATAGTTGGCGAAAAAGCTAAAAGGAACTTTTATGCCCTAACTAGAATATCCAAAGCAACTTGGGGTCTATCATTCCTAACTTTAAAAACTATATATGGAGCTACCTACTTAGGATGTATGTGCTACGGTGCACCTGTTTGGGCCGATAGGGCCAGCATAGGGGCGGCGCGACGTAAACTGCTTCAAAGCCAACGTTTGGCATTGATATTTTTATGCAAGGCGTATAGAACAGTCAGTACTGAAGCCTTACCCGTTCTGGCAGGTGTACTTCCAGTCGATCTTGAAGTACAGCGACGTGCTTCAATGTACTACTCCGCGAGGGGGGAGGCCATGGACACTAACTTTGTTACACAACGCGACCTCAATAGAATTTCTGGATTATTTAAACCTCAGACTGACGTCTGGGAGGACCTCTTATCCGAATGGCAAAGTAGGTGGGATAATTCCATCAAGGGCCGGCACCTCCATCTGTTCTTTCCATCCGTTGGCGATCGGCTGGCTAAGACATGGCTGGAGGTTGACCACTGCGTTGCCCAATTTCTCACAGGTCATGGCAACTTTAAAAGTAAACTGTATTCTTTTAAACTTGTTCCTTCGCCTTTGTGTCAGTGTTCTACATCGAACTGTGAATTTGAACAGTCCGCACATCACATCTTGTGGGAGTGTATTCTTTGGCAGAATGAACGCAATATTATGTTTGATAGTGTACAAGTTACATCCGGAGTTGTTTATTATACGGACCTTGTTGAAACTAGAACTAATTTCCGTGCGTTCAGGCGCTTTTGCCATACCTATTATTGGAATCAATTGTAACAGCAAATACCTACTTAGGACCCATTAACTTGATCAAATGTTATTCCGTGGTGCTTGGCAATCTGGGCTTCTCCCAGTTGCAATAATGTCCCTTTGTGCCGATTGGCCTAGTTCTATTCTGTCTTCTGCTTATTATGGAGGGAAGTGGAAAAAAATATCTTTTTTCTTACTCCTCCGCTATTCTTTTCTGATTAATTTCGTTGCGGGACCCAAGACAGTTGAAACATTTCTCCGGGACTCGTCGAGCTTCATTGCTCGGCGTTTTTCTGGCGGTCTCCACTGTTGATTCTGGCTTTCAGGAGTCGCAGTGGGTTGGGAACAGTGTGGCGGGTTTTGTCCCAAAAAACAAGTCAAAAGAGATGTCGTATGTTAACTACCTAGTTTTTAGTTCGTCAATTTAACTTTTATTAATATTATGCGCCACAAATACACTTTAACACCAAAATAGTACAAATAATAAAAAGTTAAAAAACTAAAACCCAAATACGACAAAAAACGACGCTAAAAAAGTATAAAACAAGATTTTCAGAATACTGAACTGAACAAAGTTGCTAATATAGTTGCAAGTAAATGGACACAAATTTTTGGACAAAATTTTCATGTTTGGAAAGGCGTAGTCACACGTTACATATACCTACCGTAGCACTTTCATAACGTGTGACTGCGGTTTTCCAAACATGAAAATTTATCTCTAAATAGTGAATATTGCATACTTCAGAATAGTATCGTAAGACATTATTGTCAATTTACAACGAAGGCATCTTGGTAGGGTCTACTGTGTCCATTTACTTGCAACTATATTAGCAACTTTGTTCAGTTCAGTATTCTGAAAATCTTGTTTTATACTTTTTCAGCGTCGTTTTTTGTCGTAGTTGGGTTTTAGTTTTTTAACTTTTTATTATATTACCCGATAAAATTTTAAAGTAAAAATTAATTTATTCGCTAATTACACAAAAAGCGCAAATGAAAACAACACTCGAAAAACTATTTTATCAGCTGATTTAATAGAGTTCACATCAGGGATCAACGTCATACCTACAAACCCGCACGGCGGTACGCTTGCACCGTTCAAAGGCCGAGCAGACACTTTTTTTAAAACACTGTGAATTCTGTAACCTTTCATTAGCAACATAAATGACTATCATAATTTTATTAGTGGCATGCGGTCTAGCCTTTTCGCGAAGTTTGCGTTACGATGTCAGATACATCCTGTATAATTTCTCCCAAAATCTTAGAGTACGTTACACAACATTAAAACAACCATTAAAATTATATAAACACAGACACACATAAATGTATAAACACAGTTGGGGGACTGTATCGTTGACGAATTATTGTCTAACTTTTCCCTTTATTATAAAGTTAACGACTACAATTACTAGTCCTTATTTTTTTTTTTTTTTATAATATTATAAACTAGCGATTGACCGCAATCCTGCCTGATGGTAAGCAGTGACGCAATCGTTGATGGCAAAGCGCACTAGTTTATTAAGAGCCTGTTCACTCTAGCCTTGAAGACACTCAAATTGTAGTCCGACGGAAACACCGCCGCTGGCAAATTATTCCAGTCCCTCGATGTACGCGGTGTAAAGGAGGAGGCGAAACGCTTCGTTCGGATCGTAGTGGTGTTAACAACGTAAGGGTGGAAACCAGCCGTACGACGGGTCGTCCGCTGGTGGAACGGAGATGGGGGAATTAAATCATGCAATTCACCAAATGTTCAATAGAACACCGAAAGGCTGGCTACTCTACGCCTGTGCTCTAGGCTTTGGAGACCAACTCGAGTTAGATCAGGGTCACCAATCAGCCTCTTTGCACGTCTCTCCACTGAATCGAAAGTGGCCAGGTGACACTTGGCAGCACCAGCCCAAATGTGGCTGCAGTACTCCACTCCACACACGAACGGACCTGTGCTTTGTATAACATTAGAAGCTGCCCAAGTGTGAAGTACTGGCGGACCTTTGTGATACCGCCAAGTTTCCTGGCAGCCACCTTAGCCTTGGACTCAATGAACCGCCCAAAGTTAAGGTCCGAGGAGATCTCAACTACCAAAAGCTGAAGGCGGTCGGAACACTCCAAGGACACATTCCGAAAAGTAGGAGCCAAGGTGAACGGGCTCCTTTTGGCGGTAAAAAGACACGCCTGTATTTTGGCAGCATTGAATGCTACAAAATTGGCATTGCCCCATTCGGAGACTGCCTGCAGTGCAACACTCGTTCGCTCAACCATGGCCTCTCTTTCGGACCGGATTGATTCCCTACTAGCCCGAGCACCCGGCAGGTATCTCTCTACAACTGTGCTGTCATCTGCATACCCATAGATACCAGGCATCAGCAGATCCTTAACATGCAGAAGGAACAGAGTTGCAGAGAGAACAGACCCCTGAGGAACACCGGCATTAGTTGATATAAGCTCAGAAGAGCATCCATCGACAACAACTCGAAGGGACCATTCAGTCAGGAAGTCTTTTACCCAGCCAGTCAGGCTAGGGGAAATGCCGTACGCTGGAAGCTTACTCAAAAGGCCAGCGTGCCATACCCGGTCGAAGGCCTTCAAGACATCAAGGGAGACAGCACTCGCTTCCCCATTCTTCTCGAGGGCCTCGCCCCACAAGGGAGTGGCATACACTAGTAGGTCCCCAGTTGACCGATTGCGGCGAAACCCGTACTGTCGGTCACTGAGGAGATCGTTACCTTCCAGGTATGCCAAGAGGCGCGAGTTCAATACGCGCTCCATAATTTTGCAAAGTATGGAGGTGATCGAAATCGGCCGATAGTTGGCAGGATCGGCACGACTACCCTTCTAGGGCACGGGCTGCACGTTAGCAAGCTTCTAGGACTTGGGCACAATACCAGTCCTAAATGAGAGGCGATACAAGCGCGTCAATACAGGAGACAACTCGGGCGCACAAGCTTTAAGAACAATCGCTGGTATACCATCCGGACCACTAGCCTTAATCTCGTCCAGACGACACAGTACTCTCAGAACCTCCTTGTTCCTAATGCGAACCTCAGGCATTGAGGCTCCGCAATGAGGTAAATTAGGTGGAGTAGCACTGCCAGTATCAAGACGCGAATTATGGGCAAAGAGAGAAGCAAAGAGACCTGCTTTCTCTCTCGCCGTATGAGCCAGTGTTCCATCAGGCCTAACCAGCGGAGGCAGTGAGGGCCGACAGAAGTTCGCCTCAACCGATTTGGCAAGGGACCAAAAAGATCTGCTACCGGATGGCTGCGCAGATAACTTGTTGCCAATATGGGTAATGCGGTCGAAGCGAGCCTTCTTGAGCGCCTTCTTGTAGGACTTGGCAGCACGGTTAAAGGCTCTCTTCTTTGAGCTTAGATCCTGAGCTCCGCGGTCACGAGCGTCAACCCAGGCGAGAAATGCCGTGTGCTTACGCTGTTCAGCTTGGACACAATCGGCATATAACCATGGGCGAGCCGAGCCACCGACGGGCACGTCATTAAATGGGATAAAATACTCCATAGCTTGACGCACCACATCGGTTATATCGTCCGCACAGCTCGACGGATTGTCAGAAGAGAAACAGACCTGCCGCCAAGGATAAGACGCAAAGAAGTGGCGCATCTCATCCCAATCCGCTGACCTGTATCGCCACAATCGCCGTTCACCACGAGAGTCGTGTTCTGGTGGGGAGAAGGACGACACAGCCTTCACCAGACAGTGGTCTGAAGTTCCCAACGGTGAGGAAACTGTTACAACACATCTGTCCGGATCTGTGGTCAGCAGAAGGTCCAAACAGTTGGCAGTATAGCCAACTACATCAGGCACCCTAGTCGCTTGCTCTACCAGCTGGGAAAGGCCTATAGAAAGCGCGAAGTTTCGCGCTTCTCTCCCAGCGTGGTCGGTCCTCTGGTATGGGAAGAGCCAGTCCTGGTGGCAGGCGTTGAAGTCCCCCAGAGCGACGAACTGAGCGTCAGGGTGCCGATGTAGGGCATTGTCAGCAGCCTCACTGAGGTGGTCAAATAACCGAGTAGTCTCCTGATCACCGCTGTGCGATCGGTAGACACAGGTGTAGACAATTTTGTCCACACCGGTGTCAACCAACAGCCATAAGGACGAAAAATGAGGGTCCTCGAGGTGACGGAGAACATACACACAAACCCCGGCACGCTGCAGGAAATGATGCTCCAAATAGTATCCCGGGTAGCCGAGGTATGCCGCATCAGGCGGACATCTGATCTGGGTCTCCGTCAAGAAAAGTAGATGCGGCTTCTCAGTCTCAAGGTGATAGTGTACTGCTAAGAGATTGGAGTGCAGACCTCTAATATTAGAGAGGTGCACTCTGAAAGAGAGGACGTGCGCCCGCTGTGCACACCTACTTTTCTTTTTGGACCTTTTCATTGACTTGTTTTGTTGTTTTTTTGAGTGAATAGGAAGGAAGACGGCAGTTGAGTGAGGTGATGCAATGTTAAACCCAACAACGCGACCAACGATGCTGGGCCAGAGGGAGATTGATCTGGAGACTGCGGGGACGCCCGAACCCCCCCAGGGATCGCCATCGGGTCCTCTCGTCCGGTCGCCAACCGGCACGATGGGGCCACCCTGGGATTTTTCGCAGTTGGCGGGCAGCCTTTCGTATGTGGCTGGCACACTACTTGGGCCCCCAACTACCTGCGGTCGGCCAGCGGAGCACCGTGCTTCGGATCCCGCTACCCTCCAGAACCAACCTCCCGACACAACAACATTTGGCGCATCGTATCCGGCACACATCGCAACACAACTGCTCAGACCCATCCTCCGTACGGCTTCACCAGACATCATGCCTTACATATGAAATTGGCGTTTTGTATGGGAGGAATAAAAGTCGTTTATTTTTTTAATATAATATATTTATTTAATCAAAGTATGATTCATTGCCATCTATGCACTTCTGCCATCTCATCATAGGTAGTTAATTTATGCCGTTTCAAAAAAAAAAAAAACTGTTTTATCACTAACACCGCAGCCTGCAGCTAACTCGGATGTAGTTTTCGATGGATCCGCTTCCAAATTAGCCTTCAATTCTTCATTGTCGTGTTTGGTCTCCGGCCATCCACAGGGATTGTTTTGTAGGTTGAAATTTCAGAACGAAAGCATTGGAACCAAAACGCACTGTGTTTTCTCTAGCGACATCACTACCATACACATCATTAATTCTTCGAGCCGTTTCTGCAGCACTGGTGCCACGGTGGAACTCATATTCGTAAAAACGCGAACTTTAAAATGTTCCATTTTGTAAACTTAATGACGCAGAGAATAAACCAAAAGAAAAAAAAACAAATGAAATACGGTTTTCGAGACAAAAATTGATGAGTAAATTGATGAGCTGTATGAATTTGAATTTGGAATTCTAAACCAAAGATATTTGAGATCAAAGTGGCCAGTACGGCAAAACGCCAATTTCATATGTAAGGACCTAATATTATAGGTCATCATCATCATCTCAGCGTTAATCCCAGTCGCATCCAAAGCTTTTTCAGCCCTGGGGTCGGCTTTACCAGTGTAACTGCTGATTTTGGCTAAAATCCGATATTTTCGTGAAGCTACTGCCGTCTGACCTCCACAACCCGAAGGCGATATTGAAGCATTGCAGTTAGACCAATTGTTGGACTTTTTGAGGGCTCTAACAACCCGTAACCATTGACTTTAGATGGTATAGGAAATCATCAAATGACTTTTCCCGCTCTGAGCGGAGCGGAAGGGTGTGTCTGACTTTAACTGACTAAAACCCACCCGTGTTTCTTCACTTGCCTGTGCGACGGCTAGGGTCACGGTTTCTTTTTTAATCAACCGCAACCCTGTGCATTCCGAGGCACGACCAGACCAGTGCAAATATTCATATTCATGCATACAAATATTTGCACTAGTATTATAACTATATAACGTTTATTTACGACTTTATTATTTGTTCATAAGGTAGGGCCAGTGAATCTCTTCTTCGTCATCATCATCATTTCAGCCAAAAGATTTCCACGACGACCGGTTCTTTGGCTCCCGCATCCAGCGTTTTCCCGTGACCTTCTCCCAATCTCTTCTTATTCAATCCAAATTCCTGATCAAATCTCACAAAAGCCAAAGGACAATCAAATCTACGAGTGTATATTGAATTTCAGATTATGTTGAATAGGTCCTTAACCCTTGATTGCTCGGGGTTAGACGAATAAATACCATGTAGTACAATAATGAGAAAACCCTGTTATAGTTAGTTAGGTCTGTAGTTTCGGGTTAATCTTAATTTGGTTAAATATTAATCGAAGTTTATGTACGATGTATCAAATCCTGCACTACGAAACACGGGTGTAATTTAATTAATAGCATGAAACCAATATTAACATGGCATAGGTACAGAATAATTATTCGCTTCAAGTCTAGGTGCTTGTATACACGATAGGTACTGAACAATCAGTCACGGCCGTCAGCTGTAAATGTTTAAAAAAAATATAGATACGTTGTTGATTTATTGAGGTAAAAGAAAAATAATTTTACTACTTTTATATATTATATTCCATCGTATTTTCTGTTCTCAGCTAGAGCAAAATGAAACAATTATACCTACCTCTGTCGAGACCTGACTAATTATTTGGTAAGCGACCTTAATGTTCAAGTTAAATGCCCCGCAGATTCCAGGCTTTAACTTAAACCGCTGTTCTTAATCCCGGACATTAGCTGACAGGTATCAACATTATGTTCTCAACTTGTACCTTTGAACACAGAAATCGCTACTAACGTACGTCATACTAAGCTCTAAAGGCCTTATTTCCTTTGAATAAGTGATTTTGTAGTTGAAACTTGAGCACTAAAGTGGCGGACGTGAAAATATGTATATTTTAAATTCAATAACGTCTAGCGGGGCATGTATACCGGCACAAGACCTAAATGCTTTAGCGGCACGTAATTTTATACAACGTGAATATCAACCTGCGTTCCAAAGGGACGTATTTTATATCTAAGTTTTCGTACCTCATGAATATCAATAGCAGCATGTACTGGTGATTTGTATTAGAGCATGTAGATAGAAATAGTTTGCAATAACGTTGTCGCTGAAACAACGGGCTTTCTCTTAAAATCATAAAAAATAATATTCAAAAGACGAAAAATTTAGTACGTCTGAATTGGGTTACAATTACTGCGTGACTGAGTCGACAAGAAACTTTCATTACTGGCAAATGAGTGAAATTTTATTCAAAATATTGATGAATTATTAATAACTTGTTTTTGTGCGCAAACTTGCTCATGAAGTTTGACAAAGCAAGCAGCAAATGCGACCGAGACAGAACATTATGCCCTAATATTCGCCAAATAAATAAGCTAATATATTTATTCGATATAAATAGCAATAGGCAACCAGTCAAATAGTTCATCATAATCATTATCGGTCTTTCGCTCGATTGCCAAAAGCTTGGATTTTTCTATTAGAGAGGTTTGTTAACGAATAATGGAACCATACCCTGCATACCAGTGTTATGTCTTACCAAGATTACCTTTATTTTTGGTGTGGATGGGAGTGGAAGGCATGTCAGACTTTTACTGACTAAAACCCACCAGTGTTGCTTTACCTGTCTGTGCGCCAGGGCCACGGTTTCTCTTTCAACCAACTCGCAGCCCTGGCCCAGGCATCGTGGACTCCGTCACGATGTACTGACAAGTCTTCGAGGCGCGCGTCTTACCTTACTTCTTTACTTTCCTTCCGACTTCGCACTCGTCAGTTTTAAAGATCTAAATATGTAGTTAATACTTGTGTACTGCAGTTAAAAAATTCTTGGCACCCAATAGCCACAATTAAAAACCAATGTAAAGGGCCTTATAAGGAGAAACTTTTCTTGGCACGACTTTGCCGATTGTTACCTAAGTTTCATTTATTGTTGCAATAAATGAAACTTAGGCACCGAAGTTTAGGAATGTTCTTGGCATCCGATAATATAAGTAGGTACTAAAAACAAATTTGAATTATAATAAAAAATAAAATTCTTGTCGGATTGCTATCCCATTCAAATTCATTTAATAAGTTATTTTTCCTTATCCCCAATATAAGGAAAAATAAAATTCTTGTCGGATTGCTATCCCATCCAAATTATATATATATAGTACTAGCTACGCCACACGGTTTCACACGCCTTTTTTTAATGCCCCTCTCCTATTGGTCACACCGTGATATTATATAGCCTAAAGCCTTCCTGGATTAATGCGCTATCCAACACAAAAAAAAAAATCAAATCATACCAGTAGGTCCTGAGATTACTGCGTGCAAACAAAGAAACAAATACTTCAGCTTGTACATTAAAATTATACATTCACATTGTAATCCATCTCACATAATAGACATAATTACTGAATAATGTTTCGCTACAAGTTCTATGTTTATCGTACTCCAATCTGGGCCTGTAGCCAATGTAACATCGCTTAGTAGCGAAGCGAAATCGAATACCAAACCAACCAATGGCGGAAACGATTGACCACGTGATTTATCACGTCGCGTGATCAATCGTTCCCGCCATTGGTTGGTTTGGTATTCGATTTCGCTTCGTTACGAAGCGATGTTACATTGGCTACAGGCCCTGGTGTTTGTCCGGTCTCTTCGCGGCACCGGCCACCGGACGGAACTAAAGACATGCTGGAACGGTACGGAAATTATCGTTACATGATAATGGATATCGAACATTTAAAGCTGCTTTCAATTCTGCATCTAGGTTTGTTCGATTAACCTGCTGAAATAAATAACCTGTTAAATTAGTCGGCGCCTAACGTAAATTGTCGTATTTTTAATGGAGATATTTATAATCGTATCTAAACTTTCTATAAAGTATCTTAATTTGACAGGACTAAACTAATATTTTATCTTCTGTCCTTATCATACTAAAATAGAGAGAAAAAGATGCACTTAATTTAAAATTAGCTTAGATTGTAAATAAGACATTTGGCGCCAATACCTATTTTAAATTTGTTATATGTAGGTTATACAGTATGTTAACTAACAGAGGGCGTTCCCGTTAACCCGAAATAGTATAGCATACATACATGCTAAAAAAAATATTTCCATTCGAAAACAATTTTTTTTTTAAATTTTTCCAATAAGAAAATATTCAATAAAAATTTTAAATTGACATGTAAAAGAAACACACTGTACACGCGAACTTGAAAGACGACAAGGTCGCAATTTGATTATGATACTACGCTACTATTTTGATTTAAAACAGGAGGTTTCAAATTTATTTCCAATTAGAATTTTTTTTTATTCGGATTTTTTTATGCTTATTTTTCTATGCTGATATTTTTATTTTAATCTATTAATGATATATATTAACGAGTTTAAGGGAACGCCCTCTGTTATTTAACATACTGTATAAGTAAGCCCGGCTGCGACCGCGCCTAAGTTTAATTAAAGAGCAGTGCGTTGACAGCAGTCTAGTGTTTCACATGTCCCTCGCTCGCATACTTAACAAAATTCATGTAACATACTGAACATAATCAGAGAATGTCACTGCAAATCTCTTGTAAAATGTTATGTTACTGCTTCATCAATTATTGCTGTTGGAATCTCGAATAAACAGCAACTTGGAGCGGTCCTGACACTTGACAATAATAGGTTTACGCGCCGAATCTGTTAAATGTTGGCAACGTAATTGACTGAAAGTCGCATTTTACGGTGCCTGTTTACCGAGATGCGACGGGAATTTGGTCAATTAAGCGCACATTGTAAACCGTTTCAAGTCATTAAACATCAGAGTGATTTCTCACCCGAATAACATAGAAATAGGTAAATTGATACATTGTATGGGAATTGCGTAAAAGAACTATTTAATGACATATTTTTCATTAGAGAGTATGAAAATATTGTCACGAGTAGTATAATAATTAAGTTTTGTGTTTTGTGCGTGTGTGTGTTGTGTGTTTTGTTTGATGGGCAAGTAGAAGTAATTTTATTAAACCTTATGTAGCTTTAAATATGTGCTAATTTGAGAGGTAAACTGCTAAACGTTTTATCGGCCTGTTGAGTTACTGTTGTAGATATACAGGGCACGGTAACTGCTATCCATCACGTAAGCTGTTTAACATGGAAAACCATATTTGAATCCATTTTTCTAGGTTCTGTGTGAGACGTGTGCACAAAGCGGGCAAATTGAGACTACCTACTAAATATGCAATCTCTTATCGGTAAATAATTACAATATTTCCCGATTACTATTTATTTTATTTATTAAAGAAATTGCTTATTATTAAATTAAGCATTTTTATTTTAAATTCACCCTGGAAAAATCTTGGGTAGTATCGTGTTGCCTCCACATAATAATGAATAGCTATGCCTTATTATTTCTTTCATAATAAACTTACTTTTCTTGTTTAAAAAGTTATTAAATAGCACAAGAATAGAATAACTTTGAACAAGATACACACTTGGCGCTCACTTAAAACTAAGTTGCTTTGTTAGTTAGAGCTTTCAACTACAGGCATTTCTATGCCTAAATAGACACTCTTTGACATGCAATGAAAGCCAAAAATTATAGCCACGAATTAATTTAATTGTATTTATTTTATTATAACATTATTCTGTGACTTGAGTTAATATTGACTGTTTAACTGCAGGCTACTTAGGTACTTTAGCTCATGGAGTTTAAAATAAAAAATAATTAACACAAAATTCAATTCCCGATTCAATCAAATTGAAAATGTCATGTCGCGTCGCCGTAAAATGACCAAAATGTTTAATTTCAGGACGTTAGGAAACGAATGCCAATTGAACGCTTATACAGTCATAACCACTATCATTATGGCGGCAGCGTGCCTGCCACGAAAGATTTCAGCAGTATTGAAGTGGACTGTATTTAGGATATCAATACTCAATATATTAGAAATTATAAACAAATATGTGATAGAATGACGCCTCCGGAATGTATCCCTCTGATTAAGGTGCTAAAAGCGGCAAACCACTTACCTCCAACCTTCAAATGTGGAGCTCGCAGACCACCAGACCAGATCACGAGAAGACGCACGTCGACACTATTCACTGGCAGAACAGAACAGCTAACTTTCTTAATTTTGAATTTTTAGGCCTAAATTCCCCCCGAAGGTCACTTTAAATACATAAATTTATTGACTTGCCAGTTCGACGGGAAGTGCGTTCGCTAGGCCGTGCGGCGGTTAGCGGAAGAAGCACACCCGTTCCGTTTACTTCAAGTTTTCGACAGCATTAACCGCCGATAAACAGAAACAATAAAGGAGATATTCAACAATTAATAAATCGCCCTTGGACGAGATGGAGCGGCTACATCAATAAAAACTTTTTTACAAAAAAATTCCAAAAACCACTACAAAGTGAAAAATAACTAATTTCGGAAGTCGGTGTCTTTGGTTTTTGTCTATTCGTTTTTGACACCGACTTCCGAAATTAGTTATTTTTCACTTTGTAGTGGTTTTTGGAAGGTTGTATTTTGTAAAAAAGTTTTTATTTTACACTTTTTAGTGGTTAATCCGGTCAGACTGGAAGCTGACGCAAATATAGTTGGGAAACGACGTTATTTTGTTTACTTTAATTTTTACCCGTAGGTATTCCCTCGACTGCCTATGGTCTTCATCATCAAATTTACTGCAGACCATTATTTTAACCCAATGGGTGCAAAGGTCTCATCAATCAATATAAATTAATTAAGTCCAAACACAAAGTAGCTACTGTAAACCGTTGAGGAGTTCCCGGAACTGGCCCTTGTCTTTGTTTTGTAATCATCAGAGTTCTTATGACAGTCACAACCCATCTAGGTGTAAAGTTCTTATCAATACAAATTAATCGAGCCCAAACACAAGGTAGCTGCTGGGCTCCATCATCAGATCTGCTCCAGACCTTTATTAAATTGTAGTGCTTTAAAATACTTAATGAGAATACTAAGAAATGCACTAGTCGCCCCTGCAATTTTTGAAAGTTGCCCTTGTTTTCTCTGGTTTTTCATCATCAAACCCTGATATCTTTATCATGGGACCACCTTGGGAACGTCTTCTTTCCAACAGAAAAAGAATTATCAAAATCGGTTCATAAACGACGAAGTTATGCGCGAACAAACATTAAAAAAAATACATATATACGGTTGAATTGAGTAACCTCCTCCTTTTTGAAGTCGGTTAAAAAAGGCTGGTAGTGGCTGGCTGAGAACTGCTCAGGATCGAGCTTGTTGGCGTACCATGGAGGAATCCTATGTCCAGCAGTGGACGAGTAGAGGCTGATGATGATGATGATGATTCAACAATTATTCAGTGTAAAGTCTTAACCATTTTTGAACATTAACCAAACTCAGTTATAAAATGGTATCAGCCACAATTTGTCATGGGCTTTACCAATAAACTTTAACATACATACAGTATGTTAAATAACAGAGGGCGTTACCTTAAACTCGTTAATATATATCATTAATAGATTAAAATAAAAATATCAGCATAGAAAAATAAGCATAAAAAAATCCGAATAAAAAAAAATTCTAATTGGAAATAAATTTGAAACCTCCTGTTTTAAATCAAAATAGTAGTCGTCATGTATAAATAAATTGCGACGTTGCCGTCTTTCATGTTCGCGTGTACAGTGTGTTTCTTTTACAAGTGAATTTAAAAGTTTTATTGAATATTTTCTTATTGGAAAAAATTTTAAAACATTTTGTTTTCGAATGGAAATATTTTTTTTAGCATGTATGTATGCTATACTATTTCGGGTTAACGGGAACGCCCTCTGTTAGTTAACATACTGTATATGATAACTTAAATGGGTCAGTTTATGTGCGCGATGGAAAAGTACACAAAGGTTTCATTTAAAGTAATCAATCATACCATAGATTAATATTCATGTTTTTTATTAACCTTTGATGAACCACTGCTGTCTGAAGACTTCCTTACTCTCCTTCCATCTATTCCTGTATACAACTGCCAAGGGACTATATTTATTATAGAAGTCTAGTTCGTACCACCTTCTCCATCATCAAGCGAGACCCACTGGGTATAATTCGGTAAATCGGTCATCTGGCATGCGGCGAAAGTGTGCACCCGAATTCCGGCAGCTTACTAGAGGTAGTCCTTTTAAGCATTCATAGAAGATTTACTCATAAATCTCCACTGCAGGGCAAAGACCCTTTTTTTTTTGTTTTATTAAATTATAAACTAGCGCTTGACCGCAATCCCGCCTGATGGTAAGCAGTGACGCAATCGTTGATGGTAAAGCGCACTATTTTATTAAAAGCCTTTTCACTCTAGCCTTGAAGACACTCAAATTGTATTCCGACGGAAACACCGCCGCCGGCAAGTTGTTCCAGTCCCTTGATGTACGCGGTATAAAGGAGGAGGCGAAACGCTTCATCCATATCGTAGTAGTGTTAACCAATTAAGGGTGGAAACTCGCCATACGACGGGTCGTCAGATGGTGGAACGGAGATGGGGGAATTAAATCATCACCTTCCTCTTCCTTTTTGGACCAACTCTGTTTTTTAAGAGTCTTTTGATAAAGACTAAAGCTAAAGCTCCTCCCGCCTTCTTTGTCTCGTCATGTGTTTAGCGGGATTTATAATATTAGTAAGGTAACGTCCGTGATCATGTCTCTCCTTGTCCTTGGTATTCCATCCAAAGATCGTCTGTAAAAGATAGCTCTTAGCGATAAGTCCGCCCATTGTATCATCCTTTGTAAAATCTACATATTTATGTTCTGCAATTTCTATTTTTTGATTAATAAAGAGTATTCTAATATGATTGGGACAAAACTAATATTATGTATCTTATCCATAGCGGTCACAAACACAATTAATCTTCCAGATATCGACTTAATCCCACAAGAAAAAATATGTATAAGAAGATATATGGAATGAAATGAAATACTCATAAAATAATATCTATATAATGTACGTGATCAAGATGACTTTGAGATTTGTACTTTTCTGTGGTCTTTAGCTGTACAAACCACATCCTTATTACGCAGATAATAAGGATGTGGTTCATACAGCTAAAGTCCACAGTAAAAGTTCCTGCGTACATATTATTTTATTTATTCATGAGAATGCAATAGGGTTCCGGTAAAACAATCCGCAGAATTCTGTAAGAAATCCATTTATAAGATACGTTTGAATTTCGTTACCATTTATTGTTATTCGTATTTTTATACTGAGTGTAACTTACCACCGTTGTTTATAATATTAGTTTTTATAAAGTTTTCAAACTCTAGTTCTACTGTGGCAGTAGCTGTAGCAATATGTATATGCACACGTGAAACATTAAGACGAAACCTACACTAATCAAATCAGCCTGTATAACTTTCTCGCCACTGGGGCTCGGGACTCTTCTCTGGGAGGAGGTAATTGATGTAGGAATACGTCATACGTACATACTGTCATGTAAATATACACATTACACATAATATATATCATACACATTTGTAGTACATACTTGATGAGCGATGATCTGAAAGGTGACGTAAGGTGGGACGCCCTCAGGCTAGGTGGAGCGACGATCTTCGCAGGATGGTTGGTAGTAACTGGATGAGAGTAGCCGAGAATCGATTTGAATGGCGTGAAATTGGGAAGACCTTTGTCCAGCAGTGGATTTGTATGGCGTGAAATTAGAGAGACCTTTGTCCAGCAGTGGATTTGTATGGCGTGAAATCGGAGAGACCTTTGTCTAGCAGTGAATTTGTTTCGCGTGAAATTGGAAAGACTTTTGTCCAGCAGTGGATTGCTACGGGCTGATCATGATAATGAACGGTTATGAAGATAAACATTGCCAAAATTTGGCAAACAGATTACATTTCCAATATTGCCAACATCGCATACTGCAGTTAGCTAATGGTCAGTCAATGGAATGTCTAAAAGCTAGAAATTACATAATAATTGAATCATTAATAACCTAATTAAATCTTACAAAGTGCCTTTTTTTGGGCTGTAAAGGACTCTCATTTTGGTAACTAATTAAGTTTGGTTTATTTTGTTAATTTATATAGATAGCACACGAAAAAATAGTTAGGGTTTCTTTTGACATCATGAACATAGCACTTTGTTTGAAAAAGATATAAGTAAAAAACAATATCTTTTTTTGTTTTTCGGCTATACTGTAAACTCGTGTTTTGTCCTTTACGACAATTGAAATTTCCGGTATCGAAATGTATATTCAAAATGTACAAGTAAAGCGCTTTCAAATGATACCAAACACGGCATATTTATCTTAACTTTATTTTTTTACTCTGTATGTTGTGTCCGCTAGAGGGCGCCACAGTAATTTTGTGAAACCCCATATAGCCTATAACCAGCGGACAATTAGGACGCTTCTAATGATATGTCATTTGTCGAATTCTGATAAGGAGTTTAGAAGTTACGAGGGAACAGATGAACATACATACATACATACATACATAGCCTGTCAAAATCATAACCCTCCTTTTGCTTTGCCGTAGTCGGGTAAAAAGATATCATGAAAGACCACAAAGTTATGAGCTTGTTATCCTACTTGGCTGTCCCAACAAAAACATGGTCCACGCACTGCTTAGGCGGACGAATGGTGCGTTGACCTCTGACGTCAGCTGTTTCGCAAGCGTGGACTACTATGATCTAGCGTGCGCGCTCGGTAACCACACTGCAACAATTTCTAAATGAGTTGAGCTTGGGAAAAACTATAACATGGTGTACAAATTATTGGAATCGATGCAGTTGCTTATTCTGGCCAAACTGTATTCCGGATTCGCTTAAACAAAAAATAACTTTGTATAAGTAATTGAAATGTTAATCACTTTTGTCGCCAACTGAATTAATCAGATTACATTTGGCGGAAAATTGAGGTTAAGGAGTAAATAAAGCAACGAATTAAGGGGACGTAATATGTGTTGCTAAAAGCCAGAACGCCACGTGGGAAATGTCGCGTGAAAGCAATGAATCCAGATTATTGAATAATTTACCGATAAGGGACTTTAGCTGGAAAATATATTGTGCACTAGCTCTGACATGGAAGTAATTGAGTTGAATATTACTCTCAAACAAAAACTGTGGCTATCAGGGGCTACTCACAGCTTTAAACTTACCCACTATAACGGTTAGGTGTTGCTTGCTTTTTTTTTCGTCGGGTTAGAAAATCCTCATGGATATCTGCCACTTGGGGCCTCCTCGCGTTAGGTTAGGTGAGGTGTTTGACTCCCCCCGAGACGTCTAAGAGTGACGCATGGAACGTTTCCTGCCGCCACCTCGGGTACTGATGTTTGGGGGGCGACAGGCGTCCTTGAGTGTCCTCCCGGCGATCGACATAGTGGTGACACCGAGCGTCCGTCTCCCTGTTTATGCGACACAGGTACTTTCTGAAGCAGCAATGCCCTGAGAGCATCGTGTGTCACCTGAAACGTCAGGGAACTATGCCTTCTCGCGTGCTGTCCGCCTGTACCGGCTGGATCACCTCGATGGTGGAGAGGCCGATGATAGGATGTGAAAGCCTATCCCGCTGTTCCGCCAACAGGGCATCGTGTGACTGCGATCGACGCTGATGAAACTGGCACTGCATCCGTCTTTCGCCCCACGCCCATCGATATAGTGACGCAAGGCGGCACGGGCGACCTTAGCCTCCAAGACCCAGGTACTCGGGCCCCCCAGATTGTGAAGGGCGTTGAAAGCGGGGGCCGCCGCGCTCAACATCTCAGGCGCCAGCCGCCGGAAGTCCCACCGGCTGTTAGGCACCAATCCCATCTACTTCATGGGGGATTCGACAGCGATCCCAGTCCCCCGACCACGATGTGTGAGCTGGGTGGTGGCGCCCGCTGGGGGCCATGAAACACCATGCCTCTGACACGTTGAGGACCACCTCCAGGGCGTATTGCTTACCTAACCTAACTTTAAATAAATAGTCAACAACTAGTCTTCGGCGTTAATTTTATGCATCAGTACAATGACGTGAACAGACTATTTTCAGAAATTAATTCCATCACAGCTAAAGTTTCATAGTAAGGAATCAGTCCGATCCAATAAAAATCAATCGCAATCTTATCCCAGTGACTGTCAATGTCAAAACTTTGTCAAAAATATGGAGAAATTTACAATATTTCTGACAGATCAGACTGTGAACATCGTAAAAAAATATACAAATGAAGAAATTTGATACGTAGGTATTGAGAAAATATCATGAATATCATTTATATATCTCTCTTGTCGATTTTCATCTTCATTATGTTATGTAATAATAACATCACAGGAATAATATGATTGATGCTTGTAATCAAAATTATCTTGTTTCACGACTATTAAACACGATCACATGGTAAACACCGTAATGATGTTATAACGTTATCACAAATACGGATGTTTTACCCATTAGCAGCCGCTTTTAGAACATTTACTTTATTAGGATGAGTCTTCAATAACAACGACAGTACAGTAAGGCGATGTACACAACTAGGTATTTGAAAAATATACCTACCTATTCCGTCAAACTTAAAAAACTGATTGCATTAAGCTAGAATTAGCGTACGAAAAGAATAAATCTTCTAGACTTCAGTTTTGTGTCCAAAAAGGTTATAAATGCCTGGAATTCTGATAAAAAGTCAAGTCTAGTTTGGTAGTAAATCTTCTACATAAAGCTACTCAGTAAGCCCCTTTAAATCGTCGAGTCTTGCTGTTATTCAGGCTTACCGAGGTCCGCATCCGATGTCCCAAGAGCAAGAATATTAACATATTTACTTCCATGCATGTTGATATTTTTCTTGCGTATTTTATCAAGGCCTTATTAAGAAGTCAAGTTGTATGTAGATATCTAAAGAGGCAAAATTTTATATTAGTCCTCTGAGATTGCGTTTGTGCTATAATTTTTGCCAAAATTATTTTGATGAAAGTTCTTCCTTTCTATAAATTATAAACTAGCACTTGACCGCAATCCCGCCTGATGGTAAGCAGTGATACAATCGTTGATTGTAAAGCGCGCTATTTTATTAAGAGCATATTCACCCTAACCTTGAAGTCACTTAAATTGTAGTCCGACGGAAACACCGCTGCTGGCAAATTGTTCCAGTTACTCGATGTCTGTATAAAAGACGAGGCGAAACGCTTCGTTCGGATCTTTGTGGTGTCCGATAATGCAATGGAGATGGGCGAATTAAATCATGCAATTCCCTCACACACTCTCCAAAATTTTTCCTATAGAACACCGACAGGCTGGCTACTCTTCGCCTGTGTTCCAGGCTTTAGAGACCATTTTGAGCTAAATCTGGGTCGCTAATTAGCCTCTTCGCAGCCTCTCCACTGAATCCAAAGTACCCAGGTGGCACTTTGCAGCACCAGCCCAAATGTGGCTACAGTTCTCCACAAGGCGTAGTCACACGTTGTCAAGGTGCTACTGTAGGTACGTATATGTAACGTGTGACTACGCCTCTCCAAACATGAAAATTTATCTCTACATAGTGAATATTGCATACTTCAGAATAGTATTGTATGACATTATTGTCAATTTACAACGAAGGCATCTTGGTAGAGTCTACTGTGTCCATTTACTTGCAACTACATTAGCAACTTTGTTCAGTTCAGTATTCTGAAAATCTTGTTTTATACTTTTTCTCTTGTTTTTTGTCGTAGTTGGGTTTTAGTTTTCTTACTTTTTATTATTATCTATAAAGCGTATATAGTGGTGGCCCAAAATGAAACATCTCCTTTTGACATCTTTTTTGTAATTTGGCAATATTTGGAATGATTTTAGTAAGCACATTTTCGTTTCGTCAAATTTGGATAACGTCATTGTGACATTTCGTCTTTAATCAAATGAATTAATAAAGCAAACAATATTAAAAGTTGTAGTGAATATTTTGTTTTGAAAAAAAATATAAAGACAACAATAAGATTTTTGGGAATTACATATCATTAACAACGACGTTTTTTTTTACTTTATACAAAACCTGAATAAAGTTTGTTCAGAATAAGCAATTTCACCGATTTCAATCATTTTTACACCATGATATTTTTTTCCCAAATACATTTGGAAATTGTTGCAGTGTGGTTACCGGGCGCACTCAGCTGACGGTAGATCATAGTACTACGAGCACAGTGAGGCACCTCCACCCGCGCAGTGCCGCTTCAGGCGCGGGCGGGCGAGCGGTGCGTTGACTAATGATTTTTGCTGGGAAAACCGAGTGAGAAAATGAATGATAGATTCCTTACTTAAAAATAATGGATACGTGTTTAAGGTCACATGCCGCATGAAAAAAATAACGTTGGATAATTTAAAAAAGCACTTTAACATTCACTAAATGATTTACGTTTATCGGTGCGCAGCCCCGTTGACGGATGACTCTTCAAAAACAAAAGGGGCGCGAGTCTAATATTTTAAAAGGAGGCTTCTAGAATCTGGAACTTTCAGCTCGGCGTTTTTGGCCGGGCGGGAATGGCTAGAAAAGGTTCGCGTTTTATGTACACTTTAATTTTGACGTCCTCATTTTACGTTTACGTGCGTGTGTTTGTGTGGACTATAGTGCGATTTTTAATTATCTCACTGTGGAAACTTAACTGATGTGAGCATGGAGTGACCTGTCATTCCAAATAATTCTGGAAGAGATGGAGATTTATTGATAGCTCACTCTAAGCTAACTTTGCCTAACTTTTTACCGTGCATTTTTACACAATTTTTCGGATGTAGGTTAAGTTAAAATCCTTGTTTATCTTATACTAGCGGCCGCCAGCGACTTCGTCCACGTGGAGTTGGTTATGCTCCGCTCCTGGTCACAGCGTGATGTTATATAGCCTAAAGTCTTCCTGGATTAGTGGGCTATCCAACACAAAAATACATTTTTAATTCAAACAAACACACTCTTCAGCTATATTAGTATAAAAGTATAGAAATGAAATAGTGCTGTCTATGGTTTGTAATCTGTACGGTAATGGAGCAAAAAAATATTTTGTTAGAGAAATAATGTTATAATTTAATTTTTTAATTTCCTTTCGATATACTATTGCTAAAGTACGTCAATATAAACTCCTTTTTAATTTTATATTTTGGATATGAGAGTAAATAAAAATTATTGGAGTGTGCTTACCGAGCCCATAACACAACTAGTAGATTATAGTACGAGGTGTACAGAGAAACAGAGTACCCCGCGCCGCGCCGCTACAGGCGCGGGCGGGCGAACGGTGCGTTCACCATATTCTTGATAAGGGTTCTCCACACTTCTTTTTTATTTTGTTGTACAACATTTTATTTTTAATAATGTGTTATTTTTTAAATTAAAAATACATGTAACTCAAAATTTTAATCCCTCTGTCACCTTATATTTTCTACAAATAATGTTTGAAACAAAAGAAACTTTTCTGGGTCAGCTAGTAGGTATTACACATAACGGCGCGTGACTGGTAATTTTGAATATTATGATTTGTTTTGCATCACTAGGGTATTTGACTAAAAAATACTAATTACTCCGTCAGTCAGATTTCCAAAAAATACTAGACACGTATTTTGTCTTTCTTCATATAGACAAAAAATTAAGACGACACAGCGCGTTGAAAACTCGTGTGACGTCACTGCACGCTACACTTTTTAGCGGCCAGTGACGTCACCAGCCACCACTCCTGACCTTTGATGCCTTTTATATTTGTCAATTTTTATTGATTTGATAAAACAAAATATACGTGTCTGCTATTTTTTGGAAATCTGACTGACGGACTAATTAGTTTTTTTTAGTCAAATACCCTATTCCTCTATTTTTTTAAATCGATTAATTTGTCGGTATTCGGATAAATTATGATTTTTTTTATTGAGAATGGGTAACATTTTTCTCGGTGGTAGGCAACAACATCAGCCGCCGGCATAAGTTACCACCCACCAGACAAAGTCTTGCCGCCAAGCGATTCGTCGTGTTCCGGCATGATGTCTGGTGAAGCCGTACGGTGGACGGGTCTGAGCAGTTGTGTTGCGATGTGTGCCGGGTACGATGTGCCTAATGTTGTTGTGTCGGGAGTTTGGTCGTGGAGGGCCTCCAGATCATCCTCTGGCGCAGCATCGTTGGTCGTGTTGTTGGGTTAAACATTGCATCACCTCGCTCAACTGCCGTCTTCCTTCCTATTCACTGAAATTTTTTTTGAGTGAATAGGCTTAATAAGCTAGTGCGCTTTACAATCAACGATTGCATCACTGCTTACCATCAGGCGGGATTGCAGTCAAGCACTAGGTAGTTTATAAGTATTAAAAAAAAAAAAAAAAAAAAAACACCCGACTGGAGTTGCGTTTGATATAGCGAGCGACCGCAAGCGCGGGCAGCCTTTACCCAAGTTTCGACGAGTGTGTCATACTCAAACCCAGTGCCTCTTATCTGTTTTAATCTGAGATTATCATTGTAATCCCTTAATATGAAATTATTCTAAGTGTCTGTACAGTTAAAATAATAATAATCGAACATCACACTTTAAGTAATTATTGTTCAACGTTTTCTCGAAATACCGCCCACGATGGATGCTCATGTGATGAGAAGACACCTCAACTATCCTGAACTTCGGCCCCACTTCCTGATGTTTCCCCGTTATGCATATAATATTGATTGGCATGTATATTTAAGAATTTCCTTAGACTTTACTGAAATTTTTAACGTAAACATGCCAGATAATAAACATTTTTTTTTTATAATAAATATAATAAGCATAATATGTTTTTTAATGTAAAGCAAACTAAAACAAAACTAATTGAATTTAACTTGTACATATACTTTGTGTAACCGACATAAAAATTAAAATCTTTTGATAAAATAATTCTAAATAGAAATGGTAAATTGACGACTGGCAATTCAATCCACTTGGGTTCTTTCAACCAATTGGGTTCAATTGGTTTAACAAAACCAATTGTAAAATGTCACTACATTAAAATTGCTAAAGTACCTACCTATACCATCGCCTAGCTCCATATAGAATAGAGGTATACAGACCAATTTAGGGTTATCACAATTCACGTTTTACAATTCTCCAACGTGAATTGTAAAAGTCGATAATCATGTAAATACATGAATATCGACTTTTACATGCTAACTATTTATTAACAATTCCTATTGCAGCATATTTCAATAGAATCACTAAAATAACATACATAATAACTTAGTATTTCGAAAAACCATTAAAAAGACGACATTAATTTTACGTGATAGCCCTACAAAAAAAGACAGATGGATGAAATCCAGGTATTAAACACATTTTGTGGAATTCAACAAATGAATAAAGTTGAGGCATTTGTGGTTACAATTTTGCGTATTTTAATTACTTTCAAATCAACTGCATAATACATGCATTGTAATACTTTCAAGTATGGACTAAGTATAATATATATGTATCAAAAAATGTAACCTATTAGGAAATTAGCTTATATGTGTGTCATATTTCATTCAAATCGGTTAAGCGTTCTATGCAAATCATAAATATCTAAAAAAATAAACTGTTTACATTAGTAGGAAGTAGAATTATTATTTTATGAAAATCACCTAACTAGAAAAGGTCTGGATCTGTCTTTAGGCGTAAACTACTCGTTGCCTAGCAACGGTTTGTTTACCTCTATTCTTTATCGAATTTGGCCGACTTATAGTTGGTAGGCAAGTTATTAGTTAAATGTTCACTTGCCAAACATTAGTTGCCTAATGTTTGGCAAGTGAACAGTGGCAGTAACATTAGGTTTAGTTCCAATCATTTATCAAATGTCTAGTTGCTAAGTAATAATTGTGTAAATTACGGTAATTATACGGAAAATCGTTTGGGAAGTGATAAATTGCCATTTTTTTAAGACACTTATTATAACTTACCCAGAAGTTCCAAATACCTAGTGCAGGTATGTGAGTGCTATGTACACACAACCGCACAATAAGTGGCCAATTTGACTCGGACAGTAGAAAATGTTTACACCGCCACATACGAATAATGCCGTTATGTATCCGGCAACTGCCCTGACTTTGTGACGCTTGATTCTCTGTGGGACATTAACTCCTGTGGTTGGGGCTATCCCGAAGTTAAACAAACTTGTATAATGAGGTCAGAGCAGGAACCAAAAAGGTCTCTCTAAACTACTTCAAACCAATGTATTATAAATTAAACCAAAAGCGAGTTTTAATATTTATTCACTGACTATTTAAGCTAATTTGTGCGCTAAGCAAATTTAATTAACGATAGAATATGTAAAAGGTGTGACCCTGGCTACGTTCCCCAACCCTTCCTACAAACTAAAACAGTAACTCGTTTAAGCGTTTATTTGCACTGTGGAGCATTTGAACCTGATTTATAAGCGGTCTGTGATATTGAATTTTATATGGTTTTTGTTTATAATTGCATTATACACTTGGTACAGTACATACACTTGGTACGTGTACTTAATACTTGGCTTGCATATCTATATATCTACATAATACAGTACCATATTGTTATAGAAAATACAATTGGAGTTTAATTCTGGTACATCATTTAATTTTGTTTTTTTATAAAGCTTTACCACGTAAAGTAACGTATTTTAATATCTTCCGCAATCCTTCACCGTATGACGGTAGGAATCACTTATCATTTTATATCATCATCTTGGTATTTAAAAATGATCACCCACCCACGAACCTACCGCGGCAAGCGTAGCTTTGCTCGTTTACCGTTGGGGTAAACGAGTCCTCGAGTGGAGACCGCGTCTCGGCAACGTAGCGTGGGACGCCCTTGGGCGAGATGGAGCGACGACATCAAAAAGGTGGCTGGTAGTGGCTGGCGGAGAACTGCTCAGGATCGAGCTTGTTGGCGTGCCATGAAGGAGGCCTATGTCCAGCAGTGGACGAGTAAGGTCTGATGATGATGATGATGATTTAATTTCGTTAGATTTTTATAATTGCATGTTTATCCACCCGGTACAGCATATGTGACAGCCTCCGTGGCGTAGCAGTAGCAAACGCAGCCGCTGCGCAAGGAGGCGCGGATTACATCCCCGCGCAGGGCAAGTACTAATTTGTATGCATGAGTATGAATATTTGCACTGGTCTGGTCGTGCCTCGGAAAGCACGTTAAGCCGTTGGTCCCGGTTGCCATACGAACATCTAATGGCAGTCGTTACGGGTTGTTGGAGCCCTCAAAAGTCCAACAATTGATCTATTTGCAATGCTTCGATATCGACTTCTGGATGTGAAGGTCAGGCGGCAGTCGCTTCACGGTAAATATCTAAGTTTAGCCAAAATCAGCATTTAGACTGGTAAAGCGGACCCCAGACTCCAAAGCTCAAAAAGCTTCGGAGGCGACTGGGATTAACGCTGAGATCATGGTAATGACCTACTTGTAGGCGTGTACTTAGTTAATACTCGCGTTGCATATCTATTAATACCGTACCGGATATTATGGAAAATACAGTTAGCGTTTAAGTAGAGGAGCTTGTGGCTAAGTAACAGCCGCATGGGTCGATCGAATAAGTAAAGCTACGCTTGCCGCGGTAGGTTCGTGGGTGGGTGATCATTTTTAAATACCAAGATGATGATATAAAATGATAAGTGATTCCTACCGTCATATGGTAAAGGATTTCAGAAGATATCAAAATACGTTAGGTACTTTACGTGCTTAAGCTTTTAGCGTTGTTTTGTTATCTACATATAGACGACTAGCATCCGTCAGCGACTTCGTTCGCGTGGATTTAGTTATGCTCCGCTCCTATTGGTCGCAGCGTGATTTTATATAGCCTAAAGACTTCCTGAATTAATGGGCTATTAAATGCAAAACGAATTTTACAAATCGGACCAGTAGTTCCTGAGATTAGCGCGTTGAAACAAACAAACTCTTCAGCTTTATACAACGTGTAACAAAAAGGATATATACATACCAAGGGCATGGCATCTTTAGATGATATCAAACGATATCGGAAGGGTTTCAACTCAAAATAAAATGCTCAAAAAATTGGTACCAAATTTTCGGTTTCGTGTGTTTCTTAAAATCAAATCATAACAAACGTGGCAGCACACTACATACGTTAATAACTACTCGTTACCCGTCACGTTACTTGCCAAAATCCGATAAACGTCTTCAATATCTCTGTGCGACTAGTATGATAGCAGCCTATCACAGGCGGTGTTTTTCCTCATAATTTCCTAATATAAAGAGATAGGATTAAAAAACCTTTCCAATATCGTTTGATATCATGTAAAGATGCCATGCCTTTGTAATGTATATACCCTTTATGTTACACGTTGTATATTAGTAGAGATAAAGTAAATTATGATTTTGTCAACAACCATTCCGTTCATAACACATGTTTCTTTATACGAAATTCTTCTTTCTTATTCAATTCATGCTGTTTCTCTGGTTACATAATTATATTATTTATAGACCCGAAATAATAAACAACAACATCTGTCGTCAGTCTTTTGGATCCTTTGAACATAAGTACTCTGAGTTATTATTACACATAAAATAAGAAGTTACGTAATTTAATACAGATAATATAATAGATCTGGTTTGTTTATATATTCGTATCATCATCATCATCTTAGCGTTAATCCCAGTCGCATCGGAAGCTTTTTCAGCTTTGGAGTCTGGAGTCCGCTTTTGCCAGTCTAACTGCTGATATGGTTAAACTTCGACATTTTCCGTGAAGCGACTGCCGTCTGACCTCCACAACCCGAAGGCGACATCGAAGCATTGCACCTAAACCAATTGTTGGACTTTTGAGGGCTCCAACAACCCGTAACGACTGCCACTAGATGTTCGTATGGCAACCGGGACTGTTTATACAATATGTAAAGAAAACCCTGTTCGATCCGTGAAGGTATTGTTAGGTATCGATAACTGATTCTAATAATGCCCACAAAGACAGGCAAAACTTAAAAAAAATCCCCCTAAAAAAATAAATGTTATTTCGCAAAAAGAGGTAACTTAATACATGTGCGGTAAGCAACCCCATTCCGCGGGCGGCGGGGGGCAGGGCACGCGGCACCTGTGACGTGGCCGCGTCGCTATTCGCTAATAATAATACCGGTGTTGTCACTTTTTTAAAAATTACCAAATTTCGGGGAAATTGGAATTTATTACCCGGAAAAAAGGATTATTTCAAAATTCATTAGTATTGTTACTATGATGATTATGTAAAATTTTATATTATTTGGTCAAGTGTTTACCTAACCTTTATTATCCTCATGGGTCGGACAGGGTTTTCTTTACATATTGTATATACGTATGTATGTACATAAATGGTTAAAGAAATAGTATTGTGAAATAAAAAATTTATAAGTAAAACAAAACTAATAAAACAATAAAAACATGTCTCAGGCAGATGACGTGAAATCTATTTAATGCTGATTTTATTTCTGCACCCTAATTGCGTAACACACTATAACTATCAGTTGGAAACAATTCGAAGCATTGCTAATACATTGCCTCATTTGTTCGAAAAACGTGTCTGCTCAACAACGTAACTAACGCAATGAATATTGTTGAATTGTCAAAATGAAACCCATTGCTACTGATATAATGTTACGCAGTTACCCTGCCGGTAGTTCAATAATAAAGGCTTTCGTGTAGGGACGAAAGCTAAAATAAACAATCAAAGGCTAATAAATTGACGTCGGAAATAAAATGATCCACCCAAAGCCTTCTCAGAAAAGGATAAATATTTAAGTTGTTAGAAAATTGAGCACGTTTAAATCTGATTAGGTATATTAATGCGCGACAGATCTGACGAGAAATATTTAATAAGGTACTTATAAACAAGTAGAAGTTTATTTATAATGTGTGTATTTTGTAACCCAAGCGTGGACGAGAGATACCGTGGTCCTAACGCACAGGCAAATGAAGGAACACAGGTGGGTTTTAGTCGGTGAAAGTCTGACACATCCTTCCGCTCTGCCCAGAGCGGGAGAAGGCATTATTTTGATGATTTCTCATCCGCAAGAAAAGTAAAACCAAACTCCTCAATATTAACAAACCATAGAAGCAGATGTATTTCAGCTCCAAACCATCAATTTCAATTGAATATTAGTCTCTCGCTCGACTACCCAGAGGTACCTTACTCAGACAAGTAAATACAACGAAAATATTTCTCCTAACTCTCGCAGGATCACGAAAATACTGATGAAGTAGGCTGCCGTTTTCGAGAAACAATTTGCACTGTATTTTGAAAGTCGGCAGTCAACCTAGATTTATTATCTGAAAGGTTACCTTCCACATATCGTGTACGTCGTGAAATGCATTTCATTTTTCATAAAGATTGATCTGCACTCCTTCATTTATCTTCAAAAGCAGTGTGGTCGAATCATATGTTGAGTTCGTGATGTTGCCGCTAATATGTAGTTTTCTTTCAGTTTCATTTAGCTAACAAAAATATGTACCTATGGTAATTTTTGTATTTTTCGTCACAATAAAGAAGATGAAAAATAATATTTACCGACCTATATACAATATGTTAGGGAAACCCTGTCCGACCCGTAAGGATAGTAAAGGTTAGGTAAACACATGGCCAAATAAAATATGAAATTTTACATAATCAACATAATAACAATACTATTAAATTTTGAAATAATCTTTTTTTCCGCGAATTAACTCCAACTTCCCCAAAACTTTGGTAATTTATAAAAAGTGACAACATTATTTTTGACGGTATAATTCTGAGCGAATAGCGATGCGACCGCGTGCCGCGTGCCCTGCCCCTCTTCGCCCGCACCTGGGTGGCTTACCGCACATGTTTTAAGTTACCTCTTTTTGCGAAATAATATTAATTTTTTTAGGGGGATCTTTTTTCAAGTTTATCCCGGCTTTGTAGGCATTAGTAGAATCAGTTATCGATACCTTACAATACCTTCACGGATCGGACAGGGTTTTCTTTACATATTGTATATATTGTAGCACAATATAAAACAACAAAACCACATTCCCATATTCCACGAAGAAGTAGGATGTGTGCGGAACAATAACATTTCCATAATGTCCCTGAAAACCTACCCTACTTTTGACGGTCGTCGCTATAGTAAGCAATGACCAGCAACTCTAAAATAAAATAATTTAGTAGATTATATCGTTACCACACATTTTTTTAATAATATAACCTGGTGCTTGACTGCGATTCCGCCTCAATTTCGCTCTCTGTGGAAACGTAGTGGACTGTACAAGAATTTCTTCAAATGCTTGGAATGTTTTACTGTTTTGTAAAACCGTTTGTTTTCCCTAATAAAGTGATTTATCATTTTGATGCTCATTTCAAATAAGGTTTTCGAACCGACTGTAAATCTGTGATATTTTATAGACTCGTTAGTTCCACCCGTCCGTCCGTGTCAGAACTGAGCCATGAGGGATTAGCATTAATAAAATATTGCTTAATTTAAAAAAGACACCTAGCTGCGGACAGGATTTCGCTTCTGATTTTCAATTCCTAATTTTATGAAATAAACTATAATAAAAATAATAATTTTATATTCTTTTATTTGATACTAGCTTTTCGCCCGCGGCTTCGCCCGCGTGGAGTTCGGTTATATCGTGCTTTTTAGATTTTCCTCGGGAAGATCATTTTTTTCGGGAATAAAAGGTAGCTTATGTCCTTTCTCGGGGTCTAAAGATTGTCTGTGCCAAAGTTCATCAAAATCGGTTCAGTAGTGTTGGCGTGAAAGCCGGACAGACAGACAGACAGACAGAGATACTTTCGCATTTATAATATTAGTATGGATTGTTAAGTTATTAATTTAAATTGTTCATCTTAGTAAGTTGTCAAAATTACAATAAGGTTCATACTTCTATTATTTTCATACTTTTTATTATTAATCTTGAGTCTAAAAAAAAGTTAAAAAACTAAAACCCAACTACGACAAAAAACGACACTGAAAAAGTATAAAACAAGATTTTCAGAATACTGAACTGAACAAAGTTGCTAATGTAGTTGCAAGTAAATGGACACAGTAGTAATGTCATACAATACTATTCTGAAGTATGCAACATTCACTATGTAGAGATAAATTTTCATGTTTGGAGAGGCGTAGTCACACGTTACATATACCTACCTAATGTATGATGATGAATGTTGCATACTTCAGAATAGTATTGTATGACATTACTACTGTGTCCATTTACTTGCAACTACATTAGCAACTTTGTTCAGTTCAGTATTCTGAAAATCTTGTTTTATACTTTTTCAGCGTCGTTTTTTGTCGTAGTTGGGTTTTAGTTTTTTAACTTTTTTTTATTTGTACTATTTTGGTGTTAAAGTGTATTTGTGGCGCATATTATTAACAAAAGTTAAACTGATGAACTAAAAACTAGGTACTTGACATATTACATCTACACGCACATATAACAACATAAGCCCGAAGGCATATAGCGCAGAGGCCTTTTTATGGGAGATTTAGCCAGTTATAAAACTGTTTCCGCCTTCACCGCGTGGAGTTACTCCCAGCTTATGTCGTTTTCATTAGTGCATTACATATTCTAATAATGTTCACACTGCTCTACATTGCATAAAGCGATTCACAGTTTCCGTGATCCGCGCTTTACTCTTATCGCTCATATTTAACATCATTAAAGCATTCTTGTAATTCTGTACAAGCATAAAGCACTCGTGAAGCTCTTTCACGTGATACCAAACACGGTATATTTATTTTAATTTTATATTAACATAGAACTTTTTGTCCGCTAGAGGGTGCAATACTAAATTTGGTGACAAGCTTTATAGCTCATAACTAACAGAATATAAAGGCCCTTCTAATGGTAATGCAGTGGTCTTATTCTGATAAGTAGTAAAGAAGCTATGAACGAAAAGATGTGAATTATATTGAATACATGCAACCAGCCCATGAATACAGGTAAAGTCACACGCAAATGCTAGCAATATATATATTTTCAAAATGTACAAGTAAAGGGCTTTCAAATGATACCAAACACGGCATATTTATCTTAACTTTAGTTTTTTACTCTGTATGTTTTGTCCGCTAGAGGGCGCTACAGTAAATTTTGTGAAACCCCATATAGCCTATAACCAGCGGACAATTAAGATGCTTCTAATGATATATCATTTGTCGAATTCTGATAAGTAGTTTAGAAGTTACGAGGGAACAGATGAACATACATACATACATACATACATACATACATACATACATACATACATACATACATACATACATACATACATACATACATACATAGCCTGTCAAAATCATAACCCTCCTTTTGCTTTGCCGTAGTCGGATAATAAAGTATTTTACCATTATTTTAAAATTCTACCTTGACTTCTGGGATAATTTGTAAATTTACATGACAACTGTTCTAAGTCCGAGTACTCAAGATAAATTAAGCATATAAGCTGTTATTAAACGTATATACGTAAAAATATATAAAACGGAAATTAGAATTTTGAGCAAACAAAAACAAAAAACAACAATTTCAGAAGTCGGTGGCAATTATGAATATACATGTTCATGATCATGGTGTCTTTTGTTTTTGTAAGTTGGTCTTTTGAAAGTTCCCCTTAATTTCTCTTGTCTTCCACCACCAAACCCTGATGTCCGTATCATGTTAACACCTTCGGAATGTCTTCTTTCCAATAGAGAAGAATTATCAAAAACTTTTCATAAACGACGAAGTTATCCGCGGAAAAACATAAAAAAAAACTTTCCCCCTTATTGAAGTCGGTTAAAAAAGGCACGTACCTAAAACTTTACTTTGAGTTCAAAACTAATCTTCTCTTCTCAAGCTTCGTTTCTCAGGTTTCGTGGCCGGCTGCGTGACACCAGTCAGCAAAACACGACGCCGATGATCCGTGTGCAGTAGTTTTTAGTTAATGTTATATTAGGTATTTGTATTTACATTATTTTAAGTTATTATGTTAATACAGTATTTTATATGTTTATATGAGCCTTGATGCTTGAAATAAATGGATTAACAGAACTCAAATTCTATCTCGGTTTAAATAAGCTTTGCGAACGCTTGTTTCTACTAAGTAACTAAAGCAAAATATAGACCAAGATATAAATAAGTAAATAAGTAGTAGTATATTATATATATTTCAGTCCACCTCTCATGACTGTTTCACTACCCGAAGTTTAATGTGTACGAGCCGGAACGGTACGTAAATTGTCGTAGCATGATAATGGATATGAACCGCTTAGAGCTGCCCTTTTCAAGCATTAAACAGGTAATGTTTAACATTTTAAAAAGGCCCTACGGACCTTGTAGAAACTACAACCAATTTCCGTGCGTTCAGGCGCTTTTGCCATACCTATTATTGGAATCAATTGTAACAGCAGATACCTACTTAGGACCCATTAACTTAATCTAATTTTATTCCGTGGTGCTTGGCAATCTGGGCTTCTCCCAGTTGCAATAATGTCCCTTTGTGCCGATTGGCTTAGTTCTGTTCTGTCTCCTGCTTGTTATGGAGAGAAGTGGAAAAAATATCTTTTTTCTTACTCCCTCGCTAATCTTTTCTGATTAATTTCGTTACGGGACCCAAGACAGTTGAATCGTTTCTCCGGGAGTCGTCGAGCTTCATTGCTCGGTGTTTTTCTGGTGGTCTCCACTGTTGACTCTGGCTTTCAGGAGTTGCAGTGGGTGGGAAAAGTGTGGGGGGTTTTGTCCCTTTCTTATTTTAAAAAGGCAGCTGTAAGTGGTTTATATTGTGATGATGGAAATGGAAATAACTGCAGTCGATTTTTTCTAGTCTAATATGACTTTCTTGGCGTGGGAAGTAATAATCGCTTCGAGTCAATTTAAAAATTTTAGACAGTTACCCAAGTTAGTAGAAGGGGTGGGATAATCTCTTAAGTAATATTTTTCCTTACAATATATTCTTCCAACGTTAGTCAAACGTGTTCAAGATAAACAACACACATTAAATTTAATCAGTAGACTAGATATTGGCAAGGCCGAAAGTGAGGAGTGACCAGTACACTTTGAACTATTAACCGATGTAGTGGGACAGTTTCTACCTACAATTTGCTAGTAGTGCTCGCCATATTTGATTCTAGAGTGAGATTCAACTCAATTACTTCCATGTCAAAGCTAGTGCGTATCAATTTGGACAATTTCCCTTACAATGAATTACAAAAATTACAGCCTCCGTGGCGTAGCGGAAGCCAACGCAGCCGCTACGCAAGGAGGCGCGGCTTCGATCCCCGCTCAGTGCAAACATTTTTATGCATGAATATGAATATTTGCACTGGTCTGGTCGTGCCACGGAAAGCACGTTAAGCCGTTGGTCCCGGTTACCATACGAGCATCTAATGACAGTCTTTCACCCTCATAAGTCCAACAATTGGTCTAACTATAATGCTTCGATATCACCTTTGGGTTGTGGAGGTCAGACGGCAGTCGCTTCACGGAAAATATCGAAGTTGAGCCAAAATCCGCAGTTAGACTGGTAAAGCGGACCCCAGACTCCAAAGCTGATAAAGCTTCGGATGCGACTGGGATTAACGCTGAGATGGTGATATGAATGAATTACAAAAACTAATCTGGATTACGCTGATTATTTGCGCGACATTTTCCATCTATTGTTCTGGGTTTCCTCAAAGCATATCTATTACGTCCCCTTCTTAATCTAATTCTGAGCCTTAATTTCCTGCCAAACGCTTCGATAGTAATTGTGATTCATTTGATGATTAATTCGGAATATGGGGGCTCGGTGGTAGGCCACAATATCAGCCGCCGGCGTAAGTTACCACCCACCAGACAAAGTCATGCCGCCAAGCGATTCATCGTGTTCCGGCATGATGTCTGGTGAAACCGTACGGAGGACGGGTCTGAGCAGTTGTGTTGCGATGTACGTGCCGGGTACGATGCGCGAAATGTTGTTGTGTCGGGAGTTTGGTTGTGGAGGGCCTCCAGATCAATATCCCTCTGGCGCAGCATCGTTGGTCGTGTTGTTGGGTTTAACATTGCATCACCGCGCTCAACTGCCGTCTTCCTTCCTATTTACTCAGTTCTTTTGAGTGAGTAGGCTTAATAAACTAGCGCGCTTTACCATCAACGATTGCATCACAGCTTACCATCAGGCGGGATTGCAGTCAAGCGCTAGTTTGTAATTTATATAATAAATGGGCGACAATTTGTCATTAATCTTTCAAGGACCTTTGCCAATACTAATCTATACTAATATATAAAGCTGAGGAGTTAATCTCGCGCTAATCTCAGGAACTACTGGTCTGATTTGATATTTATTTTTTATTTTTTTGCTTTGGATAGCCCATTAATCCAGGAAGGCTTTAGGCTATATAACATCACGCTCCGACCAATAGGAGCGGAGCATATAAAAAAAAAACATATCGAAACCTACGAGGGTGAAACCGCGCGGCGCAGCTAGTGTACTATAATGTGCTTCGTATTTTCATAGCTAATTGATTAAATGTCATAAAGCATGCATGATGTAGGTAACTAAATATGTAGGATCCGAGCAATCCTCCTCAAAACAAACTTTTTCAGTGACCGCTAATATTTTTAGAGACTAGCAATTGGTCAGACAATGGAATGTAGCCGACCTTAGCATACCAATCCTTTTACCAAACATTCGGATTTTTGCAAACTGGAGCCATTGAACTTAACTAGTCAGAACATTAATGATTAGAGTACAAGTAGTCGGTAAATATATAATGTAGGTATTAGTCGGACAGCCTCCGTGGCGTAGCGGCAGCGAACGCGGCCGTTGCGCAAGGAGGCGCGGGTTCGATCCCCGCACAGTACAAATATTTGTATGCATGAATATGAATATTTGCACTGGTCTGGTCGTGCCTCGGAAAGCACGTTAAGCCGTTGGTCCCGGTTGCCATACGCACACCTAGTGGCAGTCGTTACAGGTTGTTGGAGCCCTCAAAAGTCTAACAATTGGTCTAACTGCAATGCTTAGATATCGTCTTCGGGTTGTGGAGGTCAGACGGCAGTCGCTTCACGGAAAATATCGAAGTTTAGCCAAACTCAGCTGTTAGACTGGTAAAGCGGACCCCAGACTCCAAAGCTGAAAAAGCTGCGGATGCGACTGGGATTAAGGCTGAGATGATGATGAGGTATTAGACGGTAAATATCAACTACAATATGCACTCAGTACATATTTAGTAGTGAGTAATTCCTATACTTCTTCCCTGAATCTCAGTCGTAAGAAAATTATACAAGGTGATTTGTACAGGTTTTAAGCAAGCTACTTCAATTTACCTAGATATATTATTGTAATAAGTATAATCAACGGACATCATGGTCGTTGTCCGTTGTCATATAATTGTCTTTTTTCACGATGCATAAATATGTAAGCTGTCACTCCCTTTATACCTGGACCTTTTATTTAGGTAATAAGTTTTTACTTATTTTCATTTTATTTCGGCGTGGCTAGCTGGAACATGGTATATAATTTCATTTTATGTTGTGCGTTCATTACTATACATAGTATTGTATGAAATCTGTTTTTTTTTTTAAAGAACAGACAGCTCAGCTCCTGGGGAATTTGTTCCGCCACTTCTTTCCAACGAAAGCACCAGGAAGTAGCGAAGGGCGGGCATTTTATGTTATATTGACGTTCAAGAAGTGCAGGTACTCAGCCTAATTGGAATAAATGATTTATGATTTTGATTTGATTATATCAAAAAAACGTAGAATCTTACTATATGCGTTGTTTAGAAAGGTAAAGTGGAATTTTAATTATTAAGACATGAAGTGCTGAGTTATTTGTGTTTGTCAACTTTTTCAATGAAATGTTACATTGATCAATACAATGGTCCCACTATTGTGATGTTAACATCTACCTCTCTATATTACACATAATTTAAGTAACATTTGGTGTGAAATATATAAATATTGTTTGTTTCTAGTATGCAAACACTTGACATTCTAACAGCATCCCGCGGTTTATTCAACAGCAACCCAATTACGTTCTCATGAATAATTAAAAGGTTTTGTACATAATCAGGATGTGGTTTTGATAGCAGTAGGTATATATCAAAATAACCAATGTTAAGCAGTACCTAATCTTGATTACGTATTTAGAAATTTCTGTTTTTTTTTTTTTAATAATTATAAACTAATGCTTGACCGCAATCCCGCCTAATAGTGAGCAGTGATGCGATCGTTGATAGAAAAGCGCGCTGGTTTATTAAGCCTATTCACTTAAAAAACTTAGTGAATAGGAAGGAAGACGACAGTTGAGCGAGGTGATGCCATGTTAAACCCAACAACACGATCAACGATGCTGCGCCAGAGGGAGATTGGTCTAGAGACCATCCCCGACCAAACTCCCGACACAACAACACTTGGCGCATCGTACAAGGCGCACTTCGCAATACAACTGCTCAGACCCGTCGCCCGTACGGCTTCACCAGACATCATGCCGGAACACGACGAAAGCGTTTCGTCGTGTTCGGGCGGCAAGATTTTGTCTAGTGGGTGGTAACTTCTGCCGGCAGCCCATGTTATGGCCTACCATCTAGAAAAGAGCTGTGTTTATTTCGGTCTTGTTATTTTTCGAGACACTTGGGACCCGAACCTTTGAAAGGTTACAAACGTTCCCGTCAAATGTTTTTAATACATTAATGAGTCTCAGTTCAGGCTCTAATCGAACATTATCCCTGTTAGTGCAAAACATTCAGTTGGTGCTGGACTATAGCATATAAAAATCCTTTCAAAATCCATTGATATAATTTTCTGCTGCTTTCAGCTGATTTAGATTATAGCAATAAGTATATTAAATGATAAAACTTAATTAGTGGCCTACACATTTTGAATAACACCATAACATGATGCAGATTTTGTTAATTCAGTTTTTCTATACTCTAGCCACCTTAAGTAGTAAACTATGTTAAAGTAAGTAAAGCCTATAACAAACTATGGCTCACACAATTTTATAGCTTAGTTTCGGTCATAGGTTTAAAGTAGTATTGATTTTGACTAATTAATAGCTGCACAACCGATCATTCGTAATTCTATTCCTACCTAGCCAGCCTAGCCTTTTATTTTGTGGTCATTTTGCTGCAACTTGAGGCGACATGAATTTCATGTTGTTTTTGAATTGGGAAGGCTCCAAATTTTGGCCATTTTAATTTGTGTGTGGCTTCCTTATCTGAACCAGTTTCTGTAGTCAGAAGTAACTCTTCCTACAAAACGTTTGACTGTTTATAAGTAAAACAACCAGTCAAACTTTAAACCTATAGCAAAGTATTAGTATTTTTGTATAGTTATTAATACGTTTTATGAAGCCAAATTGCTTCTAAAAACCGAGGGACAGACGGAACAAAATTCATCTATACTAATATATAAAGCTGAAGAGTTTGTTTGTTTGAACGCGCTAATCTCAGGAGCTACTAGTCCGATTTGATTTTTTTTTTTGCGTTGGATAGCCCATTTATCCAGGAAGGCTTTAGGCTATTTAACATTGCGCTACGACTAATAGGAGCCGAGCGTAATAACTAACTACACGCAAACGAAGTCACGGACGGCCGTTAGTATAGAATAACGGTCATTGCTTCATCTGCATCAATAGTTCAGGAACACAAACAAAATAAATATTTCTGTACGGTGCAACCGTACATCAGAATAGCATCGTCAGCATTTACGCCTCGCATTCATTTTACTTTATAATAATCATCAGTTCGCGTTGAGCCATCAAGCGGTCGTCGCGTTCTCATTACGGCCAGCAAAGGCCACGTCACCCATTTCACACACATCAGTCCATTAGCTTATTTACCTATAACTTTGGAACAATACAGTAGTTTATATAAATTTATCATCTTTTAATGTATTCTGCCCACATCATCTAAAAGTAGTGTGTGATCTAGCAAAAGATCATACAATTTCCTTTAGTTGATAGATTCTCAATGCTATTACAAAATAGTCCAAAGGTATCCTGCTGATAATAGCTCAGGTACTTTAGTATTATTGTGCAGAAATTTAATAAAGCCACTTAGTCTTAAGTGAACGCCAAGTGCGCACCTGGTTCAAAGATATTCTTTTAAGTAAGAGGTGCTATTTAATAATGTTTAAACACAAATTTACTACATAAGTTTTCATCGCGAGTTAAGCTAAATAAGTTTCTTATGAAAGGGTGATAAGTTACCGCGTTTACTAAAGTAAAATGAAAATATTATAAGTACTGGCTTTCTTCAGGGAGAATGGAAAATAGAAATGGTTAACTTGGTAGCTAATAACAGGGTGATTAAGATTTTCAGTTTCCCTGATAAAATATTAGACCTTTATTTATTTATTTAATCTGTCGCACATGAAATGTACAGAGGCGGACTAAATGCCCTAAGCATTCTCTACCAGTAAACCACAGGTGGCGAAGAGATAAGATGGTAGGTGCTTTAGTTGAAAAAAAAATGTAAAGAAAAAAAAGAACTCTTAAATCGTCCAAGTATGCATGTGCATGCATACAAATAGTTGCACTGCGAAACCGCGCCTCTTTGCGCAGCGACCGCGTTCGCTACCTAGTGGTAGCGAACGCGGCACGGAGGCTTAATATTAGAGAAGCATGCCATTTTGCGCCGATCACAAATATATGGGATCAGGGCATGAAAATGATGTATCAAAATAAACACGAACCAATTGTGTAGGTTATTTAAATAAAATAGAGATTTAATTTCCACTTTTCGATTCATTTTCAACTCAAACGTAGATAACGGGTAGTCTTATTTTCTACTTCTAATTTTATTATATTTTCGATAATAATTGTTTACTATTTGAATATTATTGATAAAATAAATTGAACCTGAACAAAAATAGAGTTGTCAAACAAGTCCAAAGGGATCCTATTTGTAACAAAGTTCTTTTTAAAATTCAGCAATGTTTTATTAATGCCCATCCTTCACAGCTCACAGTTGACGGGGAAGGGTCGCTTATCTTTGTTCTAAATTGGGCAAATCCAATTCAAAATCGGTTTTTCTACGGTCAATTCACGTGCGTTGATAGGCATTTTGCAGTTTGCTTTACTTTTACCATATTAGGGAAACAGTTTCACAAAACATACTCGTTTCACACCAAAATAAAGAGAGTAAGTAGATTACTGCAGCTATAATCAGTGGATTAGATCTGTAGTAGAGTCGCGTTTCCACAGATTTTGCAGGTATACCTCAACTGTTCGTACCTATTTAAAATATGGGTACAGTGAAGTCTTAATTACTAATATTACAAGATAAAAGATCAATATAGAGCCTGTCAGGCATAGCAATTAGGTGAGAGGTCGAGAGCGAAGTGGCAATTCAAACAAGTAAATATTAATTTAACATTTGCGTTTATTGTAACACTAGCTTTCCGCCCGCGGCTTCGCCCGCGTGGAGTTCGGTTATATCGCGCATTTTAGATTTCCCTCGGGAACATCAAATTTTTTCGGGATAAAAGGTAGCCTATGTTCTTTCTCGGGGTCTAAAGATTGTCTGTGCCAAATTTCATCAAAATCGGTTTAGAGGTTTAAGCGGGAAAGCGTAACAGACAGACAGACAGACAGACAGACAGACAGACAGACAGACCGACAGACCGACAGACAGACCGACAGACAGACAGAGTTACTTTCGCATTTATAATATTATATAGTATATAGTATGGATTTTAGGGTCAATAAACTTTATTAAAACTTAACATTCGCTAAATGTTGCACGCTGTCGGTGTTATCGGAGCTCCTTTGACGAACGTTAGACGTCTCCCGTCAAAAAGGGTTCTGTTGGTGGAGCGCGTCATATTTTAAAAGGAAACTAAAACCGTCGACTCGGCCTCTTTGATCGGATGGGAGCGATTCCAAAATGGTTCGCAATATATTATTATAAATTACAATATATTATTATAAATTATTAGATGTGGTGCATTGAGTCTATAACTGTATAACTATGTCAGGTGTATAACTGACAGCCTTCGTGGCGTAGCGGTAGCGAACGCGGCCGCTGCGCAAGGAGGCGCGGGTTCGATCCCTGCGCATGCAAATTAAATTGCGCGTTAAGCCGTTGGTCCCGGTTGCTATACGAACATCTAATGGCAGTCGTTACGGGTTATTGAAGTCCTCAAAAGTTCAACAATTGGTCTAATGGCAATGCTTCGATATCGCCTCCGGGTTGTGGAGGTCAGACAGCAGTCGCTTCACGGAAAATATCGAAGTTTAGCCAAAATCAGCAGTTAGATTGGTGAAGCGAACCCCAGACTCCAAAGCTAGAAAAGCCTTCTGATGCGACTGGGATTAATGCTGAGATGATGATGATGATGATATCAGATGTATAACTATGTAGGTACATATTACTAACTTTGTGTAGATATGTATAGTATATTAATTATTTACATGCTCCTAGACTGTGGAGTAATTACTTAACAGACTATCAATAACATTGCGATACCTATACGTTTTTTCTTTTTTATGGGAAATCATCAAATGACTTCTCCCGCTTGGGCGGAGCGGAAGGGCGTGTCAGACTTTTACTGTCTAAAACCCACCCGTGATTCTTCACTTGCCAGTGCGACGGTCAGGGCCATGGTTTCTTGTTTAACCAACCCGCAACCCTGACCTAGGAGACATTGGTCTTCGTGGACCCCGTCACGATGTGCTGACATCTCTTTGAGGCGCTCCGGACCTTGAAACTCCACCGTATGCTCCACCGTGTCCTCAGGGCGATCCATACAATGGTGACACCCTGGAGTTTCCTCCCGCCTTATACGGAACAGGAACCTCGCGAAACAACCGTGGCCAGTGAGGACCTGCGTCAGGTGGAAGGTGAGGGGCTCGTGGCGCTTCTCTAGCCACTCCTCAAAGAGGGGACTTACCGCCGCTATTGTGACGTGCTCAGCACTGGGTTGCGACAATCGCACTCTCCATGTCGCCATGAGATCCCGCCGGAGTTCTGTCCGCGATTTCTCGCGGCAGCGGAGATTTTGCCTCCTCTCGCCACTCCCACATATGGGCGAGTACTTTGGCCTCCAGATCCCATGGCGGCAATCCGGCAAGGAGGCTCGCCGCCTTAGCGGAGACCGTGCGGTATCCCCGGATCAGCCGAACGCCCATGACCCTCTAGGACGCGGTCAGGCATCGGGCTGGTCGCTTCCTTAGCGACGCGCCCACGCCGGTGCCCCGTAAAGGGCCATGGACCACACGACCCCCGCGTAGAGCCTCCGGCAGGAGGCGTTTGGTCCCCCTAGATTAGGGAGGAGCCGCCTCAGGACAGCCCCGGCCCGTTCTAGTCTGGGAGCCAAACGTCGGAAGTGCTGCATTGCGATTCCTTAATTCGCAAATCAGCGAGCGCCACATTGAGTAACTTTAACATCTAAAAAACGATAGTATTTTAGGTATAACGGAGTCTATATTGTCAAAAAAACTAGCTTAAGAGATTATCTAACAACGTTAGTTAAGATTTTTTCCATAAGTGATGAATAAAAAATATACAGTATTAGGGTAAAACCCGGATAGTTGCCTCGGACGGATACATGCCTCAGTTTCAAATGCTCTGTGTTAGACGTATTATCAGTGTTTCTTTTTGATCATAATTAAAAGCATCCACCACGCTGACCTCAGTGCCGCATATGCCGTTGAAGTAGGGGCACGGGTTTTGTCCCTATGAGAAAACATCTTCCGCGGCGATACTTTGACGAGCGCCAGAATTATATTGGTAGGTACCTAATCTCCGTTATATATTTTTGTAACTGATTGCGATTTCAGTCAAAAATTAATTTCTTTGAATGCATTAGAGTTTATATAGCACTGTTTATTAGGATTTATTGTTGAATATGTTTTATTTATTTCGTGAATAAAAAGGGCAAGTATCCGTATCAAATCGGATAGTTGCCCTACTGTCTTTTGCGGATTGTTGCCCTGCGGCAACTATCCGTAACTATACATATTTAACAAGGAAAGACAGATTTTTTTCTTAGTTATTTTTTTCATTTGCTTTTACTATTTTTTCTTAGTGATTTTTTTTATTTGGGTTGACTATAGTTTATCTTAAATAATACTCAATAAATACTCAACAGCAAAATGCCTCGCAAGTATAAACGAAAGCCAGGCGTGGTGCCGCGCCACATCAACTGGACAGAAGATAGTTTAACACTTTCGTTCGAAGAAGTAAATAAAAAACAAAAAAGGATCAACGAAATATCCCGGATTTATGGCATATCCCCTCGAACCTTAAGAAGATGGTATGAATCAGAATTATCAGATTCTGATTCATACCATCTTCTTTACACACAGATTTTATTGAACTGACTGGAGGAAGGGCTCTAAGGAAAAGAAAAGCTCGTATCTACACTTCGAACTGTAAAAATTAAGAAAATGTTATAAGTTCAAAAATATCTAAAGGAAAAGCAACTAAAGGGCTACTAATCAAAAAGGCTAAAGGCAAAAAGCATCCATTGCAGACACTGAAAATATATTAGAAGTATATTAGAAGTATATTTTTATTTTAATCTATTAATGATATATATTAACGAGTTTAAGGGAACGCCCTCTGTTATTTAACATACTGTATATCATTAATAGATTAAAATAAAATTATCAGCATAGAAAAATAAGCATAAAAAAATCCGAATAAAAAAAATTCTAATTGAAAATAAATTTGAAACCTCCTGTTTTAAATCAAAATAGTAGTCGTCATGTATAAATAAAGTGCGACGTTGCCATCTTTCATGTTCGCGTGTACAGTGTGTTTCTTTTACATGTCAATTTAAAATTTTTATTGAATATTTTCATATTGGAAAAAATTTTAAAACATTTTATTTTCGAATGGAAATATTTTTTTTAGCATGTACCTATGTATGCTATACTAATTCGGGTTAACGGGAACGCCCTCTGTTAGTTAACATATTGTATTTTTATTTTAGACACTTATTTACTATTTTGGAGTCTTAAGTATTATTGTTATAATTTTATAATTATAATTTAACTTTAATTAATACTGAATAAAAGATTGTACTTATTTAATAATAAACATAATAATCTGATTATTTAAATTATTAAAGTTCGTTTTTATTTCAAAAACAGACAGACGGGCATCTATCCTCACATTGGGCAAGTATCCCCCGAACCATATTTAACGTTAGGCTACTATCCGCTATAGTAGGCAACTATCCCCTTTTTTAGAGGTCATATTAAACTGGATTTACTCAAAATTTATAATACTTATATTTTTTTTTATAAATCAGGTATGTTAGAAGAATAATCAACTATGCTTGAGAATACCCTTTGAATAAAAAATTTGTTGGTACACATTTTTTACAGGAGCTTTTTAAAAAGTGTGGCAACTATCCGGCTTTTCTCCTGGAAGAATTGCTACCATGGGGTTAGTCGATTTGAGAATAAAAGGTATCGATTGGCTCTCAAATATGTACACAGTATAACGAATGTTTCATTACATTTTTTCGTTGTTTAGTAGACAATTTTTTTGAACATAATATGAAGGAATGGATTACCCTCATCCATCTTTCAAATTGAGATCGATAGTGTGTGACGCAATTAGGGTGTTGTTTGTGGTCCACTTGAAGATTGAAGATAAACTCAAAAATATCAAAAGTCATTTATTCAATTAGATTGAGAATCAGCTCTTTTTGACTGAGTGCGGGAAAAAAGCCCGTAACTTAGAACTTAAGTAGGTTGTTATTTTAACGAAGTCCAAAATTTCAAGTGGTTCTTAGAATTCGGTAGCCAACTTCATTAATTTTCCCGCGATCTTGAGGGAATTCTTCGGAAAGAAATATTTTCTTCGTAAGGTTCGCTTCGAGAGACTGATATCTATACTAATATATAAAGCTGAAATGTTTGTTTGTTTGTGTGAACGCGCTAATCTTAGGAACTACTGGTCCGATTTGAAAAATTCTTTTTGCGTTGGATAGCCCATTAATCCACGAAGGCTTACAATATATCACGTCACGCTGCGACCAATAGAAGTGAAGCATAACTAATTCCAAGCGTACAAAGTTACTGGCAGCCGCTAGTTGATGATAAAGTGATAGACGCAACGACTTCTTGCTTATTGTAATTTAATCCACTTCCGAAATTACATTTATCTTATCCCATATTTTGCTTTGTTTATATTTAGGCGACTGTTAGGAAGGATTTCCATTTCTTTAGCAAGTTTCCTCATTCAATCTCTGTCGCATTCGCTTTTTCGCTTTGTCAAACTTTAGGAGTAAGTTTGGGCACAAAAGCAAGGTATTAATATATAATTAATCAATGTTCTAAATTTACTTTCACTCATTTGCGCGTAACTAATGAAAGATTCTTGTTGGCTTCGTCACGCGCTAACTATGATCAAATTCAAACGTGCTCAATTTTTTGTCACTTTAATATTTCTTTTATCGTTTTCTGAAAAAAAAAACGCAAGTTTATTTTTCTACCTAGATGATTAAATGATTGAGTAAGATTCTGTTCAGACACTCCTAACTGTGTGTGTCGATATAAAATACGTCCCTCCAAATCCATTTCAGGGAGATATCCTATTATTCACCTGGTATAAAATTACGTGCCGCTAATGCATTTTGTTCTCGTGGCGCGAAGCATGCCCCGCACGAAGTAATTTAATTTAAAAGTCCATAATATTCCGTCCGCTTCTATAATGCTCAAGTTTCAGGTACAAAATAGCATCTTTGAAAATAATTTAGGCCTTTAAAAATAATTCAGGCCTTTAAGGCTTAACGTGGCGTACTTAAGGAGCTATTTATAAAATAAATATTAGGTACCTAAGTACTAGTTGAGATCATGCCCAAGTAGATTAATTGCTATTAGTAAAAGTTTTTAACAGGTAGGTATCAGTTAGCTGTTCTTTATCTTTTTTAAATTGATGTGAATTTAGCAGATGTTCAAGAATATTATTATATTCGCCTGGCTCTAGCCGCCAGCAGAAAATACGGTGGTGAAAAATAAAGTTCCTTCGTTATAACATTGATTTTGGTTTACTTTGTTTAATTGCATTTTTGACGAAGGTCGTCTGATAAATATTCCGAAACATAGGCACATAGGTACCATAATACCAAGAAAAACTGCTTACCATACTAACTCACGATAAAATGTACCTACTAAACGGATTGTTCAGCATCGTGAGTGCAAACAATCAGACTCAGTGCGAATATTCTGTATGCCGTGCTAATATTTGTTTCTTGTTATAATTAAGCCTGTGTATCGTAGCGCAAAAGTTAATTGAACCGTCGCGACATACATAAACTTAGAGTAATGTTTATCAAAATTAAGACGAAACAGAAACTTAGGCTTATGATAATAAAGCCTTTTATTTTCCTAATAAAGTCTTTTATATATAGATTACAAATAGTCTTGTGATGGATTTGAAAATTGTGTTTAGAGCAAAGGCCTCTTCGGATATAGGCCTCCTCCAATTCTTACTAGTGTACTCCATTTATCTCAGTTTTTCGCTTTTGTTATAAAGATTTTTCAGTTGTAGTCTTTTTAGTCGTGGTGGCCTAGTGGTTAAAACACCAGCCTCTCAAGTATGAGCGTGCGGGTTCGATTGGGTCAGGCAAGTACCAATGTAACTTTTCTAAGTTATATGTAGTTTCTAAGTATATCTTGGACACCAATGACTGATTACAAAGTAAAGGAAAACATCTTGAGGAAACCTGGACTTTAAATCTGAAATCGCCAACCCGCATTGAGCAAGCATGGTGATTACGCTCAATCCTTCTCTGTGTGAGAGGAGACCTGTGCCCAGCAGTGGTACGATAAAAGGTTGATGATGATGATGAATTTTTTTTATTTCCTTAACCCAGCGGTCTTTATGTCTCCCTTTGCCCGTTTTTTCCCGTTTGAGCCCTTCTAGTCAGTGACTCGTTTGGTCCACCTCATTTCCGGGCTATGTGTCCGGCCCATCTCCATTAAAGCTGTTTCGCGGGATGTTCTGCCTCTATTAGTTCAGTTTTATTGCGAATATAATAATAATAATAATAATTTTTATATTTTTAAATGTTTTTGTATGTTTTTTATATAAATATTTAAAAATGTAAAACGATATGTAGACACGGAAAAATAAAGAGATAATAATAATGTTTATTGGTGCAAAACCTTACAGAGAAGCTTAATATCTAGCTAAAATTAAAGGCGCACAAAAGTTGAAACCCTGACTCCCAAACTAGGAATTACCTGTGACTTAGGAGTCAGTGTTCTGCCACTAGAATGAGATGCTGGTAAGCTGATATTGTTCAGGAAAATATATTACTATACTTATTGCATTTGAATACATAGTAAAAGAAAAAGTGATAAACAAAAAGTAAAAATAGTAGAAAAAAACAAACTAAAAATAAAAAGTAAGTATAAAATGACTGTGTCGTAGGTTGATAATGTGTGTGTGTGACTGAGAATCATGTGTGTTGTTTGCATGGTCTGATGGGTGTGTCTGTGCGTGCGTGCGTGTGTGCCCGTGTGTGTGTGTATGTGTGTGGGTGTGTTTGAGCGGGAGGGTGTGTTTGCGTGTGTATATGGATGAATGTGCATGTGTATGTGTGTGTGTGTTATGAAAGATGAGAAGCCTAAGTATATATGTGAATACGGTAGTGTCAAGTGTGCTTGACTTATTACGAGCTTATTGCATATTGTTAAACTAAAGGTGTCGTCAATTGTATTACGTGATTGTTATACGTTGCGACTTATGTCAGAGTAGTCAGTAGTTCCTCAGTTTGGGCGTAGTTTAGGGTGTATAGAATATCCTTCAGCTTAATCTTGGCTTCGTGTTTGCTCGATCCTGCAAATAGAGTGGACTTACTAATATTTTTGTAAACAAGAGAGCTCAACACATACAGCTGTCTTCGAGCGAAGGTAGTTCTATGAGTAGGGGTTGGGCAGACTAATCTTTGTCCGCGCTTATTTGAGTCTGGGGGAGGTACTTGAGTATGTTTCCAGAGAGTGGTTCTAAGTACGAATAATTGTCGCACAGTTAACAGTTTGAGCTCGGCGTATAGCTGATTAGTAGGATAACGAAAGGGTTTTTGAGACATTACCTTAAGTACTGCCCTTTGTGCACGCTCCAACTCAAGGAATTTAGTTTTGCCCGATCCACCTCAAACTAAAATGCAATAACCAATGATAGACTGGCAAAGGGCAGTGTAAACCATTTTTAATGTCTCGAGGTCCCCAGAATGCCTTAATGCCTTAAACAGATGAATCGTTTTCCTGACCTTATTGGCAGTAAACTCTATATGCGAGTTCCACTTCAGTCCATCATCGATCATCACGCCCAAATACTTGACAGATGTTACAGACGGAAGCGGCAAGCATGAGCAAGTTGAGGTGTCCGGACAGGTGTGAGCTCTAATCGAGTATGTGTTTGGGGGTTTCGTACTGGTATGAATAGAGAACGGGATGCAGTTTGTTTTTTGAAGGTTTAGAGAAAGAAGATTAATGTGTAGCCATTCCATGACAGTTCGCAGGGATTCTTCAGCATTATTTTTCACTTCAGCCCAATTCTTCCCATGTACTACAATGGCTGTATCGTCGGCATAGGTAAATATGTTTGCAGATGATAGAGGAAGGGTGCACAAGTCATTGATGTAGATAAGGAAAAATCTGCGCTCCTTATTTCCTCAGTCAGCTTAATTCCAAATTTGCTTCCTTAAACGACACACTGACACGAGCATATTTCTCTTCTTGTTTTCCCTTGGAAAATCTAAACTTATGCTCTATATGAGTGGCGTGCCAACAGACAGGCATCTGTAAATAGTGCACGGCTTACGCGCGGCCCCTTGCTGAAACTTGGCCAGCGCGCTGCCGTGCGCTTAGATAAACAAGAGGAGTAATTCCCGTAATTTGATGAATGTTCATAGCCCAATCTCAGTGTCTATCTGTCAAAGATACCCGTGAATTCCCTAAATCTTAAACAAATATTTGAAATTATTTGTCGCTGAGATAATATTGCGATTAGATTTTTAACGTGTTTAAAACGAGAATTGGCATCCTCTTTCTGTTTTCGGGGGGAAACCTTCAAAGGCAACAGATGTGTAGGGATCGAGGTCGGGTGGGTCGGGTGTGACCTCACTGGGTCAGATCACCGGGGGATCACCGGGGTGGTTTTAGTATGGTCACTAAAACAACGCCGGTGATCAACACCCACATATAGAGGTGATATCGGTTCCTCTAAAGTCTAAAAAGACAAAATCAAAATTGTTTATTTCAAATGAACCATCCGTTGGTGCTTTTGAATAATCAATGTCGGTCAGTCCAAGAAAAGTGAAGCTAAATTGCACGTTCCAAAACGAAGATCTCTATGGAGAAGAACGTGCAAGAAACTCCAGACCAATCCGGAACCGCCCTGCGCAGGCCTCGCTGAATTCGGCAGTATACAGTATGACATTTTAATCGTTTTACAAAAATGTTTCACGGACTGTATCCGACCTTATATACGCCTAGCCGCGATTATTTGTTTTCTACCTTTAATTAAGATAATAGGTACAACGAAAAATAAATAATACATTAGAAATACGAAACATCCTGTTAATAATGTTTACATATCAAACGGACACAATACCCACTCCGCGCAAAATTCTATTGGTCAATCCCATCTCATTCATCATTTTTTGCAAGGAACGCAGCGCGCGCGAAACTAAAAAATTAAAAACTAGCTGGGTTCAGTTGGGTTCTAACCCCGGAAGTCAAACGTTGTGCGCGGGCGACTAGGTATCACACGTCGATCGTTAGTACGAGTGTAGAGTACCTAGTGCACAAGGATTAATTAGGTTGTCTGCCTACTTCATGATGAGTGATAGAAACTTTCAGTACTCGAATATCGAGTGGCCCCTCAGCCGTGGAACTTACGTAGATATGATAATGGAAGATGTACCTGTCAGCTGTTTGTGTGGTCTGAAGTAAAGGGACTAGTGATGAGTTCAAAGGAGCACGCAGTGTTTAAAATCGCACGCAATTAAAATAGCAAATAGTTGCTACTTTTGATACAGTGAAACAAGACAGAGTGACTTTAAATAAATTAAAAGACAGTATTCAAAAGCGTGCATAGCAGTTGCGGATACAGGTAAAGGCTATTTATCTACATAATACATGTAAATAAAAAGTGATCATTTGTAAAGACAAAATTAGTAATTAGTGTAAATAATTCAGTTTATTCCCATTCTTTAAATATGCCAGAAACACAGGTGCGCGGCAATGTAGAAAGTACTCGTTCTAGCAAACACTCAAACAGTAACAAAAAATGTTCGCACTCGTAAATAGGTACCTACATGTTAGTTGTGGACTCGCGCCGACGGGTAGGTAGTAGGTACGGACGACAGTAGGTCAAGCTACCCGAAACTGCCAAATATTCCCAATCAACCTTGAGCCTTAGTGTTTTAAAGATAAAGTTGAAAATCTAATAAAGAAATCTGACAGATTGTAGTAGCTTGATGTACTATCATCTGTACACATTTTTTGTTTGTGAACAAAAATGTGCGTAAACAATTTCGGTGGAATTTTGCCTAAATTACAACGACAATTTAGCAAATTGATAAGTTATTGAAATCGGCCGTATGTTTCTTGGGAAGAAACGTAAGTACTTATGTAACTATGGTCAATCAAATTCCCATTTCGGGCGCGAGAACAAGTACAAACAGGTCGCGACTGCGGTCGAAAGGCCGGCCCGCGCCCGCGCCTTTCAACTATCATTCGCTTGATAGTTTGCAAACAAATTTTCACTTGCGCGTCATAGTAAATAAATAATCAATCGTTGATGGTAAAGCGCACAAGTTTATTAAGCCTATTCACTTAAAAATCTTAGTGAGTAGGAAGGAAGACGGCAGTTGAGCGAGGTGATGCAATGTTAAACCCAATAACACGACCAACGCTGCTGCATCATAGGGAGATTAATCTGGAGACCCTCCACGATCAGACTACCGACACAATAACATTTGGCGCATCGTACCCGATCAGTGATTGTTGACATAGGTAATGCCTTTACGGGGGTGCGTGGCAGAAAACCTCCCCGAGTGCTCAGTGGCTGCTGGTCCTCTTGTTGTTTCCTTGAGGACGAGCAGACGCTGGGCCGGTGCACCCTGGGCGTGGACAACAATCTCTTCGTGACTATTGTGCAGGAGGAGATTGTTGTCCACGGCGAATTTCTGCCGGAGCGGAGGAGTCGCTCCCGGGGGCTCCCTATCTGCGCTCCGCAGCGGAGTGCACGAATAGGGAGCGAAGTGGTGTAGACCGTGGGCTGTTTCGACAGTCCGCGGTCTAGGGGTCACGTCGCGTGACCGAGAGGGCGAAGACCGTAGGTTTCTCCTCAACCTGCGGTCTACGGGCACCAGTGACCATTGGAGGTTCAGAGCCACGGTGCCGGGTGGTGGGTAGGTTAGGCTAGATTTAGTTTTAGGTTAGATATAGGTTAGCTTAGGTTTTATAAAGGGAAAAAAAAAAACAAATAGAAAATACATAAAAAATTAAAAACAAAACAAAAAATACATAAAATTTAAAAAAACCAAAGAGAAAAATATATAAAACAAAAAACCAAAAATATATTTAGTTTTAGTTACTTAGTTTTAGATACCGAGCAGCGGGCGGTATATCTTGCATCGGAGGCATCCGCGGGCCTCGGGAGGATTAATGCCCTCCCAAAAAGAGCGGCCGCATCGCCTTGGGGAAGCGATGTTCGTATCACCCATTATCGTATATGAAAATGTCTGATATAGAGTGCGATTTGTCATGCGATCCGGCTAACGCCCGGCGCTCGCAGGTATCCGGGCCTGCGAGTGGTAAATTGGTTACCGAAGAACGCGCAGGGGTAGGCGACCAGGCCCCTGCTACCGTTATTGCTACTGGAAGCGATGCGATGGATGCGATGGATGCGATGGATGCGAATGTGGGAGATATTGCCGTAGGGCCGCGTGGACCGGCTTCCGCTAGGAAGCGTCCACGCGACTCTGCACAGAAGGAAGTAGGATCGGCCGAGCTGACTTCAGAAGAGGAAAGCCTGCCGGCCCCGAAGGTGCCGACCGTGAGGAGAGGGCGGCAAAACTCCAGAGGAGTGACTGCTTCGCGGCCGCGGAGGGGCGTACAGGGTAGGTTCGTTCGTACCCCGGCGGCCAGCGAAGCAGAAAGTGACATGGGGGTCACTTCAGAGGACCCTGGTGGCGAGAGTTGCGCCTCGCTAGGGAGCTCGAAGGCGGAGCTCAACGCCGCCAGGAGGGAGCAGCGCAAAGCCGTCGCGGCCGACGAAGTGTCGGATATGGCCCGACGCGCTCGAGAGCGACGCGCTGCTTTATCGGCGGAAGGGGGTCAACTGTCGGCGGTGGCCCTAAGTCAGCTGGCCTTGGACGGGGTGGACCTGGTCCTTAAGGTTGCCACAAAATCTGGCAACCTTAAGAGCACCTTCGTTCGAGGTCTCAAGGAGGCTGCCGCGGACATCAAGGAGGCGGTTGGCACCCTCCTCAACACGACGGCCTCAGACGAGGTCGTGAAGTTACAGGAGGAGAACAGCCGCCTCCGAAATGATCTGGAGGACCTCCGGCGACAAGTCGCTGCGCTGAGCGAGCAGCAGCAGCGACGTACGCCCAACGATGCCGCTTCTGAAGTGGCCCCGGCTCCCGCACCAGGACCGGCACGTGCGGGCGATGAGCTGAGCGCATCGTGCCTTGAGCGCGTCGTCCGTATGTGCATGCTCCAGTGCGGGAGCATGATCCAAGCCCAAATGGAGGGGTCTTCGCGGCGCCTCCCTGAGGTAAACCTCCGCCCGCCCCTAGCGGCCGACAAACGGCGGAGGGCTGAGGGGACGCCGGGAACTGTTGCTCAGCGAGCTCTATCTCCAGCGAGCGATCAGCCCACTACGGCCGGGTCTAAGGGTGAGACCTGGGCGACAGTTGTGGGCCGCAAGAAGGCCCGCAAAGCCGCTAAGACTGCCAAGGCGGCCTCAGCAGCATCAGCGCGCACCTCCGGTCAAACCGCAAAGGCGGTTCCGGAGGCTGCGCGGCGGACTGGCAAAGGCGGTCGCAAGGGACCGGCTGTGCGTGCCCCGCGTTCAGAGGCCGTGACGCTCACGCTTCAGCATGGTGCTGCGGAGCGCGGCGTAACGTACGGCTCGGTCCTTACCGAGGCCAAGGCCAAGATCAAGTTGTCGGATCTTGGCCTTCAGTCCGTCACCATCAGGCATGCTGCCACGGGTGCGCGGCTGTTTGAGGTGGCTGGTGCTGCAAGCGGCAATGCCGAGAAGGCGGACGCTCTGGCCGCCAAGTTGAGGGAGGTCCTCAACCCCGAGGACGTCCGGATTTCCAGACCGGTTAAAACCGCAGAGGTGCGGATTGCCGGCCTGGACGAGTCCGTGACTCCTGAGGAGGTGGTAGCGGCCGTTGCCCGAAGCGGAGAGTGTCCGCCGGATAAGGTGCGGGCCGGCAATATTCGCACCGACGCCACTGGACTCTGCGCGGTCTGGGTTCGGTGCCCTGTGGCGTCGGCGAATAAGATCGCCGCAAATGGCAGATTGCTGGTGGGCTGGGTTGCAGCGAGGGTAAAACTCCTGCAGCCCCGGGCTTTGCGGTGCTTCCGGTGCCTGGAGAAGGGGCACGTCCGGGCCAAGTGCACCGCCGAGGTTGACCGTAGCGATCTTTGCTATCGCTGCGGTCAGCCCGGCCACAAGGCGGCCCAGTGTTCCGCTGCGCTCAACTGCAGCTTGTGTTCGGCTGCGGGGAGGCCAGCGGGACACAAAGTGGGCGGAGGAGCCTGTGGCGTGCCTGCCAGCAAGGCCAAGAAGAAAAAGAAGAGGGGCCCTAAGACTGCCGGGGAAACCTCGCCTCCCCCGCAGGCTAACAGCTCCGCGGCCGACTCCCGGCCCAGGACCGTTGCCGAGGGAATGGAGTGTCAATAATGGCACAACTCCGTTTCCTCCAGGGCAACATCAACCACTGCGCCAGAGCTCAGGACCTCTTGTTCCAGAGCATGGCGCAGTGGTCGATCCAAGTGGCTGTGGTCGCCGAGCCGTATTTCATCCCCGCCCGTGACGACTGGCTGGGATGCGTTGACGGTTCGGTGGCCATTATTGGCGGGACTCTGATCGACCTGTCTCGGGGCCGCGGCTGGGTTGCTGCAGTCTCGGGCGGCATCGTCATCGTGGGGGCGTATTTCTCCCCCAACAAGAGTCTCGCCGACTTCGAGGGGTTCCTTGTCGAGTTGGGCGCCGTCGTAGGCCGCTATCACCCTCGTCCCGTTCTAGTGCTCGGGGATCTCAACGCCAAGTCATCGGCGTGGGGATCTCCGGTCACGGACCCTCGGGGCGAGGTGCTAGCGGAGTGGGTGGTGACGACCGGTCTGGTCGTCCTGAATCGGGGCTCTGTATACACGTGCGTGCGGCAGAGGGGCGGGTCGATAGTAGACGTTACTTTCGCTAGCCCCTCTGTCGCCAGCCGTGTCCATGATTGGCGTGTCGCCGTGGAGGTGGAGACGCTGTCGGACCATCGGTATATCCGGTTCGACGTCTCCGCCCAGACCGCGAGCGGCCGCCATCCAAGAGCCCCGATTAACGACGGCCCGCGCTGGGCGCTTAAGCGCCTCGACAGGGAACTACTCGAGGAAGCTGCCATAGTCCAGTCCTGGATTTGGGAGTCGGCGACGGACGGCCCCGTCGACGTCGAAGCGGAGGCGCTGCGGTTTCGCGGGGCGATGACGCAGATCTGCGACGCGTCCATGCCCCGCGTCCGCCAACAGTCCGCAAGGCGCAACGTGTACTGGTGGAGCGACCACCTTGCGCGGTTGCGCGTCGAGTGCGTTGCGGCTCGCCGCCAGTATACGCGCTACCGGAGACGACGTCGACGGGATCCCGTCGAGGAAGCCGCGCGGTATGGGGTGTACCGCGCGGCCCAGGAGACTCTGTGGCTGGCCATCGACGACTCTAAGTCGCGGGCCAGGGAAGAGCTGCTGGGGTCCCTAGATCGGGACCCGTGGGGGCGCCCCTACCGTTGGGTACGGGGCAAGTTGCGTCCCTGGGCGCCCCCACTGGTGCAAAGTATGCAACCCCAGCTGCTAGAGGCGGTGGTATCCACCCTCTTCCCTGAGCGGGCGGGACATGTTCCCCCGGCGATGGTCTCACCCTCAGCCACAGACTCTCCAGAAGAGGAGGGCACCGATGTCCCCGAGGTGACGCAAGCAGAGACGGGAGCGGCCGTGTCGCGACTCCGGGCCAAGAATAAAGCGCCCGGACCCGACGGAGTTCCTGGCCGAGCTCTCGTCCTGGCTCTGAAGGAGCTAGAGCCCCAGCTGAGGGGGCTCTTCACGGCATGCTTCGGGCAGGGTCAGTTTCCCAGTGTGTGGAAGGAGGGGAAGCTGGTCCTGCTCAGGAAGGAGGGGCGCCCCGCGGACTCGCCGTCCGCGTATCGGCCCATAGTGCTGCTCGACGAGGCGGGCAAACTTTTTGAGCGTATAATCGCAGATCGCCTCGTCGGCCACTTGTGCGGAGACGGGCCGAACCTGGACGACAACCAGTTCGGTTTTCGTCGGGGGCGCTCCACCATAGACGCAATCATGCGCGTGAGAGCCCTGGCGGAGGATACGGTATCCCGGGGTGGGGTGGTGTTGGCGGTGTCTTTAGACATTTCCAACGCCTTCAACACCCTACCCTGGAGCTGTATTAGGGAGGCCCTGAAATACCATCGGGTGCCTCCCTACCTCCGCCGCATAGTAGGGGCTTATCTGGAGGATAGATGCGTCATCTATCGGGGACGTGACGGTGCCGGTCGGCACCAAATGTCGTGCGGTGTTCCACAGGGATCGGTCTTGGGACCGCTCCTGTGGAATATCGGCTACGACTGGGTGCTGAGAGGCGAGCTCCCGTCGGGCGCCGACTTGACGTGTTATGCGGACGACACGCTTGTCACTGCCCGGGGGAGCTCGCACAGGGAAGCGACGTTGATAGCCACGGCTGCGGTGTCACAGGTGGTGACCCGCATCCGGCGCCTGGGCCTGGAGGTGGCCCTTGACAAGTCGGAGGCCATGGTTTTCCATGGCCCCCGGCGTGCGCCGGCGCCGGGATCACATATCGTGGTCAGTGGTGCCCGGATAGCTGTCGAGTCCACCATGAAGTATCTGGGATTGGTGCTCGACAGCCGATGGGAATTCGGACCCCACTTCCGGCGGCTGGCGCCCAAGCTGATGGGTGCAGCAGGCGCGCTGTCAACGTTGCTTCCCAACATGGGGGGCCCGAGCGCCGCCTGTAGGCGGTTATACGTGGGAATCGTGCGGTCCATGGCCCTGTATGGGGCCCCTGTGTGGGCGATGGACCTGACGGCCGGAACACTCGCCATTCTGCGCAAGCCGCAGAGGGCGATGGCCGTCAGGGTCGTCCGCGGGTATCGCACGATTTCCTACGAGGCGGCTTGCGTCCTGGCCGGATCCCCGCCCTGGGACCTAGAGGCGAAAGTACTCGCGTCATTATACCGATGGCGTGAGGAAGAGCGGACACGGGGCTCCAGTCCGGCGCAGAGGCAGATCGAGCTGCGCCGAGAGGAGCTCCGTCAGGTCCTGGTGGCGGACTGGCGGCAGAGGCTTATGCGCCCTACCGCCGGCCTCGCTACCGTCGAGGCGATCCGGCCAGTACTCGACGACTGGCTCGGGAGAAGGCACGGCTCCCTGTCGTTCAGGGTGACGCAGGTGCTGTCGGGGCACGGCTGCTTCGGCAAGTACCTGTGTCGCCTAGGCAGGGAGCCGGACGCTCGGTGCCACCACTGCGTCCAATGCGGGGAGGATACGGCGCAGCACACGCTCTCCGAGTGTATAGCTTGGGAGGAGCAGCGCCGTGTCCTCACAAATGAAGTAGGAGGCGACCTGACGCTGCCGGCAGTAGTGCGGAGGATGGCCGGCAGCGCAGATTCGTGGGACGCGGTGGTGTCCTTCTGCGAGGACGTGATGTCGCAGAAGGAAGCTGCGGAACGGGAGAGGGAGATCTCAACTCCCTTCCCGGGCCGCAGAAGACGCGCCGGGCGCCGAAGAAGGGCGGATAACGCCCTCTTCCGCCCCCCATGAATGGGTCCAGGGGCGAGGGACATGGGGAAGTCCCCGCCCCCTATTCGATGGACCCCGCGGCGGTGGCGCGCGCGAGTGTCAGCGTGCGCCTCTGAGGCGATGCACGGGGTAGCTTAACACCCCACTACCCCGTGCCGGAGACGAGGCCCGGACAGATCGGGCCAGGACGAGAGTGTGGGGCTGCGGAAGAATTTAGACTCCCGCGGCCCCACGCGCGCTCGTGATAGAAGAGACTAAAAAAAAAAAAAAAAAAAGGTAATGCCTTTACGTAAAAGATCCCTAATTTGGGCGTTAGTACACTCGGCATTCATACCGAGTACGAATATCAAAAACCCCACCGAGTACCGAGTATCGACCAAGTACTCAGTCCATCACTTTGATTCGATTTTAACACGAAAAAGTTTTTGACGGTCCTAAGCCCGTAAAAGTATGAAGGGAGAATTGGAATTAAGTTGATTTTAATTTACAAACTGACTTACGCACTGATAGTAAGAAACCTATCTTGCGCTGGTTGAATGAACTCGCCACGCCCCGCCCCTCGACCGCGAGCCGCTACATTGATACCTGCGCGCTCGCGACAGGGTGTTTTTATTGTTTTTAACCGCGTGATAATAATGAACAACATTTTTATTTTTAAATTAATGAAATCTCATAAATACCTATTTTTATTTTATGAACGTTAACTAATCGTTGGATACATGGTGTGGGCTGCCGTTGTAAGACGGTTAAAAAATCATGGTAACCACTGTGCCACCGTCTTCCCTGGTTATTTTCAACGAGAATTGGCATCTGTGTTTTAAGAGTCCATTCAACCTATTCTGGAGTTCAATCAACTGATTGTTCCTTTGTTATTTCAAACAACCTATAGCAATGGCTTATGTGAGATTTAACAGATTTAAAAATGGAATCTGGCTGTTAAAAACTGGGGATGCAATACCTTATACGCCAATAAAAAAGGTCAAAAATGAACAGAATGTTGAAATGTTTACTTAACTTTGACCCTTACCTTTCAGTATATGAAACAACCTACCCTTTCAGTAAATGTTAGTGAGAAAGTGAAAAAGGGTAAATGCCTTATAAAATCATTTTAGTTACATGATTTACGAAAAATCAGATCTATACAAATTTCTTCGAATCGGGTTTGGGAGATATGTACGTGTTAAGTAAATAATGATTTACTCTCGTAAATTCAAGAATGTAGATATGTACTTATGATATGCTGTTTTGAAAGTGTGTAATATTTTTAGAGGACTTAAAGTCAACACACTTCAGCACTGAAAAAGCTAACAGTCATAGCCTGAGAGTGAACTATTTTTCTTAACTTTTGTTTTTTTATGTTTTTCTATTGAAACCATTAATAGATATGATTCGTTCAATTTAATCCCGAATCTAATAACGTAAACATATTGAAATCGTGAGCGTTGGTATTCAATATATTCAAATCGTGAGCGTTGGTATTCAATATATTCAAATCGTGAGCATTGGTATTCAATATATTCAAATCGTGAGCGTTGGTATTCAATATATTCAAATGAAAATACATTCCCCCTTATTCATAAACGATCATCATCATCATTTCAGCCGAAAGACGTCCACTGCTGTACATAGGCCTCCCCCAAGGTTCTCAAAGACGACCGGTCCTGCGCCTCCCGCATCCAGCGGTTTCCCGCGACCTTCACCAGGTCGTCAACAAGCAAACTCCTTAAACACTGTGGTGTTTATTCATAAACGATGATTAAAGTTAAGTGACGTTAAAAGTTCAAAAATGTATGGTTAAGGATTCGTTAATCACTAGTTAACTTTAACGAATATTTATGAATAAGTGGGATTATGTAGAACCACAAATAATTCTTCATAGCTAATTGTTCATTGCCTAATACCTAATTGTTAATTCCTTGTATACCTAACGCCGAACTATACTAAAACTTTCGAAAATTATACAGTAGGATAAATGTTTAGACTTAGATTTAACTAGCGGCCGCCAGCGACTTCGTTCGCGTGGTTTAGTTATGCTCCACTCCTATTAGTCGCAGCGTGATGTTATATAACATAAAGCCTTCCAGGATTAATGGGCTATCTACCGCAAAAAGAATTTTTGAAATCGGACCCGTACTTCCTGAGATTAGTGCGTTCAAACAAACAAAGAAACTCTTCAGCTTTATATTAGTATAGATTTGAATCTTTATGAAGCATATTGTTAATCCATTGCTGACAGCCTCCGTAGCGTAGTGGTAGCGAATGCGGCCGCTGCGTAAGGAGGCGCGGTTTCGATCCCCGCGCAGTACAAATATTATATGACTATGAATATTTGCACTGGTCTAGTCGTGCTCCGGAAAGCACGTTAAGACGTCGTTGGTCCCGGTTGCCATATGAACATCTAATGGCAGTCGTTACGGGTTGTTGGAGCCCTCAAAAGTCCAAGAATTGGTCTATCTGCTATGATTCGACATCACCTTCAGGTTGTGAAGGTCAGACGGCAGTCGCTTCACGTAAAATATCGAAGTTTAGCCAAAATCTTTGTAGATTAGTGCGTTCAAACGAACAAACCAACTCTTCAGCTCTATATATTAGTATAGATATAAATGGGAGAAATATTCTGAAGCCGGCTAGAATCAGAATTGATTGCTTTTAAAATACATCATGTAGGCGTTTCGTTTGGAGCCCCTGAAGTGCGAGAAGGTCGTCCCCGCTCGCACGCACTTGTTATGTCTCTGAACAGAATAATTTACATTCAGCAATATGTCTTAAACAATAAGCATTTGTCAAAAGGATTTGGACCCAAAGTCGTTGTTAAAAGTACCCTCGGGTACGTAATCGTATTTATACGAATATGTACTCGAGGGTACTTTTTGTTTTGTAGTTGTCAAGCACAAGATTTCTTATGTGTCCTATCATCCATCAACAACCTTCTATCGTCCCACTCCTGGGCACAGCTCTCCTCTCATACAGAGAAGGATTGAGCGTAATCACCACGCTTGCTCAATGCGGGTTGGCGATTTCAGACTTAAAAGTCCAGGTTTCCTCAAGATGTTTTCCTTCACCTTCAGTCATTGATGTCCAAGATATACTTAGAAAGTACATATAACTTTAGAAAAGTTACATTGGTACTTGCCTGACTTGGAATCGAACCCGCGCACTCTTACTTGAGAGGCTGGTGTTTTAACCACTAGGCCACCACGACTATTGTGTGTTATGTGTCCTATGTTAACTCCATATTAATGGCAACTCAACATCAACAATTTACTTAATAGATACAGACGACAGCACATCAAGCTACTACAATCTGTCAGATTTTCTTATTAGATTTTCAACTTTATCTACAAAGCATTAAGGCTCAAGGTTGATTGGGAATATCTAACAATTAGGTGTAGCTTGACCTGCAGCTGTCGTGCGTACATTTTGTTTCTAAGAAAAGTCTTTGTTTGTACATGTAATGATATTTTTTTTATTCAGGTAACATGGACTCAATTTTGTTAGGAAAACTTAAGAATTATGTTAGTCAAAAACTAGTACTTAATTTGTGTTCATCCCGTGGGAGATGATATTCCAGTGATTAATATATAGAGCTCAAGCTTAATCTATACTAATATATAAAGCTGAAGAGTTTGTTTATTTGAACGCGCTAATCTCAGGAACTACTCGTCCGATTTGAAAAAATATTTTTGCGTTGGATAGCGCATTAATCCAGGAAAGCTTTAGGCTATATAACATCACGCTGCGATCAATAGGAGCGGAAAATAACCAAACCAAGCGAACGAAGTCGCTGGCATCCGCTAGTGGGAGTATAAACAATGAAATGATTGAATTATTTTAAAAGAAGTGTGACCTACAAATATTTTATAATAAGGTTTTTTCACTGTCTCAGGTACATGTACATGATTTGTCTTTCCTTTGAATATCGAGAACGTTAATTATGTAAATAATTTATACTAATATATAGAGCTGAAGAGTTTGTTTGTTGGAACGTAGTACTAGCTGCGCCACACGGTTTCACCCGCGTTTTTTTATGCCCCACTTCTATTGGTCGCAGCGTGATGTTATATAGCCTAAAGCTTTCCTGGATTAATGCGCTATCCAACACAAAAAGAATTTCTCAAAACGGACCTGTAATTCCTGAGACTAGCGCGTTCAAACAAACAAACAAACTCTTCAGCTTTTGTCGTCCTCTGTGGCGCAGCGGTCAACACGCCCGCCTGCGACGTGGAGGCCCCGGGTTCGATCCCCGGCCAGGTCATGATGGAAAGCGATCTTTTCCTGATTGTCCTGGGTCTTGGATGTTTATCTATATATGTATCTATTATAAATTTAGTATCATTGAGTTAGTATCCCATATCCATATCAATCTGTGTGATTTGTCCGTATATATTTATTTATTTATATGACAGCCTCCGTGGCGTAGCGGTAACGGACGCGGCCGCTGCGCAAGGTGGCGCGGGTTCGATCCCCGCACAGCGCAAGTATTTGTATGCATGAATATGAATATTTGCACTAGAAGAGTCCAAGCGTCCAAAATTTTTATTTATAAACGCCTAGCTTTCCGCCCGCGGCTTCGCCCGCGTGGAGTTCGGTTATATCGCGCTTTTAAGATTTCCCTCGGGAACATCATTTTTTTCCGCGATAAAAGGTAGCCTATGTTCTTTCTCAGGGTCTAAAGATTGTCTGTGCCAAATTTCATCAAAATCGGTGGAGAGGTTTAAGCGGGAAAGCGTAACAGACAGACAGAGTTACTTTCGCATTTATAATATTAGTATGGATTATTAAATTTAATAACTTTGGATATGGGAACAAAGTTAAAACCGCAAAACAAAACATCTCCTTATATGTGATATCTTCTCGACAACACGTATGAGACAGCAGTTTTTATGCTCTATATATATAGAGCATAAAAACTGCTGTCTCATACGTATGCCTATGTACTTGTATTGGTATATACCAATACACATACATAGGCGTAGCAATAAATACATGCATCAACAATCTTAGAATATTTGATTTTACCTTATATTACGAAATTCTGTAAATATTTTGTTAAAACTTATATCTTAAATAAAAGTTTATTTTATGGTTTATGTTTGCAATATATAAAACAGATGCATTAAAGACTTTTAATTATATTTTTACTTTGTACTTACATAACGGATTTTGTATAGGGAATTATAAAAATTAAAATTATCAAAAATAACAAAAAAGGCATTTAATTAAATTCAGTAATCAGTATTTCCTCCCCTAACATTAATTAGAGTACGGCATTGGAGGTAGTAAGTCGTGGTGGCCTAGTGTTTAAAACACCAGCCTCTCAAGTATGAGTGCGCGGGTTCGATTCCAGGTCAGGCAAGTACCAATGTAACTTTTCTAAAGTTATATGTACTTTTTAAGTATATCTTGGACACCAATGACTGAAGGTGAAGGAAAACATCTTGAGGAAAACTGGACTTTGGGTCTGAAGTCGCCAACCCGCATTGAGCAAGTGTGGTGATTACACTCTGTATGAGAGGACACCTGTGCCTAGCAGTGGGACGATAAAAAGGTTCAAATTATCCAAATCAAGGTGCGGTATCAAGTCCCAGGTTCTTTTCAAGAGCAGGAAAAGTTGTTCTTCTATCATCAGAGTTGGAGAAACATCAACCATAGCTCTTCGTTGTAACATGTCCCATGCGTGTTAAATGGGATTAATATCGGGGGACTAAGCAGGCCAGTCTGTACCATACCACCTGGATATAAAATTTTGGTCGGTTTGCATGATATCAGCATCCAGCATTTAGAGCCAGCTTCCAATATGCCTACAGCTCTCATCTGCTCTTCTCTTGTCAAATGTCGACTTGACATAACCATTAATTACCGACATTTAAATTGGAACAAAGAAAGTGTGTGATCGCTTTTAATTTTTCAAAACCTCATTTTTTTTTTCTTGTGGTGTGTTATGACTTTGTGCCAATTTCAAGTAAAATAAAAATCTTCAAAAAATATTTTTTTTTGGCTTCGCACGGTTTGTGCATTTAGTGAATGTCACATAATGAATTATTAAAAGACGGCCCCGTGAACCGTCTTACGACAGAGGTTTGAGACAAAGTCATGATGTGGCCACTAGGTATGCTGCGACATTTCACTGTTCTTTATGAATTATTTACTAAATGCACTTTTTACTACATAAATCACGCACTTTTATTTAGTAAACAACACTATAAACAATTTTAAAAGCCCAATGAAAAAAGAGCGTGACCCTCAGCTTGACTTTCCCGCCAAAACTCGAACTAATCTTTCGACCGCCAAATTCGAATAAGATATTATTTTGTTTCAAAATAAGTTTTTTTTTTTTATTTCAAAAGAGGTAGGTAGTGGAGAAGAAAATATTTTTTACACAAACTTTTTTTTACCGTAAACAGTTTTTAAATTATGAAGTAATTCATGTAATATCCCTAGACATTGTTGATGTCTGTATCTAGAATGTGCGATTTCGTTAGCAACTGGATGATAGCTGCCGAGGTAGGATTCTAAGGCGATTATTACGCGAAGATCACGCTTCAATTTGCGTGTCAACGCAGGTGACAGGTGGTTAGGTGATTTTTTCAATACAGACGGAGATACTAACAAGCATCGTTAAAACACGCATTCACGGGCTACACTGCGTGGGTACGTGGCAGTGTGTTAATCGTCTAATAACGTGGACTTAATAACTGCCAAAGCTAATGCTAAAACCCTCATGCTAAGGGTCAACGATCGAGGAGAGAGCTCTTAATAGCAAAAAACATAGAAAGACATAATTAACTATAACATCTAAATAATGATGGGAACAAATTCGTTAAGACTTTTCTTTCTTACGGAATCGTACTTGCTAAAAATAATCCCAACGAGTCGTGAAGTGTTTTCAACAGAGGTTGCAGTGCAATAATCTAAACATTTTTTTTTTCCTTGCTTAACTAAAATAGAAAATGTGTTAAATCTTCAACTGAAGTGTTGCTAAGTTTTCCACTTCGAGTTCGACACGAAGAAATCAAATTAAACCTGCTATATTTGGAACCAACTTTTCTATAATCTAAATGTAATCAGAGCAATATTGTAGCGAAATTCAATAGAAATCAGTTTATATTTCTAATTTTTTTTGATGGGATATCTATCCGTGATTAGAGATTGAAGCTGAAGTTGATACGATTAAATATTGAATTTGTTCATTTAACCTCTAAACCCTCTGATATCGCCTTTTAAAGGGGAACGGAATGGAGGCGGTTTATGAAGTGTGATATCGTATGATGAGATGGGGACGAATCATACCATATGTGACGTCACATGTATAAGTATGTGTAACAGCATTATATACAGTATAAAGTGTTAAACTGTACTAACCATATCTACTAATATACAATATGTAAAGAAAACCCTGTCCGATCAGTAAAGGTATTGTTAGGTAGGTATCGATAACTGATTCTACCACACAAAGCCGGGCTAAACTTTAAAAAAAAACCCCTAACAAATTATTATTATTTGGCAAAAAAAAGGTAACTTAAAACATGTGCGGTAGGCCATACAGGCGCGGGCAAAGAGGGGCAGGGCACGCGGCACGCGGTCGCATCGCTATTCGCTCAGAATTATAACGTCAAAAACTAAAACCCAACTACGAAAAAAACGACGCTGAGAAAGTATAAAACAAGATTTTCAGAATACTGAACTGAACAAAGTTGATAATGTAGTTGCAAGTAAATAGACACAGTAGTAATGTCATACAAAACTATTCTGAAGTATGCAATATTCACTAGGTGGAGATAAATTTTCATGTTTGAAAAGGCGTAGTCACACGTTCCATATACCTACCTACCGTAGCACCTTGACAATGTGTGACTACGCCTTTCCAAACATGAAAATTTATCTCTTTACACATTAGCAACTTTGTTCAGTTCAGTATTCTGAAAATCTTGTTTTATACTTTTTCAGCGTCGTTTTTTGTCGTAGTTGGGTTTTAGTTTGTTTACTTTTTATTATTTGTACTATTTTGGTGTTAAAGTGTATTTGTGGCGCATAATATTAAGAAAATTTAAATTGATGAACTAATTATCGCTCATATTTAACATCATTAAAGCATTCTTATAATTATGTACAAGCATAAAGTACTCGTGAAGCTCTTTCAAGTGATACCAAACACGGTATATTTATTTTAATTTTATATTAACATAGAACTTTTTGTCCGCTAGAGGGCGCAATACTAAATTTGGTGACAAGCTTTATAGCTCATAACCAACAGAATATCAAGGCCCTTCTAATGGTACTGCAGTGGTCTTATTCTGTTAAGTAGTAAAGAAGCTATGAACGAAAAGATGTGAATTATATGCAACCAGCCCATGAATACAGGTAAAGTCACACGCAAATGCTAGCAATATATATATATTCAAAATGTACAAGTAAAGCGCTTTCAAATGATACCAAACACGGCATATTTATCTTAACTTAATTTTTTTACTCTGTATGTTTTGTCCGCTAGAGGGCGCCACAGTAGATTTTGTGAAACCCCATATAGCCTATAACCAGCGGACAATTAAGACGCTTCTAATGATCATTTCATTTGTCGAATTCTGATAGGTAGTTTAGAAGTTACGAGGGAACAGATGAACATACATACATACATAGCCTGTGAAAATCATAACCCTCCTTTTGCTTTGCCGTAGTTGGGTAAATAATATTGTGACTTTTTAAAAATTACCAAATTTTGGGGAAGTTGGAATTAATTCGCGGGAAAAAAAGATTATTTCAAAATTCTATAGTATTGTTACTATGATGATTATGTAAAATTTCATATGTTATTTGGTCATGTGTTTACCTAACCTTTATTATCCCTACGGGTCGAACAGGGTTTTCTTAACATATTGTATAAAGCTGAAGAGTTTGTTTGTCTGTTTGAACGCGCTAATCTCAAGTACTACTGCTCCATAAATCCAGGAAGGCTTTAGGCGCACATGCATCACGCTGCGACTAATAGGACCGGATCATAACTAACTCCACGCGAACAAAGTCGTCGGCGGCCGCTAGTATTAAGTATATATTTCGCTCTCTAAAAAATTTATAATTGCAAATATGTGTCTTCTCTGATGTAACTTTACATACTTAGGTATTTATACAAAAACTATGAACATCTGTGATAAAAACTAGGCAGCATCTCCTTTTCCTCTAGGTTCGAAATTTTATGTATATTTATTTTTTATTTATTTATTCAATATATAAAGAAAACCCCGTCCGACCCATAAGGATAATAAAGGTTAGGTAAACACATGACTAAATAAAATATAAAATTTTACATAATCATCATAGTAACAATACTAATGCATTTTGAAATAATCTTTTTATTCCGTGAATTAATTCCAACTTCCCCAAAAATTGGTATTATTTTTTAAAGTAATAACACCGTTTCGACTGTATTATTGGCCCCCTTCGCCCGCGCATGTATTGCCTACCGCACATGTATTAAGTTACCTCATTTTGTGAAATAAAATGTATTTTTAGGGTGTTTTTTTTTTTAATTTTAGCCCGGCTTTGTAGGCATTAGTAGAATCAGTTATCGATACCTAACAATACATTCACGGATCGGACAGGGTATTCTTTACATATTGTATACCATCCAAAGTCTTGAAAATTGTGTGATGGATGTGACTAGTCCCTTAGGATTGGTAGTTAGTTCTTGATACGCCAAATATGAATATTATCATTAAATTATCCTATCAATGCGGTTCACTAAGGAGTTCAATCTCGGCTTTTGTGACTGAAAACGTGTTTACTTTGGTGCTATTGTCTCGAAAACAATGGGTTTGAAAAAATGAATAACAATACTAGAGCAAACAATGCGTGAAGTACAGAGGCGATAGCTTTTCTTTTATATCCAAAGAATTGCTAAGACATGAAAGAAAGTACCTATTCCAGTCGGTTGAATTTATGTGTTCCTAAAATATTAGTATTTCTGAAGATTGGTAAGTAAAAATATTTCGTCATTTTAAATAGAATTTCTATGGTGTAATTGTGAAAGGTGTGTGTATTTTGATTTATTCAATACTATAGAATTTATAATAATATTTAATTCCATAATAGTCAGAAGTAGCACATTCTTCAATTGTTTTCTAACTTAACAAGAAAAAAATTTAAAATATGAAAAATTCATATTTAATTAAAATAATTCATATTTAAATAAATTAATCGATACGGATTATTATTGTTTGTAAGCTTTTTTAACCATTTCTTACAAGAAAGGTTATCGACTACGATTTTTTTATAACTTAATTTCGAAAGTATACCTCTATTGAACTGCAAAACTAAATATCATACTTTTAAAATTGGAATAACTTTTTGAGTACAGACGCAAGCACATCAAGCTGCAACAAAATTTCAAATTTCTTTTACATCTCTCATATTCGGTAAGTAGGTCTTTATTACCCCCAGATTGGGCTTGTAAGTGACCAATTAACGCCCTAGGGTATTAATGTAGCTAGAAAAGCCCTAGGGCGGTAAGTAATTAAAAAAAAATCTTCATTCTTTTAAAAAGTTCGCGTACATCTAACCGTCATACTGGCAATAGACATCTCATGCATTCAGTCCAATGACAAAAGAGGTCGCTTCGCTATTCAGCTTTGTCTTCGTATGGGTACCCAGGTACCCAGTCATCAATTTTAAATATCCAACGGCAAAGCTCAATTTCGTTCTTGAAAAAATTATTACAAAAAAGATGAAAAAAGGCGGGAATAGAAAACTTTTACATTTAATATTTTTGTTTTTGGTTTTTGTTATAATTAAAAAACATGAGTAAAAAAACATGAGTTCTGTAAGGCTCATATCTTCACGAAAACGGAAGCTGAAGCAGCAATTAACAATATTTTGCCTGAAAATTCTAAAGAGAGATATTTGAAAACTTGTAAAAAGAAAATGTTTTATTCTTGTAATGCCGGTTTTTTCTACTTACCTCATAATAGAGATGTAAAGCAGAGTAGTTAGCTCGGGTGTAAGCATCAATTGCAGCCTGAGATATTTAGGCGCACGAGCGCAGCGAGGGCGCCTATAGTTCGAGGGTGCTTGGTGAGGGTGGCTTACAGCCCTCGGCTACTAATTTACTATTAAAAAATCAAGTCTACCACTAAAGGTTTAAGATTCAAGGTTGTCTTGAATTACAGTTTTGGGCAGCCTGACCTGCTGGCGTCTGTACCTAAAAAGTTATTCCAATGTAGGTATATAAAATAACAGATCTAGTGCAACTATGAAGGGTTTCGTATCAGACGTAAAAAGACATCTATCTATGTTGATTTTGGATATTCCTTTTATTTTAAAAAACTTAATTTTGGATTTGTTGTTATCGCAGTAATATAAATAAACACGGTGTAAATTTAAACTACCTTTTTCATGAGTTCAGTCCCGTTTAACAGTCTGACGGGCAGATGAACAGCTGCGGTGGCTTAGTGAAACTAAGCCACCATTCTGGACGACCCATCAGCGTGTCCGGTGTATCGGTTTCGGCTTCCGTTGTCACCTTTTGGGTAGGAAACCTTAAAATCCATATACTTATACTAATATATAAAACTGAAGAGTTTGTTTGTTTGTTTGTTTGAACGCGCTAATCTCAGGAACTGCGGGTCCGATTCGAAAAATTATTTTTGCATTGGATAGTCCATTAATCCGGGAAGGCTTTAGGCTATATAACATGACGCTGCGACCAATAGGAGCCGAGCATAACTAACTCCACGCGAACGAAGTCGCTGGCGGCCGCTAGTATAAAATATACTTATGTTACAGACAAATTGAGAAACTTTTTAAAAGAACTTGAAACCAGGCTTTATTAAAAAGGCTCTTTTATAAAATAATAAATAACCTGGGTACCAGGACGCACAAAGCTTCGTAGTATAAATTGGAATAAAGCACATTCATTGTTCTAGAACAAAATATACAAGTTTGTATTGTGTTACTCTTTCAGAAAAGCTTTCAATTACTCTGTGTACCTTTATACTCAACTACACAGAGACTATAATACCTAGACTGTCTCTTTTTACCCTCGTTATCTATACTAATATATAAGGCTGAAGAGTTTCTTTGTTTGTTTGAACGCGCTAATCTTAAGAACTACTGGTCCGAAAATTCTTATTGTGTTGGATAGCCCATTAATCCAGGAAGGCTTTAGGCTATTTAACATCACGCTGCGACCAATAGGAGCGAGGCATATAAAAAAAAAACATCAAAACCTACACAGGTGAAACCGCGCAGCTAGTAATTTTTCAACTTATTTCAAGAATTCGTACAAAAGATACTTAGGAACTTTCTTGACTTCTTGAAATGCGTAGATTAGATAAAAATACTTGCTGCGTCCCGCAGTTTCATCCGCATAAGTTTCTCTCACGTGGCAATATCCGAATAATAACTATTCTATACATTAATCCTGGTTATACCTAAATCATCTGTGTGCCAACTTTCACGGATGCCATATGGAACAATGCGTCACACGAATTCTACATCTCGCAATGAGAGTTTACCGTGCAACTAGCAAACTTCCCAACTTCAAGCATTGGGCAAGTGCCCGCCAGACATAACACCTGTCTAGTCGGAGGATCCTAGCTTTTCTTTGGAGGATGAGTGAACTTTACTCTCTGTTCCTCATACCTCCACACTGGTGACCCCGAGCATGAATGTCAGCGCAGCCTTCGTGCAAAACTTTAGCGTGACGTCATCATCACAACTCTTGCAAGCTTTAGCGGTGAGTCGCCCAGCCAGCCAGCACCCATAGCTGCAACTGGTATCCTGACCACAAGCATGCAGCGACCGCGCACACCTGGTCATCACCCTCAGCCTCATCAGCAACCTCGGCGCAGCACACTGCACTTTCCGCCGATCAACAAGCAGAGCCCTCTCTCCTGGTCGACGCAGAAGCCAGCCTCAACCCGGCACTGTACGACATACTACGCACAGGAGTATAACGCAGCGCCACCACCCTGGCTCACTGAGGAATCTCCGAAGACAGTTCCGACTTACCGTGAACTACGCGAAAACCGGTTCCGACTCACTGGAACCTGAGCTGGAAAAAATCGCAAGATACAAGAATCAGCCTACTATCGACCTCCGCTGGTCTCCGGAGGGAATGATGTATCAGTACCTACAAAAACGCCACATGGAACAACGCGTCATCCTGATGTCACACGAATTCTACATCTCGCAATCAGAGTTTACCGTGCAACTAGCATACATACAACTTGCCAATTTCAAGCATTGGGCAAGTGTCCGCCAGACATAACACCCGTCTGATCGCAGGATCCTCCCTTTTCTATGGAGGATAAATGAAACTCCCAGTTCCTCATGCCTCTACAATATTAAAATTCTTATGAAGCAACTACAAGTATGTGGTAAAAAAAAAAATAAACAATGTATTCATAAAATGCTATAATGCTATGCTAAATGTTAAGATGAGTTCGCGTGCATGGTATTTGTCACAATATTACGATTTCGTTTTGTACTCAGTCGTAACTGTCGGTCATAACTCACAAGATATTCATATACCAAGAAGTTAGCGCAGTGGCTAAGCTGTTTACTGCAGCGCTGCGTGTCGCGGGTTCGATTCCCGCACGGAACAAATATTTGTATGACCTGCAAGTAGTTCTTCCGGGTCTTGCTGTTTGTGTATGTGAGTTTATATGTTTGTAGACGCATCCACGATACAGGTGAAATTCCCAGTGTGAAGCAACGTGTGTTTTATTATTAAAATCCCGGAGCGTTTCCGGCTGACATTCGTGGATTTTTGACAGTCGTTACGAGAGTCGTCACTAGCCCGAGAATCCGACAACCAATCTTACCAAGGGGTATCGCGTATTGCTTAGTTAAAAGAGTATTGGGCTCCGTGTAAAATACCGGCTGCATCTATTTCATCATCATCAGCCTCTACTCGTCCACTGCTGGACTAAGGCATCTTCCATGGCACGCCAACAAGCTCGATCCTGAGCAGTTCTCCGCCAGCCACTACCAGCCACATTTTTGATATCGTCGCTCCATCTCGCCCAGGGGCGTCCTACGCTACCTTTACCGAGACGAGGTCTCCACTCGAGAACTCGTTTACCCCAACTGTTGTCAGTCCTGCGGCATATGTGACCAGCCCATTGCCACTTCAGCTTGCTAATTCTCTCAGCTATGTCGGGGACTCTGGTCCTCTGTCAGATCACCTCATTTCTGATGCATCTATTAACCTGCAGCTATTTAGCATCGGGTTACACTGGAATCCGACCTTAACATAGGTCAGAGAAAGCTAGGCAGATGATCCATTTGTCACTTCGAGTTTTAGTAAAAAATTTCTCATTTGTAAACCGTGTCGTTTCAGTCACTCGTGCATAATGTGATATTGGCCCTGTTTCCCTTGTTCACAAACTAAATTGAATTTAAGTTCAGTGCATCATTTTCTTTCTATTTCATTAAGAAAAGGACAGTATATAAAATGTCAGTTTAGACCTGTCAATTTTTTTTGGTTCAATTCTTTCCGTTCTTCTGAACGGAAAAGGCAAAGGCATAGTACGCCATACAGCCTAGTCTTCAGTAAATATTTTCTTGGGTAAACTTCTATCCAAACTTATCCTAATTAATCCTAACTTATCCTAGCTTATCCTAAACTTATCCCAACTAATCTAACTCCTTTCGTTTCCCGCGTGTGGCCGATTAGGAGTGGTTTAACGTAAAGACATGATGTGGCCACTATGCTATAATATTTCACTGTTCTATAAGAATTATTCACTGAATGCACTTTTTACTACATAAATCACGCGCTTTTATTTAGTAAACAACACTATAAATAATTTTAAAAGTCCAATGAAATATGAGCGTGACATTCATCTTGACATTCCCGCAAAAAAAAAAAAAACTAGACCTGTCAAATTAGTGCGCTCCTGACGTAAACTGTCATATTTTTAGTCGCCATGTTTATAATCGCGTCTAAACCTCAGTCTAAACTGTCTATGGAGTATCTTAATTTGGCAGGATTAAAGTAAAATGTTGTTTTGTTTTTATTAACTTTTATGCTAGCGCTTGACCGCAATCCCGCCTGATGGTAAGCAGTGACGCAGTCGTTGATGGTAAAGCGCACTAGCTTATTAAGAGCCTATTCACTCTAGCCTTGAAGACACTCATATTGTAGTCCGACGGAAACACCGCCGCTGGCAAACTGTTCCAGTCCCTTGATGTACGCGGTATAAAGGAGGAGGCGAAACGCTTCGTCCGAATCGTAGTGGTGTTAACAACGTAAGGGTGGAAACTCGCCGTACTACGGGTCGTTCGATGGTGGAACGGAGATGGGGGAATTAAATCATGCAATTCCCTCGCACACTCCCTAAAATGCATCCTATAGAACACCGAAAGGCTTGCTACTCTACGCCTATGCTCTAGGCTTATCCTCTATCCTTTTCTTAATGAAATGGACAGAAAAATATGCACTTAACATTAGTTTAATGTGTAAAGAAGAGAATCGGCACCAATGTCTTTTTTAAACCAAATGTTGGTACAGCTAAAAGCACATCAGGGCATGTAGCCAATGTAACATCGCTTCGTAGCGAAGCGAAATCGAATACCAAACCGACCAATAACGAAAATGATCGACCACGTGATTTATCGCGTCGCGTCATCAATCGTTCCCGCCATTGCACATACGGGTATTTGACCCTAAAAGCTTGCCAAAAATATTTTTTGTCTCTAAATGAGGGTAAAGGTGCCAATAATTACAAATGTTATGTATTTATCATTTGTTTAGTCACATATTACAAATAAAACAAAATACAAAAAAAAATACAAAAATATTTATTTCATCCAAACATTGTGTCATACATAAATTGAGGCAGCTCCAGTAAGTTACAATAGTACTTGTGACAAAAATTTAAATTATTATAAAATAGTTTAAACTTCGTTGTCACTATTTAAATCAGTATCAGTTTCTGAATTAGAGTCAATACTTGATGTTTCGGCAGGCAATAATAAGATTGAAGTTTCTTTATGGAACGGTTTGGATTTCTTTTTGGTATTTTTCTCATACCTGATATGGAGGATCTGATGTCAGAAGGAGTCTGTTTATAACATCTAGGTTACAAACTTCTCGAGAAAATTTTCTTGGATAATTTAGCCTGTAATCTCTAAAATGTTTATTCCGGGCTTCTGCAGCCTCCTCCGACAGCTGACCGATTGGAAGTAGGGCTGACGAAATTACTTCTGCACCGTGTCGCAGAATTTTATGAATAGTTGGCGACATTGGATGTCATTCATATAACTGAACATGCAGTTCTTCAGTTTCTCTTGCATATATATCAAACGTTTCTAAATTGATTTTACATCCACTAGATAAGGCTTCTAAGATAATTTCAAATCTGAATATTAGATTAACGTCTATGCCAGTTATTGAAGCATATAGTTCGTAGTCTGCAAAAAATAGCCTGCTTGTATTTCCATCATTCGAGTTGCCAAAATTGGCTCTAGGAACATCCACAATTAGTCCCATCTCACTTCTGAATCTATACTGTACCTCTTTTTTGCTTTGTTTGGCTACATCTTTATCAAACTTTGTTCTAAGTTGCCATTTTTGAGAGGTAATTTGTACGATAAATGCAAAATGATTTCGAAAAATCTTATTCGAGCATGTGGTATCGAGAGACCAAATTTTATTGATTCCTCTTTGACATCCCTTTTTTTGTTAAATCATTGAATTCCTTAGAGGTCGCACCACTTATGTAACATCTCATAGTTGGTTTTGTATGTGTTGCTGCGTTACATATTTTGCTATCTACCATAGTACAAAGCATAGTATGGCCTATTTTCATATCTTGGAATTCCGTGGGCTCGAGATCATTAATTTTTGAATTCATATACTGAATCTCTTCGTTCGTGATATCAACAGACTCGTGTAGGAATCTTATTCTAATGGGTCTACAGTGCCGCGGCGATGAGGGCTTTGGTTTGTGCCAATCAACATTTTTTTTCTTACAACACACTAACTGTAATGGCACCATAGAGCTCTGAAAAATGTTAGCGTCTAGTCATTGTTGTTCGTTTCGAATATATCTTTCTTTTTATGTGCTGCATGCCATCTGGATTTAAACTGATGCTTCATCAACGATAATTTTTGTTTCCAATCTTTCCGTTGATATTCATGTTTACAGAACTCAGGGTTTCTTCTATGTAATTCAATTTTCTAGCAAAATTTTGTTCCTGTGGACTATCCATCACATTATACATGTCTTTTCGGGATAAACATTTGACACCATATGGGCCTGAAGGAAAATAAAGAAAAATAAAATTCATTTGCAATTTATTCTCGACATACCCTATCTACTAAAAAAATATGTGAAAAATACATCCGCGGTATTCCACGGCAACTTTTAAATTAAGCGCATTACTAGATTTGTCTTCTTCAATTATATGTATAATTCATTGCATAGAAAAGCTTAGAAGTTAAGTAAAACTCTTAAAGATTGTATCTAAAACGCGTAAATTTACCTATTTTTTTTAAACTTTTGTTCTTTACAATAAATACTAAAACTCAAAGTATATTTAAGTAGAAATGGTTAAAGCTGTAACTACATACCTGGTTGTGAAGGATCCATCATAAATATTTTCTGTAGAAGTTTCAAACACAAAATAATAACAAGTATTGTGCGGTCACACTGAGAGAATTTCGAACAATCACGCGCAAACTTAAAGCGAACAGTAACTTCCGACTGATGCCAGTGGGCGGCGCATGGCTCAAGCCAAAAACAATGGCTGTCACATGATGCGAGGTACTTTAAGCTATTTAATCGACTATGTTGTTTTTCAAAATCAAAGAATTCGCAAAAATCATTTTTGGCCAGCTTTTACGTTCAAATACCCGTATGTGCATTGGTTGGTTTGGTATTCGTTTTCGCTTCGCTACGAAGCGATGTTACATTGGCTAACAGGCCCAGTAGTATCCGTACGAAACTTTTCGTTTCGTCTTTGAACTGGAACAATTTAACTGCGGCGGTCTGTCCGTCTGATTACGATTAAAGTGACTTCAAGGCTTCTCTTAATAAACTAGGGCTCTGTACCATCAACTCAATCAAGCGGGATCGCGGTCAACTACTAGTTTATAAAGTTAATAAAAAAAAATTGAAGATCAACATCTTTATTTCGTAGCAGTATTTGTGTTTTGGTGCCGCAATGGCAACCGCTGATTTACGGTTGTCTGTGTCATATCTGTAAAACGAATTGAAATATTAATCTATACTAATATTATAAAGCTGCAGAGTTTGCATGTTTGTTTGTTTGTTCGCGCTAATCTCGGGAACTACTGGTCCGATTTGAAAAATTCTTTTTGCGTTGGATAGCCCATTAATCCAGAAAGGCTTAAGGCTATATAACATCACGCTGCGACCAATAGGAGCGGAGCATAACTAACTTCACGCGAACGAAGTCGCTGGCGGCCGCTAGTGTTATCATATAAGTATAAAGTATTTTATTATATGGTAGGCCACCAGGTTACTACTCATCAGACCAAGTCATGCCGCCAAGCGATTCGTCGTGTTCCGGTATGATGTCTGGTGAAGCCGTACGGAGGACGTGTCTGAGCAGTTGTGTTGCGATGTGTGCCGGTTTCGATGCACCAAATATTGTTGTGTCGAGAGTTTGCTGGTTTATTTTTGTTATAATACAGTATTATCATATTTCATTATGGCTTCTATTATGCTTACCATCAGGCGGGATTGCAGTCAAGCACTAGTTTATAATTATTAAAAAAATATATATATGAACTAGTGATTGACTGCCATCTTGCCAGATGGAAAGCAGTGATGCAATCGTTGATGGTAAAGCGCACTAGTTTATTAAGCCTATTCAAAACTAAGGAATAGGAAGGATGCCGGGAGTTGAGCGAGGTGATGCAATGTTAAACTCAAGACCAACACTATCAACGACGCTGCGCCAGAGGGAGATAAAAATATTAAAAAAATATATAAAAAATTAATTGGCTCAAACGCTAATAAGTGTAGCTTCAATTTGATAGTGTATTTTACTAGAACCAATTAGTTTTATAATTGGGTCAAGCGATATGTATTTATAAATATCGCAAATAAACGTCATTCGACGATATCGAGTGATTGATTTCAGCGGTGGAATTTTATGTAAACCGATTTTGAGATAACCGGGCGGAAATTCCACGCAGATTCAATATCGACATTTGTCAGACGTCATTAGTATTCAAAAAATAGAAATAGCTGCGCCACGCGGTTTCACACGCGTTTTTTTTTAATATGCCCCGCTCCTATTGTTCGCAGCAAATCAAAGCAAATGTAATATAGCCTAAAGCCTTTCTGGATTAATGGGAAAACCAACGTAATAAGAATTTTTCAAATCGGACCAGTAATTCCTGAGATTAGCGCGTTCAAACAAACAAACTCTTCAGCTTTATACATTAGTATAGAGTTTTTTACATTGAATGTTTAAAATTAATTTTAAAAGTACAAAGTTAATTTAGAAATGGTGTTTGCCTGTAATTTGATCAGATTTGAGACGCAATTACTTGTACTCTATGTGCGAAATATCTGTAGCAACTGTTGGTGACCTACTTTATTTATACAATATACTTTATTGTACAACAAAAACATACATTACAAAATATATAAAAGGCCGTATCGCTAATGAAATCTCTTCTAAGTAACCTTAGAATGTACAGAGATTTTCCTGTACCTAAAATGGAACTTTTGTTGGTGTAAATAATATTATACGTCCTATACACTAAAATACATACATAAATATCCAAAATTATACATACATACTCATCAATAAATGACAGCCTGCGTGGCGTAGCGGTAGCGATAGCGGCCGCTGCACAAGGAGGCGCGGGTTTGATCCCCGTGCAGTGCAAATATTTCTATGCATGAATATGAATATATGCACTGGTCTGGTCGTGCTTCGGAAAGCACTTTAAGCCATTGGTCCCGGTTGCCATACGAACATCTAATGGCAGTCGTTACGGGCTGTTGGAGCCCTCAAAGTCCAACAATTGGTCTAACTGCAATGCTTAGATATCGCCGTCGGGTTTTGGAGGTCAGACGGCAGTCGCTTTATGGAAAATATCGAAGTTTGGCCAAATAAACAGTTCTAGACTGGTAAAGCGGACCCCAGACTCCAAAACTGAAAAGCTTCGGATGCGACTGGGATTAACGCTGAAATGATGATGACACACAAATAAATGCATACATACTGAATATATAGGTAAGCAACGAAAACTTAAAGAAGCTTATAGATGACTAGCTTTCCGCCCGCGGCTTCGCCCGAGTGGAATTCGATTATATCGCGCTTTTTAGATTTCCCTCGGAAATATCATTTTTTTTTTCAATATAAAGTAGTATATGTCCTTTCTCAGGGTCTAAAGATTGTCTGTGCCAAATTTCATCAAAATCGGTTGAGAGGTTTAAGCGGGAAAGCGTAACATACAGACAGACAGACAGAGTTACTTTCGCATTTATAATATTAGAATGGATTGTAATTAGGACAACAAAATCACAACAACAAGTAGTATTCATTCAGGAGTCTATTTAACACCTGTGATATGTATTTGTGTGTGCGCATTTTATTTCTACTGGCAGAACCTTAATTAAATACCTATATAAATAAAATGACAGGGTAAGTGTTCCGAAAAATATCATACTTCCTTTCCCGGCAGCCGCTGTCGGGTCGTAAAACGTAGCAGTTATCAACGGAACGTGTCTAATGTTTCCCAAGCGAATACTTTATTTTGTGATTCGATTTTTTACTGTATAAACTTATTTGCAGTTTTGAGAATAAAGTGTAATGAAAAATGTGTAAGTGCCATTTCTTTCTTTGTAATTTCTTTTTGTCGCTCTATAAAATTCACTTCAAGAGAGATAAATTTCTAAAAATCTTTCCTTAATACTCACTTTTGTTAACTATGAAACTCTGGTGTGGTTTAAGATGTACGTTGTCTGTCTTTATTTTTTCCGGGGTGGAAAATCCTCGTGGGTGTCCGCCGCCCTGGGGTGGCGGGGTCTGTCAGACTCTTACTGACTGACTATCAGACTATAAACCACCCCGGTGTTCCATCTCACACCTACACCGGGGGTTGCCATTATTGGCCTCCTCGGGTCGGGGGGAGTTTGACTCCCCCACGACATCAAAGAGTGGTGCGCGTGGAACTCTTCGCGCCACCACCTCGGGTCCTGAAGTTTGGGGGCCCCCGGACTGGATTTATGGGGCCTGGAAAAGGGCGTTATCTACCCTCCGCCGACGCCTAATGCGCGTGCTGCGGGCCGTGTGAATGGACGAGATCTCTCTCTCCCTTTCCACAGCCTCTTTCTGTGCGTTAACTGTTTCCCAGACGGAAACCACCGCATCCCAGGACTCTTGCCAGCCGACCATCGACTTGATTACAGCTGGCAGTGACAGGTCACTGCGTACTTTAGAGATCTCAGCCTGCGTATGCTGCGCCATGCCCATAATCCCCAGCCTAGCCTAGCCTTTTCCCAACTATGATGGGTTTGTCTTCCAGCGGGGTTTTATCCAACCTCCACAACACAATTACTTGGTTACTGTTACGAGGTATGCCTTTTAAATTTTGTAGTTTGAAGAAAAAACAACTAGAACCTTGTAGTACTTTTTATTGTTTTTCAAAGAACAACGCGTAGCTTAGTACGCTTTTCCATTCGCTCAAACCAGTTTTCATAGTATTTATTCCACTCTAAAGTGGGGATGTTTAAAATGTCTGACTTGAAAGCGTAGACTGCTGCTTCACCGGACTGGAACCTTTGACCATGAAGACTATTCTTAACTTTGGTAAATGTAAAGAAATCGTTAGGGCTTCGCGAGATTTGTCACAAACACTAGTGGACATCCACGCTGGGATTCTAAATACAACTTTAGTAGAGCCGTGACACAGAAACCGTTTCACGCCTCTACTAAAGTTGTAGAAAATTATTGCACGAACATTTTCCTTAGAAAGATTTATTTTCGTATGTAACGACGCTGTGACTAAAAATGGCATTGATTCTAATACTTTCAACTGTTTTCAGATTAAAAATTTAAACATTCTAATAAAAATAGTTCCAAATTCAAAATTACCGGTAAATATGGAAACGACAGAACTTTAAAGGCATGCTTAATACTTTTCTTGTTCTAGGTGGGAAATCACCAAATGACCTACCCCGCTCTGGGCGAAGCGGAAGGGCGTGTCATACATTTACTGATTAAAACCCACCCGTGGTTCTTCACTTGCTTGTTCGCCAGGGCCATGGTTTCTTTTTTAACCAACCCGCAAACCTGACCCAGGAGGCAACGGTCTTCGTGGATCACACCACGATTTCCTGACATATCTTTGAGGCACGCATGAAACACAACGCGCCGTCGACCCAGGCCTGGTCGTTACCGGGCGGCGAGCTGCCCACTGCTAGCCACCTGCAAGCCCGCGCCTACGGTGGCCGGGAATTCGATGTTGTCTCCCGACCAGGGCATCTCTAGAAGTGTGAGGGCGCTGGGATTCCTGCTCTCTCATACGCTCCGGCCTGCCATGCACTCTCGCTCCGGACTATGGCCTAGACAGGCTTGACCAGGGCTGGACGCAAGAGATGGCCGCCGATCGCCGTCAAGACGACACGGCGGTGCTCTACCCAAGCCGGGCAGATCTCCACCGTGTCCTTAAGGCAATCCCCACAGTGGTGACATCCTGGCGTTTCCTCCCGTCTTATCCGTAACAGAAACTCCCCGAAACGTATCCAGTGAGGACCTGCGTCAGACGGAAGGTGCCATTGTGGCCTCGATCCCCCCTCCCCCCTATTAAAGAAAGGCTTTTATTAAGTAGATATTGGCACCGATTCTCTTGTTCACAAACTTATTTAAATTTAAATCCAGTGCATATTTTCTTTATTTCAAAAAGGAAAGGACAGAAGATAAAATGCCTACTTGTTTAGTCCTGTCTAATTGAAGTTTAGTTTTGTAAATTTAAGTTTAGTAAATCGTTTACTTTCTATTTCATTAAGAAAAGGACATAAGATAAAGTATTCAGTAAAGCTTCTGGAACTTATAGCACAGTCTAAAAATCATACAGTAGGTCGACGCCTTTGTTTATTTTGACTAAAGCTTTTGTTTATTAATTCCTAGTTCATAACGTTGCACGATTAAATCATAAGGACTTATTGATTTAATATCGTGATGTAAAGTGAGCGCCTGAAACACAGGTTTAATAAACCTAGCTCGGGCATGTCGCTAATTTTACATGATTCTCTGTATAATAATACGTTCTGTATGACCTTATGTATATTTTTAGTCACACATAATACCTAGCTGTTATTTAGGCAATAAGATATGTATGTATTTGTATAATAATATTTTTGTAGCTTTGATTTTACAATGTTGTGTAAGTTTTTTGAATAAAGATTATTATTATTATTCGTTAAGTTCTGCCAAATTAAATCAATTCATAGGCACTTTAGACGTGATTTAAAACATGGTGATTATCACTACTATTATAAAACAAAGTCGCTGTCTCTTTCCCTATGACCCTTTGTATGATTAAATCTTTAAAATTACGCAACGGATTATGATGCGATTTTTCTTAATAGATTATATGTATGATAATATCCATTAAGTAGTGGAGAAAAACTATTATTTTTGAGGTTTCTAATGTGATGTCGTAAATAATTACATTTTCTCCGTGTTTGCAGTGAAACGCAGGCTGAACCCTACGAGATTTATCAAGTGAATGTACTTATTATTGTACACCTTGAAAAGGTCTACAGAAAAGTGTGCGATGGTATAAATGTCTATCTCTTATGGATTTCCCACAGCAACATTTATTTTTGTTATTTACTTTTTACGACAAAGACTGGCTAATTTTCGAAGCGATTTTAACCAAAACAGCATTCACTCTTATCCAATCTAATACCTTAAATACATTGTTGATTTAATATAGACCTATATTATCGCCCTTTACCGCATATGATTTAAATGAATATTTTCGATATTACAGATTTAAAAACTGCGGGGCGCCGCGTTTGCAGCGGTACCGGTCGGCCGGGGCAGGACGGGAGCGGCGGGCCACTATGTTTTTTATACAACGTTCACAGTGTTTTGTAATGTATTTAGTATCGGCATTGCACCCTTGCGAAGCCGTGGCAGCGGGTCGCTAGTAAAAACATAAATGTGTCAGCCGAGTAATTTGACAGGATTAATCTAATATTTATTATCCGTCATTTCCTTAATGAAATAAATAGTAAATGATGCTCTGAAGCATAATTTACTTTAGTTTCAAAACAAGGAATTGGTGACATTGCCTAAAAGAACTAAATACATTTTAGTTGTAAAAAAATAACTGTTTGTCTATTCGATGTAGTGCGGCAGAACATTGCCATTACTCGGTGTGGTCACGCATGTAATCCATCCTGACAGCTAAGTAATGAAAACTGGGCTATCGTACTACTGTCGAACTCGACGAAATACTAATATAATTTGGTCATTTTTTTTTTTATTTTAAGTATAATCGAGGAGGATTCTCTTGTTGAGCAAGCGTGGTGATTACGCTCAATCCTTCTCTGTATGAGAGGAGACCTGTGCCCAGCAGTGGGACGTTAAAAGGTTGATGATGATGATGATGATTCTCTTGTTCACAAACTAAATAAATTTAAGTCCACTGCATTTTTTATTTTTATTTCATTTAGAAAAGGACAGAAGAAAAACATTAGTTTAGTAATGTTAACTCCGCCGTTGCCGGTCCCAAGCCCGGATGAGAAAGGAGGAGGGTTTGTTTGGAGGTGAAGAAACCAACAGTAAAAGTTCTAACGCCGAGTCGCAGGCAGCTGTCAATTATCCTGATCGAACACTGGGTATAGTGCCCATGAGGAATTAAATAGCCTCAAAAAGACTAGCACGGAAGGATCTGGGCACCACCGCGATAAATGCCCATGAGAAATCCCTATGGAAAGGTAAAGTAATAGTGAGAGTTTGTTGGACGAGCCGATTAACAATCGGCGCTGCTCGGTGACCGGGGCGGATAGTGTAAAATTTGCTACCGAAGCTGCTGACAAGGTGGGTCACCATGGTCTTGTCAGTGGAAATGCTACTGGTGTCACACACAATAAAATATCTATACGTCAACAACGACGTATTAGCACATGAAATGTCCGAGGTCTGCCGACCCCGGGAAAATTGGAGATGGTGTAAAAGGAGGCAGAGTGCCACAACATCTCACTCCTTGGTGTGACTGAAATCACGAACGGGAACATCTTTTACTTTTCTGGTCCAGTGGATACTAGCTATAATGGTGTGGCTGTATGGTTATCTCGTCGCCTTAAAGACCACGTTCTCGGTTATAATCCTGTATCTGAGCGAATAATGACCATCAAGCTTAATACCCCACCATGCACCTGTTGGGTTATGATGGAAAAAGTAATTACCCAGGAGATGTTTTAATGAATTTATTTATTAGACGACACCATCGTTCACATGACAACGAGAAGTAAGTGACACACCCAGACAATCTAGAGAATTATAAAAATATCTAATTACAATCCTCTTTGGTTTGATATTGGCGAAGTTTACATCTCCAACACTAGGCCTTAAACTAAGACAATATCAGTTACCTAACCTTCTAAGTTCTAGGCCTTAATCCAAAGAACACACTATATTGAAAATTAAACAATCATGAAACCTAAGTTACATGTAGGCTCCACTTCCACAAGTCTAATTAAAACAACTCTGTTATACATAGTGCCTCTGACATAAATATTATATAAACAGTACAATAAAAATAGTTTACAGCAGATAAATAAAACACGTAACAAAGAACCTATACTGTTATGTACACATAATCAAAGCGCAACCTATATCCTAGCTTATGTTTAGCATCTTGGATATACACTTCATATGTTTATCTTTACATAACGACTTCGTTAGTACATCTGCCACCATTTCTTCAGTACTTACATAACTAACACTTACAACATTTTTGTTAATTAAATCTTTGACAAAATGATGTCTTATATCTATGTGTTTTGTTCTAGAATGGGATAGAGTGTTACAACAAATCTTTTGAGCTGACTGATTGTCATTGAATAAACTTATGCTACATTCAACACCAGTACACTCCCGAATAAACGTTTGTAAAAACAAACCCTCCTTGCAAGAGTCAGAGATTGCCATGTACTCAGCCTCTGCACTAGACAAGGCTACCGTTCGCTGTTTACGACACTCCCAAGATATAATAGATTTATTAAGAGAAAAACAGTAACCCGTGTATGACCTGCGATCTGACTGATCTCCACCCCAGTCGGCATCTGTATATCCCACTAACTCTAGATTACCCTTTTCAAAAGACAAATGATACCCAGAAGTCCCTTTTAAATACCGCAGTACCCTTTTTGCTGCTTTCCAGTGGCTTTCTGAATTACAATTGTTAAATTGACTGAGGTAGCATACACTATGAGCAATATCAGGCCTGGAACAGACTGCCAAATACATTAAATAACCTATAATACTTCTATAGTTGTTATTATAGTCATTATCTTCTGACTTTTCTAATTTCAAACCAACCTCCATTGGAGTGTGACATGGTTTACAATCTGACATATTAAATTTATCTAAAATTCTCTTAATATAAGACGACTGATCCAAAGTAAACTTTCCATCTAAATTTCTGGTAATTTTCATACCTAAAATGTGATTACTTGGACACAAGTCATTCATCTTAAATTCATCCTTAAGCTGTTTCTTAAAAATGTCTCGTTTTCGAGAATTCTTAATCGAGAACAACAATATGTCATCTACATATAAAGCAATAAAACTATTTCTCCATCTTGATTATAGACATAAACACATTGTTCAGAAGACAACCTTCGAAAACCTAATTTATTGACTAAAACATTGTTTATCTTTTCATACCAAGCTTTTGCTGCCTGTTTTAGACCATAAATTGCTTTATGTAACCAATAAACTTTTTCCCTGTTTTTCCTATCAATAAAGCCTTCAGGTTGCTCCATATAAACAATTTCTGTTAAGTCACCGTTTAAAAATGCCGTTTTGACATCAAGATGTTCTATCACCATATCATACTGAGCAGCTAAGGCCAATAAAATCCTAATAGTTGAGTATCTAACAACCGGTGAAAATGTCTCATAGTAGTCTACCCCATACCTTTGCGTAAACCCTTTTGCTACGAGGCGAGCTTTATAACGTAATAATTCATTATTTAAACCCCTCTTTTTAGTAAAGATCCATTTACACTTTACATCTTTATGCCCTTTAGGAAGATCTACTAATGACCAACACTTATTTTGTATAAACGAATCATACTCATCTATCATTGCCTTACGCCAGTGTGCAGCTTCACCACTACTCAATGCCTGCTCTGCCGTGATTGGAAAGTCATCGTCCCCCGTAGTCCCCACGAGCCCCGCAAACTCGACGGATTGATCAGCATCTTCAAATGTCATTGCTGACTCATCAGAATCAATGCTGGAGGAACCTGGAATATATGTAGGATCGGATGAGTGGTCTGTGACCTGAAAATCATCAGTTTCATTCAGACTAAATACAGTTTGCCTGCGAAGATTTCTGTCACCCGACATTTCATCACTCAACGGGACAGATGTGTCCAGCGACTGCTCTCCTGACTCACCAGGAGTCACTGAAGTATTCAACGGTATAGTACTATTTTCCATTGGTATTATACCAATACTGTCAGATACCACTTTATCACCATTTGACACATTTTTGTTTATGAAACTATTCTCGAGAAATACGACGTGCCTAGCCTTTATGCAAGTCTTAGGACAAGAAGGATCTACTAATCTGTAGCCCTTACTAGTATCACAGTATCCTACAAATACATACTTCTTACTTCTCGGATCTAGTTTCCTACACTTATCAGACACAGCGTATGCCAGACAACCAAAGACACGTAAGTGTGCTACGTTTGTCTTCTTTGAAGTCCACGCTTCCTCTGGAGTTAGTCCCATGACGGCTTTGGTGGGTGAGCGATTCTTGAGGTACACGGCTGTGTTTGCCGCCTCAGCCCAAAAATGTTTTTCAAGCCCTGAGTCCTGCAGCATGCACCTAACCTTATCCATGATACATCTGTGGCCTCGCTCAGCAACTCCGTTCTGTGAACTGCATTTGGGTATTGTAGTTTCATGTTTTACCCCACAGTTTACATACTCTTGAAAAACATGATTGACATATTCACCCCCATTGTCACTCCTAAGGACCTTTAGTTTCTTTCCCGTCTGATTCTCGGCTAAAGCCTTAAATAATTTAAATTTTTCAAAAACCTGAACTTTCCTTTTTAGAAAATAAATGTTTTTTTAGAAAAATCATTTATAAAAGTTACAAAATAACGCATCCCACCTAGCGATGGTACCTGCATAGGTCCACATACATCCGTATGTACAAGCCCTAATAGCTCCTTTGACCTACTATAACTTTTCTTAGAGAACGGCAGCTTAGGTTGTTTGCCCTCAATACATGGAACACAAGGATTAAAAGTAGAAACATCATAATCCATACCTGTGACTAATCCATTCTTCATTAGGTTCATACTTCTGGAGTTGAGATGTGCCAGTCTCCGATGCCAAATCTCCTGAAATACTTTATGTCCGATGCCCCATGCCGCCTCAAGACCACCTTGTAAGCCAGCATCCGGTTCCCCATCCACACAGAAAGAAGTCATGGCCCTCTCTGACTGTCGCTTGCCTGCTTTGTAACAATCCAATTCGTATAGGCCGTTGTTACATGTAGCAGTAGCTACAACCCTACCTCCATCCAAAATCCTACATTCTGTAGAAGTAAATATTACCCTATATCCCTTTCTAGACAATTCACTTACAGATAGCAAATTGGTAGATAATGCAGGAACATAATACACATTACTTATTGTTTTGTAACCTAATTTCTTTAAATTTACACAAACTCTGCCTTTTCCTTCCATAAATATGCTCTCTCCGTTAGCCACATTCACCTCTGTAGACCTGGATCGCTCAAAGTCCATCATCTGATCCTTGCTGTTACACATATGGTTTGTACAACCGGAATCAACATACCAAATTTGACGTTTTGGATACACTGACAATGCTGTCAAAAGAGTACTGCTATCCTTCTTCGGCTTATCTTTTCCAACAGAATATGAACCCTTCATGGGACAATCCTTTTTCATATGGCCTGCCTTCTTGCATCTGAAGCACTTGTACACTTTCTTTGTAGCCAATGCGCTCACATCTGGTACCTCTTTGTCATCCCTACGCAACTGTTCCAGCATCAGTTTAGACTTCACGACTTCACTGGTCAACTTACTGTCAGAATTTTCTAGAGCCATTATTAGTGGGTCAAAATCGCTTGTTAGCCCACTTAATAAAATGACAGCAACAAACTCATCATCTAAAGGTGAACCAATATCAGCCAATTGTTGTGCTAACTCTGTGACTCTCGTTATGTACGCTTGCATGCCTTCCATCTCCTTCAATTTCACCCCAAAAAGCGATCTCAGCAACCCTAGTCTTCTGCATAGGCCCCTATCTTCATAAGCTTTTTGCAAACATGTCCAAGCTTCATAAGCAGTTTTAGCGTTGCGCACATGCTGCAAAGCAGACGGTCCAACAGACAGACAAATTTTCGCGAGTGCCTTTTGTTTCTTACGTTCATCTTTGCAATCTTCCGATTCAATGGTTTCGTACAGGTCTTCGTGTATTAGGATCATCTTCATAATAAATTTCCAATTATTATAATCCTCCATCCCTTTTAATTTGTCTATTGGAATGCCCACTGAAGATCCTGAAACCCCTGAAGCCATTTTGTTGAAAAACGTAACTGACGTGAAATTTTGAAATAATACTTATTTCCACCAAAACACGCGAAAATAATAATTTCGACGCGAGACTAACGTCCTGGGCCCATAACCTGTTGGGTTATGATGGAAAAAAGTAATTACCCAGGAGATGTTTTAATGAATTTATTTATTAGACGACACCATCGTTCACATGACAACGAGAAGTAAGTGACACACCCAGACAATCTAGAGAATTATAAATATATCTAATTACAATCCTCTTTGGTTTGATATTGGCGAAGTTTACATCTCCAACAGCACCCTGAACATAGTCGTTGGATATGGTTGATGAGTTCTATGTTAGACTTGAAGAAACTTTGTCAAAGATACCAGGTCGAGAGATGACAATGATTATTGGTGATTTCAATGTCAAGGTAGGCAGTACTAAAGATGACGATCACATACGTAGCACGGTAGGCAAATTTGGTCTTGGTACCAGAAATGATAGGGGTACTAGATTGATCGAGTTTTGTATTGACGGAAAACTTACCATAATGAACACCTGTATACAACATCATCCAAGGCGCCTTTACACCTGGATTTCCCCTGGAGATAGATACCGCAACCAGATAGACTACATATTGATCAACAGCCGATGGACATCTTCAAACACAAACACCAAGACTTACCCCGGTGCTGACTGTGGGTCTGACCACGGTCTTTTGGTCGCAAACTTTGCTTTGCGATTAAAAACAACAAAGAAGAACTCTCCCTTAAAACCACGTACCCTCACACCACTGGAACAACACACTTTCGGACAGATACTTGATAACGAGTTAGCAACAGATCCTCCTCTACCAAGTGATGGAGATGTGGAGCGTAAATGGGAACATCTGAAATGCAAAATCTGGAAGACGCAGTGACTAGTAAACGCAAATCATCGATACGCCAACAGACATGGTTGAGTGAGGACACATGGAAGTTGATACAGTCCAGGAAGGAATTAAGAAGCCGAGGCCTTTCAACACAAGAGGACCGTGCTAAATATTCAGAACTTAGCACAAAGATCCAGTCCCGTTGTCGCTGTGACAAAAACAATTTCGTCCGTCGAATCTGCCAGGAAATAGAAGATCATGCGCTGAGAATACAGACGTCTCACCTGTTTAAAAAGGTAAAGCTCCTCACCAAGCAGTTTAAGCCAAAAAATTTTATCATTGAGGATTAAAATTGAACCCCACTTCATGAAATCAGCGCAATCACAAAAAGATGGCAGCAATATTGCGCAGAACTTTACTCGGATCCTCAAAATGTTCCATCGCCAGATCCACCAATTACTTGTAACAAAATAGCTCACGAACACTGTATTCTACGATCCGAAGTCACAGCGGCATTAGCAGCTCTTAAGGTATAAAAAGCTCCTGGTTCTGACCCGCTTGCAGCGGACATTTTAAAGGCCATGGGCCCGGTTGGAGTTGACGCGATTCATGACATATGCAGTGACACCTGGATAACTGGCGTTTGGCCATGCGATTGGACACGATCAATTATTCTGCCATTACATAAAAAGGGGTCCACAACTAAATGCAGCAATTACAGAACTCTAGCACTTATAACTCATGCTAGCAAAGTCCTTTTATATATTTTAAACGCCAAGATCAACCACTTCCTTGGGTGGCCGATCCCTCAGGAGCAGGCCGGCTTTGTGAAAGGCAGAGGGATACGTGAACAGATCCTTAATGTTCGCCAGCTGATTGAAAAGTCCTACGAGTTTGACACATCCGTCATCATATGTTTTATAGATTACTAGCTTTCCGCCCTCGGCTTCGCCCGCGTGGAGTTAGGTTATATCGCGCTTTTTAAATTTCCCTCGGGAATATGACATTTTTCCGGGATAAAAGGTAGCCTATGTCCTTTCTCGGGGTCTAAAGATTGTTTGTGTACTATCCATACTAATATTTTAGTATGGATAGTATGGATAGACAGGCCTTTGATTACCTTATCTGGCCAACAATTTGGGGAGTTCTTGGAGAATTTGGAGTACCCGTACATTTGGTTGCTTTGATTCAGTCCCTATATACTAGTGGTCGGGGTGTTGTTAGGGTTGATAATTCTGCTTCGGACGCATTTGCTTTCGGAAGGGGTGTTAGGCAGGGGTGTATTCTATCTCCATTGCTTTTTAATATCTATGGAGAATACATTATGAGACGGGCATGTGAGAACTGGCACGGAGGTGTCTCTGTTGGTGGCGTTAAGCTGACAAATTTACGTTATGCTGATGATACCACGCTGCTGGCAGCTGATGAGTCAGAAATGACAGATCTCCTGAACAGGATCTCAAACAACAGCCTGGAACTAGGCCTCAGAATAAACCATGCAAAGACGAAGGTAATGATTGTCGATCGCGCAAATAAGCTGGTGATCACTGAGGCGCTGAATCTAGAAATAGTCGACAATTTCATTTATCTGGGGTCTAGTATAAGCAACAATGGATCATATGAATTAGAAATAAGGAGACGTATAGCAATGGCCAAAAATGCTATGTCTCAGCTTCACAAATTGTGGCGTGACCGCAACATTTCACGGAAAACTAAGATTTAACTCGTCAGATCTCTCATCTTCTCTATCTTCAGCTATGGTTCGGAAACGTGGACAATCAAGAAAACTGATCGAGACCGCATTGACACTTTCTAGATTTGGTGCTGGAGGAAAATGCTTCAGATTCATTGGAAAGCATTCCGCACAAATGCATCAATCCTTCGAGAGCTGGGTGTCACAATAAGACTCCTCGATCTGCCTTCGAAGAATTTTGGAGTATTTTGGCCATATTGCCAGAAAGGATGGAGACAACCTCGAATATCTGATAGTTACTGGGGAGGTGGATGGACGACGTTCCAGAGGTCGCAGTCCATTAAGGTGGACTGACCAAATTCGTTCCTCTCTGGACACCGGCCTGCATGATGCCATACTCGCAGCCAGGGATCGTAACAAATGGCGAAGTATTATGAAGAAGAGGATAATTCCACAGGGACATCACGACCCTCAATAATGAGGAGAACGACTTGAGGAGGAGTGACATTAAATTAGTCCTCATCTCGCGTAAATTGAACACATTTCTTTTTCAATTTTTAATAAAATTAGTTTAGTTTTAAAAAAGCAAATCGGCGTCCATGACATATGCTTACTTTATAAAGTCCATTATCATCTCAGCGTTAATCCCAGTCGCATCCGTAGCTTTTCAGCTTGGGAGTCTGGGGTCCGCTTTATCAGTCTAACTGCTGATTTTGGCTAAACTTCGATATTTTCCGTGAAGCGCGACTGCCGTCTGACCACCATAATCCGAAGGCGATATCTAAGCATTGCAGTTAGACCAATTATTAGACTTTTGAGGGCTCCAACAACCCGTAACGACTGCCACAAGATGTTCGTATGGCAACCGGGACCAACGGCTTAACGTGCTTTCCGAGGCACGACCAGACCAGTATTAGCAGTATTAGACCAGCTTACTTTATAAAGTATTCTATTATTTTAATTGCTATAAATGTGAAGACTACGTCAGAGAAAAGGTATTTTTAAGTACTCTTTTATTCGTTAATATAGAATACTCTTTATTATATTTTGTGACTCTGTGTATCATCGGTCATTTTACATTATTTTTATGACTTTCTAATTGCCAAGCAATCGAATTTGGAATTTATATTTTGCATGATGTTATTAATATTTTCGATTATTTATTTAATGAATGTTAATTGATTTTTCTATATTTTTTATTATTAATGTTATGTAATTTGGAGAATGGACTATGACTTATTACCTATCTAGGGGCACACATTATCATATTTTATTTTGTTAATATGTAAATAATGTAGTGGGCTGCAATATTGCTAATATTTATTTTATTTTGTTAATATGTAAATAATGTAGTGGGCTACAATATTGCTAATATTTATTTTATTTTGTTAATATGTAAATAATGTAGTGGGCTACAATATTGCTAATATTTATTTTATTTTGTTAATATGTAAATAATGTAGTGGGCTACAATATTGCTAATATTTATTTTATTTTGTTAATATGTAAATAATGTAGTGGGCTACAATATTGCTAATATTATGTATTGTCCTTCCTCTGAAAACACAAAATGTTGCTGTTTGTTGTTCCTGAATAAATAAAATAAACTCACGTTGCTTAAAAAAATAGGATTGACTTGTAAAATGTTTTTACAAACCTACTTACAAAAAATAAATAATTTATCATTTATATACCTAAGGGAGCACGCCTGGTATTTTGTCTACATTATCCAAATTAATCACAAAATAAATTACCTACCAAGAAATATAGGACAATGTGGAGCCCGCTATAAGCCGGGCTTTACTACTAATTAATTAAGTTAAACCATAGTACGTAGCGATCAAATACCTAACTAAATAAAATGATAAATAATGTAGGGAGAAAACTGCCCATACAGAATTTGTAGACATCATAACTGCCTATGCGGCTATGCCCGATCCATCTTGAATGTCACGTTTGTTCGCTCGACGGATTGGGTTGTTCATGGTTATGAATTAATTTAGCCATAAGAATTTTGTACATAGGTATTATTTTGACCTAATACAAAAAAATAAAATATCCCCCGTGTTATATTTCAAAAGATGCCAATATTACATTCTCAAAAATGCTGGAAAGTATACAAACCTATTTTTCTTTGTACGGAACCTGAATATAGTTTGTTCAGGAAAAGCAACTGAATCGATTCCAATCATTTTACATCATGGTAGATCATAGTACTAAGGGCGTGCGCATAGCTAGATAGCCTGACCGATGTGACGCTGTAGGCGCGGGCGGGCAAGCGGTGCGATGACCATATTTTTGGTGGGACAACCAGGTAAGATAACAGGCTCATTGATATTTTGTACATAGATTCTTTTCTTATAAATACTTGATACGTGTTTTGAGTTTCGCATATACAAAAAAATAAAGTTGTCTTTTTTAATAATTGTATACAAAGAGCGTAATACATCCAAAGAGCGGAATGAAGCAAAGCGTGGAGTCTGTAATCTGTTGTAAGCTTTCTTCACACGCAATTTCATCTACCACAATAACGCAACTGAAGCTTATATATAGGTACTTTTGCTTACACTTATTAAACAAAAGGTAGTTTTGCTTATACTTATTAAACAAAAGGTAGTTTTGCTTATACTTATTAAACAAAAGGTAGTTTTGCTTATACTTATTAAACAAAAGGTAGGTAACTTCATCGTATTCCGGCATGATGTCTGGTGAAGCCGTACGGAGGACGGGTCTGAGCAGTTGTGTTGCGATGTACGTGCCGGGTACGATGCGCGAAATGTTGTTGTGTCGGGAGTTTGGTTGTGGAGGGCCTCCAGATCAATATCCCTCTGGCGCAGCATCGTTGGTCGTGTTGTTGGGTTTAACATTGCATCACCGCGCTCAACTGCCGTCTTCCTTCCTATTTACTCAGTTCTTTTGAGTGAGTAGGCTTAATAAACTAGCGCGCTTTACCATCAACGATTGCATCACTGCTTACCATCAGGCGGGATTGCAGTCAAGCGCTAGTTTGTAATTTATACAAAAAAAAAATAACTATCACTCCATGCTTAAGCATTGAGAAAAAAAAATGGTTTGAACATACAGCTAAATCAAAGCCAATAACACAACCTAACATAATATAAGTGGATATTAAAAAGTGTGGTGATACCTATGTATTAAATGTTAAGTGGTTCGCATACTGTTCCAAAGAGATACCGTAGCTCCTGGCGCACAGGCATGTGAAGGAACACGGGTAGGTTATAGTCAGTAAAAGTCTGACACGCTCCGCCCAGGACAGATCATTTGATGATTACCCAACAGAAAAAAAATTTGTTAAGTGGTTCCTGTTTTTTATCATCATCATCATCATCACAACGTTAATCTCAGTCGCTTCCGAAGCCTTTTCAGCTTTGGAGTCTGGGGTCCGCTTTACCAGTCCAACTGCTGATATGGCTAAACTTTGACATTTTTCGTGAAGCGACTACCGTCTGACCTCCACACAGGAACACTATGGTTCCTGTTTTTTATATATCACATAATTTACAAATTTAAATTCGCTTGGTTTTTCATTTTCAATGGCTCGATAAATTAATAGATTAAATAAAAGAGCTTGCAAATTATGCTGTTGAATGATGGTCCTGGAATTACCTGCCTGCTACAAGTATATAGAGAGAATATTATAAAGTCTGGAGAAACTAAGTCAGCAATTTCAATTCCATCATTCTATTGTAAACGAGGTTTCACCACGCGCAAGCAACATTAACAAGGCGGCGGCGGCGTTTTCCAAACAAAACTGTCCCCAGTGTGCAAACCAGCGCAAGGTTTTATTCATTTAAAATTTTTACACCCAAAGCCAGAAAACATAATTTAATTTTTTAAGTTGTACCACGTTATTATTAACACGTTGCGCTGTTTGCTGTTACTTTACCAAACTTTACACCAGTCGTGTAATAAATTCTTGTTCACTTGTATCATCATCATCATCAGTTCAGCCGAAAGACGTCCACTACTGGACATAGGCCTCCCCCAAGGATCTTCACGACGGCAGGTCCTGTGCCTCTCGCATCCAGTGGTTTCCCGCGACGTTCACCTTCACTTGTATAATTATTTTGTATTATTCACATGCAACTGATACACAAAACATTATATTTTAGAAAGAAAAAAAATTGATTTAATTTGCAAGCCGATGCAGCCGAATACCATCATTTCACATGAAGCGCCTGCCTATTTGTCCTCCACTGACTCATCATCATCATCATCAACCTTTTATCGTCCCACTGCTGGGCACAGGTCTCCTCTCATACAGAGAAGGATTGAGTGTAATCACCACGCTTGTTCAATGCGGGTTGGCGATTTCAAACTTAAAGTCCAGGTTTCCTCAAGATGTTTTCCTTCACCTTCAGTCATTAGTATCTAAGATATACTTATAAAGTACATATAACTTAAGAAAAGTTACATTGGTACTTGCCTGGCCTGAAAACGACCTCGCGCACTCTTACTTGAGAGGCTGGTGTTTTAACCACTACGCCACCACGATAATGAATCTCAGTAATGTGATAGGTCACGAGACTGATTGTCAGATTTTTTATTTTTATTTATTTCTTCTTTGGCTTCGCACGTTTTGCGCATTTAGCCAGTGTCACGTAATGAATTTTCATTTATGTCGAAAAAGGCCGTCTTTTGCGCCACGTGAACCATCTACGAGGAAGGTTTGAGGCAGAGTCATGATGAGGCCACTATGCTGCGATATCTCAATGTTCTTTATGAATTATTTACTGGATGCACTTTTTACTACATTAATCACGCACTTTTATTTAGTAAACAACACTATAAATAATTTAAAAGTCCAATGAAAAATAAGCGTGACACTCAGCTTAACTTTCCTGCCAAAACTCAGGTTTTCAGCCTTGACTCCCCGTAACGACTGTCAAAGTTGACAGCCACATTCAACGGTTATGTATACTTTCCAATATGTAATTCAAGGTTACGCATCCACGGGGCGACCTCGGAAAATTTGATTGACCGGTGCGATTGTTACTAGTCAACACTATCGTCTTGAAAGTTAATAATAATAGTTTTAATTTGCAAATACTTACAATAATTACAATGTCACGTGTTTGAATCAGAATACGCATTTATGAAATACACAAAACATAAATAAAGTGTTGTGCACGCTGCACGTGTCTAAAATACAAACTTTGCTTTATATCCCAGTTTGCAAAATTACAAAATCTGAAAAGAAAATACTTGAAACACTCTCCTTGATTACACTTCCCACTCATATCTACATCATTTTGGATCTCCTGCTACCAAAACATGATTCTCGATATTAGTCAGTGAGATGGGACTTTTGTCCGGTTATAGGATTGGATTCATTTTATTCATACTATCCATATTCATCTGCCAACTATATTGAGGTCGGTTTCCAGTGTAACTAGATTCAACGGAATACCAAAATTTAACATAAGGCGTCTGTTTATCTGACCTCCACAACCAAATTACTGGGTAATACCATACCCAGATCATATATCCAGATCGATAGTTTTGGCCTCAAGGACGAGGTGTTTCAACGAATCCGACACGGCTGGGCAGCATTCGGGACGCTCCGTAGTATCTTCTCGTCCAAAATACCTCAGTGGCTGAAGACATTCTTCTTTAACCAGTGTGTGTTTCCGATGATGACATATGGATCTAAAACGTAGTCCCTCACTATGGGCCTGATAAGAAATCTGAAGGTCGCACAGAGAGCTATAGAGAGGGCTATGCTAGGTGTTTCTCTACTTATCGAATAAGAAATGAGGATTCGTAGAAGAACGAAAGTCGCCAACATAGCCCAGTGGATTAGCTCTTTGAAGTGGCAGTGGGCGGGGCATATAGCACGTAGAGCCGATGGCCGATGGGGCAGAAAGGCTCTTGAATGGCAACCACGTACCGGCAAGCGCAGCGTCGGACACCCACCGACTAGGTGGTCGGATGACCTAACCAAAATCACAGGGAAGCGTCTAGATGCAGGCCGCGTCTAACCGGTCTTTTTGGAAATCTTTGGGGGAGGCCTATATCCAGCAGTAGACTTCCTGTGGCTGACATGATGACGATACCCTTTGGTAAGACTTTTTGTCAGACATTCGGGCTTGTGTACCCGTAACGACTGTTAAAGATCTACTTAGGGTTCGTCCGCTACCGCCGTGCTGAGAACATTATAGTCCGAGTGCGCCACCAAATAAAATTCTAAAAGTGTAGTTTTTGTGACTCCTCAGTGATTTTTATCGGTGAACTGAACACATTACCGCCTTGTGGGCTTAGTGAGTGTTGGTTGTGACCTAGTGCGAACTTAATAATTATAAATTTAACAATTAAAAAAACAAGTATCAAATTAAATCACAGTTACCGCCAATACAATAACTATTGAAAGTGTCTCGGTGAAACGCGTAAGCGCCTGCTTATACACGGCGCTTACGACCTTCTTCTCGCCATTGGGCATCGTAGGCGACATTATTCTCCTTGTGTTTTTGTGCACTGTGTTACACTGTGTCTGATTGCTGGAAAGGATTTGGGGTCTGTGTCGATCTGTTTTATCGATCGCACTCACCGGTTTGATTGCTGCGTTCTGCAAAAATAACTATTTAGAGCAATTATTCTAATTGCATAATGCCAAACATCAAACGTACTCCCCCGTCGTCCCAAAAAAGTAAACCACAGCATGCTAAATCGAAATTGGACACAGATAAAGCAACAGCGAATGAGGAAGCAATTGTGTCGAGTCAAAACATAACATCTCGACAGAAGCGTCCACGAATCTCAGGTTCTCCTAATGATGAACATGACCCATCAAAGGCCTTCTTAATTAGCTTTAGAAATGATTTGCTTGATATGCTTGAGGACTGGAAGGCGGAACAAAAACAAACCCTGTCTCAATTGGTCACAGACGTCGCTCAATTAAAAGTGCAGTGTTCCAATATACAGCAATGTAACACGGAGATTGAGAAGTCGGTTGTATTCCTAAACAAGGATTATCAGGATGTCTTGGCTAAGGTATCTCTGTTAGAAAAAGCGCACCAAGAGAACGATAACTGCATTAATAGATTGGAAAAACAAATTCTAGAACTTCAACAGAAGTCTCGCCCTTCAGCAATTGAGATAAGGAACGTGCCTGCGAAGCAAAATGAGAAAATGGATGACCTTCTGCGGCTTGTTGAGAGATTGGGTCGAGTTGTTCAGATGGAGATATCTCCCTCCAACATACGCGATATTTATCGACTACCTGGTAAGCCTAGTCAAACAAGATCTATATTTGTTGAATTTTCTACTGTTTGTTATAAAAATAATTTTTTATTAGCAATACGTAAATACAATAAGGGGCGTTCTGTTGAGGAGAAATTAAATACGGAGAGCCTGGGTGAAGTGGGAGTGCGAAAACCAATTTATGTAGAAGAACATTTGTCCCCGACACTCAAAAGGCTGTTTTACCTTGCCCGGGACTTTGCTAAACGACATAGCTATACTTTCTGCTGGATTTCAAACGGAAAAATCCTTTTACGTAAAAACTCTGATACAAAGGAAACACACTTGATAAAAACCGAACAGTGTTTATTAGATTTAGAATCGATGAAGTGACTATCACGCTATCACGTATTTTGTTACTCTATTACTTGCTTTGTTATTTTATTTCTTTATCCTTTAGAATTTTGTTTAATTATCCTACCATATTTTTTTATATATTATTGCCAATTGTACAATGACAAGACACAATCATTTGTATTTGAAACTCAAGTTAACCTTAACCAATTAACTTCCAAATCCGTAAAAAAAATACTTTTATGTGGTAATAGTGAGATCTATCCTATGGCTGACATTTTCTTTTTATTGAAACTGCAACGTCAACCGATAAGAGCTCTACTTTATTATTGCACTAAATTGGGCACGTTGATTCCTTATGTCGTTAAACTGTTTAAAAATGACGGATAATATAAATCATGCTAGCAATGAGATTGATAAGTTTAAAGTTGCTAATTCCCATATGTGTACACCGGATCAATGCACAGGGCTTATTGTGGAACCTAATACCTATCTTAAAATCATACACATAAATATTAGAAGTATAAATAAAAACCTAGACCAGTTTATATCCATGCTGTCAGTAATCAAGTTTGAGTTTGACCTTATTATACTCTCCGAGTGCTGGCTAAAAGGAACAGGCCCACCACCTTATCTTGATAATTACACATCTCATGCTACAACCAACAATCTGACACAAAACGATGGAGTTGTAATGTACTCTAGGAACGGACTTGAATGTACTATATCTGAACCATCGTTTTCAGGTGCTAATTGCTTAATCTGCTGTTTAAAGAATACTGCTATAATTGGGCTTTATCGGTCACCATCTCATTCAGACCTAACAAAATTTTATCATAGTCTAGAAATACAAGTATCTAATCTAAAATTATTCAAAAACATAGCTGTGATAGGAGATCTTAATGTTGATATAAAAGAGAGCAATAATATTGATCGAAACTGTAGTGATTATCTATTATTAACAGCTTCATTAGGCCTGCTGCCGGCACACGTGTATCCTACAAGACTTGGGAACTGCCTTGATCATGTTCTAGTGAAATCCAACAATTCGGCAGAAGTTATCATATTAGACACCTATATAACTGACCATTTTCCTGTCATTTTATGTGTAAAAGAAAGCAAGAAACTGTATCCGTACACCAATAGGATCATAACGCGCCTAGACTATTCCTCTATCAAAGCAGAAATTGACCAAAGTGATTTTAACTTTGTTTTGAATGAAACTGACGCGAATATTGCGACTGATAATTTGATCTCGGTAATTAGTAATATAGTTATAAAGCACACAACTCAGAAACAAACTGGTAAACGAAACCGTATTCTGAAACCGTGGATCACTCGAGGATTGCTTCGGTGTATATGGAACCGCGATAGGATGCACCTTAAATTGAGGAAAAATCGTGATAACGTAATTCTTCAAACGACATATAAAAGGTACCGAAACTTTTGTGATTCACTACTCAGAAAGTTAAAACTGGAATATGAAAAAGATCTGTTTACTAAGGCTCAATCTAATCCAAAAGCAATATGGGATATTGTAAACCGACTCTCAGGCAGGAAGTGTCACTCAGGCCCTGCAAGGGAACTATTTAAATTATCAGCGGAAGCTAAATTGTCAGCGAATAGTGTCAACAAATATTTTGTCAATATTGGGAAGGACCTGGCCGCGAAGCTGGTCCCCCCTGAAAATTGTCCAGAATCCTGCCAAGTCAAGGAAAATACTTCACAGTGCAACTCTCTCTGGATACCGTCGGTGAGTCATGAACAAGTTTCATCTATTATAAATACTCTTCGTAATAACTGTGCAACGGGCTGGGATAAAATTCCAGCCTTGGTAATTAAGCTCTCACGGGAAGTCCTGGTGCCGCCTATTGCGCACATTTGCAATGTCTCGATTGCCACTGGCGTTTTTCCCAACGGGCTAAAAAGGGCAATAGTGACCCCTGTATATAAGGGTGGGGACAGAGATCAGCTTACGAATTATAGGCCTATTTCTGTACTGAGTACATTATCGAAGATACTAGAAAAAATTCTTAATAACTGTTTGACAAATTATCTCACCAAATTTAAAATAATCTCAGAAAACCAGTATGGATTTAGGCCGGGTGTGTCAACTGAGGATGCTGTAACCAATTTCAGTTCCATGGTTGCCAATAAATTGGACAAGAGCTGCAAGTGCTATGGTGTATTTCTGGACGTATCAAAAGCTTTCGATACGGTTTCTGTCCCAATCCTTATATCTAAACTACAGCACATTGGAGTCCGCGGTTTGGCATTGGATATATTTATAGACTACCTGACAAGTCGTACCCAGGCAGTTAAAATTGATACAGTGGTGAGTGATGACGAGGAAATAAAATTTGGAGTCCCGCAAGGGAGTATTCTCGGACCCACATTGTTTATAGTCTACATCAATGACTTATGTAAGATTAAATTGAAGAACTGTGACATTTTTACATATGCAGATGATACAGCACTCTTAGTGTATGGGAATACCTGGGATGAAGCTAAGATATATACCGAGAGTAATATGAGGGAAGTCATGTTGTGGTTAACCTCAAATCTACTTACGCTGAATGTGGATAAAACTAAATATATTCGTTTTTATCTCCCCAATACCACAAAACCCTCAGTAGAAACGGTAACCCTTAAAGCCCACAGTTGTGCTAGGTCAACAGTAACTTGTTGTTGTCTACCCATTACGAATGTGACCAGTATAAAGTATCTTGGCGTTGTCGTTGATGAACGATTAGACTGGCGTCCACAAGTTGAGACCCTCACCGGACGTGTCAGGAAACTAATATACGTGTTTAAGAACCTTCGACACTCTGCTGACCGTATGCTATTGAGTGCAATCTATATAGCATTGGGTCAATCAATTTTGGGTTATTGCATTCCTGCGTGGGGTGGCCTGCGTGGTGTACCTACAAAACTTTGCCTCTAAAATTGGAGAGGGCACAGAGGTCTATTCTCAAGATTATACATGGTAAGCCACGATATTATTCTACCGCTGAACTATACAAGGAGGCCAAGGTTTTGACGGTGCGACAGCTGTTTATTCTCCGCACGATACTCCGAAGACATTCACTACTTCCCTTAAATAAGGAAAGTTTAAATAAGCGAAGTGGTGCTCTTGTTTGCCCCTCTGTGCAATGTAAAACAGCTTTCGCACAGCGACAATACAATGCATTAAGCTCCAGGCTTTACAACAAAGTTAACAAAACGATCTCACTATACAAACTTAATAAGTATAATCTTAAAAATAAATTAAATAATTGGTTGATGTCGTTGAGTTATGACGAAACTGAGAAACTTTTGGAAATAGTAAAATGAAAGGATTAGTGTCTGAATTTTGTAAAACTGTTATTTTTATTTTTAAATTGTAAACTTTAATGAAATTCAAAAAGGCGGTGATATGTATATGTATATTGACATTTAAAACGGCCGACCGCCGACTACCCAAGATACGAGCATGTCTCAGTTTGGGAGTCGTTTGTCTCAAATTTATTTGCTGTACATTTTACCTTTCCTAAATATATGTAACTCATATATGTAACTAATAACAGCCGGTACCAACGCCTTAACGTGATTTTTGAAGCACTCGAGGGCTCTCGGTATGATGATCACCCACCCACAGACCAACCACAGTATACAGCTGTTCTTATTTAGCCACCGGCCTCTCTCCCACTATCCAAACTATACGGATGAAATTGAAAAGGGGCGACCAATTAAAGTATCTAATTCAGCGAGCTATAAAGTAAATTTAGAGAATGTGATTCACATACCTGCGCGTAGGCGAACGGTTAAAATCAGGTAAATACCGCTAGATTAACACGTTGGCAAATAACTTAATGTTTTGAACTCGGCTATAATTTGAATTGCGTATCGGGCGCACATTAGATGCTTACATTTTTTTTTAATTTTGTTATGAGTTCATAATATTTACTGAAATGAGGCTGATTCGTGTTTAAGTGCTTAAAAGCCACAACATAATGTGCGATATTACATATGGCAAATAAATTAAAGTTGCATGATATATTTCGTATATTTATTTTACATACATGTTGCGTGATATATTATTATTATATACCAACTTACATATATCGCATATATTATTTGTGGCTTTTCAAGTCAATTTATTAAACGATCTCCAAGATCAAGATCTTCAAGATCCTCCAAGAATTAAGACTTGGGTAGTAACAATAAATTTATTATGTAACAGTTAAGGGTCGCGACACTCGCGACACATCGCCGAACGCTCAGCGGCTGAAGTGTCAGTCGCAATATTCAGCTGTTGTGACAAACCAAACGATCAAAACGCGGCGTCTTGTTCAGCGCGCTACGCGACGGAAAGTTACGTGGCGTCATCGTCAGTCTGTCTGTGTCGACACTTTATGGTGTGCGGTTTTTGTCACGTACCTGAATTGCCCATAAAAATGGATTTAATTAGAATATTAGCTATTATAGAGGGCTTAGAAGACGTTGCCGCTCTTCGCTACCGCCACACGCGCAATGCACAACACACGCCGAACTTTCAGCTACGCCCGCCGAAATTTTAGTCGCGCAATGCATCGCGTGATGTGTCGCTTGCTATGCAAAATACATAAAATGCGTTTTAGCTTAAAAAACCGCCTGAAGGAAGATTAGGTCCTACGCCGACCGCGGCGTAATTTCGGCTGATGTGTCATAGAATACTTGAAATACACTGCGAGTGTATTTAGCCGAACTTTTGGCGCCGTACGATCCGCAGATGTGTCGCGACACTAATAAGTAAATACAAAACAAACGGTCTGTCTTACCGCGTCACGCCTTATCGATTGGATGGACTTCGATAAAATTTGGAACACTGGTACTTCGTAACCACGGTTACGACAAAGTATCCTATTAATCCCGGTAGTATCTACATTCCTGTAGGATAATTCCGGATCCCTACGGAGGTAGTGCCGCGGGCTAAAGATAGGATTACATAAATATGGGTGTAGAGTAGATACTACTAAGCTCTAATAATTTATTACAATCCGGAAGATCTGTACGTTGTGGTCACCAGGCCATTGTCAGAGATGAGACCCTATCTACGGTTTAGGGCGCAAGTAGTGGGAGGACTTGGATTTATGTAAACCGGACAACAAGTTTTGGTTTTTTTATAACATTAATGTAGCGACTTGCATTTTGAAATGTTTGTGTATTACGAAAATTTTGTTTCTTTTTTGCTGCTTTGTTGGTGTTTAGGAGAATAGTAAGTTGAAAACGGTCTTACTTGAATTTTCCAGGAACGAAAATGAAGATGGTGGAAGTGTGTTGTTTCTACGACGACCGCCGCTAGAGAAGGAGAAAAATTTTGACTGAGGCTTCTTTATGGCCAATGTCTCTTGACATCCATTACCAGAATACTTTTACAAATATTTTTTTTTTTAAATACGCCAGTATTTTTAGAAGTCCCATGTAATAGTGGGCGAGACTACTGCCGTCAATCGAGCACAAATCTAAACTGCGGGCTACTACTGAGATATTCCAAATGGAAAAACCAAATAACACTTTTTCCGAGATCGAACCCGTGACCTCAAGCTCAGCGCTTGCGACCACTATAGGAGTAGGGTAATTGCGTAACAGTGGGTTTCATTTTGACAATTCAACAACTTTCATTGCATTTTTGTTGTTAGGCAAACACATTTTTCAAACATATGGAGCAATATGCATCAAAATGATTCAAATTGTGTATAATAGTGTGTTACGCAATATAATTGCAGCAAGGAAAGTCGTTGCGAGACTGAAGAAATTAGTACTAAACTATATAAATTAATGTCCGTGATTTTATGATGCACAGCCTTTAGAATCCTTTTAGAATTGCGCGCTAGATATACTATCATACTAAAATGTTGGGGTTAGAGTATCCTATATCCATTAATCCTGGCTAGAAGCCATCTATGTACCAAATTTTATCCAAATCCGTTTACTTGTGTTTGATTGTGAATTTTTGATTAAATAGTATTTTTTTGTTTTGTATATTATAATATACAATATGTAAAGAAAACCCTGTCCGATCCGTGAAGGTGCTGTTAGGTATCGATAAGTAACTGATTCTAATAATGCCCACAAAGACAGGCAAAACTTAAAAAAAAAAATCCTCCTAAAAAAATAAATATTATTTCGCAAAAAGAGGTAACTTAACACATGTGCGGTAAGCAACCCCATTCCGCGGGCGGCGGGGGGCAGGGCACGCGGCACCTGTGACGTGGTCGCGTCGCTATTCGCTTAAAATAATACCGGTGTTGTCACTTTTTTAAAAATTACCAAAGTTCGGGGAAATTGGAATTAATTCCCCGGAAAAAAGGATTATTTCAAAATTCATTAGTATTGTTACTATGATGATTATGTAAAATTTTATATCATATTCGGTCAAGTGTTTACCTAACCTTTATTATCCTTATGGGTCGGACAGGGTTTTCTTTACTTATTGTATAGTTTATTTTTTAATTATGAAATTACTATAAAAATTATACATTTAACTACACAAATATTCACGTTTATAATATTACTAGCTGCTTCCCGCGGTTTCGTCTGCATAAGTTTTGATCCCGTTAGAACTGGATAAAAATCCAATATATTAATCCTTGGTATAAAGCATCTGGGTGTCAAATTTCATCCAAACCCAAATAACGAACATAAATACACGCATACAAACTTTCACGTTTATTATCTTAGTAGTACAGAATTTTGTTTAGTAGGATGGTACCAGCACGGTTGATTACAGCCCACTCTTTCACGAAAAGAAGAGACCAGTATCTAAGCAATAAGAAAATTACACATTATGATGATAATAAGTCCATTCTGTTGTTCAGAACAAGTAAGCTATCCCACAAACACACACAAAAATGGACTTTATACCATTTAGTTTAAAATATAGATGCAAAGCACCCTCTTCTTTTTGAATATATTATTACATTTGACTTAAAATCTGTAAAGTTCTTTGGCTTGACTACTCAAGGAATTTTGTCATCGAAAATTGAAAACAAAATATTACGGCGCAATAATCAGAAGCACGGGAATCCGCTGGATGCGGGAAGCGCAGGACCGGTTCTCGTGGAGATCCTTGGGGGAGGCCTATGTCCAGCAGTAGACGTCTTTCGACTGAAATGATGATGATGAATCAGAAACACATTGAATTTAAATTGTAAATTCAGTGATCATTATTGAGTGAAAATATTTTCTTAGAGGTTGCGAAATTTCGAATCTCAATGTCTGATATAGAATAATAATAATAATATCTTTATTGAAGTAACAAAGACTCATATTATTATTCAACCTTAAAAACTATGTTAAACAATTTACTTTATAATATTTAAATTTATTTCATCCCGTGAGAGATGGCATTGCAGTGATTCACATATAAACAATCAAGCCTGCTAGCGATCATAATAAAATACCTAGATATAATGGAATACCTACTCTTTATTATGTACACCATATTAGAGAAACATAATTATAAAGATTTTAAGATAGGGTGCCACAATGGGCGGTCTTATCGCTAAGAGCGATCTTTTACAGACAACCATTTTTAATTTTATTTTGGGATGGGAAATCATCAAATGACTTCTCCCGCTCTCGGCGGAGCGGAAGGGCGTGTCAGACTTTTACTGACTAAAACCCACCCGTGTTTGTTCGCTTGCCTGTGCGACGCCCAGGGCCACGGTTTCTTGTTTAACCAACCCGCAACCCTGACCCAGGAGGCATCGGTCTTTGTGGACCCCGTCACGATGTGCTGACATCTCTTTGAGGCGCACGTGAAACACGACGCGCCTTCGACTCGGGCCTGGCCCTTACTGGGCGGCGAGCTGCCTACTGCTCACCGCCCGCAGGCCCGCGCCTACGGTGGCTGGGAGTTAGGTGTCGTCTCCCGACCAGGGCGTCTCCTGCAGCGGCTAGTGGCGTGAGGGCGCTGGGATTCCCGTTGCCTCACGCGCTCCGCCTCCTCCTTTGCCAGCATCACTGCTTCGCAGAAGGAGGTGACGGCCTGCCATGTACTCTCGCTCCGGACCATGGCCTGGACCAGGGTCGGACGCAAGAGATCGCCGCCGATCGCCGCTACGAGGACACGGCGGTGCTCTACCCAAGCCGGGCAGACCTCCACCGTATGCTCCACCATGTCCTCGGGGCGATCCATAAAATGGTGACACCCTGGCGTTTCCTCCCGCCTAATACGGAAGAGGAACCTCCCGAAACAACCGTGTCCGGTGAGAACCTGCGTCAGGCGGAAGGTAAGGGCGCCGTGGCGCCGATCTAACCACTCCTTTAAGAGGGGACTTACTGCGCTACTATTATGGTGTGCCCATTTACAGACAACCTATGGATGGAATACAAAGGGGAAGGAAAGAGAAATAATGTAGATGGTCTACAGTGTATATAAGTAAGAATATGTAAGATAATATGTAAGTGTGTAATATGTAAGATTCATTTTTATTTTTGATATATTGACTGTTTGCTTTTCTATAAGCAAATGTTTAAGTATGATAACGTGACGCGAATTTTGACACTAATCGGTTACGACATAATCGTAGCATTGTAATCCTCCAAACCCTACCTATACATTTTATTCGAGTAATTTACATCCATAGCTAAACAAGGGAACTAGTGATTAGCGACTTTTTAACCATACATTTTTGACGCTTGCAGGTCACTTAACTTTAATCATCGTTTATGAATAAACCCCTTCAACACTATAATGTTTATTCATAAACCATGATTAACGTTAAGTTAGTGAATAAAGGGGAACATAATTTACAATCAATCAAATTCATTAAAAAAAATAATTAAATAAAATGAATCGAAATAAATTGGAATTTTGGAAGCCAACCCAAATTTAGTCGGGAAAAGGCTAGGCAGATAAATTGAACCAAAATAAATAAACTAAATTGATTATTCAATTGACAATTTATTTTTGACGTCTGATAGATTTCGTTTAGACGACCTATAAAAATTCAAAAGATAAAATTGTCTGGCATTGGAAATATCAGCCCTAAATTAACTCTCACTATTATCACAAAAATGACCATTCTTAGATAATAAATAATAAAAACTACCTAAATATGGTGTCGGAAAATTTCACCGCATCATTGCCACCTGGTGTTATTATTTCTTTGATCTTTTTAAGTACATTCCTATCTACGTCAAAACAGCGCCCTAATTCTTTTTTTTTTTGCGTGAACCGTCTTACGAGGGAGATTTCAGGGATAGTCATGATGTGACCACTATGCTGCGATATTTCACTGTTCTTTATGAATTATTTACTGAATGCACTTTTTACTACATAAAGATATTTTTTTTTTATTTAGTAAACAACACTATAAATAATTTTAAAAGTCTAATCAAAAAAAAGCGTGACACTCAGCTTGACTTTCCCGCCAAAACTCCAGCGCCCTAATTGCGCCACACACTATCAGTAGTAATGACAGCCTCCGTGGCGTAGCGGTAGCGGACGCGGCCGCTGCGCAGGGTGGCGCGGGTTCGATCCCCGCACAGTGCAAGTATTTGTATGCATGAATATGAATATTTGCACTGGTCTGGTCGTGCCTCGGAAAGCACGTTAAGCCGTTGGTCCCGGTTGCCATACTAACATCTAGTGGCAGTCGTTACGGGTTGTTGGAGCCTTCAAAAGTCCAACAATTGGTCTAACTGCAATGCTTCGATGTCGCCTTCGGGTTGTGGAGGTCAGACGGCAGTCGCTTCACGGAAAATGTCGAAGTTTAGCCATATCAGCAGTTGGACTGGTAAAGCGGACCCCAGACTCCAAAGCTGAAAAGGCTTCGGATGCGACTGGGATTAACGCTGGGATGATGATGATGATGATGACTATCAGTAGTAATGAGTGTCACCTTGACATTTCAACAACATTCATTGCGTTATTTACGTTCATGAGCTGACAATTTTTTCAATCATATGGGGAGCAATGGATTTGACATATACTATACTTTAAAACGATTCAAATTGAGGGCTGCTTGTTACGCTCGTTGTTAATCGCTCAGCACATTAAGTGGGCCTTGATGCCTTCCTGACTCCGCCAAAATGAGCTATGAGATAAAACTAATTACCAAGGGCTATTTATACTAAACTCAGAGCTCGTCTTTAAAATTCTGAAATGTCATCGCATGCCTGAGCGATCGTAGTCTCTACAATAGATTGTTTTATTCTGCAAGCCGCTGGTTGGTCGAATAAAAACAGGAGTAACATTTTTCTCAATAAAAATCTTTGCTAGAAAAATAAAAACATTTGTTAAACAAATAGTCTTTTGCAAATGAGGTCTTCGCTATTATATTAACATGCTCATTCAAAGAAACATTATCACAAACAAAATATCTAAATCAAAACAATTTTGAATTGTTCTGTGTTAAGTGTAAAACTGTCTAATTTAATTCGACAGTCACTTCTGAACCCTTTTGAACGTTTGATCTTATGAGGGACTAGTAATACGGATATGTTTGCAGATATCGCTTTAATTCATTAAAGCCTCGTGACTTTTTAATCTAACTCAGATATTACTTGTCGAACAGATTAATTTTGACCCTAAAGTACCCTTCAATGTTAGGGAAACTAGAATTGTGAAATTAAGGTCGATCCATCAAGTGAATGTATAGGAAGGATATCCAAAACCTCTCTTGCGCATTAATGAAGTGCCCTTATCCTCGTAAATCAATTGTTGGGTCACATGTTGACTGATATCTGTATATCCCCAGTCCCATTCAAAACACGATCGGGAATATTGAGGAAATAAATGTACTCTCTTTTCTCTCTCTTTTAATTAGGAGCAACTTAACTTTTCTCTAAGAAACAAAATGGAACTATTTCAAATTATATTTGCTAGTAATAAAATCAGCCTATAGCTGAAGTAGTGAATGATTTCGTCGAACTGGCTAAGATCCCTAACATATGAAGAAACAGAAAACCTTCTGATCAGGGTAAAATAACATACTGGATACCCTAATCACACACACCTCACACATACCACAAATATTCACTAACCGTACATACGCACGCCACACACACACACTACATGTAGGTGCCCGTACATCGCTACGATTGCATCTGCATTCTTCACGCATCTAGAACTGCATAAATATTTTTAATTTTTCCTTTTTTTTTTCAATTAATTTTCTGTAATTATTAGCTTCATCACTTCCAAACCATTGTTAAGATAGCACATAAGGGAAGAGCGAGACAGCTCCGACACAAGTTCTACCTGGAGCTGCCTTAATTTATTAAATCAAAATAAAAGCACTTATTTCAAATAAACCAGTACAGGCACTTTTGAATTGTCAGAAGGTCCGTCAGTCAGTAAGATGAAGCTAGTCGCCTATTCCAAAGAGTAGGTACCTATGGAGAAGAACGGGCAGGAAACTCCATGGACACTCTTTTAAAATTATCAAGTTAATGGTACAAATACTTGATTATATCATTCATGTTGAAATTAACCATGCAGAAATATATTGTACGCTGAAAGCGTCCATCATGGAAAACACAAAAAAACAACAATTCAGAAATTAAAATAACCCAACAAATAGATGCTTTACAATGATGCAAATACATTGTGCTCACACGTGTGCCATGGAATGTAAGAAATTGAATCTACATAATGCAAAGATAGTATTGTCCAAGTTTCAGCAGGACAAGAACAGGTTATGTATGAAACAATGTTTGGCTGAAATAAATATTTTTTAATTTCTACATTATTAACTAACTATACAGGTAATTAGCTTATAACATTTATACTTTTGCCACTACCAAGATTCGCTTTCTCCAGACAAAAACAAAAGAATTAAAGTAATCCTCTACAATTCAAAACAAATTCGCTTTTCAAACTGTCATCAGAGGGGCAATTCTCGTAATCTAAAGAAAGTTCACAGTCTGATCTCAGTCTCAATCTGTCAAAAATACTTCTAATTTTCCTACATTTTGACAAGTTTTTGACATCTGTTTGCCGCCGAGATGAGTCTGCGACTGAATTCTGAACGATTTAAATTACGAGAACTAGCCTCTTTCTGATGTCTTCATTTTACTTCAACTTTAAATGTTAATATATTTTCTATCCCGTATTATTTCGCAATAATTATTCTTAGCCAAAGTATAATGAATACATATATAAGTCGTATGTATAAGTCATGGTGGCCTAGTGGTTAAAACACCAGCCTCTCAAGTATGAGTGCGCGGGTTCGATTCCAGGTCAGGGAACCAATGTAACTTTTCTAAAGTTATATGTTCTTCCTAAGTATAACTTCGACACCAAGGACTGATTACAAGGTGAAGGAAAATATCTTGAGGAAGCCTAGACTGTAAGTCTGAAATCGCCAACCCGCCAATGCGGGTGGGCTCAATAGCAAGCGTGGTGAATACGCTCAATCCTTCTCTGTATGAGAGGAGACCTGTGCCCAGGAGTGGGACGATTAAAAGGTTGATGATGATGATGATAAAAGTATAATGATACAATACTCGCTCAAAAAAGTCACCCACGTAATGTGTTGTTATAAAACAGGAATTTCGGAAGTCGCCCACGTAGTTAATGTGTTATTATAAATTCGTAAAAAGCTTTAGAAAAGTTTTTTGAAAAGGCCGTAAAAACCGCCAGTCCGGATCAAATTAAATTCTGCTGTAATAATGGAACGTGTTCTACGGAATACCAAACTTTTGAATATTTTCACGCTTATTTTTGTTCAGCTTAACTTTGTTTTTTTGTAAAACCTGGGCCTACGAGGATTACGGCTCACTTCCTCTTAAAGAGAAAATGCCTATTTCCAATAAGTGCGAAGATTATGCAAGTAAACACAGTTAAAATAGAATAGAAAACTCTTTATTATGTACACCATTTAGAATATAGAACATAAATAAAAATATTTTACAATGGGCGGTCTTATCGCTAAGAGCGATCTTTTACAGACAACCTTTCAGTCGGTTTCAGTGTGATCAAACCATCCTCCTATAAAATATCGCCCTAGACTACCCATTGTAATTTATATGGTATACATAAATGATAAATATAGTAAGTATATAAAATATAATTCTTTCGTAGGTAGGCATAGCATCAGCTGCCGCAGAAGTTACCACCCACTAGACAAAGTCTTGCCGCCAAGCGATTCGTCGTGATGTCCAATGAAGTACGGAGGACGGGTCTGAGCAGTTGTGTTGCGATGTGTGCTGGATTCGATGAGACAAAACTCGTTTTGTCGAGAGTTTGGTCGTGGAGGGTCTCCAGATCAATCTCTCTCTCTGGCGCAGCATCGTTGGTCATGTTGTTGGGTTTAACATTGCATCACCTTTTTTTTTTGTTCCGGTGTAGACAATCCTCAATGGATGTCTGCCGCCCTGGGGTGGGCGACGGGGTCTGTCAGACTCCTATTGACTAAAAACCACCCCGGTGTCTCTCCGGTCACGTGCGCACGGAGCCGCGGGAGTCCTTGATTCTGCCGCGGCCCCACACTGTCGTACCGGCCCGGTCTGTCCGGGCCTCGCCTCCTGCACAGGGTAGTGAGGTGTTAAACTAACCCGAGCATCGCCTCTGAGGCGCACGCCGACACACGCACGCGCCTCCGCCTCGGGGTCCAATGAATAAGAGGGCAGGGACTTCCCCATATCCCTCACCCCTGGACCCATTCATGGGGGCTGGAAGAAGCCGTTATCCGCCCTTGCTCGGCTCCCGGTGCGTCTTCTGCAGCCCTGGAAGGGAGTTGAGATCTTCCTCTCCCGTTCCGCAGCTTCCTTTCGCGACATCACGTCCTCGCAGAAGGACACCACCGCGTCCCACGACTCTGCGCTACCGACCATCCTCCACACTACTGCCGGCAGCGTCAGGTCGCCTCCTACTTCGTTTTTGAGAACACGGCGCTGCTCCTCCCAAGCTACACACTCGGAGAGCGTGTGCTGCGCCGTGTCCTCCCCGCATTGGACGCAGTGGTGGCACCGAGCGTCCGGCTCCCTGTCTATGCGTCGCAGGTACTTGCCGAAGCAGCCGTGCCCCGACAGTACCTGTGTCACCCTGAACGACAGGGAGCCGTGCCTCCTCCCGAGCCAGGCGTCGAGTACCTACTGGCCGGATCGCGTCGACAGTAGCGAGGCAGGCGGTAGAGCGCATAAGCCTCTGCCGCCCGTCCGCCACCAGGACCAGACGGAGCTCCTCTCGGCGCAGCTCGATCTGCTGCTGCACCGGACTGGAGCCCCGTGTCCGCTCTTCCTCGCGCCATCGGTACAATGACGCGAGTAATTTCGCCTCTAGGTCCCAGGGCGGGTGTGGTGTTCACTATAATCACATACAGGGGCTTTGAGGTTTGAAGTAAAACCACCAAATATCAGTAAGTACACACAGCTTAAGGGGCACGTCTAGTCGCCACTCGGGATAGAGTGGGAATGCCTTGAGGTGCTACATTAAGCTGTGTGCCACATTTAATTGTATATACATCACATCTCTTCCTTTCTATATGTTAATTGATGTTTAACAATATTTATCATTTAGACGTTAATTACTTTATAAAGTAAGATAACAATTTTAGACATTTAATTTCAATCCATTAAGTTTAAAGTAGCCACTAAAACATTTAGAAGATAATTACGTTTTAAGTACAGTTCAATATTTCACATTAAGCTACAATCATTAAACAGTACCTATACAGTATGAATTAAAATTATTTATCTGATATGGTTCTTCTTTTACCTGATAAGATAACAATTTTAAACATTTAGATTAGTTCTTATTTATCTGATACGATAACAATTTTAAACTCTACGTTAGTTCTTCTTTATCTGATATGATAACCATTTTAAACATTTAGATTATTTCATTAAGTTTCACAAATTAAGTTTCACAAATAATTGTGCTTTGAGTATAATATAGTACATAAATATTTCGCATGAAGCTTACAATATTTATACAATCGTTAATATGTGAATTCTTCTTTATCTGACGCTTCGTGATCGAGAGCGTTTCACATAAATATTTCGCATGAAGTTTACAATATTTACACAGTCGTTAACATTTGAATTCTTCTTTATTAGACGCTTCGTGATCGACAACTTTTCATTGACCTTCTACCTTTTTGGTGTACGATGTTCAGTCTGTACTCTTTACCAGTTTCATCATTTCTTGTATTTATATCGCTTCCTTGAGCATTTGTGTAACTGTATGCGGTGTGTGATTAAATTCTTGAATCAATTTGTTTTCATTTATAGTGTTCTTATTATGCTTTTTCGTCAATTTCTAATTCTATGTGTGTAGGTTTTTTCTTATCTTCGTTTAATTTAACCTCCCTTTTTTTCTGTCTGTCTTCTGGATTATTGTATCTATTTTCGCGATCTCTCGTAACTTAGATAAGTTTGGAAGTAGATTTTCTTGTGGAGTAATAAGGTCTTTCCAGTCTTGACTTCGCCGCGCAATCTGATTTTGTTTTTTTTTTATAATTGTCTGAGAGGCCGGTTCATTCAGTTTCCTTTTGTTTAATTTGTGTAGATTTCATTATTTTCTTTTTATCCTCTTCAATACGATGATAATAAAATTATAATTCCCACTACACAGCGGATCCAAAAACCAACATCAGTATTCAGTCAATTTTTTTAATGATTACTGGTGGAATTAGGCCTGAGACTAAAGTATTTTAGTCCAGTAAGTATTTCAGTAGTCTGTTTTAGAGGTTGTATAGCCTCTGCAGTAATTTATAACACGGTGCTGCTCGTCATCTGTTAGTTGAACTTGGCTCGACACGCTACCGCGTGTCTAGATTACTTTCGCACCTTTGTGCGTGACCCAGTCTTTATATTAACAATGCCTGGGTGAACTTCTTGGGCTGCTTCTTATATATATATATATAATAAGACTCCTTAATGTGTCAAAGTTCATGTTCTATTAAGTTGTAGCTGTTTATTGAAACCCCCCAAGCATTATTTTGTAAAACGTCTTTGATTATTTAAATTCATGGTCATTATTCAATGATATAATGATTGTTCTAAGGGATAATGCTACGGGTCGCTTGTGTGAACATCTAGCTAATATGATGTTCATGTTCAAAACTTTTTGTATGCTGTTACTTTTATTTATTTTTATTATCCTATAACCTCTAGAGGTTATGGTCTGTGATAAGTTCATTTTTTTTAAATGGTCCTTTAGTCGGTTTGACAATACGTTTTTAACGTTTATCATTCCGAAGGAAATGATGCGGCGTCTTTGGCGACGTACTGAATCAGTAGGTACAGCCTCTAGATGAACAAACAGGACTTGCATCAGCAATTACTGAATACGGTCTTTTGAGTAGCCAAGCCTGAGAATCTCAGACAGACATGTTTTATTGTTTGATCCTTATACCAGAATGTACCTACCTATATATTGACATTTTGTAAATATTGCTTTTTTGTATTTGACAATGGGATCTGTTAAGGTTGACAAATCGGTGATCGATCAACAAAATTGAAACCTTTTGTTCAATGGTTTCTGGTGGTCTAAAAGACTCTATTGTTCAAATTTATTTGTCACATGGTTGACGCTTGATGATGATTTCTTTTTTATGAATTTTTCCTGCATCGTGGGTGCGTTTACAACACATAAACTCACATACACAAACAACTAGTCCCAGAAAAACTATTTGTAAGTCGTACTAATATGTATTTGTTCCGTGCGGGAATCAAACCCGCGACACGAAACGCAGCAGTCAAACATTTAACCACATACGCCAACCGTGCCGTCATACGAAAATTCAATCCATAACACAGAATCTGAATAGTGTTGAAATGAAGAATTATTTAGTTTTGTTCAGTAAATCATTATTGTCCTTCAGATGTTCTCTTTCATCACATCCAACGACAACAATGACGTGAATAAAATTTTCATTGCATGGCAATAAGATTATCCAGATTTTTTTTTTTAAATGTTCAAGGACCACTTTATTGATTTTCTCTAATGACAGCTTTGTTGGTAGCACAACTACAAATATCATCATCGGGCTTTAGAATCGCATTTTTACCAGTTCGACTTTTTTTTTGTTTTCATATCAAGGTAATTGTTTGATTGACAAACGGGCGTACCTTTTTTGACATTTATCGGAACATCTTTTAATTAGGGAAATGATTTAACCCTAATGGAATTGAGATGAAAACTTAGTTTCTTGATAAATTTTTTATAACAACGTTTTGCCGATACCTACTGATTTCGACCTAGCTTTTATGGGTGCATCAAACAATCCCAATATTTTTATAGATGTTAGGAACCATAAGCCATGAATGTTTGGTCCAGAGACATTTGCTGGTTGGAGACTATACTTTAGATAGATTCATTAATTTTCAAGTTTTATCATTTATTATGATAAATCTACTACGGGAATCAGTGAGCATTGTCTATATGTAGACAGACTAGACTTTTTATTTTTATGAGTTTTCGTTTTTTGGGGTCCTTAGCTTTATTGTTGTCAATTGACTCGAGGTTAAGAGTTTTTCTTTCGTTGATCCTGGTTCTGCAGTGGGTCTTGAAATGTCCTCGGAACCATATTTTATGTAATTCTGGTTAATTGCAGGGCAGGAACAATATCACTTTTGTAATTTTGCAATTTCTGTTTTTGCCATAATTTATGCGATTCTGATTAATTGCAGGGCAGGAACAATTATCACTTTTGTGATTTTGCAAGTCATTTTGTTTAGTGTCAATTTTGCCATATTTTATGCAATTCTGATTAACTGCAGGGCAGGAACAATTATGTATCACTTTTGTGATGGGTTGCTTGAGGAACAATTATGTATCACTTTTGTGATGGTTTTGCAAGCAACCTCTTTTAATTAAAAGTATTTGGTTTTAGTGTCAGTTTTGTTTAGTGTCAATTTTGTTGAGGCTGGTACTTGTTGAACTTGTACTGACTATTGTGGCATTTTCGCACCGTCGTTTTACAGATTCACAGAATACAGAATTTTATGTCTTTTCGATTGTTGCTGTCACAAATTCAGTTTTCATGTTGCTGTGCCAAGTCAGAGATATAGACAGGACGTATTGTAGTAAGAGAATTTACAGATTACTCAATAATTTAAGGTAACTTGAATTATTTCTTATCATCGTTTAATAATCAACAAAGGTACATGTATATTTCCTGTTGAAATATAATCAACAACTTGGGTTATTTATAACCAATTGTTCTTTCTCGACGGATATAAGGGTTATTGTGCTTAAGCGGCTCACCTCACAAAGGTTCTTTATTAACGCTCTAAGTATTAAGTGTAAACTTTTAAATAAACAAGCTTTAGTAAGCGAGTCTCACAGAAGGAGACACCTTAATTACGCTCTAAGTGGCGTGCCACAATTCCAACGGTCACTAGAGTTCTTTTGTTTATTACAATAGCCAGCCAAAATGCATTGATTTGACTAAAATTAGTTCAATCATTACAACCAGTTCAACCTTCACAGATTTTATATAGACACTAGTTAGTTTTAACCGGCAAGATAATAATTATTCTTTACCTTACTTCGATTTGATCGAAGGGGGACTTTTGTTAAAACTGATACATTTACGTTATTTTATTATGACACTAGTGTTAGTCTTAACAGTAAGATAATAAATAATTCCGTACTTTTGTTGGAACTTCTGTTAAAACTGGCACATTAAACGATATTTTCGTTGGAACGTTTTTTCTTATTTATTTTGTGTAATACACTGTTTTAATAGTTATAAAGATAATATATATATTTTTTTTTCTTTACTTCGATTTTACCGAAGTGGAACTTTAGTTAAAATTGTTACATTAACGATGTTTTCATTGGAATGTTTTTTATTTCTAAATTTTCTGTATTACACAAGTTAGTTTTTATAGTAAGATAATAATTTCTTACTTTACTTCGATTTTACCGAAGTGGAACTTTTGATCAGATTTATACATTCACGATATTTTCTTTAGTATGTATTTTTTATTTTCCTGAGTTGTGTGTACTTACATTATTGGTATTTTCGTTACTTTCGTTGTGTCACTTTTCATGATTTTTCGAATAATATTTCATTGGTAAGTAATCTACATACGGATTTGGTCAACCATTCAGTAAGTATTTAAGTCAATATAATTTAAGGTATTGTACCCATATTTACATAAATGGTATTACCTCATAAATGACGGTTATATAATATCATCACCCGTTTAATTTTTCCTATGTTGTACGTTGGAGTCGGCTTTCAGTCTAACCGTTTTCGGCAGAATACCAGTATTTTCAACGAAACGACTGCCTGCCTGACCTCCACAATCCAGTTATTGGGTAATTCCCTTGGTAAGACTGGTTGTCAAACTTTCGGGCTACTGACTACTCACTGATCGCCAACGTAGATTGAGCATAGATAAGAAGATCATTGCTTAAAGATACATGAATTTATATGGAAATTGTAACCACCACGACTAGTGTATGGTTACACTTAAGTTTTTTTTTTCTTTATATATATAAAACTCTCTACACAAACAAACACTGTGCAAACATATTTTCATGCTGACCAATTTCCGTAAGCAGATAATTTCAGTAATAGTTTTACTTACTGCGCTTTTACTCGTCGCCAATGTGGTGTTCACTATAATCACATACAGGGGCTTTGAGGTTTGAAGTAAAACCACCAAATATCAGTAAGTACACTCAGCTTAAGGGGCACGTCTAGTCGCCACTCGGGATAGAGTGGGAATGCCTTGAGGTGCTACATTAAGCTGTGTGCCACATTTAATTGTATATACATCACAGCGGGGATCCGGCCAGGACGCAAGCCGCTTCGTAGGAAATCGTGCGATACCCGCGGAAGACCCTGACGGCCATCGCCCTCTGCGGTTTAAGCAGAATGGCGAGAGTTCCGCCGCGAGCCCAACTGCCGCCTTCGTTCCTATTCACACAGTTTTTTTTTTTTAATGAATAGGTTTTTTTTAGGAATTTTTTAATGAATAGATTATTAATAATCTAACATGCTTTACCATAAACGATTGCATCACTGCTTACCATCAAGTGGGATGCACTAGTTTATAATAATTTTTTTTAAAAAGTTGTGTTATGACTTTAAAAACTTGTTATCGAGAAAGTCACTAAAAGTTGGAACTTTTAATATCTTCGTAACCAGAAAGTTCCCAAGTACGGTCCAGTACAAACAAATAAAATAAAAGTGCGTTTTTACACTCTTTATCGGACTTGTTCATGTACAATGCTCATACATAATATATCAGCAAATGTTTTGTACACACAATGTAAACACAAAGATCATGTACGTGTCAGCAACTGCTCATTACACGTGTATAGAGGTGCTTGAGAGGGAACCGTTATAAAGGTAGTTTGCAGACAATGGCCTCAATCAGTATCCAGCCATTAGCCTTGCTATTTTCTGTGTACTCTACAGTAATAGGTACCTACTGGGTTCGTTTATCAACGCTAGTAGGCACCAGATATATAAAACGAAAACAATTAATCCATAACATAAATAGTGAGCAAGTAATACAAATAAGGTACCTGAGTTAAATAAGGCCCAAGGGGTAATAAGGCCCACATTTACAATTTTGCAGAAAAATATTTCTATGACACTTCACTGTTTATGCACATGTGCAAAATGTCGGCTTGTTTAAAGTATATTTTCTTATTAAAAAATATGCTTTTATTAATAGTTTTACACCATTTATTACAGAAACATGTACTCTCATACGCATAATACTCAGATTTAAAGCAATAATCGTTTAAGTTTATCTTAATTGCCACCGGTACCTTATAACATACATATAATATAATTGTTACAAATGTAAATATTAAATTTCCTTTACGAGTTTGACAGATTACACCTAAACCAATCCGCAAAATAATTATTGGACCTTAACAATTATATTCGAAACCAATTTTTGAACCGTGAATTTCTGTGTTGATCAAGAACTTACAGGTGTCTCCTTTATTATAATCTACAAAAACATGTTTTGAACGTAAGAGCTTTCACAGACGGAACACAGCCGTGGCAGACATTTGTGATCAAATAAATGTATTAAGGCAATGCACACACGCACTACAAAACGTATGTCACACAATAAACAATCAGACCGATTGTATATCCTATACAAAAAATATGACGTGATTGAATTCTGGAATCTCCACAAACTCGTTCAAAACAGCCTCTTGTTTACTAGGAAATCATAAACAAATCAGATCATACTGAACATGCGGGTCCCACTCGGTGGTATCGTAAAATACATATACGTAGGTAAGTACTTCCTCCTGAATTCTTAAAATCACATAAAAACGTGTTTATTATTTTACGCGGCGTGTGAAGTCGTTACACATGGTTTATGACAGACGCGTAAAGTTGGTTGTCCGGTCTGTGCCTTTTATGGCAAATTTTCCTCGTCGTTTAGTTTTATATAAGACTAGCGGCCGCCAGCGACTTCGTTCGCGTGGTTTAATAATGCTCCGCTCCTATTGGTCGCAGCGATGTTATATAGCCTAAAGCCTACCTGGATTAATGGGCTATCCAACGCAAAAAGATTTTTTCAAATCGGACCCGTAATTCCCGAGATTAGCGCGAACAAACATACAAACAAACTCTTCAGCTTTATATATTTGTATAAATATAGATTTATTAAGGTAAGATGCAGCTTTTTTTAACTTCATAAGCATAACGCAAAAATCTGCCGCTACCATTTTGAGGGATGGAGGAAAACGTGACCTCAGACGCTACCGCAAGCAGTTACATCAAACTTCGGTCACCAAGGAGTATGGAACCGGCGAGAGATGTCGTGCGGTGTTCCACAGGGATCGGTCCTGGGACCGCATCTGTGGAACATCGGGTACGACTAGGTGCTGCGCGCCGTCCTCCCTATCGGCGTCAGCGTAGTTTGTTACGCTGACGACACGCTAGTTCTGACACAAGGGAGGTCGCACCAGGCGGCGGCTGACGCAGCGACTCTCGGGGTTGCGACAATCGTCAACAGGATCAGGCAAAAGGGACTCGAGGTGGTCCCGCAGCAGTCCGAGGCCATGGTCTTTCATGGTCCTCGGAATGCGCCATATAAGGGTTAGGAGGGGTTCACATCGGCGTCAGGTCGACGATGAAATACCTGGGATTTGTCCTCGACAGCCGGTGAAACTTCGAGGAGCACTTCCGACGTTTGGCACCCAGACTGGAATGGGCCGGGGCTGCCCTGAAGCGGCTCCTCCCCAATCTAGGGGGACTAAACGCCTCCTGCCGAAGGCTCTACTCGGGGCCATGCGGTCCATGGCCCTTTACGGGCACCGGTGTGGGCGCGGTTGCTAAGGTGGATCGTGTGGATTCGTTGATCGAGGAAGAGCGCGGCGTGTGATTGGTTGGTGTCGAGAGCGCGCCAATTCACTATTCACGTACAAGACGACGCGCTGGTGGTTTTCTACGCGCATCGGCGATGGGCAACGGAGGAGCTCCCGTGCCGAGATTTATAGGCACCTTCGCGACGGGTGGCAGTGACGCCCGCCAAGGCTGCGGCGGTCCTAATGTGATTTATAGGCAACCTTCACAACGGGTGTCCTGTCCAAATGTGTTGCAGCTGTAACAAGTTCATATAACCTGTCTGTCAGTAAGATAATTCTAGAGAAAGGACATGCCCAAACATTTTCTTGGGTTAATCAGGGTGACTAACTATTCCTATCATTATACATATAGTCTTTGTGAAATACACACATCAAAAGTGTCTAGGGATCAACATATATTTTTGCAATAACTTTTCTCCTGATTGATATTAATTAAAATTTTCTTTAAGGATTCATCAAATAAAGTGTTTTCGTTTGTCACAGTAACGATAAACCAAGTCACCTTTGCATTAATAAAGAAATTTGCCATTTCCTAATAAAGGGATATTTGACATTTGAACCACTAACACAAAAGTTCGAAAAAAAGACTGAAATAACAGTTTTCTCTAAAATTTTATTGGGTAACTTAAACAATTAATAATCCGTGTTTCTACCGCGAACACTAACAACACAAGAACATCGGTTGGGCATACTCAAAATGAGTTCATCCAAATCACGCTGTGGAATGGCCGCCCATGTTCGTTGCAACAACAAAAAAAGGTCTTCTTGCGACTGGATACCCTCCATATTCAGCAGAGCTCTTCTCTGTAGCATATCCCATGCATGCTCAATCGGGTTCAAGTCTGGCGACTGAGCAGGCCAGGGCAGGACATTGATGTTAGCTGCGGCGAGAGTCTGTCTTACAACTCTTGCGGTGTGCGGTCGTGCATTATCATGCGTTAACTGAAATAAGGGACCGATTTGCACTTGTAGAGGAACGATGACGTCTGATACAATCGTTTCAGCATAAATTTGAGCGTTGAGGTTGCCTCTGATCCAAATCAACTCAGTTCTTCCGCCGATCCAAATACCCGCCCATACCATAATGGTTCCACCACTATAAGGATGGACTTCCTGGCAGGATTTTTATCGCTGTTGGCGTCCAGGGGTTCTCCAGTGTCGTATACGTCTTGTATCCGGTCTCATACCAAAACGAGACTCATCAGAAAAGCACACGAAACGCCATTGTTCTTCTGCCCAATTTCTGTGTTCAAAAGCCCATTGATATCGAATCCTACGATTGTGCATTGCTATAGGTGGTACCCGTAGCGGTCTTCGGGAATGAAGGTTCACTTCATGCAAGCGGTTTCTGACTGTTTGGTCGCTAATTAAGTTCCCTGAAGAGTGATGAAGCCTCACGGCTAGCATCATGGCGGTTATTGTTGGAGCTCTTCGAGTTAAGATTTGAATGTATCGGTCTTGTCTCCGTGTGGTGCAGCGATACCGTCCTCCATGGCGCTCAGCCGCGGTACCAGTGCTTCGGTAACGTGTCCAAAGTCGACTGATAACACTCTGACTTGTATTCAGAGCTAAAGCCACAGTACGTTGCCGGGAACCAGCTTCTATCATTCCCACGGCTCTGAGCATTTCTTCTCTGCTTAAATGACGTCGCCGCTCCATAATAACGTTGGTTTTAATCAGTAGTAGGGAAACAGTAGCACTAATAATGTCTTCAATGCGTTGTATGTTTTTATAGGGAAAATATTGACAGCTGATTTTCATCTTTACTCGAATTTGATTCACAGTTCCTGATTCAAATTATGAAATGCACCAAAAAGGATCCATATAAATTTATAAAATCATAAATTTATTACAAAGCCACATCTCAATCTCAAGAAATCCGCATAAAAATGCTTGATCCCTAGACACTTTTGATGTGTGTAGTATGCATGTAAACAGAGTTATTACTTGTGTTTTAATTAAACACATTAAGAGAGAAGTCTAACTAAGAAGAGGGTATATTATTATAAAAGGTTATAACAAGCCCAACAAATGAGTTACGAACCTGAATAAGCCGGTGAAAAGGGGCCTACGAGCCCCTTTTCATCCTTTCCACCATTTTTTTGTCCTTATTTCTGGTTACCATTGTGACATCACTGTTATATTCCCATGGGCCACTCCACAAAAAGCATGAAGCTTGTCTATAGTGAAAAGTTTTCATAAAAACACTTTCAAAATAAATGGTTGGTTAAAATAATCCATACTAATATTATAAGTGCGAAAGTAACTCTGTCTGTCTGTCTGTTACGCTTTCCCGCTTAAACCTCTCAACCGATTTTGATGAAATTTGGCACAGACAATCTTTAGACCCTGAGAATGGACATAGGCTACCTTTTACCACGGAAAAAAATTATATTCCCGAGGGAAACCTAAAAAGCGCGATATAACCGAACTCCACGCGGGCGAAGCCGCGGGCGGAAAGCTAGTATTATTATAAAAGGTTATAACAAGCCCAACAAATGAGTTACGAACCTTAATAAGCCGGTGAAAAGGGGCTCGTAGTTTGTCCTTATTTCTGGTGTTACCATTGTGACATCACTGTTATGCCATGGGCCACTCCACAAAAGCATGAAGCTTGTCAATAGTGAAAAGTTTTTTTAAAAACACTTTCAAAATAAATGGTTGGTTAAAATAATCCATACTAATATTATAAGTGCGAAAGTAACTCTGTCTGTCTGTCTGTTACGCTTTCCCGCTTAAACCTCTCAACCGATTTTGATGAAATTTGGCACAGACAATCTTTAGACCCTGAGAATGGACATAGGCTACCTTTTACCCCGGAAAAAAATGATATTCCCGAGGGAAACCTAAAAAGCGCGATATAACCGAACTCCACGCGGGCGAAGACGCGGGCGGAAAGCTAGTTATACATATAGTCTTTGTGAAATAGTAGGGTAGACCGAGGCGAATCGGATCACAGGGCGAATCGGATCAAAATAAGAAATTTGCTGATAATTCAAATACCGCATTCACATAGAACGCTCTCAACCGTCGTTTTGCGTCTCTCCCCTCACCCTGCACCTCCCGCCATAGGCAGTATTTCGATCACGCTTGTGAATCAGTGTCGACACCACGTGTCAGCAACTCAGTTGTTTTTGCATGTCGTATTTTTGACGGGAATCTAAGGTACGTACTTACGATTTATTTGTGTTTTAATACGGATTTGTGTTAAAAAACAAATATATTGTTGTATATTGCTAAGCAAGGTGTCTATATTAGAGAACTAATTCACTTTTACGTATAATGTTACAGGTAAACGTATAAAATATTTATTTCTAAGGTCTTGATTATGGGGCTAATCGGATCATGTCGTCAAGGGTGAATCGGATCACACTTTTAAACTAATTTATTACATGTCTGAGGTTACTAATTCATATTTATTGAATTGTAGATGGTTCGCACGTACAAAAGAAAGACTAATGCTGGAGATTGGTCTGAAGAAGCTACTAACTGTTCATTCATCCACCATCAGAGGATTGGATTCAGTGCAATACCTGCGAAGAATGGTGTCAAGAAAAATGTGCTGATATGGGGGGGAAAAACGATACTATATATGTGCCGATGTTTAAAATTGATCTCATTATTATTTTTTTACTAATTCCAAAACTATAATGTTATGTAACTTATAATTTTATTATATATTGCGTAAGATCCGATTCACCCCGACGATAGGGGCGAATCGGATATTTTTCTGTTTTTAGTTTTTCGTAGATGACTAAGAAAATATGAGTCTGATTTAAGTTTTTAAATCTTTATTTCATAGCTGATTTGTACTTTTTACGTTTTAATCAATAAAAATATCATTATATATCAATTTAGTATGACTTGCTCACCCTCAAAGAAAAAGTGATCCGATTCGCCTCGGTCTACAATACCTATGCATGTAAACAGAGTTATTACTTGTGTTTTAATTAAACACATTAAGAGAGAAGTCTAACTAAGAAGAGAGTATATTATTATAAAAGGTTATAATAAGCCCAACAAATGAGTTATGAACCTTAATAAGCCGGTGAAAAGGGGCTCGTAGTTTGTCCTTATTTCTGGTGTCACCATGTGACATCACTGTTATATTCCCGTGGGCCACTCCACAAAAAGCATGAAGCTTGTCTATAGTGAAAAGTTTTTATAAAAACACTTTCAAAATAAATGGTTGGTTAAAATAATCCATACTAACATTATAAGTGCGAAAGTAACTCTGTCTGTCTGTCTGTTACGCTTTCCCGCTTAAACCTCTCAACCGATTTTGATGAAATTTGACACACACAATCTTTAGACCCTGAGAAAGAACATAGGCTACTTTTATCCCGGACAAATTTGATATTCCCGAGGGAAATCTAAAAAGCGCGATATAACCGAACTCCGCGCGGTCGAAGCCGCGGGGAATTCGGTTAGCTAAATCCATACTAATATTATAAATGCGAAAGTAACTCTGTCTGTCTGTCTGTCTGTCTGTCTATCTGTCTGTCTGTCTGTTACGCTTTCCCGCTTAAACCTCTCAACCGATTTAGATGAAATTTGGCACAGACAATCTTTATACCCTGAGAAAGAACATAGGCTACCTTTTATCCCGGAAAAATTTGATGTTCCCGAGGGAAATCTAAAAAGCGCGATATAACCGAACTCCACGCGGGCGAAGCCGCGGGCGGAAAGCTAGTAAATAAATAAGCTATTAAATAAAAGTTCAAAAAAGGGGACTTTACAGTGCTTCACCAGAAAGACTAAGTTTGGACATAGAATATTCAGGATTTGACATTGAAAAAGTTGAAAAAAACATAACTTTGCAAAGGCTATTTAGTTCTTAATGAGGAATAGGATGAAAAACCTGTCTCCTAAACTGGTTTATCCATACTAATATTATAAATGCGAAAGTCACTCTGTCTGTCTGTCTATCTGTCTGTCTGTCTGTCTGTCTGTCTGTCTGTTACGCTTTCCCGCTTAAACCTCTCAGCCGATTTTGATGAAATTTGGCACAGACAATCTTTAGACCCTGAGAAAGAACATAGGCTACATTTTATCCCGGAAAAATTTTCCATACTAATATTATAAATGCGAAAGTAACTCTGTCTGTCTATCTGTCTGTCTGTCTGTCTGTCTGTCTGTCTGTCTGTCTGTCTGTCTGTCTGTTACGCTTTCCCGCTTAAACCTCTCAGCCGATTTTGATGAAATTTGGCACAGACAATCTTTAGACCCTGAGAAAGAACATAGGCTACATTTTATCCCGGAAAAATTTGATGTTCCCGAGGGAAATCTAAAAAGCGCGATATAACCGAACTCCACGCGGGCGAAGCCGCGGGCGAAAAGCTAGTGTGAAATAAAATATTTTGATTCGGTTTGAAATCTCTTTTACAATTTAATCAATTAGATGTTTATATCGAATCAATTTCTTAAATATAATGTTCATTTTCTATTCATTTACAATATCGTTCCAAAATATTTTCAACATTTTGCTTCTTAAGACAATCCTGCCACCCACGTAGCTACCCCTAAGTGACCTCTACTGGTTTTTTATCAGTTTGTTTACGTTTCGCGCAACGGCTAAAGCCCTTCGTACTATTTTTTTTTAAACGTTATAATTTAGTGCTTGACCGCGATCCTGCCTGATGGTAAGCAGTGATGCAATCATTAATGGTAAGGCGCGCTAGTTGATTAACAGCCTGTTCGCTCTAGCCTTGAAGACACTTAAATTGGAATCCAGAAGGAAAGACCGCCGCATACAAACTGTCCCAGTCCGTAAAAAAGACAAAACTAATTCGTCCGGATTGTAGTGGTGTTAACAACGTGAGGGTACTCGCGGTACGACAGGTCGTACGATGTTGGAAATGTGATGGCGGAATTAGAATTTAGTTATTTAGAATAAGTATTTAGCAGTCTAAAGTAGTCAAAATAAATATACATTAATTGAAAATCAGCCTTAAGTGCAGTGTATAAAGTTCTTATCACAAAGCAGTAGAAAACGCCATTATTTTTTACGATCGAGACTGACATCAAACCAAATTCAACCTTACACGCATGCATTAAAGTCAGAATTATAAAGTAAGTACTAAATGAAAGAAGCGCCGAAGTGCTGTGCGCTTGGTCAGTTCAACCACTTTTTAAGCTGATTGTGAATCTAGTGTATAAGTGATCGATGTCATCATCATCCCAGCGTTAATCCCAATCGCATCCGAAGCCTTGTTCAGCTTTGGAGTCTGGGGTCCGCTTTACCAGTCCAACTGCTGATATAGCTAAACTTCGACATTTTGCGTGAAGCGACTGCCGTCTGACCTCCACAACCCGAAGGCGACATCGAAGCATTGCAGTTAGACTAATTGTTGGATTTTTGAGGGCTCCAAAAACCCGTAACGACTGCCACTAGATGTTCGTATGGCAACCGGGACCAACGGCTTAACGTGCTTTCCGAAGCACGACCAGACAAGTGCAAATATTCATATTCATGCATACAAATACTTGCACTGTGCGGGGATCGAACCCGCGCCACCTAGCGCAGCGGCCGCGGCCGCTACCGCTACGCCACGGAGGCTGTCGTATAAGTGATCGATGTATGCCATGTAATTTCCATGCATATCCTCTAAAATGCATCCTATAAGTAAAACACCGGAAACCTGGCAACGTTACGCCTGTATCCGAGGTTTAAACAAAACTTTATTATAGGCGGCAATTCAGGTTACAATCGTTTATTTAAGTACATGGTATAGAGCTGATAAGGAAAATAAATTCGTTACCTATTTAACACAGTTTAGAGTATTGGTTAGATAAGCAATACAAAATATAACTCGTTTGGCGGTCGTCCTATATTTATTTGACCTATATTAAAGTTCCGTAAAGTAAGCCTCAGATGAAATACAATAGATACGTATCATTGTATTTCCAAAATAATTATATACAAATAAATAAACGTTAGGCCCAAAAATCTTATGTGGACCGACCCACTAAACAAATTCTTCGGCTACATCGAAATAATAATACAGTGGTAATGAATTACCTACTCGGTGCTGCACAATTAATTATGAAATAAACTTATCATGCACCGTATACCTGATTCACAAACTATAGCAACATTATTCGGATTTTTATCACTTTTTTGGTTGCTTGATACAAATTTTCACTTTCATTTTATTACTGTCCATTCATATTCTCACTTAAAAAAAACATTACAAAATAGGATATTTATACACACAATCACTCGCTCTCGACCGCTGGCGCGGTAATTCAGCTAAAGCATGCTTCCTACGGCCTTTGATTGGGAAACACCTGCACAGACTTGTGGTCCTGTGTTTTCTTTATTGGCTTGTACTGGCTTACCGAATCTCGTGCTCGAGCAGTTCTCATAACGTGGAAAGGCTTGGTAAGTGTTTTTTCAAATCGCGAGCGGCACAAGTCGTCCGACAATTCAGTGATTCAGCCGCAGTTGGGAGTTCCAACAGGAACTTTCTCCGTTGGTTGTGAACTTAATACATTAATGATTAATTAATTAGATGCACTAGTCTGACAACTGCACAAGTTCAAAAACTCCATAATCACTTGTTACTTCACTCGATAACTGTACCGAGAAAATATTCGAAACACTCCTTCAAATAAAAAGAATGTTTGTCATGTATGTCGGCTGATGTGATACTAGGTGATGAGTGACACAGACGAAAGAAAGAAACAGGTCATTGGATCACGTGCTGAAATCGGCTTGCCATCCTTCGAGCAACAAGCCTTTGAAGTTTGACGGATTTACCAACATTCTGCGTGAAAGGTGGAGCCGCACCGAGCTTACCCGAGTCTCAACGAGTTTTTATATTTTCCAACGGCGCGAGATTTGACTAACTTTGGATGAAGTTCATCGAATCACAGGCCGTAGGAAGCCAGCTTAAGGGGGTACACAAGTTTCCAAGGGCGCACGGGGAGGCGTAGTCGTAAACACCATCTATCGAAAATTTAAAGAATTAGTAGGGCTGTTCATCAGAAAATAAACGAAAGCTAATCTTCGTTCAAATAATTCCAAAAAAACAAATACGTCAAATGTTCCCATCCCCCGAAAATCCAATACTGAATATTTTGACACGAAAATATTTGACGTCTTGACTTGTCTGTTATTTTGAGTAATATAAATATTGAGCATTGTATTCGGATTTCACAAGCATTATAGCTTGCATATACAATATGTAAAGAAAAACCTTTCCGACCCGTGAAGGTATTGTTAGGTATCGATAACTGATTCTACTAATGCCTACAAAGCCGGGCTAAACTTAAAAAAAAAATCCCCCTAAAAAAATAAATATTATTTCGCAAAAAAGGTAACTTAAAACATGTGCGGTAGGCGATACAGGCGCGGGCTAAGAGGGGCAGGGCACGCGGCACGCGGTCGCATGGCTATTCGCTCAGAATTATATCGTCAAAAATAATGTTGTCACTTTTTAAGAATTACCAAATCTTGGGGAAGTTTGAATTAATTCGCGGGAAAAAAGATTATTTCAAAATCACTAGTATTGTTACTATGATGATTATGTAAAATTTCATATGTTATTTGGTCATGTGTTTACCTAACCTTTACTATCCTTATGGGTCGGACAGGGTTTTCTTATCATATTGTATAGCGGGAGTATGATAAAAAGATGGTACATAATCTTACAAAATAGTACTCGCCAAAATTATTTAATGTTCTAAAATCTGTTAATAAGCCTTTTTTTTTAATTTGCCTTGATTGAAAAAACAAAAATTTGTATGGGGCCCCATACAAATTTTGGTTTTTTGTTTTGGTAATAAATGTTAGTACTTACCTATATGAAAATTAAAAAATTTCAAGGGCTATAATTATGTAAGCGCAAACACGATGTCTCTAGCTGGAATCAAAAATTTTCAATTGGAAAACAGTTAAACCGCGCATTACGCGCTCTCGGTGGTAGGTCACAACATCAACCGCCGGCATAAGTTACCACCCACCAGACAAAGACATGCCGCCAAGCGATTCGTCGTGTTCCGGCATGATGTCTGGTGAAGCCGTTCGGAGGTCGGGTCTGAGCAGTTGTGTTGCGATGTGTGCCGGGTGCGATGCGCCAGTTGGTGTTGTGTCGGGAGTTTGTTCGTGGAGGGTAGCGGGATCCGAAGCACGGTTCTCCGCTGGCCGACCGCAGGTAGTTGGGGGCCCAAGTAGTGTGCCAGCCACATACGAAAGGCTGCCCCGCCAACTGCGAAAAATCCCAGGGTGGCCCCATCGTGCCGGTTGGCGACCGGACGAGAGGACCCGATGGCGATCCCTGGGGGGGTTCGGGCGTCCCCGCAGTCTCCAGAACAATCTCCCTCTGGCCCAGCATCGTTGGTCGCATTGTTGGGTTTATCATTGCATCACCTCACTCAACTGCCGTCTTCCTTCCTATTCACTCATTTTTTTTTTTATGAAAAGGTTAATAAAGAAAAGTAGATGTGTACAGCGGGCGCACGTCCTCTCATTCCAAGTGCACCTCTCAAATGTTCGAGGTCTGCACTCCAATCTCATTGCAGTACATCACCACCTTGAGACTGAAAAGCCACACCTACTTTTCTTGACGGAGACCCAGATCAGATGTCCGACTGACGCGGCGTACCTCGGCTACCCGGGATACTCTTTGGAGCATCATTTCCTGCAGCGTGCCGGGGTCTGTGTGTATGTCCGCAATGACATCTGTTGCCGGCGCCTCCGTCACCTCGAAGACCCTCACTTCTCGTCCCTATGGCTGTTGGTTGACACTGGTGTGGACAAAATTGTTTACACCTGTGTCTACCGATCGCACAGCGGTGATCAGGAGACAACTCGTTTATTTGACCACCTCAGTGAGGCTGCTGACAATGCGCTGCATCGGCACCCTGACGCTCAGTTCGTCGCTCTGGGGGACTTCAACGCCTGCCACCAGAACTGGCTCTTCCCATACCAGAGGACCGACCACGCTGGGAGAGAAGCGCGAAACTTCGCGCTTTCTATGGGCCTTTCCCAGCTGGTAGAGCAAGCGACTAGGGTGCCTGATGTAGTTGGGCATACTGCCAACTGTTTGGACCTTCTGCTGACCACTGATCCGGACAGATGTGTTGTAACGGTTTCCTCACCGTTGGGAACTTCAGACCACTGTCTGGTGAAGTCTGTAACGTCCTTCTCCCCACCAGATCACGACTCTCGTGGTGAACGGCGAATGTGGCGATACAGGTCAGCGGATTGGGATGAGATGCGCCACTTCTTTGCGTCTTATCCTTGGCAGCAGGTCTGCTTCTCTTCTGACAATCCTTCGAGCTGTGCGGACGCTATAACCGATGTGGTGCGTCAAGCTATGGAGTATTTTATCCCATTCAATGACGTGCCCGTCGGTGGCTCGGCTCGCCCATGGTTCAATGCCGATTGTGTCCAAGCTGAACAGCGAAAGCACACGGCATTTCTCGCCTGGGTTGACGCTCGTGACCGCGGAGCTCCGGATCTAAGCCCAAAGAAGAGAGCCTTTAACCGTGCTGCCAAGTCCTACAAGAAGGCGCTCAAGAAGGCTCGCTTCGACCGCATTACCCATATTGGCAACAAGTTATCTGCGCAGCCATCCGGTAGCAGATCTTTTTGGTCCCTTGCCAAATCGGTTGAGGCGAACTTCTGTCGGCCCTCACTGCCTCCGCTGGTTAGGCCTGATGGAACACTGGCTCATACGGCGAGAGAGAAAGCAGGTCTCTTTGCATCTCTCTTTGCCCATAATTCGCGTCTTGATACTGGCAGTGCTACTCCACCTAATTTACCTCATTGCGGAGCTTCAATGCCTGAGGTTCGCATTAGAAACAAGGAGGTTCTGAGAGTACTGTGTCGTCTGGACGTGAATAAGGCTAGTGGTCCGGATGGTATACCAGCGATTGTTCTTAAAGCATGTGCGCCCGAGTTGTCTCCTGTATTGACGCGCTTGTATCGCCTCTCATTTAGGACTGGTATAGTGCCCAAGTCCTGGAAGCTTGCTAACGTGCAGCCTGTGCCCAAGAAGGGTAGTCGTGCCGATCCGCCAACTATCGGCCGATTTCGATCACCTCCATACTTTGCAAAATTATGGAGCGTGTATTGAATCTCCTCAGTGACCGACAGTACGGGTTTCGCCGCAATCGGTCAACTGGGGACCTACTAGTGTATGCCACTCACTTGTGGGGCGAGGCCCTCGAGAAGAATGGGGAAGCGATTGCTGTCTCCCTTGATGTCTCGAAGGCCTTCGACCGGGTTTGGCACGCTGGCCTTTTGAGTAAGCTTCCAGCGTACGGCATTTCCCCTAGCCTGACTGGCTGGGTAAAAGACTTCCTGACTGAACGGTCCCTCCGAGTTGTTGTCGACGGATGCTCTTCTGAGCCCATGTCAACTAATGCCGGTGTTCCTCAGGGGTCTGTTCTCTCTGCAACTCTGTTTCTGCTGCATATTAACGATCTGCTGATGCCCGGTATCTATGGGTATGCAGATGACAGCACAGTTGTAGAGAGATACCTGCCGGATGCTCGGGCTAGTAGGGAATCAATCCGGTCCGAAAGAGAGGCCATGGTTGAGCGAACGAGTGTTGCACTGCAGGCAGTCTTCGAATGGGGCAATGCCAATCTTGTAGCATTCAATGCCGCCAAAACACAGGCGTGTCTTTTCACCGCCAAAAGGAGCCCGTTCACCTTGGCCCCTACTTTTCGGAATGTGTCCTTGGAGTGTTCCGACCGCCTTCAGCTCTTGGGAGTTGAGATTTCCTCGAACCTTAACTTTGGGCGGTTCATTGAGTCCAAGGCCAGGGTGGCTGCCAGGAAACTTGGCGTTATCGCAAAGGTCCGGCAGTACTTCACACCTGGGCAGCTTCTAATGTTATACAAAGCACAGGTCCGTTCGTGTGTGGAGTACTGCAGCCACATTTGGGCTGGTGCTGCCAAGTGTCACCTGGCCACTTTGGATTCAGTGGAGAGACGTGCAAAGAGGCTGATTGGTGACCCTGATCTAACTCGAGTTGGTCTCCAAAGCCTAGAGCACAGGCGTAGAGTAGCCAGCCTTTCGGTGTTCTATAGGATGCATTTCGGGGAGTGTGCGAGGGAATTGCATGATTTAATTCCCCCATCTCCGTTCCACCAGCGGACGACCCGTCGTACGGCTGGTTTCCACCCTTACGTTGTTAACACCATTACGATCCGGACGAAGCGCTTCGCCTCCTCCTTTATACCGCGTACATCGAGGGACTGGAACAATTTGCCCGCGGCGGTGTTTCCGTCGGACTACAATTTGAGTGTCTTCAAGGCTAGAGTGAATAGGCTCTTAATAAACTAGTGCGCTTTACCATCAACGATTGCGTCACTGCTTACCATCAGGCAGGATTGCGGTCAAGCGCTGGTTTATAATTTATAAAAAAAAAAAAAAAGAATTAATAGCTTCACTCGACAACACTTTCGGACACTTTCTCAATTGAGCATTTCGATCGAAGCCACTCTCGGATCGATGAAGCGAATAAAACTCATGGAAATACTTCAGTAGGTATATTGTAAACGCTTCACCTTACTTACCCTAAAAATCGGTCGAACTTCTTGCGTAAATACCCACTTAATATTTAACGATGTATGTAGATAAGGACTTACATACGTCGTTATTATTTTGAGTGGGTATTCTATCAAACCTAAAATTTGCTTAATGTGAAAAAAACGATCTTACCTTATAAGGGGCTTAGGTACTTAAATATTATATAATAATAAATTTTGCTGTGAGTAAGAAGGCTTGAAAGGTTCTAGAGTCTTCAATTTAAGATTATTGATATAATACGACATGATAAATGATTATTTGATATTCACTTCCTTCTGCAAAGCAGTAATACTCGCAATAGAGGAAACGGAGCGCGTCAGAGAGAGACACAACCTCTGCTCCCCTCTCTCCCTCATTTCCTCAAGCCGCTAGTCCCCGTAGGGGACGGCTTGGGCGTCTGGAGTTAACAACCAACTCTCGGCTAGGATCTAGGGCCTCCGGGGTAATAATAACATTGCTAATAGTATCATTAAGTTTGGTAGGTAATTGCTGTTTGTGTAATAGATACCATCGCTTTAGGCGAAAGCTAAAATCTTGCTTTGTATGCTTGCTGTTACCTACTTATATTATCATCGAAAGCCATTATTTTTGTTACTTATTAAAGCAATGTTGAAAAAATATCTAGTATTTTATTTTAGTAGTTACCTCTCTCCATTTTTTCCAATGGACTTTATATTTAAAGTTTAATTACATTTAAATATGTATTACTACATAAATAGTTATTTCAATTTAATAATTTAATAAAACTATACTATGCATACATATTATTCATATATTTTTAATCTTTGCACTACATACACTAGGAATTACCAATTGCATTTGTTTATGTTTCTACACTACTACAATAAATCTCTGAAGTGCAAAGTCATAAAATTCATACTATGTGTTATATTGGCAATGTAAAACGTAAATGTTACGATTCACCCTATTAGTTGAATTTTTATGGGCATGTTGTTAAAATGTAACATCATTTCGTATATGTATATTATCATGTCAACTTCATCTCGACTATGTGTAGCGATGTAACACAATGACGTTTGAATCAATTAAAGAGATCGGGAGAGAATATAGTCACAACATTTATGCCATTTAATTTTTTCCCAGTTTAATGTTTACCTTGCTTATTAAAGCTCACCGTAGTCATTCCGATGAAATATTGAAATATTATTAACATCCTTTGAAACTTTTTTAAACATTATAAATAAGTGCATGACCGCGAACCCGCCTGATGGTAAACAGTGGTAAGCGTACGTACGTTATTAAGAGCCAATTCACTCCAACCTTTTCCTCAAGACACTTAAATTGTAATCAGACGGGAATACCGCTGGAGGCAAATACATCGAGTCCCTCAGTGTACGCGGTATAAAAGACGATGCGAAGCGATTCGTCAGAATCGTAACGGTGTCAACAATATAAGGGTGGATACTCACCCTACCCAGCCCCTCTCCTCCATACAAATTCAACAATGAAACATTTATATAAAAAAAAACACACCAAATCCTTCAACCCGGTTGGTCACCCTGGGGGATCATGACCATAACCCTCCAAAGAAAATCACACATTCAAAACACAACAAGTTAGAGACGTATGGGCGCCTTTAACCAAAACGGGGTTCTTGCTGACTAATTATATTGCTATAAAAATACCATTTTTTCTTTTTGTAAAAATTTTAATTTAAAACTAACAAACCTAACTTTTAAGTATGCTACAATTAGAATTACTAACAATTTACATATATTTTTCTTTTTCTTATGTAGTATACTAAGATACTTTAATATTGCATTTAAACTTGTAATTTTCAACATGTAAAAGCAAGAAATAAATGGCTTATTTATTTATTTATTTATTATTACTCATCCTACGGCGGGTCGTCCGATCAAGGAAATGATGTCATGTAATTTCCGTGCACACTCTCCAAAATGCATCTTACACAACACCGAAAGGCTGGCTACTCTACGCCTGTGCTCTAGGCTTTGGAGATTGTTCTAAACTAAATCTGACGTTGTCGCTGTAGATTTCCTTAATTATCGCTTGTTTTCGCTTCGGTAGTCGTATGCAAACTGAGTGCGGGCGGGCATTACGGAGCTTAATATAGATCAGCTGATCGAACATTTCAGACCCGTCCAGATTTAATAATAATAGCGCATAACTTCGAGTACATTCAGCAGGTACGTACGGTAATTCACCGGAGCTTCTAGAAATTTCGATGATGACTCTTTGTTGACAATATTGATGAAACCTGTACCATTCGTTACGCCATCCTAGGTCGAGCAATGCGTTTTTCTCTACAATATCTAGGTCTCAAGATATAGAGCTTAAAAGTTACGTACTGCATGCCACGCAATATTGAACCTTATGCGATCGACATAAGGTGCATTCGTAACACTATCCATCTTCTAGAATTAGGTATATAAAGTTTTTTTAGATAAGTAATTTTATTACATTTAAAAATGTATAGTTATTTTAGGCAACAAATCTAATCAAAACGAATAAAAATCATAAATTTCAGGTTTTTTGCTTGTCATGACCATAGGTCGGAATAGGTAGAGTGAATTGGGGTCATGAATCGGAAACGTATATATTAATTCGGACAGCCTCCCTCCCCGTCCCCTCCCTATTTTACTTTATTATTATGTGAATAAAAAAGTGTAAACGAGTTCTCACTATTCCTAAATATACGCGTTTAGTACTTTTGTCAAGACAAGACGGATTTAGATAGGTATCTGATAAGTACCTTGTGGTGCGACTGTGAATGCTTTTTTTTAAAGTAAGTAGCTACAGTAATCTTATAAGTTTCCAACACCAAAAGTAATGTCAAAATAGTTCTAATAATTATTTTTCAAAGTATTTCTTTGAACTAGAATTAAGTACATTGGTTAACGATCATTCAGAAATCAGAATTCAAGAATTCGATTTTTATTTATGAATTGTTTCTCAACGTTTCATCATCCCAACGTTAATCCCAGTCGCATCCGCAGCCTTTTCAGCTTTGGAGTCTGGGGTCCGCTTTTACCAGTTCAACTGCTGATATGGCTAAACTTTGACATTTTCCGTGAAGCGACTGCCGTCTGACCTCCACAACCCGAAGGCGACATCGAAGCATTGCAGTTAGACCAATTGTTGGATTTTTGAGGGCTACAACAACCCGTAACGACTGCCACTAGATGTTCGTATGGCAACCGGGACCAACGGCTTAACGTGCTTTCCGAGGCACGACCAGACCAGTGCAAATATTCATATTCTTGCATACAAATACTTGCACTGTGCGGGGATCGAACCCGCGCCACCTTGCGCAGCGGCCGCGTCCGCTACCGCTACGCCACGGAGGCTGTCCATTGTTTCTCAACGTTTGATTTGAATCAATTCATTCAAGAACAAAAAAACCTCCCTAAAGTTGACACTATAGCATCCAGAGTATTCCCAATCTTACTTGTGACATCATTTGAAGGTCAAAAGAAAATCAAGTGGTATTATGTGCTTAGGTATGTTTAAAAAAAATTCAAATTAAAATTGTAAACCTTAAGATTTTTTTTTCTCTGTATACCCATTTTCTATGGATTCTTATACGACTAATATCCAATTTGTTTACGAACTCTTCGAAGTTAGCGTGCGCTAACTTTCTTCTCTAATTTTTAGAAGAAATTACTGGTACGCATGAGCAGGTCATTAGTGAATTCAGAAACTTATTACGTCAGTTATGAAGTTTTGGACATGATGGGACTCTTTACAAGAGTTCTGAGTTAATTAGGACCCAATTAATGTTAGTAGAATATAGCTTTAGTTGTATATGTGGATGTGATTTATCTGTATCTAAGTATATAAGAAATATTATAATTAATAAGAAGTCGGGGTGGCCTAGTGGTTAAAGCACCAGCCTCTCAAGTATGAGTGTGCGGATTCGATTCCAGGTCAGGCAAGTACCAATGTAACTATTCTAAGTTATATGTACTTTCTAAGTATATCTTGGACATCAATGATTGATTAAAAGGTGAAGGAAAACATCTTGAGTCTGAAATTGCCAACTTGCATTGAGCAAGCGTGGTGATTACGCTCAATCCTTCTCTGTATCAGAGGAGACCTGTGCCCAGATGATGATTTTTTTGTGAATATATAAGGACACAAAGCACGTTTTACGATGAATAAATGAATTACTCATTGCTACTGTCGAAATTACACCTCCACTTACACCAATTGCTGGTTAGCGCTTTGCTTTAACTCGTAATAGAGAGCATATGATTTACTGTTATTAATTTTATTAAAGAATGTGACTACAAGGTCACGTATGTCTTGCTCATATGTCATGTGATCCGGCCTCCGCAATGTTTATTAGCGTACTCTTTATTCAAAGGAACAAAGGTCACGAAACCAATATTCAACGTTCTGTGCGTGGCTTAATCTCGTAAGTTACATACCAGAAAGACGGTGGAGAAACTTGAGCAAACGCTGAACTGACGATTTGAAAAATGTGCGAGAAAATATCCCTTTTTTATCTGATATAAGAAAGTAGCGGCCGCCAGCGACTTCGTTCGCGTGAAGTTAGTTATGCTCCGCTCCTATTGGTCGCAGCGTGTATGTTATATACCCTAAAGCCTTCCTGGACTAATGAGCTATCCAAAGAGAATTTTTCAAATCGGACCAGTAGTTCCCGTCATTAGCGCGAACAAACAAACAAACTCTTCAGCTTTATATATTAGTATAGATGTATTTCTGCAAACTCAGTTTATTTTATGCAAAAAAAAATGAAAGATAACGTTTACTCAAAGTTTTGTTTTGTTTATTAATAAACCCGCCACACTGTTCCCAACCCACTGCAACTCCTGAAAGCCAGAATAAACAGTGGAGACCGCCAGAAAAACGCCGAGCAATGAAGCTCGACGAGTCCCGGAGAAATGTTTCAACTGTCTTGGGTCCCGCAACGAAATTAATCAGAAAAGAATAGCGGAGGAGTAAGAAAAAAGATATTTTTTCCACTTCCCTCCATAATAAGCAGGAGACAGAATAGAACTAGGCCAATCGGCACAAAGGGACATTAATGCAACTGGGAGAAGCCCAGATTGCCAAGCACCACGGAATAACATTTGATCAAGTTAATGGGTCCTAAGTAGGTATTTGCTGTTACAATTGATTCCAATAATAGGTATGGCAAAAGCGCCTGAACGCACGGAAATTGGTTCTAGTTTCAACAAGGTCCGTATAATAAACAACTCCGGATGTAACTTGTACACTATCCAACATAATATTGCGTTCATTCTGCCAAAGAATACACTCCCACAAGATGTGATGTGCGGACTGTTCCAATTCACAGTTCGATGTAGAACACTGACACAAAGGCGAAGGAACAAGTTTAAAAGAATACAGTTTACTTTTAAAGTTGCCATGACCTGTGAGAAATTGGGCAACGCAGTGGTCAACCTCCAGCCATGTCTTAGCCAGCCGATCGCCAACGGATGGAAAGAACAGATGGAGGTGCCGGCCCTCGATGGAATTATCCCACCTACTTTGCCATTCGGATAAGAGGTCCTCCCAGACGTCAGTCTGAGGTTTAAATAATCTAGAAATTCTATTGAGGTCGCGTTGTGTAACAAAGTTAGTGTCCATGGCCTCCCCCCTCGAGGAGTAGTACATTGAAGCACGTCGCTGTACTTCAAGATCGACTGGAAGTACACCTGCCAGAACGGGTAAGGCTTCAGTACTGACTGTTCTATACGCCTTGCATAAAAATATTAATGCCAAACGTTGGCTTTGAAGCAGTTTACGTCGCGCCGCCCCTATGCTGGCCCTATCGGCCCAAACAGGTGCACCGTAGCACATACATCCTAAGTAGGTAGCTCCATATATAGTTTTAAAGTTAGGAATGATAGACCCCAAGTTGCTTTGGATATTCTAGTTAGGGCATAAAAGTTCCTTTTAGCTTTTCGCCAACTATTTTTATATGTTCGATAAATGAAAAATTCCTTTCTAAGACCATACCAAGGTAGCATACGGATTGCTGTTTTTTAACGGGAACGTTATTAAATTTAATAGTAGGCAATGATTTAAGATTACCTTTTAGTAGAAGTTGATAGGTTTTATGCGGCGCAAACGCTAGGCGGTTACGATCACCCCACTGAGATATTAGATTTAGGCAAGTTTGGGCCAAGTTCTCAAGTCCGGCTCGGGTACTTGATTGAATGAGCAGTAGGCCATCGTCCGCGTAACCAGTAAGTGAACAGCCGCAAGGAAGCGGGATCGCGAGAAAATCATCAAAACCCAAATTCCATAAATAAGGACCGACAACTGAACCCCGAGGACATCCCATGGTTAGTGCTTTAGTACTAGAAAAATGACCGAGCTTAAGTACCGCGGAACCGTTTATAAAGTACGAGTAAACGAGATTATATATGTTTCTATAGCAACCGCGGTTTTTAATTTTAACAACAGCATAGGCCACCAAGCGTTATCAAAAGCCCCAGAAATATCCAAAAAGATACCAATCACGTACTTGTGTTCCGACTGGTTAACGGTTCTTCTGACAGAAAGCGCCGCGTCGACTGTTGATTTACCGATGGTGAAGCCATATTGATTACTATGAAATTTTGGACCGTTCGGTAGTAAACGTGGAACGATGAGGCGCTCAAGAAGTTTTCCCAAAGATGGTAGAAGCGTGATAGGCCGATATGACTTCGGATCATCCGGTGGTTTATCACCACACTTTGGTATTATTCGTATGAAACCGCGTCGCCATTTACGAGGAAAAACGCCTTCAACAATGCATCGGTTATATACAGTTAAGATGGCATCACCCGCTGTTTTACACGCTTCTTTAATCATCCTATTAGATATTTTATCTTCCCCTGATGATTTGTTGACCGGTAGTTTTCTAACAATATTTATAAATTCGTCATTAGATGGTACGTCTGACATTGGTGATTCAGGTGGCACAGGGGCCCACGCTCGAATCTGTTGGTGGTAGTCGCTATCGTTAGCCGGTGAATCATCAGGGATAAGTGTATTAATTAGTACTTTTGTTGTTTCCTCTATGCCCGTGGTATGCTTATCATTGACCTTAATGTTTTGAACGTATGCAAGGTCGACCGATCTGTTAGCTTTAAATTCGTGATATAAGGGAGACCACGGACCCTCCCTGTCAAGTTTGTCAACGATTTTCCGCAACAAGTTACCCTTAGATTTTTCCACCGATGCTTTGTAGCGTGACTTGGCAACTCTAAAAGCATTTAAAGCGGACGTAAGAAGATCTCCAGTAATCTTTCGGCTCTTGAGTTTATTTAACTGTCTACGCGCTCTGCGATATCTTTTGCGCTGTTCAACTAAATAATCACTCCACCAGTCACATCTACGAATATTGGTCATAGATCCACGACCAATGGCGATGTCAGCACAGTAGGTAAAGGTTTCTGACATAATGTCAGCACTTTCTTCGGCTGACAGCCCGTCCCGAGTGAACTCCTTGGCGTGACACGCAAAAAGCGAGCCAAAAAATTCCCAGTTCGCACCTTTACATCTATATCTGAAATTACCAGGAATATGAGACGGACCCTGAATATAACCAGGAACAAATTCGTACACGATCAGGCGATGATCACTACAAGACGCATCCGGTAGGACACGCCACCTATCCAAACGTACGTCGGCACTAGAAAGTGTGACGTCAATACAAGATTCGCCTATTTGGCTGCAAAAAGTAGGTGGTGCATCGGGGGTATTATGAATCGAGTTCATCTCAGCAATGAAATCCTCAACAGCGCAGCGTCGTTCGGTATCGGTTGCCCGAACCTTGCCATACCACAGAGACGATGACGCGTTGACATCCGCGCCAACGATCACTTTGCAGCCCGCGAGTGACCGCAAGACATGACGGAGATTATGTATATGAGGAGTAACAGGATCTGAATATTGAAAGTAACAGCTTACAACGAATACTTTAAAAGAAGCTGATGAGACTTCAGCAACCGCACAGTGTGGCGTCATGAGGTCACGTATAGACGTTACCGTAAAGTTAGAAGACCGCGCAACATAAATTCCGGCTCGCGCCCTACAATCCAGCTGCACTACCCTGTGACGTAAACTTGAGTTTTGATATTGTTCTTGAATGAGTACAAGGTCTAAGTTGTAGTCAATAATTAATTTATCTAACTCTGATGTCGCCACCTTATCGTTGTGAAGGTTTAATTGCCCTATGCTTAGACTATCCATCTTAATTAGTAATTAGTATGTAGGATAAGTTGTTCGAGTTTTAATTTATAGGTACCGCACTGTTCAGACCCGCAGCGATGGTCAAAAGGTTTTTTAAAACGTTTACACGCCGCGCAAACCGGGGTAAAATTTAAATCGTCCTTATGCGGACAAACATTGGTTTCGTGGGCCTCAGAACATATAGCGCAGGTTGGTGATTTATTAGCGCAATGCTTTTTCACGTGACCGAATTGCTGACAATACGCGCAACGAACTACCTCGATATCATCAACAAAACGGCACGTGGCCCAGTCAATAAATAACTTATCCTTGGTAGACACAAGATGTTTCCGTACCTCAGGTTCAATCTCTATTCCTAACCATTTACGACCGTTATTGGTAGAACGCCTACGGACTATTTTCGTGGATTTAATGAAGTCGTCTTCTTTTATTGGCAACTCGTTTTTAATATTTTGGCGGTATATAGCTTGCAAAAAATTGTTGTCTTCCATAGAGGCGGGAATGTCCTTGACTAATAGACGGGGTCGGCGACCTTTTGGTTTTTCTAAACGAAGACCCGCAGACTTTATAGCGTCTACCGATTCTAGTCTTTTCAATTGGTTTTCATTTGCAACGCGCAGTACAACGCCTGATTTGGCGGTTTTTTTAATACCGACTATTTGAAAACCATCGTCACTCGGTCTAATCGCCTTCATAAGAGCTTGTTTAGTGGCGGAAGATGACGCATAGTCAGCTGATCGCTCCTGGGTCGGATAGGCGACGAGACAAGGAAGAGGTACTCTAGATTCAATAGCCGGGGTAACTTTAGGCAACCGCAGTTTCAAAGAATCCGCGTACGACATGTTTTTGTCCTCATTAACGGTTTTAGCGTAGGATTTTAATTTAATTATTTCCAATTCGCGCTCGGTGTTAGCAAGCTTTGTCTCGTTACACGCAGATTTTAAAGCTAACAAAGACACGATACTTGTAACTCGTTGAGTCATATCCATAATTGCTGATTTGTTCGCGACATTTATACGAGAACCGTTATCATTAACCAGCTCGTTGATTTTTGCCAGGTACACAGACGCCTCGGTCATCAAATCGCAATAATTACTGTTCCCGTCGCTACGATTGGAAATATTTAATGTAGGCGACTTTTCGGGAGAATTGGGTGCAGTTTGTAAACGCTTCGACCTATCATCTATTAAATTGTCGGTCGGAGACATTTCACAAAACAAACGCTTAGCGGATGCTTGCGGCGGCGACCTAAACGTCTTGTTATCTCTGCGGAAAATGTCCCCCCCACGATCAGGGGGGTCATTGGAAGTTGACATAGCTAATTAATTAACAAGAAAAACAAATCTAAGTTAACGAAAAGAAAAAAACAAAACCGTCGCGCGGAGAAAAGAAAAATAAATTACGTTACCCTCACAAGTAAGAAAATAAATGTACTCACCGAAATTATTTGATTTACAATAAATACCAAACAAACACTAAGAATAAACTTACTATACCAAGCCAGACACAATTTCACAGTCTAGAATGAAAACACGAGCCGGAAACTAACAATCGGAACGCGATATTCGTAAATATACCCGGAGCGTATTAATTTCAAAACACACGGCGCGGGCGCGCGGAGGGAAGTGATAGATGGGGTTGTTTATTAATAAGCAATATTTAACTGATCCTAGGACAGCCTCCGTGGTGTAGCGATAGCGAACGCGGCCGCTGCGCAAGGAGGCGCGGGTTCGATCCCCGCGCAGTGCAAATATTTGTATGCATGAATATGAATATTTGCACTGGTCTGGTCGTGCCTCGGAAACCACGTTAAGTTGTTGGTCCCAGTTGCCATACAAACATCTAATGGCAGTCGTTACTGGTTGTTTGGAGCCCTCAAAATTCAAATAATTGGTCTAACTGCAATGCTTCGATTTCGCCTTCGGGTTGTGGAGGTCAGACGGCAGTCTTCACGGAAAATATCGAAGTTTAGCCAAAATCAGCAGTTAGACTGGTAAAGCGGACCCCAGACTCAGAAGCTGTAAAAACTTCGCATGCGACTGGGCTTAACGCTGAGATGATGATGATGATTTAACTGATCCTTCAAAAATGTATTAAAAAACGTGACATATGTACAAACAGTAGGTAACAGTGGTTTCTTTATACAATTATACTGATTCTAACTATAATAAAACGCAAAGCCAAAGCGTCTTAAATATTGAACTGACTGTGCGGTTTTACGTCGAAGTCCACACGGTAAACAAATAATAAAATTATACTGTTTAGCTGGTATCCGATAAGATGCGGGGGCGGGAGGTGATCGACCTAAGTCGATGCGGTGTAGTGCACCCGAACCGAACCGAAAGCAAACTAATTGTTTTCTTTTTATAGAAATGGTGTCTCGCAATTCGACCTAGGAGGTTACGCCTGCTTAACAACAGAGCTTGGTTGGTACCTCAACAAATTGAGGCCTTTTTTTGAGGCCAGGGCTTAAAAATTAATCGATTACACGCTTAGGGCACCCCCTGTGGGTTACAGACTTCGGCTGAAGAGTTTGCTGGAGGGAGTAACGAGGGCCAGGTTGCAACAGACTAGTTTAGGATAAATTTTAAGCGCGAGCGCGAGTTGGTTCACACTTAGGTCGGCGTGGACATGGTCTGGGTATGGCGGCACGGCGCGGCGGTAGTCTGCGGCAAGAACAGAAGGACGATGTTCAGGAGTAGTACTTTCCAAAAGTACTAGCCTCACTACTCTCCTAGAGAGTAGGTACATATGTAGTGATATAGCCGGGATAGTATGGAGACATCGGTCTTGAACCCTACTTAGGAATGTGCTGGCGTGGAATGGGGATAGGAATAAGTACAGAACGTTAGGATCTTTAATATAAAATAGGTAACTTTTTTATCTTTAAAAAGTAGATGGATAATTTATTACGCCTACAGATGTTATTCGCTAAACTTGGATACTATTTTTAAACAACCTTTTCTGTACCTATATATGTATGACGCGGGAAAACCGTCAGGAAGGCGAGGCCGCAGTTCCGGATAGCTGAGGTGTCTTCTCATCCGCATGAGCATTCATCGTGGGCGGTATTTCGAGAAAATGTTGAACAATAATTATAGTATGATGTTCGATTCTTATTATTTTAACTGTAAAGACACTTAGATCACTTTAATATCAAGGGATTACTATGATATTCTTAGCTAAATTAAAACAGATAACAGCCGCAGAGTTTGAATATGACCAACCCACTCGATCGAAGCTTGAGCAAAGAATGCCCAGCGCCAACCGTCGATCGCCATGTCAAACGCAACTCCAGTCTCGCTCCATGGTGTTACCCGCTCTTAATAAAAATCATAATTTATCCGAATACCGATCGATTAATGGAATTCAAAAAATAGTAGAATAATTTACGGTCAATTGATATTGATATACAGATCACAATATTCAAAATTAACCAGTCACGCGCCGTCATGTATATACTTAGTACATTCTTGGATAATCTGATATTTGCCCAAAACCTTCCCATTATATTTATCTAGTAGGTACCCACAACTATTCTAATGATCCTAATACTCTATCCTTGGCCAAATTAACCTAAGACCCGTATTACAGAATCTCACTCAAAAGACAAGCTGTATTTAAATCTCATTAAAACCATTTGCTAACTTGAAACTACTTTTAAGTAAAGCTTGAGTCTTGAGTAAGATTCTGAAATACCGCCCTAAGACTAAGACGAATCGATTTCTTTGAATAAATTCCACAAATTATTATTAACCCTTTAGAATATTTAACTTTGTTTTTTGAACTTTTACTTTCTTTTTAGGCTACGTATTCTTCAGCTATTTTTTTTTTTTTTATAAATTACAAACTAGCGCTTGACTGCAATCCTGCCTGATAGTAAGCAGTGATGCAATCGTCGATGGTAAAGCGCGCTAGTTTGTTAAGCCTACTCACTCAAAAGAACTGAGTAAATAGGAAGGAAGACGGCAGTTGAGCGCGGTGATGCAATGTTAAACCCAACAACACGACCAACGATGCTGCGCCAGAGGGATATTGATCTGGAGGCCCTCCACAACCAAACTCCCGACACAACAACATTTCGCGCATCGTACCCGGCATGTACATCGCAACACAACTGCTCAGACCCGTCCTCCGTACGGCTTCACCAGACATCATGCCGGAACACGATGAATCGCTTGACGGCATGACTTTGTCTGGTGGGTGGTAACTTACGCCGGCGGCTGATGTTGTGGCCTACCACCGAGAATAATAATATAGCAGGTCAGGTAGATGATATAAAACCTGACGGGCACAAAGTACGACAGCCGCAGAGTCTCCTGAGGTGCTTAAAATTTTCATCTACCCATTTATGTTTTCTTTTTCCTGTCTCTGGTTCCAATCTCTCTTTTCATTAAAACCAGTTCAGATGCTAGCTAACACTTGCAGGGTGATTGCGTAACATAATATCAGTAACAATAGGTAGGAGGTCATAAACTCAATGTAGCGAAGACGGTGTACATGGCCAGCAATACCACAGACCCTATGCCTGTGTGCATAGGCGGAGACTTGGTCGAGTGCACAGACCAATTTAAATACTTAGGGTCTGTGCTCCACGCGTCCGGCGATATTGATTGCTACGTTAAAGTACGCATTTCCGCAGCTTGGGCAAAATGGCGTGAGGTGACAGGTGTCATTTGTGACCCCAAAATGCTGGTTAAGCTTAAGGGACAGGTCTATAAGACCATCATTAGACCTGTCCTTCTGTATGGCAGTAGGCGTGACCTGTGCTTGAGCGACACAAGCAGGAGCTGCGTGTCACGGAGATGAATATGCTGCGGTGGATGTGTGGAGTTACGCGGAAAGACCGCATTAGAAACTCCCGTATCCGTGGTAGTCTCCGTGTCCGTGACATAGCAGACAAACTGCAAGAGAGTCGCCTGCGCTGGTACGGTCACATCTTACGTAAACCGGCAGGTTACATGGGTAACAAATGTCTTGCCATGGCGCCTCCGCCGGGCCGGAACAAGCGAGGTAGACCAAAGAAGTGCTGGATTGATGTTGTAAGAGATGACATGCGTGCCAACAAGCTCTTACCACAGGATGCTAAAGATCGTGCGAAATGGAGGAGAATGTGTAGGAAAGCGGACCCCGGGCTCCAACGCGAAAGCCGCGGATGCAACCGGGACAAACGATGAGATGATGATGACTATCAGTAACAATAGGTTTCATTTTTACAGTTCAAGAACATTCATCACGTTGTTTATGTTGCTGAGCAGAAACATTTTCGAACGTATGGAGCAATGGATAAGCAATAACTTCATAATTTTTCCAACTGATAGTTATAGTGTGTTGCGTAATTAGAGTGCGGGTTTGTAAGACTCACATTTTGAAATAGGGAACTTGTCAAACTTAAGCTTTATTATTATCTAAGGAGATTTGCTTATGTATGTATGTAGCCCAGGAAATTCAAATTCATCATCTGCGTAGCATTTTCCCAACTAGGTTGATTTCGGCGTCCAGTCAAACCCAATGCAGAGTAGAAATAGCTGAGCACCAGTATTGTACAGGCAGCTATTGTCTAACGGACCTCTATAACCTAATTCTTGGATAATACGAAACTCCTTGGTAAGACTTTGTCGTCTTCTTCTTTAGCCTATATTAGGTCCACTGCTGGGCAAAGACTTACCATGATGACCGCTCTTGAGCTGCCCACATCCATCGACTTCCCGCGACTTTCACCAGGTCATCGGTCCATTTTGTTGGGGGCCTCCCTACGCTGCGTCTTCCGGTATGTGGTCGCCACTCCAGAAACTTACTGTCCCATCTCGCCATCGGTTCTACGAGAAATGTGCCTCGCCCACCGCCACTTAATTTTAGCGACTCGAAGAGTTATGTCGGTGAATTTTATTCTTCTGCGGATTCGATCCCGCAAAGAAACTCCGAGCATTGCTCTTTCCACCGCTCTCTGTGTGACTCTGAGCCTTCGTAAGAGAAGATCACTGGCAACACACACTGATCAAACAAAGACTTTAGTCATGAGACACTGTGGTATCTTGGATGATGAGAAGATATAGCGTAGCTTCCCGAACGTTGCCCAGCTGAGCTGGATTTGACGAGACACCTTTTTCTCGAAGTTGAACTGTTTGTCCCAGGTATATACGTATATTCGTCACGAACTTTGAATGCAGAGCAACCATCTAGAATTGGAGTGACATGACTTTGTCAGACCTCAAAATCTACTTTTGTTTTTTTTTTTTTGCGACCAAATTAGGAAAGATTTATCTTGCAAGAGTTAGTCAAATCTATCAGAAACCAGGTGGAATATCCCCTTTCTCAATGGGAATATTAGTAGGTAAGTAGGTACTTACTGTGGATGCAATTTAAACCCTAACTGAGGACGATCAACGACTGGCTTTTGATAACATGAGCAGGTTACAAAGTTATAAGATAAGCACTTCAGCAGTGTCAATTAAAAGTGTCCGCGCTTTAATTAACACTGCTCAAGTACTTTTCAGCTCACTTGACCAATAAATAGATAACTATTTTTTTATACTTATATATATTACAAACTAGGGCTTAACCGCAATTCCGCCTGATGGTAAGCAGTGATGCAATCGTTGATGGTAAAGAGCGCTAGTTTATTAAGGGCCTATTCGCTCTAACCTTCAAAACACTGAAATTCTCGTCCGACTAAAACACCGCCACCGCTGGCTAATTGTTACAGTCCCTCGATGTACGCAGTATAAAAGACGAGGCGAAAACGACGACGGGTCGTTCGATGATAGAACGGCGAAAGGGAACTAATTCAAGCGATTTCCTCGCACACGCTCCAAAATACATCCTATAGAACACCGACAGGCTGGCTACTCTTCGCCTGTGCTCCAGGCTTCGGAGACCGTTATGAGCTAAATCTGGGTCGCCAATTAGCCTCTTCGCACGCCTCTCCATTGAATCCATAGTAGCCTGGTGGCGTTTTGGAGCACCAGCCCAAATGTGGCTGCAGTACTTTAAACAAGACAACATTAGAAGCTGTCCCGGTGTAAAGTACCGCCGGCCCTTTGCGCAATCATCATCATCATCAACCTTTTATCATCCCACTGCTGGGCACAGGTCTCCTTTCATATAGAGAAGGATTGAGCAATCCATACTAATCCATACTAATATTATAAATGCGAAAGTAACTCTGTCTGTCTGTCTGTCTGTCTGTCTGTCTGTCTGTCTGTTACGCTTTCCCGCCTAAACCTCTCAACCGATTTTGATGAAATTTGGCACAGACAATCTTTGGACCCTGAGAAAAAACATGGGCTACCTGTTATCCCGGAAAAATTTGATATTCCCGAGGGAAATCTAAAAAGCGCGATATAACCGAACACCACGCGGACGAAGACGCGGGCGGAAAGCACACAATCTTTAGACCCCGAGAAAGGACATAGGCTACCTTTTATCCCGGAAAAATTTGATGTTCCCGAGGGAAATCTAAAAGCGCGATATAACCGAAATTTACGCGGGCGAAGCCGCGGGCGGAAAGCTAGTGTTTTAATAATCCTAATAAAATCTATGCGGAACTGACTAGAATCCATAATAAGGGCACGTGGAGGTAATATACCTTATTAAAACATAAATAAACCCTTGCATAAAGTTTGTGTCTATTGTTAAAACCAATATTTTTACTAAACCAATTTTCATTAAATTACTGTTTTTTCTTCTAAAAGTCTTGGTCATTTCCAGTACACAAACTTAAACTTAAGGATATGACCCTACACTGTTTTAAAGTTCACGAACCAATCTAGAGGTTACAATTTAAATCTGCATACAAAGTTTGCATACTAAGTTAAAATATTTATTTCAAAGTCGTCTATTACTTTGATGCAGTTTATGAGTCCGTCAGTGTATATCTTTTACACTTTACAACATTATAGGTATTGCAGCGATACATGTTGCATCGATGTAGGTATCAGACATATAAACATGAAATTCAAAACAGACTTAAAAGAATCTTACTTATATCATCCATACTATACTAATAATATAAATGCGAAAGTAACTCTGTCTGTCTGTCTGTCTGTTACGCTTTCCCGCTTAAACCTCTCAACCGAGTTTGATGAAATTTGGCACAGACAATCTTTAGACCCTGAGAAAGAACATAGGCTACCTTTTATCCCGGAAAAATTAGATGTTCCCGAGGGAAATATAAAAAGCGCGATATGACCGAACTCCACGCGGGCGAAGCCGCGGGCGGAAAGCTAGTAATATTGTAAATGCGAAAGTAACTCTGTCTGTCGTCTGTCTGTTACGCTTTCCCGCTTAAACCTCTCAACCGATTTTGATGAAATTTGGCACAGACAATCTTTAAACCCTGAGAAAGAACATAGGCTACCTTTTATCCCGGAAAAAATTGATGTTCCCGAGGGAAATCTAAAAAGCGCGATATAACCGAATTTCACGCGGGCGAAGCCGCGGTCGGAAAGCTAGTTTTAAAAATAAAAATACCCTTGATGTTGTGTTCCTTAATTTAACGTTCACATTCCTTTCTTTGAAGTCGTGGTGGCCTAGTGGTTAAAACACCCGCCTCTCAAGTATGAGTGTGCGGGTTCGATTCCAGGTCAGGCAAGTACCAATGCAACTTTTCTAGAGTTATATGTACTTTCTAAGTATATCTTGGACACCAGTGACTGGAGGTGAAGGAAAACATCTTGAGGAAACCTGGACTTTAAGTCTGAAATCGCCAACCCGCATTGAGCAAGCGTGGTGATTACGCTCAATCCTTCTCTGTATGAGAGGAGACCTGTGCCCAGCAGTGGGACGATAAATAGGTTGATGATGTTGATGTTGTTGTTGATTCCTTTCTTGGGATATAATTACTAAACATTTTGACATAATGAAAATAATCCGGTTTAAGTTCACCCAAGAAACTATGTATTAGTGCTAATATAGTAGCGGCCGCACCAGCCGGTCTCAGTGGACTCTGTCTCTATCACGCAAACAATGTTAGGTTCAAGAAAGATTTCCTTCGAGACCGCAGCTAGAACATAAAACACATTTAAAATATTACTTTGCCTTAATATGTCTCCAGTAATTTATCACGAAGCCACAAACTTAAATAATATCGTCAGCGGTGAAAAAAGCCAAGTGCACCTTTTACTTTTATTGTTTGAGACAGTGATACCTGACTTTTTATGGAGTCACGTAGACTTGGAATGAAAATCCAGTTTTGTGCAGCTGCTGCTCCGGGCAGTAACCATAAAATGTATAAATTATGAGCCTGTATAAAAGAAAAATCTGTCTTAAAACATAATTATGAGTTGGTAAAGTAGTTCTTGGTGCTTAGCAGTTTATTTAGTTTAGAAAATATATTTACAAGTTTCGACATTTATATAAATAAATGTCCTATTATATATAAACATAATAGGTATGTTTGTGTGTGCGTATCCAAATACGAGTCTTTCATTTATTTTGAGCCATTTAGTGCAGTCATTGAAGCGAAAAATACGGTCTTACCTCCGAATTTTTTTACTGTGAACCGATTTGCATTAAATTTTGGAATTAGGCTCATCTTACCCTTAACTTCAAAAGTGAAAATGATCTAAACTCCGCCTATTATTTTTAAGGGGTGTAAACAATCCCTTAATGGAAAAATTGACATTGAGTCATTTTATCGCTAGAAAACATGTCTAATAGTAAGTGGCGAAATTGTAAAGTATTTTCTAACATAATTACCTCATATTAAAATTATTTTCAACCCCTTGAAAATCTTACAACCCTTGCAAACAAGTCGACCACCCCCAGTGTGGTTGCGGAGTTCAAATCATTTTCACTTTTGAAGTTAATGAAAAAGATGAACCTAATTCCAAAATTGTATGCAATTCGGTTCACAGTGAAAAAATTCGGAGCAATAATGCTTCAATGACTGCACTAATTGGACAGTACCGATACATACCGAAGCTCACCGCATGCAAGAGTGGTTTGTTCGTTTGTCACAGCCAATCATGTGCATTTACTTTTTGTATGTTCAACAATTACGCTCAATCCTTCTCTGTATGAGAGGAGACCTGTGCCCAGCAGTGGGGCGATAAATGAAGATGATGACGATGATGTTCAACAAATTGACAGTTAGGTATACCGAGAACCACTACACGTATGACTTACGTGAAAATACGTTTTAATTTTTTACTTTATAGGGGTTAAAAGAAAATGGCGTTCTGTCATAAATTTGACATTTAACACATAAAATCCGACCTGCAAAATTCACGGTATATAGGTATATGTACAACGTTGTACCTGTAAATAATAGTGACCTTCACAAATGATTTCACACTTGGGTATAAACCACTTTGCTTATCATGATATCATTACTTTTCGCAACGAAAAAATATACATCTTCCATTTTAGCTTTATTATATAAAGCTAAGATGGAAGGCGTATATTTTTTATTACATGATACAAGGAGGATAAATTTGAATTATGAGATACCCGAACGTTCAGATTCTAAGGGATCATAAGATCCTACGGAGGACGGGTCTGAGCAGTTGTGTTGCGATGTGTGCCGGGTACGATGCGCCAAATGTTGTTGTGTCGGGAGTTTGGTCGTGGAGGGTTTCCAGATCAATCTCTCTTTGTGCGCAGCATCATGACCAACGGGTCATGTTGTTGGGTTTAACATTGTGATGACGCTAAAAGGATCAAATGATGGCGCTAGAACGATCACAATGAATCCTTGATGGTAGAGGTGGACTGTATTAATATTTTACGTTCAATATATATTTCGAAGGTTCTAGACTGACAGCGGGTGCCCACATAATTATCTCCCACCAAAAGCATGCCAGTGTAACTCACTCGCGTCTCGGTAACCCTAGGATGCACCAACAATTAGGTTCGGGAGTCTCTCCTGACGTCTTCAGGAGTGTGGCCTTATCGGGGTTCGGCGCGAAGAGCTAGTAGTAGACTGTCATTTTGACAGCTTCGGAGCGCATCCGGGTGCGTTTGGATTTACTAGTAAACCAAAACACAGGTAAGTGCAGCCAACATTACAATCAGTGAAAGAGCAATTCAATAGGCCCAAACATATTGCATCACCTCGCTCAACGCCAGTTGAGAAAAAAATACTAGTGAATAGGAACAGCAGTCAATAGGACGGCAGTCTTCCTTCCTATTCACTAGTATTACACACCTAGCGCGCTTTGCCATCAACGATTGCATCGCTGCTTGCCATCAGGCGGGATTGCAATCAAGCACTAGTTTAAAATGATATAAAAAAAAAAACACAAGAGGACATTACAGGCAATCTACCTATTCTACGAAAAGTTGTTGAAGTGAGTTTAGATTGAGATCAATAGTGTAATTCCCGAGGATGAGTTGGAATGAGAGCTCATTCCACGCTCACTTCATCTTATCTTTTAACGGTAAGATGGTTACAGAATCCCACTGCTATATTTTTGTAAGTTTCCTTATAAAAAGCGGTCGCTTACCACTTATGTCACTTATTTGTTTGTAAATCCGAAAAGCGCCCTTGTCAGCGCCATTCGTAGAGCAAAATGAATGAGACGATCACTTATAATAGGACACGGCTGGACATGCCCTACAGCTATACAATATGTAAAGAAAACCCTGTCCGACCCATTAGAGTATTAAAGGTTAGGTAAACACTTGACCAAATATGATATAAAATTTTACATAATCATCATAGTAACAATACTAATGAATTTTGAAATAATCTATTTTTCCCGGGTATTAATTCCAATTTCCCCGATAATTGGTAATTTTTAAAAAAGTGACAACACCGGTATTGTTATGAGCGAATAGCGACGCGGGCACGTCACAGGTGCCGCGTGCCCTGCCCCCCGCCGCCCGCGGAAGTGTTATTACCGCACGTGTATTAAGTTACCTCTTTTTGAGAAATAATAGTTATTTTTTTAGGGGGATTTTTTTTAAGTTTAGCCCGTCTTTGTAGGCATTAGTAGAATCAGTTATCGATACCTAACAATACCTTTACGGATCGGACAGGGTTTTCTTTACATATTGTATATACGTGTTATAATGTACTTCTTATCCTTATTTGCTTACTAATATTAATACATATGAAAGTGAGTTTGTTTGTTCCACTTTCATGTCTAAACTACTCAACCGATTTGGATGAAATTTGACACATCACATGAAATCTATCTATATTAATATATAAAGCTGAATAGTTTGTTTGTTTGTTTGAACGCGTTAATCTCAGTAACTACGGGTCCGATTTGAAAAATTAAAATAAATAATTTTGCATTGAATAGCCCATTAATGCAGGAAGACTTTAGACTATATAACATCACGCTACGACCAATAGGAGCGGAGCATAACTAACTCCACGTGAACGAAGTCGCTGGCGGCCGCTTAGTTTATAACCGACAAAACTTTTATATGATGAGAGCTAGCAGAGCATATAACTTTTTTAGGTGCTTGGTGTTGTTAGGGTTGATGATCTCAATTTATTCTCGACTAGTGTTCTTAAACTAAGAAAAGAACTTTGTAATAGCTTCTTTGTAAATCATTAAAACATTTTAAGTCTTTACCAAATACTCTTCGAGTGCTTCTTCTTTGTTTTGTCAGTTCTTGATTTCACTTTCCTGTCCTGTGCTGTACCTTTTAGTTCCTGCTTCTTATGCTAACCTAATATTGGTCGTGGAAACTTTTAATTGGCCTTCTTTCACTAACTTCTACCCGTATATTTATGATAGCAGTAAGTTTTCTTTAGATGTAAAAATAAAATAACTACCAATAATAAAGGATATTTTTATCCCGATATTATCCAGGGAACTTACGCGGGTGAAATCGCGGAGCGCTGCTAGTAATCTATAAAGCTGAAGAGTTTGATTGTTTGTTTGTTTGAACGCGCTTATCTTAGGAACTACTGGTCCGATTTGAAAAAATTAGTTTAACGTTGGATAGCCCATTCATCCGGGAAGGCTTTAGGCTATATAACATCACGCTGCAACCAATAGATGCGGAGCATATAAAAAAAACATATCGAAACCTACGGGGGTGAAACAGCAAGTTTAACAAAATTGTGAATTTACATATTTTTCTTGTATCTCAACATTAAATGAATAGTCAGAAACGAACACTTCATTGAACGGAATGTGAAATCTAACGTTGTCAAAACAATATACCTAACTAAACACAATTTCCTTTCAAAAACGGCGCAATATTGTTCGTAGTGTTTCGTTTCTATGTTCGAGACGAATTTTTGTTTTATGATTTTAATATGACGTGCAGAGTTTTCAAAATCTATTTTCACAAACTTACTAAGTTGTGTAAAGTAAACCCAACCTAAAATAAACACAGAATTATGCGATCCGTACGTTGCACTCGTATTAAATATATTTCACTTCAAAGTCCACCCGTTTCATGTATTATTTGGTTTGGAAAAGCTTTTACGGAATAAAATGTGGGTAAATATATTAAATATAGAATTTTTAAAGCAATAACACAATGGGCAGTCTTATCTTAGAAAATACCTACATATAGGTATAAATATCTAACAATATTCAGTCCAATCTTCCGCTTCCCAGTTTATCCTTACCTCTATTAATTATTCAAGTAATAACCTTATCTTGGTTTATTCAGGACATATTAGTTTGTTATCACATCGCCGATCGGAGACGGCGGGAAAAGCTGGATTCCTTCAACAAGAACTGGTCCTCAGAAGCTTTACACAGAGAAGTGTGTGGAGAGTAGGAAGGTATTATTTATATAAAGATTTCGTTTAGTCCAGTCAAATTAGTCAGCGCCTGGCATAAATTAATGTATTTTTAGTCGCCGTGCTTTGAATCAAGTCTTAACTGTCCATGGAGTATCTTAATTTGACAGAAGTAAACTAATATTTTGTCTTCTGTCCTTTTCATCTATCTATAATTCTATACTAATATAAAGCTGAAGAGTTTGTTTGTTTGTTTGAACGCGCTAATCTCAGAAACTGCTGGCCCGATTTGAAAAATATTATTTGGGTTGGAAAGCCCATTAATCCAGGAAGCCTTTAGGCTATAACCTCACGCTGCGACCAATAGGAGCGGGGCATATAAAAACGCGGGTGAAACTGAGTGGTGAAACAGCTAGTAAGGAGATAAAAAGTTTAAAAAATTTGTTTAATTTATGAACGAGAGAATCGACGCCATTGGTTTGTTATAAATGAAATTTTTTAGCGACTGTCTTCACAGCCGCTTGACATTTCAAAGTGAGAGATGTTTTGTGTTAAGTATATATTATTATAATAGTATGTACATATGTTTATGTGTATATATATATATATATATATATATATATATATATATATATATATATATATATATATATATATATATATATATATATATATATATATTACTATATAATATATTATATTATTATGGTGTGTATATATGTACATAAACTATTTATGTATTTGTGTTACTAGAGTTAAGTTTTTTTGTTTGACACTGTTCCTCTCAAGCACCTGCTATAAAATCTCTTTACTTACCCCTTTTAGAGAATGCCTGAGGTATTAGCCAATAGGCACGCGCCTTTTTGTGCGAAGTTAAATAAATAAAACATCTGACTGAGGAATTGACATAAAACCACTTAACCGAAATATTATTATTAATATAAACCTACGGTATTGCTAGCGGAAAAATCTCATCTCTTTCCTCGTACTTTTCAAATGGAGGTTAATTGGAAAATAAATTGAACTGAATTATTGGAAAATAACCTCCTTGGGAGGCTTTAAATATTTTGAAACCATTCCATTGTTGGTATTATTCTTTTTTTACAATCATTATACTACCTTGCTTCATTCGTATGTTTTCAGTTTATATTTCCTTTTGTCGCCTAGAACACGCCCAAGCCCAATGCTCGCCCAGCGCTCAACCAGTAGACCCAGCTCACCTCCTGAAGCTGGACGCGGAGGTCGAACGCAGATCTTCCCTCCCACCCGTCGAAGACCCTGAAGATCCTCTGCCTCCCGTCACTCCAGACGAAGTGCAGGATATTATCAGAGGTCTCAAACACAAAAAAGGTCCCGGTTCTGACGGCATCACCAATAAAATGATCCGACTTCTCCCTGCCCACCCGATTATCCTACTGGCCACCATCTTCAATGGAGCCATGGGCAACAATATCTTCCCACAAACGTGGAAGGAAGCGACCGTTATAGGCATTCCTAAGCCCGGCAAGCCAAAATCTGAGCCTTCGAGCTATCGTCCTATTAGCTTGTTAAAAATTCTCGGCAAAGTCTATGAAAGGCTTATTTATAAGCGTCTCAGAGCCTTTGCCGAGAACAAGAGCCTCAACCCTGACGAACAATTCGGGTTCCGTTCTCGGCACTCCAATGTCCAACAAGTCCTCCGTATCACCGAGCATATTTACGCAGGATTCCTACGTGGTATGATGACAGGTGTTATCTACTTCGACATAGCGAAAGCCTTTGACAAAGTCTGGCACAACGGCTTAATATACAAGAGAGTAGAGTAGTCAACCTGTCAGTGTTCTATAAGATGCATTTTGGAGAGTGTGCACGGAAATTGCAAGACTTAATTATCTCCCCATCTCGGTTCATCGGCATCATTGACGACCCGTCCTAAGGAAAATATCTACCCTTACGTTGTTGACACCACTACGATCCGGACGAAGCTTTTGCCTCGTCTTTTATACCGCCTACATCGAGACACTAGAACAATTTGCCGGCAGCGGTGTTTCCGTCTGACTACAATTTGAGTGTCTTCAATACCAGAGTGAATAGGCTCTTAATAAACTATCTCGCTTTACCATCAAACATTGCATCACTGCTTACCATCAGACGGGATTGCGGTCAAGCACTAATTAATAATATGTAAAAAAAGTTATGCATTGTTCAAGCCCTTCATGGCATCTAATTGAGTTGAAACTTTGTGACAACGCCTGAATATGATACCATAGGTAACGCTGTTCTAACGTTATTAGACCAGCTCCATAGTTTTAGCTAGTATAGTATAGCGTAGTTTGGTTTTAGCGTTGCATGTATTGAGCCAATACCTCAATAGCTCAATAGGTGACAGCAGGAACTCGTCATCTAAATAAGATATGTAGCTTTGTTGACTTTGAACTCGTTGGTTTTGTCTTGCCAAGCACTAAAAAAATACTTACCCGTATTCCTTCATTTGCCTGTGCACCACGGGCCACGTATCTCTTTCTATTTTATTTTATTTAATACTAGCTTTCCGCCCGCGGCTTCGCCCGTGTGCAATTCGGTTATATCGCACTTATAAGATGTCCCTCGGGAATATCAAATTTTTCAATAAAAGGTAGACTATGTCCGCTCTCAGGGTCTAACGATAGTCTGTGCCAAATTTCAAATCAAAATTGGTTGAGAGGTTTAAGCGGGAAAGCGTAACAGACAGACAGACAGACAGAATTACTTTCACATTAATAATATTAGTATGGATTATAAAACACATAATTTGACTTATTTAGTTAAATACGGCTATGAACATAAAGACAAATGATTTTTTTAAATATCGTCACAAAGGCAAGGTATCTAAAATTAAAGATACCGAAGCAATTATTTCATACAATTAATTTAGCTAAAAATAAAATAAGGTCTTAATCTTCAATCTACCGATCCTTTTTAAGTGGATGTTAAACCGTTTCGCACAAAGCGTTTCATTTCATAAGCTCATCCATTATTTCCTTTTTCTTCATTAGGTGCCTATTATTACACAAGTATGACTTCTCACAACAATTTCGAGTTTCGCCACATCTCAGTGGCGGTTCTAAAGGACATAATTATAGAAAAGACATCGTTTCATTAGAAACGCGAATATTTAGTTCAAGACAATATTGAAGATCGGAAGTGTCCAGAACAATACTATTTAGGCACGAGTGAGTACTGAACCTTATTAAACAAAGCTTTGTTTTATCCGTTCTTGAGAAATGGAACGTGTTTTTGGTATGGATATTTTTCTTTAGAAACATGAATGGTGTTTTCCCTTTCATGTTTTGACTATCATACTGTGGAGGTATGAGGAGCAGCGTGTAAAGCTCAGTCATCCTCCATAGAAAAGGGAGGATCCTCCGACCAGACTAGTTGTCTAGCGGGCCACTTGCCCGCCGGTTGATGTCGCGAGCTTGTATATATGCTAGTTGCACGGTAAACTCTGATTGCGAGATGTAGAATTCGTGTGACGTCAGTATGACGCGTTGTTCGCATGTTGCGTTGTAGGCACCGTTACATTACTCCCCTCCGTCTGAAGGTTTCGATTTTTTCGTCGAGATCGGTTCGGGATCGGGTCGGAATCAGGTCGATTCCGTTCGTCGGGGTCACCAGTGTGGAGGTATGAGGAGCAGCGTGTAAAGCTCACTCATCGTCCATAGAAAAGGGAGGATCCTCCGACCAGACTAGTTGTCTGGCGGGCCACTTGCCCGCCGGTTGATGTCGCGAGCTTGTATATATGCTAGTTGCACGGTAAACTCTGATTGCGAGATGTAGAATTCGTGTGACGTCAGTATGACGCGTTGTTCGCATGTTGCGTTGTAGGCACCGCTACAATACAAATTAATTCTTTATTGAATTTACAGACTCCGATGATTTGCCTTGTATGATCAAATAACACAATGGATTGGCAATATAAGCCAGGGTTAGATATATTTCTACCAGCCGGCGTGATGTGAAGTTTTGCAGACAACCTTTAAGATAGCACTGGAACAGGGCTGACAGTACCACGAATTAGAAATAATATTGGATTCCACCGCTAAATCCGTTCGAAAAATTGGGTCAATCCAGTCCATTTGTTTTGATAGATAGGTACCTATATCTTTTTGAGCGCCGAGAAGTGTTCTTCTCAAAATAGTGTGTTGAAATGAATGATGAATGTGAATTCCGAATGAATGGAATAAATAGTTTTTTTTTTTTTTTATTCATTTGATTAAAGGAGGTTTATGTATGACGACGCTAGTTTGTATGTACACATTGGCACAATTTAATATTTAACTTGACTGACACTTGTCGTGATATCGGATTACCGCGAGTTGTTCGTTCTGTTCATCGTGACGTACATCATATTGTTAACATGCATTTCGGTGTTATGTAAAGGATGTATAAGATAAAAACTACATATTACGTATATGTAGCGTTTATCTCATATGGATAAAATCGGACATATACCTATGTCCGATTTTATCAGCCCAATTAGGGACGATAAAGGCCAAGGCCAATAAAGGGGCATAGCTAATGTTGATATTGTATCATGGTTTTAACATGCAACATTTTCTAGTAATTATAAGATAATTTCATACAATTTTGGAATAATAGCCAATGTGAATTCTGAAGACAGAAAAAGGAACTCACAGAAGACGTCTTGGAATAAAATCAACGGGCGAAACTTTCAAATGTCAAAAAATTTGTACATGTTCGTAGCCGCCATCTTGGATTTTCTTTTAAGTTTGAACACGTATAATTTATTTGCAAATTTAACGTAACATTCAAAAACAAAATTCTAATGATAAAAATTACAATACTTTTTTCAAATTTCCATGCCTCTTTCAATAAACCTTTGTACTCTTGATACAAATTTCGGTAGGCTGTCGAACACACCTTCCACCGGCATATTAATTATAATAAGTACGACCCTTGAAAAAGGGGCAAACTTGAGTAAACTCGTCCGGCATACGCACGATGTCAGCTTTTCCGCAATATTCACAAGTTTGCTTCGATGTCGTCATCACGCGATGTTTGTCGACGTATTTTTTATGTTCATGTTAATCAGTACCCGACGGTTGGCTGAAAAAGTTTTCCCCGATAAACGAGGGCCAAGGGACGGGTTTCACGAGCCCTGAACCGGAACACCAATGTTTACACGCCTTTCATAGCCCGCGGGGTAGAGCATTATTAGTAGGGTAGCAGTAATAAACGATATTATACGTTTTTAGAAATGCATATTCCCTTATTACATTTTTTTTATACTTATAATCTAGCGCTTGACCGCATCCCGCCTGATAGTAAGTAGTAGTGATGCAGTCGTTGATGGTAAAACGCGCCAGTATTAAGAGCTTCAAAAAAACTCAGTGAATAGTAAGGAAGACGGTAGTTGAGCGAGGTGATGCAATGTTAAATCCAACAACACGACCAACGATGCTGCGCCAGACGGAGATTGATCTGGCGACCCTCCACAAAAACCCGGCACCAAACTCCCGACACAACAACATTTGGCGCATCGTACCCGGCACACATCGCAACACAACTGCTCAGACCCGTCCTCCGTAAGGCTTCACCAGACATGATGCCGATCACGACACAGCCGGGACACGGATCGAATCGCTTGGTGACAAGACTTTGTCTGGTGTGTGGTAACTTCTGCCGGCAGCCGATGTTATGTCCTATCACAGAGAAAAATATTCGTAAATACTAACGGTAGTGTATTATATACAGTATGACATTTTAATCGTTTTACAAAAATGTTTCACGGACTGTATCCGACCTTATATACGCCTAGCCGCGATTATTTGTTTTCTACCTTTAATTAAGATAATAGGTACAACGAAAAATAAATAATACATTAGAAATACGAAACATCCTGTTAATAATGTTTACATATCAAACGGACACAATACCCACTCCGCGCAAAATTCTATTGGTCAATCCCATCTCATTCATCATTTTTTGCAAGGAACGCAGCGCGCGCGAAACTAAAAAACTAGCTGGGTTCAGTTGGGTTCTAACCCCGGAAGTCAAACGTTGTGCGCGGGCGACTAGGTATCACACGTCGATCGTTAGTACGAGTGTAGAGTACCTAGTGCACAAGGATTAATTAGGTTGTCTTCCTACTTCATGATGAGTGATAGAAACTATCAGTACTCGAATATCGAGTGGCCCCTCAGAGGTGGAACTTACGTAGATATGATAATGGAAGATGTACCTGTCAGCTGTTTGTGTGGTCTGAAGTAAAGGGACTAGTGATGAGTTCAAAGGAGCACGCAGTGTTTAAAATCGCACGCAATTAAAATAGCAAATAGTTGCTACTTTTGATACAGTGAAACAAGACAGAGTGACTTTAAATAAATTAAAAGACAGTATTCAAAAGCGTGCATAGCAGTTGCGGATACAGGTAAAGGCTATTTATCTACATAATACATGTAAATAAAAAGTGATCATTTGTAAAGACAAAATTAGTAATTAGTGTAAATAATTCAGTTTATTCCCATTCTTTAAATATGCCAGAAACACAGGTGCGCGGCAATGTAGAAAGTACTCGTTCTAGCAAACACTCAAACAGTAACAAAAAATGTTCGCACTCGTAAATAGGTACATGTTAGTTGAGGACTCGCGCCGACGGGTAGGTAGTAGGTACGGACGACAGTAGGTCAAGCTACCCGAAACTGCCAAATATTCCCAATCAACCTTGAGCCTTAGTGTTTTAAAGATAAAGTTGAAAATCTAATAAAGAAATCTGACAGATTGTAGTAGCTTGATGTACCTACTATCATCTGTACACATTTTTTGTTTGTGAACAAAAATGTGCGTAAACAATTTCGGTGGAATTTTGCCTAAATTACAACGACAATTTAGCAAATTGATAAGTTATTGAAATCGGCCGTATGTTTCTTGGGAAGAAACGTAAGTACTTAGGTGACTATGGTCAATCAAATTCCCATTTCGGGCGCGAGAACAAGTACAAACAGGTCGCGACTGCGGTCGAGAGGCCGGCCCGCGCCCGCGCCCTTCAACTATCATTCGCTTGATAGTTTGCAAACAAATTTTCACTTGCGCGTCATAGTAAATAAATAATCAATCGTTGATGGTAAAGCGCACAAGTTTATTAAGCCTATTCACTTAAAAATCTTAGTCAGTAGGAAGGAAGACGGCAGTTGAGCGAGGTGATGCAATGTTAAACCCAATAACACGACCAACGCTGCTGCATCAGAGGGAGATTAATCTGGAGACCCTCCACGATCAGACTACCGACACAATAACATTTGGCGCATCGTACCCGATCAGTGATTGTTGACATAGGTAATGCCTTTACGTAAAAGATCCCTAATTTGGGCGTTAGTACACTCGGCATTCATACCGAGTACGAATATCAAAAACCCCACCGAGTACCGAGTATCGACCAAGTACTCAGTCCATCACTTTGATTCGATTTTAACACGAAAAAGTTTTTGACGGTCCTAAGTCCGTAGAAGTATGAAGGGAGAATTGGAATTAAGTTATGATTTTAATTTACAAACTGACTTACGCATTGATAGTAAGAAACCTATCGCCATAGAATAAAGAGAGGGAAGTACGTTATCTTCATACAAACGGACCGCGCGCGGCTTGTATGTGTGCGCCATAGTATCTATGCGTCGCCGCACGCACACCTAAACACAATATTAGAGTGCCTATGACTGCGCTAGTTGCGGCTAGCACGGAACGAGGTTCGCGCGTCACGGCTTTTCGGCACATTATACTCTGTTTTTTAATCTCGTAGACTAAATTGACACATGCAAATGTCAAATTTACATTATTAATTTTGTATTACTACGTTTTTAATAAGTACCTACACATTATTTCAGGATAACTTATTGTAAAAAAACGATACTTGATTTTACGAACGCTAAGTTTCGGCACTATTTAAGAATTGCAATAAACTGCCAACACTCGTAATATCAGTTTAGTCTACGAGATTAAAAACAGAGTATAGCTTTTAAAAAATGATCACATAAACTGCAAAGTTGGTATGTCTATTTATGAACAAATAAAAGACTTATATTTTTCAAATTATATTTCTAAAAGTTATTTACAAGGATACGGATATATTACACATTAAAGTTTAATAACAACGCGTTTCGTAATAGTCGAAACCGAAGAAAGTAGGTATTTTTCTGTAGCTAATTTGTAATTTTGTATTAAATGTGTGATTCAATAGATGTTATGTTTGTATTATTTATATTTGTATTAATTAAAAATAAAAATAAATATGGTTCTTTATGTGTACAAAACTAAAAATAAAAATTACAAAAAAAAATCTGACTAGTATATGTAAACTAAATACTAAGCAAATAATTTAAACATAAGCTCTTAGTCTATAAATATTTGTTAGCGGTTTGGGCGACAACCGTAACCGACGAAGCGCGGACAGTTGTCAACCCTAAGACAGTAGGCAATTAAATCGCGGATTGGGTCGCAGATAACCTACTTCCTCTCTTTATTCTATGCTATCGCGCTGGTTGAATGAACTCGCCACGCCCCGCCCCTCGACCGCGAGCCGCTACATTGATACCTGCGCGCTCGCGACAGGGTGTTTTTATTGTTTTTAACCGCGTGATAATAATGAACAACATTTTTATTTTTAAATTAATGAAATCTCATAAATACCTATTTTTATTTTATGAACGTTAACTAATCATTGGATACATGGTGTGGGCTGCCGTTGTAAGACGGTTAAAAAATCATGGTGTATAATCCTTCATCGATTTACTGTTTTGTGAATTACCCTATAGATAGTATACGGTTTTATCAGTTAATATGGGTAAATTCAATTAGTGCTTTCCCATTTGTTATTAACTGTACCTACTGTGTTAGATCAATACATAGTATAAAACAAAGTCGCTTTCGCTGTATGTCCGTATGTATGCTTAGATCTTTAAAACTACGCAACGGATTTTGACGCGGTTTTTTTTAATAGATAGAGTGATTCTTAAGGAAGGTTTAGACTACCTTTTATCCCGGAAAAAAATTGATATTCCCGAGGAAAATCCAAAAAGCGCGATATAACCGAACTCTACGCGGGCGAAGCCGCGGGCGGAAAGCTAGTGGATTATATTTTTAAAAGGACTTTATTGGGACTTCCTGGATAAGTGGCCCAGGAATACCTTGTTATGAACTGCTAAGGTTTATTATTCATTCCTTTAGGGGAAATAAACAATAGGGATGTTTCCTGGGTAAAAAAATGATTCTATTTAGTTCGTCATTCAGATTATAGAAAAATATTGGATACGTATATTTTGTTTTATCAAATCAATAAAAATTGACAAATATAAAAGGCATCAAAGATGAAATGAAGAAAGTGGTGGTTAGTGACGTCACTGCTCGATAAAAAGTGTAGCGTGCAGTGACGTCACACAAGTTTTCAACGCACTGTCTCGTCTTAATTTTTTGTTTATATGAAAAAATAAATATTACATGTCTAGTATTTTTTGGAAATCTGACTGACGGACTAATTAGTTTTTTTAGTCAACTACCCTATTATATAGTACTTACTATATTCGTACCAGAGATAACAAAAATTTGGTACAATGAAGATACAGAGGCTATATACTTACAAAATATCAACAAAAAAACAAACATATAAAAGACAGACTTTTCCAATGCCATATATATTTATACAAGTGATCGTTTTGAATGACAGTTCTTTGATACAAAATCTGTCGACGTCAAATTTATTCCACGAATATAAATTATCTGTTGATTGAAAAATCAACCCTAAGGAAATTAAATTACTGACGGTTTCTGAAGAATAGACTAATAAGTCCAGGAAGTAGAGCGTTTAAAAATGACCGGATTACCTAAAGAAAAGAAAAAAATGTAAAGAAATCTAATTATCAAAAGACGAAATCATAAAAAAAGAATATTTTGATGATAAAAGCAGATCATCTCAACATTTTCCTCTATAAAAACCATTCAGAATCAGAAATTCATTGACTCTGCCTATATTATTCCGAGTTCGGTTATAAACCGAACGCCAAACCTACATCAATATCGTGCCTGTATTAGTTGCCCACCTACACTAAATCATATCGAGTATGTTTTCAGTAAAACCTTGAATGGGCACGTTTTCCACCACGCCATCAAAATCCTTTCACGAGAATCCATACAATCTTTTGACTGAATCTCTACACAAGAATATGAAATAGTTGCGTAACTTGTACGGTTAGCAATAGAGATAGGTATGCAGGACCCTACAACTTGTTTTTAAGCCCGGTAGTAGTGCGAATACTGGTCAAAATTTGTAATCGATTCTATCTGGTGGCGTTCCTCTATGTGTGCACATGCAATAACTACAGGTATTACTTAAATTAAAAAATAAATGCTTCATGGAAAATACGATTAAACACTGCCATAAGTCCTGTACACACCAGGTTGATCTTCTTCTTCTTCAGCCTATGGAAGTCCACTGCTGGACACAGGCCTCTCTCAAGGCTTTCAACGCTGACCGGTCTTGTGCTGCCCGCATCCATCGGCTTTCCGCGACCTTCACCAGGTCATCCGTCCACATTGTTGGGGGCCTCCCTACGTTGCGTCTTCTAGTACGTGGCCGCCACACCAGAACCTTACCGTCCCATCGGCCATCGGTTCTACGAGCAATATGCCCTGCCCACTGCCACTTAAGTTTAGCGACTCGAAGAGCTATGTCGGTGACTTTGGTTCTTCTGCGGATCTCCTCATTTCTAATTCGATCACGCAGAGAAACTCCGAGCATAGCTCTTTCCATTGCCCTTTGTGTGACTTTGAGCCTTCGTATGAGGCCCATTGTGAGCGACCACGTCTCAGTTCCGTAAGTCATCACTGGCAACACACATTGGTCAAAGACACATTAATCTTGAGACACACCTTGATCAGGTTGATCAGTTCACCCATATTCCTTCTGCCACCGTGTTGACTGACGTATACATGTTCTCAACAACTTTCAAGATACCAACATATTCATTGCTAGCCTGGATAACAAAACATATTTGTCTACTGTACCCCTTCTTAAATACCTAATTCCACCGAGGGTTGTGTGATAAGACTGCGAATAGTAATTGTTCGTCGGTAGGAGCAATCAAGTTTGAATGCAAGTTGCGAAGGTCGTAGCACTATATTGTTTATATGTAACAATGAAACAAGCTTCCGCATTCATGTTCTAAAGCCGTCTAACTCCATGGCTGCAAGTTACACGCTTAAGCGACACGCAAGCGACAACGACTGCAGGGAATATAAATGAAAGAAGTTGTGTAAAGCAACGATTAACCGCGGTTTGCTGAGCGACTAAAACACACGTAATTGTCGCTTACCGCAAGTCACATCGCTCATGTTAGGATCAGGGCTTAGTACATACTACATTCCACATGCTGATGATACAGAAGACGAAATTTCTAGAAACAATTTAATATAATTCAAAGTTTTAGAAAATAGTCTATACCACATTGGCCCTTTCCAATTACGTGTTGATTGATTTCCAATCGAATCAAATTTATTATGGACTAGTTGCGTCTCGCGGTTTCACCCGCGTCTTATATATATACTATTGGTCGCAGTATGATGTTATATATATAAATAAATAAATATGTACGGACAAATCACACAGATTGAGATAGCCCCAAACTAAGTTCGAGACTTGTGTTATGGAATACTAACTCAACGATACTATATTTATAATAGATACATCCAAGACCCGGGCCAATCAGGAAAAGATCGTTTTCCATCATGACCTGCCCGGGGATCGAACCCGGGGCCTCCACGTCCCAGGCAGGCGTGTTGACCGCTACGCCACGAAGGTCGTCAAATATAATATAGCCTAAAACCTTCCTGGATTAGTCGGCTATCCAAGGCAAAAATAAGTTTTCAAATCAGACCAGTAGTTCCTGAGATATAGCGCGTTCAAACAAACAAACTCTTTAGCTTTATAATTAGTATAAATATTAAATATACTAAACTTATTTTAGATATACATTTAACTACATAACCCTATTCAAATTCAAAGTTATTTATTTATAACAATTTGTAGAAGAATAGAATAGATCGTTACCCCTAATTAGGATTTTGCCGGTATCTTGGGAGTCAAAGTTGCGACATTTTCAAAGTGTGGTACAAAACTAATATTTAACTCAACCAAAATTAATTATAACAAAACAAATAAATTTGAATACGCATTGCCATCAGCTAGAAATAAACTAAGCAAAATAAAATTAATAGTGCGAGATTAATTAAATAACAAAAATAAAATTATAAGAAATATTATCGAAAGTGACAAAATATACAATAGGTGACATAAAGCATCACAGACCTGCACAAAATAGACTAATTCAAAATATGTTTTTCTTTGTGTTTCCATAGTTCCTAGTAGTACCTAGTTGTAGTAATTTTAGTAGTTATAGTAATTTTAGCGAATGATTTTTAGTTTCTAGTTTATTGAGGTTTAGTTTATTAAATAGATATCTAGTTATTTTTTAACATTTTTATACCATTAACCATTAGGTATATACTTAATGGCATTGTCATTACAATACCATTGAATAGTACATTGTTTTTCTAGGGCGGGATGTAAGACATTTCTAATGTCTATTCCGCCCGAGGCAAACACAATGTTTTTCATCACATATTTTTTTTTTTACATATTATAAACCAGCGCTTGACCGCAATCCTGCCTGATGGTAAGCGTTGATGGTAAAGCGCACTAGTTTATTAAGAGCCTATTCACTCTAGCCTTGAAGACACTCAAATTGTAGTCCGACGGAAACACCGCCGCAAAATTTTTGAAGACTACCTGACAAACAGGAAACAACGCGTTATAATTGGGGATTGCGTGAGTGATGAGGAGACTGTCTCTTACGGCGTTCCACAAGGGAGTGTCTTGGCTCCCACCCTCTTCCAGCTTTATATCAACGACCTTTGCACAATGTCCCTACCTTACACTAGCATTTTCACATATGCTGATGACACCGCCATATTTGTTTGGGGTCCGAACTGGCAAACAGTTAAAGAGAGAGCAGAATTCGCGCTATCCAAGGTGAATAACTGGTTGACTCACAACCTACTAACCCTAAATCTCTCCAAAACGCAATATGTCCCCTTCTCCATCAACAAAACTAAGGCTCCACCACGAAGCTTTTCTTTACAAGCCCACACTTGTATCACATCGACCAACTGCAATTGCCAAGAAATCACTCGCACGGAATCGGTTAAATATTTAGGAGTACATATGGATAGTGGCTTGCGGTGGGACAAACATATAAGCACAGTTAATTCCAGAGTAAGACGACTCATGCATGTATTTAAAACACTTAGAGACAGTGCAACCCTAGAACAACTCAAATCTGTATACATTGCCATTTGCCAATCTATTGTGCAATATTGCATCACTGTATGGGGAGGGGCCGCAAAAACGCATCTACTGAGCTTAGAAAGAGCACAAAGAGCGGTGTTGAAAGTGATGACAAGGAAACCATACCGACATCCAACATCTCAGCTCTATTCAGAATACAAGGTCCTTACAGTTCGCCAACTCTTTGTGCTCAGAGCCATAATCAGGAAGCATCGAAGCGTGCCTTTGCCCAATCCCAACAGACGCAGCAAAATGCCTGTATGCCCTCAACAACCATGCAAGACCGTCTTTGCAAGGAGACAGTACAAGGCTTTAAGTTGCAAGCTATACAACGCAATTCACAAGCAATTAAACATTACTTCTCTTAACAGACATGAACTCAAAAGTAAAGTTTCCCAATGGCTTCAATTATTCGACTATCAGAAGACGGAACATTTACTGGCATAATACATACATTACGTCCAAAAAACAACAACACTTACATTGTAACCCTCACACTCACTCATACTATACAAACACACACCCTCACACTACACACATAACAACAGACACACATGTGCTAGATTGTTTTAAGTAAGAAATAGACTTAGATTAAGAAAAATTTTTAAGAACACTAAACCTACCTCAGCGACACATAAAGCTGCAATATTCTTTCGCAATTACGGTGCGCTACTTCCTGCGGCTGACCGCTGTTACCCAAAACACAAGCCTCGGCTTAGTTTGGGTGACAGTTAGCCCATAAAAGTATGTAAAAACTTGTGACAATAAAGATTTTTTTTTTTTTCTTTTAATTTGGCATATTCATTAATATTGATCCCATTGTTGCACATTAACGTACTTTTTAACATAGAGTAAATTGCCCACAATGTAGACGACTGATACTTTTCGGACTTTTCCCCGAAGTATGCAAGAAGTATGTTCTCAGAAAATGAATTCACATTTTTCTCATTTTTCCAATCTATGAAATTTTTGTAAGCCGCCATATATTTTTCTTTGGATTTTGGAGTCAGTAAATTTTCTTTTAACAACTAGGCAGCGTCTACAATGTCGGGCGGCGTTAAATTCATTGACTCGTCTGATGAAGACATAATTGTTTACTGTTTACAGAAACTCGTGAGTAGGTAATTATTTTCTTCAAGTCCGTAAACTATTAAAGAATAGCTTAGGAAAAATAACGATAATGGCGGACAAAGACGGACCGCACTGATTGGTTTAATTGCGCGGGCGGCCCCGAATATTTTTGAAATAATAAAAGGCACGAGAAAAAAATGTATGCAGCCAAAATGTTAGCATTTTTTATTCTAAATTTGAATTAATGAATGTGTAACTGGTTTCTAGAGCCTTCTACATAAATTTTGAATGAAGTTAATGAATATTTCTAAATTCGAAAATCCGCAAGGAAGACTTATTTAGTTTTTATATGATATTGAACCTTCTTGGATTATAACTTTAAAAAAAAATAACATTTCACGCCCTTGGGCTCACAATGAAGTTTTGCAAGCCCGAGGGTACAATACGGGTCATCCCGCATACTTTACTTGCGTTTATTATTTAACACTGCTTACGAGCACGTGTGACGAAAATTATTATATTTATCGAAAAATACATTTTGCTGAAACTCAACTATTACTACTTTTAATAATTGGTTGAGAGTAACTAAAACTAATATCAAATACTCTTAGTAAGCATCTATATCGGTATAATTATAGATGTTCATAATGGCAACTACGCGTCCTAATAAACACGGAAGAGCATCAAAATGTGTAGTCGTTTGTCGTAGTCGTAAGTTGTAATGTAATATGTATAGGGTCCGGCACTCGAAGTGTGAATCTTCAGACCACTCGTAGCTGACGCTCGGGGCTCAGCTGTCTGTAGGTTACCTAAATGACAGATCAGAGTATTGTTTACAAACGCACCAATGCATTTTGCAGAGAGTGAACAGAGAGCAACAAGTCAGACTTCAGAGAGTGAAGGAGTTGCTTCGCTTGGCCGAAAGTGGTAAATTTTCGAACATTGTGTTTTCTGACGAGAATTTTTTTGCAATTGAGCAATTCGTAAACTCTCAAAACGATATAGTTTAATTGATCGACCGTTCATACGAGAATTTGAGTCATCGATTGGCCACGAGGTGGCAGCACCCGCTACAGACAATGGTTTGGGCCGCTGTAACCGCAGATGGGCGCTCTCCAATCGTTTTCATCGATCTTCGCGGCAAGGTAAATGCGTAATATAATCAGGAAAGTATTCAGGTCGTTACTTTGCAGCCGTGGGCAGACAAACATTTCGATGGCAGACCATGGACGTTTCAACAGGACTCAGCACCGTCTCATGAAGCTCGCGTGAACGAAGAATGGCTGAAAAGCAACGTTCCGAATTTCATAACGTCCACACAAATTCAAATTCAAATTCAAAATTTTATTTCGGATTAAAAAACATCCATATAGTGTTAGTACAAATAAAGCTTAGCCTAATGTTAGTAAAGAATTAACTAAAGTGGGTCTGGACTCCTATCCACCTACGTAAGAGGGGCGAGTCCCACCGATCCGAAAACACATTCAGTATGCCACTGGAGGAGGTGCGCAAGCGCGCCATCATGGAAGCACAACGTTTTCGCATGATCGCGGCGAACCCGTCGACCCTCGCCTCCGCGAACATCCCTGACGCGCTACAGCGCCACGGCAACCCCAAGAGCACCCTGAATGCGTTATTATACTGTACGCGCAAGTCGCTGTATGCCCGCTGGGTATACGTGGCCCACAGGCTGCACGTGTAAAATGACTGGCAGAAGGCCTTAAAAAGCATTATCTTAACAGCCTTAGAACAGCGCACAAACCTGCGGGCCAGCATGTTGCAACGGACAGCCAGCGACCTGCGCTCCCTATCAATATCCAGATTATCCTTTAAGTCGTCAGTGACCCAGTGACCCAAATACTTGAACTTTGCAACCCGCCTTATAGGAGACCCAGAGAGAGAGATTTCAGGCAGCTGTTCATAGGTCATGGTACCTGATTTAAAGACGAACCACTCACTCTTATCGGTGTTGTATTTGAGTCCATGAGTCACAATGGCTCTCAAATTCACCAGACGCGAATCAGATGGATTATTCTCTTTGTGCTATTTCGGAGAGCAAGGTCCGAACTAAAAGATACCCCAGTCTCGAGGTATTGAAAAAAGTCGTTGTCCGCGAGTGAGTCAAAATACCTGCAAGTCAAATTCGGGCAGCTTGCAATTCGTTTTTGGACCATCTCAATGCCATAGTGAAGACTAAAGGAAAACTAAATTGTTTCTGATTAATTTTGTATCATTTTTACACATTTTGTACTTTAAACTGAATTTATTTGACCTTTTTAATTGGTTACACTGTGAGTGCTGAACCTGTATAATGTATATTGCGTTAACAGAACAACATGTATAGAAAAGTATTACGTATCGCAATGAACAGTTACGACGGTGAGCATCAATGTGCTATCAGCGTAAAGTATAGGCGCTTAGATAATTATAGCCTTCCCGTTTAACCTCGCAAGACCGCAACAAACTACTTTCAGTTTTACATAGTTACGACTGCTTCCAACCAACGGGTAGTTTTATGTGGTTAGGCTAAAATACTACCAACTAAAACCTATTGAAGTTTCATTTAAAATAATCCGATGGAGCTAACGCGATGAAGACCAGATTTCCGATCTCACTTTGAATAAAATATATAGCATGCTACGAGCTAAACTATCCACTACCTCGGCGTCGTCCACTAGAACCAATTTATCTTTATTGGCTTCACCACTCTGAGGCTTCGCGGCTGAGTCCCTACTTTATTGTCTCAGTTTATTGCTAAAGGTTAAAACAAAAGTCCTTATTTACTGCTTACAGACAAATCCTGAGCCTGGTTTAAATAGTTGTGGCCAGTTTGGGCTTAGATTGTGAGTTTATTATAGTATTTTATGACCACAACTCGTGATTTATCTGCCAAAAACAATTACTATCAAATGAAAATCTCGCAAATAAAAGAATACGTGTGAGGACTGCATTTTCCATTGCTATTACATTTACCTTTTTTTTTTTTTTTGAGGAATATTTATCAGTTAATTGAACGTTGTTTTCGTGTTCGAAACGCACGTTACATAATTTTGTTGCATTACGCTTAGTGGAAGTGCGTAGATGCGGCCCAAGCAAGTGCTTTTGAAATCTTGAGTGGAATAACTTGAAAAACATCAGCCTTTTGAGTGGTGTGCAAAGTGCGTGCATTTTTATACCCTGTGTGATATTACAATGCTTAGATCAAGGTGAGTTTTTATTCATTCGCCAATTAATTTCATCATTTAGTCATCTAAGCGACGGAAGCATTAAAATGAAATCCTGACGCTCTTTTTTATTAACCATGAAATTGTTCTTCTCCATGAAAGATCCTTCAAAGTTACCTTATAACTAACGGCCATAAATAAACAAAGCTTCAAATACAATATGTAAAGAAAACCCTGTCCGATCCGTGAAGGTATTGTTAGGTATCGATAACTGATTCTACTAATGGGTACAAAGCCGGCTAAACTTAAAAAATCCCCCTAAAAAATTGATATTATTTCGCAAAAGAGCTAACTTAATACATGTGCGGTAAGCAACACTACCGCGGGGGCGGGGGGGGCACGTGGCACGTGGTCGCGTCGCGATTCGCTCATAATAATACCAGTGTTGTGACTTTTCTAAAAATCACCAAATTTCGGGAGATTGGTATTAATTCCTGGAAAAAAAAGATTATTTCAAAATTCAATAGTATTGTTACTATGATGATTATGTAAAATTTTATATTATATTTGGTCAAGTGTTTACCTAACCTTTATTATCCTTATGGGTCGGACAGGGTTTTCTTTACATATTGTATAATACATTTATTTTCATGTTCAGTTTATTCGCTCTATTCTTTAAAAAGTGCTTTCAGTAGATTATATATAACATTATTTTCTGTTTATTCGAAACCCTAAACACGTGTCCACTATTTTAAGTAAAGAATCTATGTACAAAATTTCAAAAAGATATCATGAAAAACCACGAAATTATGAGCTTGCTAGCCTACTTGGTTTCCCAACAAAATATGGTCAAAGCTCCGCTCGGGCCGGCGAGCACGGCGCACCTCTGACGTCAGCTGTTGGCCGCGCGCAGTACTATGATCTATCGTAGCAATTTATATTATTATAATACACACTGCAGCAATTTGTAAATGTCACCATCATCATTAACCTTTTTATCGTCCCACTTTGGTACAGGTCTCTTCTCTACAGAGAAGGATTCACATGGAGGAGCGTAATCACCACGCTTGCTCAATGCGGGTTGGCGATTTCAGACTTAAAGTCCAGGTTTCAAGATGTTTCCTTCACCTTCAGTCACTGGAGTCTAAGTTATACTTAGAAAGTACATTTTTTTTATACAATATGTAAAGAATCGATCGAATCGAAAAGGTATCGATAACTGATTCTACTAATGCCTACATAGCCGGGCTAAGCTTAAAAAAAATCCCCCTAAAAAATAAATATTATTTAGCAAAAGAGGTAACTTAAACATGTGCGGTGGCCATACATGCGCGGGCGAAGAGGGGCAGGGCACGCGGCACGCGGTCGCATCGCTATTGGCTCAGAATTATACCGTCAAAAATAATGTTGTCACTTTTAAAAATTACCAAATTTTGGGGAAGTTGGAATTAATTCGCAGGAAAAAAGATTATTTCAAAATTCACTAGTATTGTTACTATGATGATTATGTAAAATTTCATATGTTATTTGGTCATGTGTTTACCTAACCTTTATTATCCTTACGGGTCGGACAGGGTTTTCTTAACATATTGTATATATATATAAACTAGCGCTTGACCGCAATCCTGCCTGATGGTAGCAGTGACAATGTAACTTTAGAAAAGTTACATTGGTACTTCCCTGACCTGGAATCGAACCCGCGCACTCATATATGAGAGGGCTTGGTATTGCAACTACTAAGCCACCATGACTTCACCCACGACTAAATGTATTTGGGAAAAAATATAGCATGGTGTAAAAATGATTGGAATCGAACCAGTTGCTTATTCTGAACAAACTATATTCAGGTTTGGCATGAATAAAAAAAATACGTTGTGACTATCTAAGCAGTTCTAATTTGCTTCGAATAACAGTAATTGTTACAGGCCGGTTGTTTTCATTATTAAAAAAAAAAACAATTTAATTTAAAAATATACTAAAATAATTTAAATCTTTAAAATAGTTTTTAGCATTTTGTACTAGTTCTAGTTAAAATAAAAACACCACGACAATAGGCTATTTGACAGATTTATAATTTCTATCTTGAATTACTTGGTTGCAGTTAAGAAGTTCACCAAAAGTTTTTTTTTTTATTTTAAATACGTATTTCGTAAGAAACACGCAAATAAAAATTCGAAATTCAAATAAGCCGCCGAAATGCTTTCTTCAGCAATATGGCGTGGCGCTTTGGAAGTAACGTCACAAACTTATAAACGATTTTCGTTTCCGCAGTGGTGTTCGTGTTTATCTGTTATTTGTCAGTCAGAAAACAAAAAAATACCGCAAATAGCTCCAAATATCGTTAAAATTCTTCTAAAAATGCTAAAACACCTGAGAGAACGACAACAAGCGTTTAAGAACATATGACGTCATCGTGACATTAGCCAATCCGGATCGTTTCACAATATTTGCCGCGAGAAACAAAATCCCAAACATATTTTTGTGTTTCTGGATATATTAAATGTTATTATTTTCATTAAAACTCGTGTAAATGACATAAAGAACCCTCATTTTATGCATTTAAAGCAAATAATCACAAAAATATTCTTACTGTCAAATAGCCTATTGCTGAACAATCATAATCAAGTAGTTATTTGTATCTTCTTAGGGACGAAAATACACGATATTTCCCTGTTTTTTTACTGGCAAACTTTCAATCTACAAAATATTTTTGCCTCTGAGTTTTAAGACCGCATATATTAATACTGTCTTAAAACTCACAAAACAAACGTGAACAAATTAAAACTCTTCTTTGTTTCAAAAGTAATTTTGACGAGCGTCAAAAGAATTAGTCGACTTTCCTGTAAAACTTTGTTACACTAATTATAAGCGGCATACTCAAAAACTTTTGAACATTTAGGTAAAGAATATAGCATGTAAGTAGCTGTCTTAAACTTTGTAACGTTTTAGCTACCTTTGATCTCAATAAAACTCGAAAGAATATCATGTTTAACCTTAATAAGTCGTACTACGTAGAATATAAAAAATAATAATCTATTTCTTTCAAAAAAGGTATATCTATGATTCAAAGAAAACAGGTTTTAGTTTAAATAAAGTACAACATAAAACAGAATAGGTACGTGCTCAAAGAGCATAGAATCCCATGAATATTTTATTTTATTCAATTTATGTTTTTTTTTTATAATTTTAAACCAATGCTTGACTGCAATCCCGCCTGATGGTAAGTAGTGATGCAATCGTTGATGGTAAAGCGCACTAGTTTAGCCGAACGGGCATCGAAGACCCGTTCTCGAAACTAGCGGGCAAATCGCGCGTCACTATAGCCGCGTGGTGTTGTGTTCACGATTGTGTCGACGAGATATTTGTTTTTATTCGCGAAAAAAATGTCTGAACAATGGCGCCAACATCTTTTTGATTCAAATTTATTCCTAACGCCCGATCACCGCTCGCTGCCCGCAAGATTCGAGCGCGAGAAGTACACCGCTCGCTGCCCGCCACCGCCCCGCCCCCGCGCCGCTGTTTTGGAGAACCGGTCCGTTTGATTATACGCATAAGATCCTGCCGCTCACTCGCCGCCGCCGCCGCCACCCCGCTGCCCGCAAGATTCGAGGCAGCGGCCGAATATACTCCAAAACTAACAAAACTAGTAATCAACTCAATCAGCTCCCACTGTTGGGGCACAGGCCTCCTCTCGGTGAGAGGGAATGAGCCATAATTTACCACGCTGGTCTAGTATAGGTTGGTAGATGTTACATGTCTTCGAAGTTTTTGACTCTAGGAGCGGTTTTCTACTAATATTTTGTTTACCATTTTGAGAGCAATGGTGATGAAATAATTTACACTAAGTAATGCGCCTGATGGGGTATGAATTTACGACCTATAACTTGTAATTACCACACGATACATATTGTAGATAGCAATAGGCCACCGATGCTTTAACTTAAAAAAAAAACTTACAAAAAAACACTACAAAGTGAAAAATAACTAGTTACGGAAGTCAGTGTCTTTGGTTTTTGTTTATTCGTTTTTAACACCGACTTTCGGAATTAGTTATTTCTTACAGCTTTTAGAAATAACAAAACTATATGTTAACTTAACTAAAACTATTCACAAACAATACGGCGTCGTTACTTCGTAGATACATATTTTTTAATGTACCTACCTAGTAACTTTATAGAAAGTTATTTTTTCTTTAGGATACGATACCTGAATATATGTAGTTTGTTCAGAATAAGCAACTGAATCTATTCCAATTATTTTTACACCATGTTATATTTTTCCCAAATACATTTAGAAATTATTGCAGTGTGGTTACCGAACGCACAACACAGTTCATGGTAAATAATAGTACTAGGCGGGTGGATACAGTGAGACAGGCCTCCCCTGCCCTAATATTACGTTCTAAATAAAATTAACATGTTTTAACAAAGTTGTACTACATTTTATTTTAGCAGTTACGGCTGAATTTACGAGTAAAGTACTTAATAATATCGACCTACACTTGACCGTTACGACAATCCGAAGCCTGCAAGTATGATGGAAAATGTTATCAGTTAGTTACAAACAAACAAATCGGTGCTAGGCCAGAACATCGGCTGCCGGCAGAAGTTACCACCCAACAGACGAGCAGTTGTGTTGTAATGGGTGCCGGGTACGATGCGCCAAATTTTGTTGTGTCGGTAGTTTGGTCTTGTAGAGTCTCCAGATCAATCTCCTTCTAGCGCCGCATCGTTGGTCGTGTTGATCTTGGGTTTAAGATTCGAGCGCGAGAAGTACACCGCTCGCTGCCCGCCACCGCCCCGCCCCCGCGCCGCCGTTTTCGAGAACCAGTCCCTTTGATTTTACGCATAAGATCCTGCCGCTCACTCGCCGCCGCCGCTGCCGCCCCGCTGCCCGCAAGATTCGAGGCAGCGGCCTAATATACTCCAAAACTAACAAAACTAGTCATCACCTCAATCAGCTCCCGCTGTTGGGGCACAGGCCTCCTCTCGGTGAGAGGGAATGAGCCATAATTTACCACGCTGGTCTAGTGCAGGTTGGTAGATGTTACATGTCTTCGAAGTTTTTGACTCTAGGAGCGGTTTTCTACGAATATTTTGTTTACCATTTTGAGAGCAATGGTGATGAAATAATTTACACAAAGTAATGCGCCTAATGGGGTATGAATTTACGACCTATAACTTGTAATTACCACACGATACATATTGTAGATAGCAATAGGCAACCGTTACTTTAACTTTTTACAAAAAAAAACTGACAAAAAAGCACTACAAAGTGAAAAGTAACTAGTTTCGGAAGTCGGTGTCTTTGGTTTTTGTTTATTCGTTTTTGACACCGACTTCCGAAATTAGTTATTTCTTACAGCTTTTAGAAATAACAAAACTGTATGTTAACTTAACTGAAACTATTCACAAACAATACGGCGTCGTTACTTTGTAGATACATATTTTTTAATGTACCTATAACCCGCGCAGATAAAGAAAAGATCTGTAAATGGCGTCCACTCGCATGCGTTCTCACTCACTCTCTATCGCTGTCTATACTCACACGGTGAAGTAAGCGCTGCAAAAAAAAATCAACGATCAGGAATTCAGGATTCGCTTTCCAAACTACTGAAGCTACTTTGACGCACTCCGAGTTATCGTTAATTTTATTCCGCTAAAGTCTCTGTTATTTTGTTGTTTTTGTTGATATTGTTGTTTTTGTTGAATTTGAACAAGAAACACTCTAGAAAAACAACAATAAAACAAACACAACGACAAACAAGTAAAATGTCAAATTTACGTTGTAAATAACAATATTTACAACGTAAATTTGACATTTTACTATTTTAGCTTTTGGTTTGTGATTGAGCAATGGCGTGTTTTGTCAACCGTACCATAAGTATGCGCCGCCATTTTCAGATCTTTTCTTTATCTGCGCGGGTTATACCTAGTAACTTTATAGAAAGTTATTTTTCTTTAGGTAGGTATACGAAACCTATATGTAGTTTGTTCAGAATAAGCAACTGAATCTATTCCAATCATTTTTTAACCGACTTCAAAAAGGATGAGGTTATTCGACCGTATAAATGCTTCTTTTTTTTTTTTTGTGTTTGTTTGTTCGCGCATAACTTCGTCGTTTATGAACCGATGAAGACGTTCCCAAGGTGGTCCCATGATAAGGATATCAGGGTTTGATGGTGGAAGACCAGAGAAAACAAGGGAAACTTTCAAAAATTGCAGGGGCGACTAGTGCATTTCTTAGCATTTTCATTGAGTATTTTAAAGCACTACAATTTAATAAAGGTCTGCAGTAGATGTGGTGATGGAGCCGGGAGACAGTCGAAGGAACTCCTCAACAACTCACAGCAGCTACCTTGTGTTTGTGCTGGAATAATTTGTATTGACAAGAACCTTACACCTAGATGGGTGGTGACTGTCATTAGGGTGCTGATGATGATGACAAAGGTCAGTTCAGGAAACTTGTATTTGGACTCAATTCATTTATATTGATGAGACCTTTGCACCCATTGGGTTAAAATAATGGTCTGCAGTAAATTTGATGATGAAGACCATAGGCAGTTGAGGGAATACTTACGGGTAAAAATTAAAGTAAACAAAATTACGTCGTTTCCCAACTATATTTGCGTCAGCTTCCAGTCTGACCGGATGCAACTGAATACATAGTACCTACTTTTAACAACTAAAAAGTGTAAAATAAAAACTTTTTTACAAAAAAACAACCGACTTCCAAAAACCACTACAAAGTGAAAAATAATTAATTTCGGAAGTCGGTGTCAAAAATAAATATACAAAACCAAAGACACCGACTTCCGAAATTAGTTATTTTTCCCTTTGTAGTGGTTTTTGGAAGTCGGTTGTTTTTTTGTAAAAAAGTTTTTATACACCATGTTTTTTTTTCCAAATACATTTAGAAATTATTGCAGTGTGGTCACCGAAAGCACAACACAGTTCACGGTAAATAATAGTACTAGGCGGGTGTGTGAGAAAGGACTCCCCTGCCCTAATATTACGTTCTAAGTAAAATGAACATGTTTTAACAAAGTTGTAGGGTAAGGTGGGGCACAGTGTTACACGGGGTACAATGTTACAATGCACATATCTCCGTCCCAGTCTTTTAGTTTTATGATGTTGGTATACACGTTTTTCAAGCTCACAAGCCGCCATCTTCAAACAGTTGTCATTGCCACAGTTTGTACCGTGCTTGAAAAATAACGAACAAAAAAGGTTTGAGGTGATTAAACGACGAATAAATAGTTTCAAAGTTTTTAATTTCTTTCCGGACGTAATGTATTAAGGTATGGTATGTTAGTTTTCCTATATTTAATGTTTATTTAGCTACATATTACCGTTAAGTAGTTTGTTGTAAACATAATCTAAAATATTCATACCAATTTTTTAATTTGGTTTGCCTCTCCGGGGCACTGTGTTGTGGGGCACTGTGTGACAGTGTAACAGTCAGCCCCTGTTGAATTATTATTATTGTCTATTTCAAGGCATAACAAGAAAATGGTGCGAAATCGTAAGAGGAAGATGGATTACGGTCTTCATAATGAAAAAGATACGGAGGAAGTAATTTTGATGGTTGAAAGTGGTGTGACTCTTCGAAAAGCTGCAAATAAAAAGCATGTTAATTTTATGACATTGCAAAGATATGTTCAAAAGAAGAAAAAATGTTCGGAGGATGAAAGAAATATGCGTCTTACTCCAAATTATGGCAATGGAGTGGTATTCAGTGTCGATCAAGAAAAGGCGTTGGTAGAATATTTAGTTAACTGTTCCAGAATGTGCTACTAGATACGATTGAGTGCAGAAAGCTCGCTTATGAGATGGCCGTTTACTACAATTTGAATATTCCTAAAAACTGGCACGATAAAACGATGTCAGGAATTTACTGGCTCTACGAGTTTAGAAAACGGAATAATGATGAGACTGATGTAGAAAACATATCGATATCTTCATCTGATAGTTTAACATCTGACGATGAACTGCCATTAAATCACTTCGTGAAACCGAAAAAGATTGATTTTGTAGTCGTTCAATTTGTTGGAAAACAACTAGTAAAGAATTATGTTGGACAATTACTGACAGATATTGAGGATAATGAATATGACGTTAGCTACTTACGTAGAAGTGGCAAAGTTGACAATCATTTCTATTTTTGTCAAATGATTTTGGACCGCTCATAGGTCCGTTCGGTCCAAACAATCCCAAGTACTCGCAATTATTTGACAAAAATGTATTCACCGATTAGGGGGTAGATATGACAACGGTATCGTTAGACGATATTAAAATTTTGCTTCCTCTTGTTAATGTTGCAGAAAGAAAGACCGAACGTCAGACTGATGTCTATACTTTCCCAAAGAATATTTTAAAGAAGTTTAACATTTATTAGTAGTTTCTCATTTTGTTAATTTTACATTATTTTATGTTGTAACATTGTGCCCCTTAACCTGTATCAGACTACCCCAGATACGGGGCTCAATGTTACGATCGCCTGATTTAATTAAAGTGCAATTTAAATTAAGTAGTTGCTAATATTGTTAATGTTTGATTAATTTAAATTAAAGAGAGATTGTTAAAGTTTATGTCCATGCCAAAAAGTAGCTGATTAATACAATATTTTTCTCATTACATTCCAGTATATTTTTTTTGTAACACTGTACCCCAGTCAGTGAATAAATTAATAATAGATTAGTAGCTAAGGGTCTGTAAGGCATCAATTGCAGCCCGAGATATTTAGGCGCACCCGAGCTAACTTCTCCGCTTTACATCTCGATTGTGAGGCAGGTAGAAAAAAACCGGCATTACAAGAATAAAATATTGTTAATTACTGCTTTGGCTTTGGCTTTTAAGTCGCGTTACTTGAGTTAAAGTACAAAAAACAGTAGTAATGTAATTAAAACGACTTGGAAAATTACTAATAGTGAAACGGGAAGGTCCAGTGATAGGAATACTGACTATAGCCTGTCTATTAATGACAACATAATAAAATCAGAGTCAGAAGTCGCCGAGGCATTTGAAAATGTATTTTCGGATATTCCTGTTTCAACTACTAAATCCCTAAACTCATCACCTTCTGTTGCTGAGTCTTTGCTTAAAGAAAATGTTAGTGTTTGTGATTCGGAATTTCACATTAAATATGTTGTCACTAGAGATATAATTAAAATCTTTCACACTCTAAATGTAAAAAAGACTGCTCATCAACACACACTCACTGCACTGCCCATTCTGCACTGGTCATTCGGTGGAAGTTGCTAAGTCTATTATTGCTTGTATTGACTGTGGAGAGTTTCCTGATCTCATGAAAAATAGTAAAATAATATCTTTGTTTAAATCCGGTAGTACATCAGACCCCACAAATTATGGACCTATTTCTGTTTTACCTATCTTTAGTAAAATTTTTGAATAATTAATTTTAAACCAAATGCTAAGTTTTTTAATAAACATAAATTATTACATAGCAAAAAGTTCGGTTTTACAAGGGTTCGGTTTTGCAACTACTTTTATTTGAACTTTAAACTTAAACGTCAGCAGCAGGTTACTGATGATGTAAATAGCGCGATCTCCAAAGTAGTCCATTGGTTTAATGTTAATAATTTACTCTTAAACGAGAAAAAAACCAAATACATTAAGTTTACTCTACCTCACGTTAGGCAGGTGGAAACTAAAGTGTTGATTAAGGGCGACGAATTGAAATCTGAAGACAGCACTGTATTCTTGGGTATAACTCTGGATGCTAAGCTTCAATGGGGTCCACATATAAAAAAATTGTCAATAAAACTAAGTGCTGCTGCATACGCAGTTAGAACAATTCGTAATTTGACTGATATTTAGACGGCCTGTTTAGTGTACTTTGGCTATTTCCATAGCGTAATGTCTTACGGCATTCTGTTGTAGGGAAATGCCGCTGATATACAAACAATATTCTTTTTGCAGAAACGAGCTGTTCGTGCAATTTCTAAATTAAGTCTGAGACACTCTCTCAGAGAAATATTTAAAGAGATTAATGTATTGACCGTGCCGTCTCAACATATTTATGAAAACTATGTAGCCAAGCATATTGTACGTTACGGAATTGGATCGCTGACAGGGGTATTCGGCACTGGTACAGCTACACAGAAGCTAAACTTAGTATTCGACAACACTGTTGGAGCTGCTGAACCTAGGACAAAACTATCTTTGGATTGTGTAGATTATATTTCTTAGTATTGTATAATTGTATGGCACACGTGTAAGCACAATGTACTTGCTGTAAACCATCTGTTTGTTGGGTTAGTCTTTTTTATTGACTTGAATGTGCTCTGGCTGTTGAGAGTATATCATGCTCACTCAAATGTCTCGCTGGTGGTGGCGTGTGTGTTGGGTCATTAGGTCCCCTTCAATATGGTTGAGCTGAATGATGCTGATCCACACGTCATGTTCGTGAACGGACGCCGTCAGAGGGGACTGGTCATCTCTTAGCTGCCACGGCGTATTTTAATGTCTGAATTGTTGTGATTTTTTTTTATTTGTGTTTTCCATAATGGACGCCTTAGCGTACAATATATTTCTGCATCATTCTCACACGGTTGATTTCAACATAAATGATGTAATCAAATATTTGTATCAATAGCTTGATAATTTAAAAGAGTGTCCACGGAGTTTCTTGCCCGTTCTTCTCCATAGGTACCTACTCTTTGGAATGGGCGACTAGCTTCACCTTACTGACTAACAATTCAAAAGTGCCTGTATCTGATTTTTTTTTTTTTGTTATTGGTTTAATGCTTTGATTTTGATTTCCTTTTCATTGAAACGGGACTGCAGCCTATATCTTCATCACTTACAGAACTCATGTTTTTTTGCTAATTAGCACATAATTATAAAAAAAAAACCAAAAACAAAAAATATTAAATGTAAAAGTTTTCTATTCCCGCCTTTTTTCATATTTTTTTGTAATAATTTTTTCAAGAAAGGAAATTGAACGTCGCCGTTCGATATTTAAAATTGTTGACTAATATACCCATACGAAGGCAAGGCTGAATACCGAAGCGACCTCTTTTGTCATTGGGCTGAATGCATGAGATGTCTATTGCCAGTATGACATGCAGTATGACGGTTAGATATTTTTTAATTATTTACCACTCTAGGGTTTTACATTATTATCCTAGAGCGCTAATTGGTCACCTACAAGCATAGGTACCCATTTGGGGGTAATAAGGACCGACTTACCGATGTAAAAAGCATTAATACGTTTAAAAGGATCTTGCATTGTTTTGCCTCGCCTGCAGCACTTTTGAATTGATTTAGGTCGTTTTAGTCACCAAAGTTACCATAAAAAAAAAAAAAGGACGCGGAATTGACACACGAGAGACAACAGAGGGCTTCGACGTCAATGCCTCAAACCTAACAGTTCATTGAACGCAAAAGCGCATGGAATTCGAAACAAGACTTTCTAAGTCCTCAGCACAAAACTTTACTACATAATACCGACCCTATTTTAAAACAAATGAAAATTTTAATTTATTTTCATCTTGCGTGGGATGTTTACCAGTAGAAATTAATGAGATTCCATATCACGGTCGTTTTTTCTTCTCGAAAATATTACCTTTTATTTTCTAGATGAAATACGACTGCAAAAAGTATCTACATAATTTCTGGATTGAGTTCTTGAGTCAGGAATTATGCCATCCCTGGTCGGGAGACAACATCGGACTCCCGGCCACTGTAGGTGGTAGACAAAAAAAAAAGAGAATTATGTCATTCTAGTTCTCTCACAATAAGTTTTAGTATCGCTGGACCATTTTTATCCTTGGTTTGAAAACCGTAAGTAAACTCACACTTTTTTTCTAATGCAATAAAATATGGAGCGCCTCTTAAGTGGACATCATAATCGATGGGATGATGAGACATCAATGCAAAGTAATACTACCTAAATCAATTTAGGAATGATCAAATAAATTTAAAAAATTGAAGGCACGAGCTGGTTATTTGAACGAGCTCTTCCTCTTCATTTTGTTGGGGCTCAATCAATTCATTTGGCAGCTTATGTTTTTACATTTTCTTACTGCCATGTTTTCCGAATCCATGCATATGTGCATTAATCTTGTAAATAGTGTGCTCGCCGTATATCCCGCCAATCAGGAGCGTATCCAGCTTCTGGCCTAGGAGGTCATGTTAGGGCTAGGGGGAGGCAAATCCAGCCTAGGGGGGGGGCAAGTCAAATTTTTAGAGTGAGTTATCTTTGTGCTCTATAGTCGCACGCGGTTTTTTGGCAATTACACCGTACATTTTGTCAGTGCCTATTTCGTGATTTGTTTAATAGTTAGAGATAAGTCCTCATTTATACTTTATTTAGTAATTAGGGGACTTCATACATGTTCTGCGGGATTTCCAGGTGGGCAAATGCCCCCTGCAAAAATTCGGAACCGATAAATTCCAATGAATAAACCCAACACAAACTTTGTCGGTCCTGGAATTGAATCTAGATCCTCATGGTCAGAAATACCACCACTACACTAACGAGACAAACATACAAAACAATGCTACTAATGAAATAAACGTGTAAGTTTGCATGGAAGTATGTTAAAAATTAAAAAGAAATTTGGATGAAATTTCAATTTCAAAAATCAATCTTATCGCGATATCATCACGGGACCGAAGCTTATGCGGGAAAAACCACGGGCGCAGTTAGTTTTAATATACTCTAAACATAAAACAGTAATAGGTACCTACATACCGCACAGTATAGTCATTGTATGTATTTATTGCTCGTGTGTAACACGTCACACAACTTTTTATTTTCCTGTTTCAATATCATAATTTCATCTTCGTATGCCCGGTACCGTGATATATGATGTTAAAATGAAAAATGACTGACAGCAATCCATATTTTCATACAAGGTGCCGTGGAGATAGACTACGGAGGCAGGAACCTATTAATTTATTCTGAAACAAATTGTCTGTTTCATTCAGAAGTAATCCATGTTTCTGCCTAGCCTTGTTCCAATGTATGCACGAAATAAACTCTGTTTTAAGACTTTAGGAGGCTTTAATTGTTAAGTTAGTATGTTAAAATAACAATCAAAGAAGTAGGTTAGTTAAGTAATTACATTTAAATCAGCTTAGTTAAAAAAAAATAACGTCCTTTCTTCGGCAGTCGTGTAATAAGGTTAATTATGCCAGTTTTACAAGAATTACGTTGTTAATTAATTTCGTTTCTCTTTCTTTTTAGTTTCCATCGAAGTAAGTACGTACCTATTTCTTTCGGTGTTGCCAGGTGAGCGAACCTTATTGTGTAGAAAAAAATATATGATTTAAAATAATATTTAGACTTGAGATCTCCGTTTTTTTTTTTCTCTTTCGTTGTTTAAAAAGTTATCCTTTAGTCTGCTAAAGGATAACTTTTTAAACAACGAAAAAAAGTGTCTCTGGACATGGGCAGTGCGGCCATCACTCCAACGACCCGAAGCTTCTACTTTATTAGGGCACTTACTTAGCCGACGACGGCGCTGTCTACCGCGAGACCTCACGATCTATTCTCGTCTCAGCCTTTATAAAGTCTATTTTTATCAATAGAACTCTTTCAGGTAACGTATAGCCGTTGGTTTATCACATTAAAAACTGGCAGCATAACTTACGCTCAGCAGTCAGCACACATGCAGCGAACATGGAGGACTCTTATAGTGAAACATCTATGCACTAAATAACCATGTTTGCAAACCAATAAATGATTTGATTTGCAGTATGAAAATTATTATGTTATTAATGTATTGCAACCTAACATAATGACGCATTCCCTTTAAGGTATTAAAATTTTTAAACCAGAAAAAAATTAACAACTGCAGCTGCTCTGGGGTCGTCAATATTCAAACTAAATGATGCTACAGTCTATTTATTGAAAACTATTCCGATACGTGCTTCAAGATACATAAATATGTTTAGCCTTTCCTCGGAACCACGCAAACGATATTAAATCAACCTCGTATACAAAATTGACATCGGCACGCTTCAAAACAATAAAACGAATTTATAAAATAGGTCAAGCGAAATTGATTCAGTTTTTTGTTTCGGTTTAGTAACCTTACCCGAAAAGGAATGAATACGTAACTGACGTTTAATCAATTAGTATTCAAAAGGTAGGTAGCTACGGGGAAACGGGGACACAATTTTCCCACTTCTTTGTTTGGAGGGGAGTCAAATGTCGTTAATTTCGGAAAATGTGTTTTTATAGAGCATTTAATAATGGTAGAGTCAATTCTATCTTCCCATGGGGTAGGCAAAAATTAAAGAACGCGTAGACGCGTAGCGTTACCAACTGATAATTTCTTAAAAGATTTCAGAAAGGAAGGATATTAGTCTCAAAAGGATGATTTAAAATAAAAAGAAGACATTTAAAATTTAAACAGTTTATTTGTATAAATTAACTTTCATCATCACCTCAGCGTTAATCCCAGTCGCATCCGCAGCTTTTTCAGCTTTGGAGTCTGGGGTCCGCTTTACCAGTTTACTGCTGATTTTAGCTTAACTTCGATAATTTCCGTGAAGCGAATGCCGTCTGACCTCTACAAGCCGAAGGCGATATCGAAGCATTCCAGTTAGACCACCAATTGTCGAACTATATATATATAACTGTATAAATTAACTTTATTTATTCTTATTTAGGTGAGCTGACAATTTTTGCAAGAAGTTCCTGGTTTTCAATTCAACAAATAATTATGAAATTCGTGTTTTTGAAGTCTTCAAAACCATGAATTTCATAAATATTTGTTGAGTTGGATTAGAATTAAAGTTTAACTGACTGCACGTTGAGTCTCTTTGCTCCACTAAGGATTAATCAGAGAAAATAAATACTCTTTCCACATTTGCTCGTTTGACTTTGAGAAACATTTGTACGGACCCATAGCACACCTAACGCACGACACATTATTTATAACTAGCGTTTCGCCCGCATGGAGTACGGTTATATCGCGCTTTTTGGATATCCCTCGGGAATATCAAACTTTTCCGTGATAAAAAGTACCCTATTATTTAATCCGGACTTCTAACTTTACGTCTGCAAAATATCATAGCAATCGGTTTAGTAGTTACGGCGTGAAAGCGGAACAAACAAACAAACAAACTCACTTTCTGTTTTATAATATTAGTAAGGAGTAAGGACGTTTACCTAAAAGTAAGACTTCTTCCTCAGCCTACAGATGTCCACTGCTGGACAAAGGCCTCCCCCAAGGCTTTCCACGCTGACCGGTCTTGTGCTGCCCGCATCCATCGGCTTCCCGCGACCTTCACCAGGTCATCTGTCCACCTTGTTGGGGGCCTCCCTACGCTGCGTCTTCCAGTACGTGGCCGCCACTCCAGAGCCTTACTGCCCCATCGGCCATCGGTTCTACGAGCAATGTGCCCTGCCCACTGCCACTTAAGTTTAGCGACTCGCAGAGCTATGTCGGTGACTTTGGTTCTTCTGCGGATCTCCTCATTTCTGATTCGATCACGCAGAGAAACTCCTAGCATAGCTCTTTCTTTCTTAAAAGTAAGACTTACGTAACGCAAGTTAGGGATGACTAAACATTGAACTTGGAAAAGGAAGACATCCTCCTTTTGCATAACATCTGGCGACCTCGCCTGTTACGATTATGATGTGTGTATGACACCCCGTTTTATTGTAATGCCTTGAAAGTCAATAAGCTCTTACATGTACTTATCTGACGTATATTAGGTGTAAACGAGCTTTTATGTGTACAATGTTATCTTTTGTCTATGCGAAACCTGAATATTTTTTAGTCTGTTCAGAATAAGCAACTGAATTGATTAAAATCATTTTTACACCATGTTATATTCTTTCCCAAATATATTTAGAAATTGTTACAGTGTGGTTATCGAGCGCGCAACACAGCTGTTAGCAGCTTACGATAGATCATAGTATTTGCGCGAGCAACAGATGACGCCAGAGGTCAACGCGCCGCACTCGCCCGCCCGAGTGGAGCTTTGACCATATTTTTGTTAGGACAACCAAGTAGAATAGCAAGCTCATAACTTTCTGGTTTTTCATTATATCTTTTTAAAATTTAGTACATAGATTCTTTACTTAAAAATACTGGGCACATACTTCGGGTTTCACAAAAAAAAATTATATAGCATGTGATCTGTAAGCGTGTGCTTATTTATGTAGTTAATTTTTTACTGAAACTAGAGTTAAGATTATTTAATAAGCATAGTCTACCTATATGAATGTAAAGTATATTTTCAATAAAAACACGATAATAAAATGGAATATATATGAAATAACAGTATATAACGTCTCCACTCATACACAGGGCTCCTTTCAATAACAGGCTTTGGACCTTAATCCTCCACTCGGTCCCAGAGCGGGTTGGTAAATGTCACTGTTCTTCAGGAAGGAGATTGCTTCGTAAATAATGCATAGAACAACACGATTGTCCCGATACATATATTAGAATGGAAGAGAATAGTCTTTATTATGTATAACATATACATAGATTACAGAACATAACTAGAAAGATTTTACAGAGGGTGACACAATGGGCTAACTTATCGCTAAGTGCATCTTTTACAGACAACCTTTGGATGGAATAGGTACTAAAGGGAAGGAGAGAGAAATAATTTCGGTAGTCTATAGTGTACTATTTCCATAGACTATAGGTACAGTAAATATGTACGTAAAGTGTTTCATACAAGTTTAAATAAATATAAACATCTAATTAATATCAAATCAAATCATTTATTTCAAATAAACCAGTTACATGCACTTTTGAATTGTCAGAACACACACAAGAAACAACATACAAGAGCAACTGACGTCGTGGTGGCCTAGTGGTTGTACACCAGCCTCTCAAGTATGAGAGCGCGGGTTCGATTCCAGGTCAGGCAAGTACCAATGTTACTTTTCTAAAGTTAAAACAACAAAAACACCTTGAAAACATCTTGAGGAAACCTGGACTTTAAGTCTGAAATCGCCAACCCGCATTGAGCAAGCGTGGTGATTACGCTCAATCCTTCTCTGTGTGAGAGGAGACCTGTGCCCAGCAGTGGGACGATAAAAAGGTTGATGATGATACAAGAGCAACTAAAATAAAATAATACATTTAAAGAGAGAGAAAAGCGCCTTTTTATCATAATTTTAAAAGTGACGCTTACTGATACGGGCAAGTCATCCCATAGCCCAACTGTTTATATAGTAAAAGATCTATCATCAGATCTCTAATATCAGGTTTTCCGATAACCTCAGATATCTATTATGTGTGTCATGACGGAACTTGAAACATTCTTATATTTTTATCAAATATTTCGATTGTTCAATGAACAGCAAAGTCTTCCAGACTTTTATAGCTAATTGAGAAACCAGTGAATCGAGTACTATACTACAATATTTTGAACTTTATTTAATTTGCAGCTTTGCCTTCAGTTAGATGGATTCGTATTTTAGGGATTTTGAAATAAAAAAAAAAAATGTTTTTGCTCTACTAGCTAATAAATCTATGGTATCTTGTAAGGTTGGTGTCTGGTATGGTCATTCTTGTGAAGTCTAAAGCCGGGCACTTCGCTGCGGAAGAAAATAAATGTTCATTGCCCGGCTTTACGAGACCGCTACGAAACCGCTACGCCGAGCTTGACGCGTAGCATCGTAGCCCATTTATTTACGCCGAAACATCTGTAAAGCTGTTTTATCTTGATTAATATGAAGTATATTGAATACATACTCAACCAGGTATTTTCTCAGCAAATAAATGTTCCACTGAATTACATGAAATTCAAATGATGATAAAGAATACAACATAAGCCGAAGGATTTTATTGCGCAGATACGCGTAAATTATGTATTTAATTTTACATGTGACATATTCGTCTCCACAAGTTTGTTTAGATCACTGTAATTCGTTTCTCTTTATTTAAATATTTGCTTGAATCGTATTTTATATACGAATTTCGTAGAAAGCGAATTTCAAGTATGAAAATTTATACTACACTGGTACCTACTTAGCTTCATAGCACTTCAGGTGTTTCGTGTTACGCGTAGCTGAAATTTCGTTGATAAGGGATATTAAATATCGCCATACCTTTTAGTTACATAATTATTATCAAAACCAATATTATAACTCACAATATTTAAACTTTGGATTCAGTGAAAAGGGTGCGAAGAGGCTGATTGGCGATACTGATTTAACTCAAGACGGTTTCCAAAGCCTAGAGCACAGGCGTAGAGTAGCCAGCCTTTCGGTGTTCTATAGAATGCATTTTGGTGAGTGTGCGAGGGAATTGTATGATTTAATTCCCCCATCCCCGTTCCATCATCGGACGACCCGTCGTACAGAGAGTTTCCACCCTTACGTTGTTAACGCCACTACGATCAGGACGAAGCGTTTCGCCTCCTCCTTTATACCGCGTAGGTACATCGAGGGATTGGAACAATTTGCCAGCGGCGGTGTTTCCGTCGAACTACAATTTGAGTGTCTTCAAGGCTAGAGTGAATAGGCTCTTAATAAACTAGTGCGCTTTACCAACAACGATTGCGTTACTGGTAAGCAGTAACGCAATCGTGGATGGTAAAGCACACATCAGGCGGGATTGCGGTCAAGCGCTAGTTTATCCTTAATAATATTATAAATCGGAAAGTGAGTTTGTTTGTTTGTTCCGCTTTCACGCCGTAACTACTGAACCGATTGCTTTGAAATTTTTCAAACGTAAAGTTAAAAGTCCGGGTTAAATAATAGGGTACTTTTTATCCCGGAAAAAAATTATATTCCCGAGGGAAATCTAAAAAGCGCGATATAATCGATCTCCACGCGAACGAAGCCCCGTGCGGAAAGCTAGTAATTTATAATAAAAAAAAATATTTAATTTTTCATTAAGATTTCTAAATGGTTGTACGTGACATAGCAAACGTACCATATCAGTAGATTGCACCCGTGTGAGACATTTGCGGAGGATGTAGGACAATTGTCTGTCTATGTTAGGGTTTATCTCTGATGAAGCAACTGTCTGTGTTTTAGTAGGGTTAAGTCTATAATCCGTGACGGTTTATTACTAGAAAACAAAATAGAATTCTTTCTCAACGGGTCGGTTTTAAAGGCAGGCTTCAGAATTATGTTTCAGAACTTGTGAATGGTACCTTATGATATGTAATAAGCTACCATTAATTCACAAGTGAATTAAATTCAAAAGTAATTACAAAAACAATTGAAAAATATTCTACTTTTGGAGCAAAAAGATTTAAACAAATGCCGCTCGTCTTGCCTAGCCTACGGCTGACGCAAATTCCGACAGTCGTTTCTTTGTTTTTAATAAGAACACATTTTCAGGAAGTAAATTAAACAATACCTATTTAATCTAAAAACCATGGCAACATTCGGCTTTGTTTCCCGAACGTCTACAGAGTTCCTAGAATTAACGTAACACTGCGGTATAATTGGGTAACAGACACAAATTGTTACTGTAGATAGCAATATATTTCACTTTGTTGTCGAGTAGGCAAAATTTTCTATCATTCTGATTTATATCAGTGGTATTATTCAGTCAGGTTCTTTTAATTCTATTTGCGAGATTGAGTAGCGCTAGACTAGTCTGCCATGAACTTTAAAACATCGAAAATAAATATATATAATCTTATCAAATGATCGCCTACAATACAGAATCTAGTAGCTACATATAAACATATTGTTACGGGTTATGGGTATTAAAATGCCGGCTGAGGGTTGTGAAGTTTATTTGGCAACGAAGGTACAGTCGATCGTAGGCAATGACAAATAGAATGTAGCTGATGTTGAACCAAAATCTTCTCTTACGTCCACGAAGTCTGTGTCGTACGCACAGAACAACACTTCAGATGTTACTCGATTTAGTCCTCAAAGTTCTTGTTGAGTTGTCGCTGTAGATCGCTTCTTAACAAAAAATGCAACAGTCAAATGCAGACTGACTGCGCGCTGGCGTCAGGGTGCTTTATATGGCCAAAGGAAAGCGGCAACTTACGCTGCTGCTGCGGCCGCTACTGCCACAGCTGCAGGGAAGGCGAAGGCCAAGAGTGCGTCCGCACAGGCTCCAGCTGCGAAGGCCACAGTCCCTGCGGCAAAAAGGCAACCTCCACCACCTCCTACAACCCCTGCAGCCGATGCCGCCTGGCACGTAGCAGGGGAGAAGGAAAAGGCGGCTAAGGCTGCAAGGGCGGCCAGAAAGCAGCAGCGGCGGAAGGAGCGTAGAGTCGCGGCTAGGCTTCGTGCCCCGAAATCCGCAGCTGTAGTGATAACACTACAGCCGGAAGCGGAAAAGAAAGGCACGTCCTACCGCGACGTGCTCAATAAGGCCATGGAAGCGGTGAACCTCCAGGAGATCGGAGTCACCTCGGGCCTAAAAATGAGGATCACCGCGACCGGAGCCCGCATGATCGAGGTTCGTGGTGAGGCTAGTGGTCCGACTGCCGACGCTCTGGCTGAAAAGTTAAGAGCGTCCTTAGATGCGGTCGAGGCCAAAGTGTCCAGGCCCACCAAATGCGCTGACTTGCGTATCTTGGGTCTGGACGATACGGCGACGAAGGAGAAGGTGTTGGCTGCCATCGTCAGGACTGGGGGGTGTTCTGCGGAACAGATTAGGGTGGGCACCCTCCGACCTGACCGCACGGGGTTGCAAACCGCTACGGTGAGCTGCCCCGTGTCGGCGGCCGAGAAAATTGTTGGCGAGGGCCGAAGACTTCTGGTGGGCTGGGTTTCAGCGCAGGTGAAACTGCTAGAACCCAGACCTCTGAGGTGCTACCGCTGCCATGTGGGCCACCACGTGGGAGTGAAATGCACCTCGGAGGTGGACCGCAGCGGTCTCTGCTTCCGCTGCGGTCAGCCCGGTCACAAGGCCGGCTCGTGTGAAGCCGCTCCGCACTGCACAGTTTGTGCGGCAGCTGGTAAGCCGTCCGAGCACCGGGCTGGGAGTAGGGCCTGCGCCCCATCCACCAGAGGCAAAGCCAAGGGCCGGAGTAGGCCCTCCGCCACCACCGCCGTCGTCGCCGTAGCCGCAGCCTCTGCCGCTGCCGCTTCCAGCAACGCCGTTGCTGTCACTGCTGCCGCCGCAGTCACCGCGGCTGAGCCCTCACAAGGGACTCGGGAGGAGGCTGTTATGGAGTACCAATAAATGGCCCCATTACGCCTCCTCCAGGCGAACATCAACCACTGCGCCTCCGCTCAGGACCTTTTGCTCCAGAGCATGGCGCAGTGGTCGATTAACATTGCCGTGGTCTCTGAGCCGTACTTTGTCCCACCCAGGGATGACTGGGTGGAGGACCTCAACGGCTCAGTGGCCCTAATTTCGTCGGCCGCCGCTGGCACCCCGTCCCTCGAGGCCATCAAGAGAGGACGGGGTTGCGTAGCAGCAAGGTTCGGGGAGATAGTCGTAGTGGGGGTATACTTCTCCCCGAGCCGAACTCTTGCCGAGTTCCACAACTCCCTTGCGGAGTTGAGAGTCGTCGTCGTAGGGTTCCGATCCCTCCCCGTGCTCGTCCTTGGGGACTTCAATGCCAAAAATTTGGCTTGGGGTTCCCGGCTTACAGACACACGGGGCAGGATGGTGGAGGACTGGGCTCTGGAGACCGGCCTGGTCGTCCTAAACCGGGGTTCGGTCCCAACATGTGTGCGGGTGCGGGGTGACTCAGTGGTGGACATATCGTTCGCCAGCCCCGCTCTGTCGCCACATGTCCTTGACTGGCGCGTCATGGAGGAGGTGGAGACCTACTCAGATCACCGGTATATCCGGTTTGACGTCCGACCGGCCCCTCCGCCGCTGAAGCAGCTTGACCGGGAGCTCCTCCTGGAAGCTTCGATCGTGCAGGCCTGGGTGTTACCACCGGACAGGCCTGCTGACTCAAACGACGAGGCGGAGTGGTTCCGGGAGGCCATGTCCGAGATATGCGACATGGCAATGCCCCGAGTCAAGCCCGGGCGCGCCCGGCGTCAGGTGTACTGGTGGTCGCCGGAACTTACCTCTTTGCGCAAGGCGTGCGTGGCTGCGCGACACCGGTACACCAGGCATCGCAGGCTCCGTATTCGTCCGCCGAACACGGAGGCCATACAGGCGGAGCTTTACGAGGGATACAGAGCGGCGAAGACCGCCCTCCGAGTGGAGATCCAGCGGGCCAAAGGGCTGGCCCGTGAGGAGTTGCTGGGGACTCTGAACAGAGACCCGTGGGGATGCCCCTATAAAATGGTGCGAGATAAACTCCGCCCATGGGCTCCCCCGCTGACGCAGAGTCTCCGGCCTCAGCTCGTGGAGGACGTGGTGAGCGCTCTGTTTCCCTCGAGAGAGGAACATATTCCTCCACCCATGGCTCCGCCTCCTGCGGTGCCTGATGCGGACCACACCATCGACGACGACGATGCTCCAGAGGTGACCGAGGTAGAGCTGAGAGCGGCGGTACGTCGGCTGAATGCCAAAAATACCGCCCCAGGACCCGACGGCTTACCTGGAAAAGTCTGGGTTCTGGCCTTAGGGGCTCTCGGGCCTCGACTACGGGGGCTACTAAGCGCATGCTTGGAGAGGGGCCAGTTCCCACTTCGCTGGAAGACGGGGAAACTGGTCCTCATAAAGAAGCCAGGGCGCCCTGCGGACTCGCCGTCCGCTTACAGGCCCATTGTGTTGCTCGACGAGGTGGGCAAGCTCTTCGAAAGAGTCATTGCAGACCGCCTCGTCGGGCACCTCAGGCGAGTGGGCCCGGATTTGGCGGAGAGCCAGTTTGGCTTCCGCAGGGGACGCTCTACGGTGGACGCCATCATGCGCGTGCGAGCCCTTACGACAGGGGATGCTGTGGCCCGGGGTGGGGTTATCTTGGCGGTGTCTCTAGACATCGCCAACGCCTTCAACACCTTACCCTGGAGTTGCATCAGGGAGGCATTCCGGTATCACCGGATGCCGACCTATCTCTGTCGAGTGGTCGAGGCCTATCTGACGGACAGGGCCATAATCTACCCCGGTCACCAAGGAGTGTGGAACCGGCGAGAGATGTCGTGCGGTGTTCCACAGGGATCGGTCCTGGGACCGCATCTGTGGAACATCGGGTACGACTGGGTGCTGCGCGCCGACCTCCCTACCGGCGTCAGCGTAGTTTGTTACGCTGACGACACGCTAGTTCTGGCACAGGGGAGGTCGCACCAGGCGGCGGCTGACGCAGCGACCCTCGGGGTTGCGACAATCGTCAACAGGATCCGGCAATTGGGACTCGAGGTGGCCCTGCAGAAGTCCGAGGCCATGTGCTTTCATGGTCCTCGGAATGCGCCACCGTCGGGTTCCCACATAACGGTAGGAGGGGTTCACATCGGCGTCGGGTCGACGATGAAGTACCTGGGACTCGTCCTCGACAGCCGGTGGAACTTCGAGGAGCACTTCCGACGTTTGGCACCCAGACTGGAACGGGCCGGGGCTGCCCTAAGGCGGCTCCTCCCCAATCTAGGGGGACCAAACGCCTCCTGCCGGAGGCTCTATGCGGGGGCCGTGCGGTCCATGGCCCTTTACGGGGCACCGGTGTGGGCGCGGTCGCTAAGGAAGCGACCAGCCCGGTGCCTGACCGCGTCCCAGAGGGTCATGGCCGTTCGGCTGATACGGGGATACCGTACGGTCTCCGCTGAGGCGGCGAGCCTTCTTGCCGGATTGGCGCCATGGGATCTGGAGGCCAAAGTCCTCGCCCACATGTGGGAGTGGCGAGAGGAGGCAAAACGCCGGGGCATAACTCCGCTGCCGCGAGATATTGCGGTACGGCGGAAAGAGCTCCGGCGGGATCTCATGGCAACATGGAGAGTGCGATTGTCGCAACCCAGTGCTGGGCACGCCACAATAGCGGCGGTAAGTCCCCTCTTTGAGGAGTGGCTAGAGAGGCGCCACGGCGCCCTCACCTTCCGCCTGGCGCAGGTCCTCACCGGACACGGTTGTTTCGGGAGGTTCCTGTTCCGTATAAGGCGGGAGGAAACGCCAGGGTGTCACCATTGTGTGGATCGCCCTGAGGACACGGTGGAGCATACGGTGGAGGTCTGCCCGGCTTGGGTAGAGCACCGCCGTGTCCTCGTAGCGGCGATCGGCGGTGATCTCTCGCGTCCGACCCTGGTCCAGGCCATGGTCCGGAGCGAGAGTGCATGGCAGGCCGTCACCTCCTTCTGCGAAGCAGTAATGCTGGCAAAGGAGGAGGCGGAGCGCGTGAGGCAACGGGAATCCCAGCGCCCTCACGCCACTAGCCACCGCAGGAGACGCCCTGGTCGGGAGATGACACCAAACTCCCAGCCACCGTAGGCGCGGGCCTGCGGGCGGTAATGGGCAGCTCGCCGCCCGGTAAGGACCAGGCCCGAGTCGACGGCGCGTCGTGTTTCACGCGCGCCTCAAAGAGATGTCAGCACATCGTGACGGGGTCCACGAAGACCGATGCCCCTGGGTCAGGGTTGCGGGTTGGTTAAACAAGAAACCGTGGCCCTGGCCGTCCCACAGGCAAGTGAAGAAACACGGGTGGGTTTTAGTCAGTAAAAGTCTGACACGCCCTTCCGCTCCGCCCAGAGCGGAAGAAGTCATTTGATGATTTCCCATCCTAACAAAAAAAAAAAAAAAAAAAAAAAAAAAAAAAGGATAAGCATTAGTACTATGCTATACACGCAAAAAATATAAATGTAATAAGCACTATTATGTGTTCTAAGTATAGATTATTTTATGATTGCAATAATATTCAGGTTAAGCTTCAATCCTCTTTTCTTTAAGAAATAATTAAGCTATAACCTCTTTAATCATAATATACGTATAATATTATAATTTTCATATCTAACAACCAAAAATGTTTTTTGTATTTTTTACCATAACAATATCATAAGTTTGTCAAGGATTACTTTTATATAAAATATTACAATGCTGCTGTTTCAACGTTTGTTTCATTTGTTAGTATAAGTATATCTATACCGAATAATATATAACTTTATAATATATTGCATTATAATATGCTTATTGTTTTATTTTTATATATTTTTATTATATTACCCCTATAGTAAACTAAAACATATAATAAAACCTTTTTTTGGGATAAATATTCAATAAATTTTCCTATTTGTTTAAATATTATTTGCAAACATTTTTACTTTAAAATACAAATCAATTATCATAATTTTAAATTATATGAAACAACAAAAAGAGTTGCCTATAATAAGGATCGAACCCACAATCGCTCGTTTTTGATAGCACCATTGTTAAGTGCGGCCGCTAACTCAACTTCAAATGAAGTAACGAAATTTTGCATTACTTTAAAGAAAGACGAAGACTACGATAAAAAAATAATGCGGTAGTGTGCGTGGCCGGTTTAGCGCAGGCGACAGTAGTCTTTAAGGTGGAAATGGACTTCTACAGCTGATAGTACATAGACTGGCACTTTGGTTCATAGAAATATTCCATAAATGAAACAAGTTTTATTAATTTTTCTGACCTTTATTTCTTGATTTTTTTAAATTATATTTAGTCGCTGCTTTTGTTATTGATAATTTATCTTCCAACACATCAGATATCGCAGAAGCCACGGAAATTTCATTGATGGAACTTCTATTCATCTTGCGTTTAAATGTTCAAACCATTTTTCTATAAAGAAAATAAAATATTTTGCCTAAGTCTCAGATACATATATATTTAACAAAATATCTGGGTATCAATGTGCCCCAAGACCATTTGTATCTATGTGCCCCTGTCTACTACAATCGAAATCAACATTTTATAAAAATTAAAGCAATAAATTATTAAAAAAGTTAAGTCTATTTAATGTGATGACAGATATGTACTTACCAAATGTCTTAATATAACACAGGTAACACTAAATAAATTAGAAGAATCACATCCGAAAGAAAAATACGAAAATTTTGATGCGAACATCAGAAACAGTTTTTTACGTGCCAGTCGCTTGTCGTCGAGTGAACGTTGCTCTGCGCTAGTGTGCATGTAGGCTTTACTATACCTCCTTATCGGTGGCGGATGGCTCTTCTAACGCGTTTTGTTTTTGACGAATATTGACTGTATCTATGTGCCCCTTGTATCAATGTACCCCGTCTCCCCCTACATTGCCCTGTAAGTAAGTCCAACCTCTTTATTATTAGGCTGTGCTTGCTCGCGCACAAACCTATCTAACCATACCTAATGTGTAAATATACCTAACGTGCGCCTATTTCACAGTCTATAATCTATCGAGAGAATATGAAACCAAAACAACAGAACAGAGAAATAGTACAGAGGTTATGCTTATACTATTATAAGCATAACCTCTGTACTATTTCTCTGTTTCTGTGTATCTCTATTACAGGTCTATACCTGTAATAGAGATGTAGAGCGTGTGAAAAATTAAAGGAGATTTTGTTTTTTTTTTAATTACTGTACCGGTTCCGTGACACCATTAATTGTTTTCTGCACGGAGTGAGTGAGTCATTACGTCAGCACCAGCAGCTGTCGCTGAAAACCAGCCGTAATGCTCTGTCTTGCATCTTACGCCATGATACTGAGCGACAGTCTTTTTGCATGGATGTGAGCATGATTTCAAACCATGTCTCATATTTTTTTCTAGGTTTTTGTAATTTTTTGCATTATGTTTCATCATCATCAACCTTTTTTTTTATCGTCCCACTGCTGGGCACAGGTCTCCTCTCATACAAAGAAGGATTGAGTGTAATCACCACGCTTGCTCAATGCGGGTTAGCGATTTCAGACGTAAAGTCCAGGTTTCCTCAAGATCTTTTCCTTCACCTTATAATCAGCCATTGGTGTGCAAGATATACTTAGAAAGTACACATAACTTTAGAAAAATTACATTGGTACTTGCCTGACCTGGACTCGAACTCGCACACTCATATTTGAGAGGACGGTATTTTAACCACACTAGGCCACCACGACTTTTACATTATGTTTACCACAAATTTATTCCTGTCTTTGTATCTATCAGACTTCCTAGTTGAATTTCTCTGGCAGTGACATTTTTCAATTGCAAACTCCACACAAAGGCCACAGTAGAAGAGACATATTTCTGTGGAAAACTGTAATTTCAGATAAGAAGCTATACATGGGAAAATCTTTCTTATTTACAAAAATATTTGAGTAAGTACCTCAATTAGACCGTTACCCCTTAATTACAAAACGAAATCTAACTTCAGTCCTTGCCTAAATTTTTGAGTCAGTATTTGTATATAAAACTTTATTGAGGTTAAGTAATAATTTTAACAAAAAACTGACAACTTAGTACCAAACTAAGCTGTCATTTTACATAAAGAACTGTATTCCTACAATAGTTAGCTGCATAATTCAATAACCATGTTTGGTTTAACGAGGACAGCTTCAAATGTTATACAAAGCACAGGTCCGTTCGTGTGTGAAGTACTGTAGCTACATTTAGGCTGGTTGCTGCAAAAATGCCAGCTGGCAACTTTACATTGTAGTGGAGAGGCGTGCGAAGAGGCTAATTGGCGACCCAGGTTTGGTTCAAAACGGTCTCCAAAGCCTGGAGCACAGGCGAAGAGTGGCTAGCCTGTCGGTGTTCTATGGATGCATTTTGGAAAGCGTGCGCAGTAATTGCATGACTTAATTCCTCATCTCCGTTCCATCTATGAAGTCCCGTCGTTCGGCGAGTATCTATCTACCTTTATGTTGTTGACACTACTACGATCCGGACGTAACGTTTCGCCTCGTCTTTTATACTGACACACACTGACAGAGGAACTGGAACAATTCACCAGCAGCGGTGTTTCCGTCTGACTACAATTTCAGTCGTCTTCAAAAAAAAAAATATGCTTTTTACCAGGCAATTCACCTAAGCCAAATATCTCGTGGAAAAATTTTAGAAGAAGCCCGACTCGAAACCAACTTATCCAATCTTACCCCAGACCTCGACCTCGTCAACAGTCACGTTTATAACCACTCTAGAAAGAAGCAGCTAAGACAGGTTTCTGTTTCAAGCAAATTTAGCTATTATTGAATGTATCTTACGTAATTTATGTAGCAGATACCCATAAATAATTTAACTAATCACTAAATTACTTAGTTGCCGATTTATTGTAGTTTTTGTAATAATCATCATCAACAACCTTTTTATCGTCCCACGGCTGGGTACAGGTCTCCTCTCATACAGAGAAGGATTGAGCGTAATCACCACGCTTGCTCAATGCGGGTGGGCGATTACAGACTTAAAGTCCAGGTTTCGTCAAGATGTTTTCCTTCACCTTATAATCAGTCATTGGTGTCCAAGATATACTTTGAGATTATATATATACTGATATTCGGTACTCATAAATCACCGCCGAGAATTTTTCTAAAAAAAAAAAAAATAAGATGAATGGCGTCTTGTACGTGAGCAGACGTCGAACACGAAATGAGATAAATATTTCATGCCAGAGAATATTAAAAATATTTTTAAATAAAATATAGGGTGGCAGGGACAACAAAGGCTAACCTTCAGTATACAGCGTGGCGCCATAATGGTGACATTAAATTAACACACGAGTAGTGCTAGTGCCCATTAATCATATGATATTTGATATTTTAAAATATCTCGAAAAAAGAAAAAATAAATTTTTCAATCAAAATAAATAATATAAAAGTAACCAAAATTGGAATCACCCTTGCAAAAATTCATTCATGCAATTACTTATCTACCTCGGAGGTGCTCGGAGCTGAACACGCCCCTTCGCGTACCTACCGAACTTGTTAGCAGGCTGGCACACAAGCGTAAATCATACAGACGACAGCACACCAAGCTAAGTTTACAATCTGTGAGATTTCTTTATCCGATTTTCAACTTTATCGTTAAAGCATTAAGGCTCAAGGTTGATTGGGAATATCTGATAGTTTCGGGTAGCTTGACCTGCTCAGCTGTCGACCGTACCTATGTATTCGTAATCGGTAATATGATTCTTTGACTGCTTTTATTAATGAACCCGGCAGCGCGCGCGATCTTTGCACTAATGGTACCTACAGCGGAGTTAATTATAGTCAAACAGAAACACTAATCACATCTCACTTAACTGTTATTATTACTTATAAGTAACTATCATCAGTTCATCACTAGTCACTACTTTTATTTTAAATTTTCTTGTTGGCGGACACAGAGAGCTAAACGACGTTTCATGGTTTCCCGCATGTTTGATAATAAATTATCACGTAAAGCCATTTCCCTCACTTTTTCAAACGAGTTTGTTATTCGATGGCGTAATTGTTAAACCGAATCCACGTTCTCCGCGTAAACATGGTCTTTGACGCACCCCACAAAAAAAAATCGAGTGGCGTGAGGTCTGGTGATCTTGCTGACCACCTACGAGGTCCGAATCTGCCGATTCATTGGGCGCCAAACGTGTTAATTAGCCACTGCCTGGCTGTTGTTATGGAGTGGGCTGGCGCGCCATCTAATTGATATCACATTCGTTGGTATTGACGGACGTTTAACTTGTTGGTGTATTCTGACACCGTATCATTTAACAAATTAACAAACCTTTCCCCGTTCAAAGTCCCATCAATGAACGCGGGTACGATGATGATATCACCGTGAACAGCTGCCCAAACATTTACTGAAAATCTGTACTGATGGGCTGACTCCCGCCAAACGCGCGGGTTTTGGCTTTTGGGTGCCCAATGGTGCAGATTGTGCTGGTTACACATGCCGTGTCTGGTAAACGTGCTTTCGTCAGTACAACAAATTGAGGAAAGAAAGTCACTGTCCTCTTCAACTTTACGCAGTAACCACTGACAATATTCCACTCTAATTTATCACGCGACAACAGAGAATGTACTTTTCGAAACTTAAATGAACTTAAAACACAAGCACTAATAAATAACCAAACCAAAATAAAACAAAACGTCTTTATCGCGGTACCATAATCTAATTACTATCCTAATTACACAAAAAATAATTAATAAAATGATTGGGTAAGCGTCTTTTCCACAAAAACATTCACAGAAATTGTATTCGACGAAGATATGCACACAGCCGGTAATAAGCCGTGTCAAGGACACGGGTTCGTCTACTAGCACTAAGGAACAAAAAATAAATATTTAATAATTTGCGGAGGCGCGCGGTGTTGTGTACAGGGAGGGGGTCGAGGGGAGGTGATGTCGCTTGCGCCGATCGCTGCCGACAAAGAGATCTGCTTTCTCTTTTCTGCATAAATGTATTCATTTTAATTTCATTGATGAAATGTGATATGATCCATGACCCCGGCAAATGACCGCTGCGCGACAGTTCTCTAAATACAGGTTGCTCTAAATGGTAGTTAAATGGTAGTTTCTAAAAATTTAAGTAACTTCGTTAATAATAACATTTTATGAAAATAAAATTGTTCATGAAGCCAAAATGTAACAAAGTAAATGTGTGTTAATTTAATGTCACCATTGGGTCGCCACATTGTATGTTTTTGAAATGACCAGCGGTGACTGTTTTCTTTGGTTATAAAATAAGTCCTCCAAGCATTTTGAACGATTATAGGCTAAGTAAAAAGGGTAGCCCGTGTGGTACCGGGCATAGAATAGTACATACCAACCCATCTTCCGTGGGTGTCGTAACAGGCGAGGCCTGCCAAGGGATTATCGCAATGCCCCGCAATGGAATGAAAGCCTTGGGGGAGGCCTTTATAAAGCAGTGGGCTGCTACAGGCCGAGTAGACGAAAAAGGGTAGTAAGTAGAGTTTTGGGGTTGGCGCTTAGTAATAACTGCCAAATGGGTAAATCGATCAGGTCAAACTATACTTGCGGGATTGGTCCATGGATGGGTGACCTTCTTTAAATACCAAGAACCTCCGTGCCTCGAAAAACACGATAAGCCATTAGTTCTGACTGTCATTCTTGGATTTTTGACAGATATTACGAATCGTAAATAGCCTGAAGATCTGAGAACCAGTTAAGACTGGTTTAGTCGAGGGCTTTTTATCGTCCCACTCCTGGGCACAGGTCACCTCTCATACAGAGAAGGATTGAGCGTAATCACCACGCTTGCACAATGCGGGTTGGGTTCAGACTTAAAATCCAGGTTGCATTCACCTTTTAATGAGTCATTGATGTCCAAGATATACTTAGAAAGTACATATAACTTATAAAAGTTACATTGGTACTTACCTGACCTGGAATGGAACCCGCACATTCATACTTGAGAGGCTGGTGCTTTAACCACTAGGCCGCCACAGGCAATTGTTCCAGGCAAAATACTGATATTCCGCTGCATCTGGTTATAAGGTCAGACTGGAAGCAGACCCTAATAGGCTCATAGGTGAGGTATTTCTATGATACAGCTGGTAAAAGTTATGCACTAGGGGTTCTAGAATGATGTGCTGAATTCATGATTACTCTTAGCGCGTGGTTATTCCTGACACCCTGTATAATGCCTATATTTAAATTACCTCAATATTGTAATGATATAATTTAAGAATGCATGTTCTTATCTAGCATTATTGTATTGTATGTTAATTTACTCCAACATCATTTTGACGACAGACTTAATTATATCAAAAATAAAAGCACTTTATTGTTAGGACCCTTTTTAAATACATTTGAATTGAACAATTTTACTAATTGAAAGACCAGTAATGGCCAAATGGTAGTTATTGGTTCAACTTCAAACCCAGACAGGCGTTTTACTAACTGTAATATATCTCATCACCACTGTTGTCAAAACTGTGAAACGAGGAAACCAGCTTGTCCTAGAAGTAATAATTTGAAGAAAAAATATTACAAGCACCAACCCGCAGTATGGACATTGTAGGCTGTTATGATATATTCTTTAATGTTCAAGCAGTTCAGCTATGGAATGACTTGCTCGTATCCGTAAAACGAGCTCAAACTCTGTCAACTTTTAAAGCTATGATAGAAAAGCACTTCCTCCCTCTTTAAACAAACCATTATATTTTATTTGCTCTTGTAAGATGTTTATTAATTAGGTGTATATGCCCCAATTCCAAAAAAAAAAACGGGCGTTTTTGATTTTCATCAATCTTTAAAAAGATACAATACAAAAAAGGTTTTCTTTAATAGTAATTTAAGGTCTCTTTTTGTTCCACATTTTTGGCGCGAAGTTCCAGAAGTTAACATCGACTTTCATAACTTTTATTCAAATTTTATCGGTTAATTTCATATCCTTGACTGCCAAAGCTTTATTTATTGCTGTTTGGCTGTATTAAAGATGGTGGGTACATAAAGTGGTAAAAGCTACCAAAATTATCGCGATGCTTGAAGAGGGTTGCAGCCAATGCTTTATGGCTAGAAGGCTAAATGTTAGTCGGTCGACGGTCCAAAGGACCTGGCAGCGATATGAGGAAACTGGCTCCGTTGAGAGAAGGCCTAGTTCTGGAAGAAAAACATGTATCCAACCACGGTATGATCGTTTTCTTGCGAGTCGCGCATTGAGAAATCGCAAATCTTCATATGTGGATCTTAAGAACAACCTTCAAGAAGTAAGAAATGTGCATATTAGTCTATGGACGGTCAGGAGGAGGCTTCTCGTTGCCAATATACGCACAGCCACCGCCCGGCCCACGGCTCCAAATTACTCCATGAGCACCGAGTTCACAAGCTTAGGTTCGCTAGAAATTGTGAATCATGGACTCAAGACGATTGGAATAGGGTTTTGTTCTCTGATGAAGCCAGGATATCTGTTTGATTAAGATCGACGTCGGCAAGTGCTAAGAAGACAAGGAGAACGCTTTGCAGAGGCATGTTTCGAAGAAATCACACCTTATGAGGACTCTGTTATGTTTTGGGCAGAAATAAATTCAATGCAACGTACAGAGTTACTCTTCATTGAAAACGCCACACTGACTGAGCATCGATATATAACGGAAGTTCTAATTCCTCATGCATAACCCGCATTGGCCGCTCTAGGTGAAGACTAGATTTTTATGGACGACAATGCTGGCGCCCACCGATCTCATGCAAGAGGCTGACCAAGTAGTAGAACGCATTCTGCAAGCAAGTAACTGGGATATACACGCTAAAGCCCAGACGAATTCAAGCCAGATTTTAGCCAGAGGGCCTCACACTCTATTACCTATTTACCTGCTTTTACTTTATTAAAGGAAAACCATTTTTAAAATCGCCTACTACCAGCCAGTCGCAGCGTTGATCGACAATTCATTTGGCTATCAACGTTAACGCAGCATCGCTTTCGCTGAAACGCAGCGTGCTGAGCCTCGTTTGCTCAACTGGGTACGCGCGGCAAGAGCGAGCAGCAGGATTCAACTGATCGTCGATCACTTTTGGCGAGTCATTAGAAGGTGAATGTCTTAAAGGCCACCGATTACCACTCTGCTTATTCTCACCCCCCACCAGCAGCTGGTCCGAAATTTTAGTTCTTAATTTTGTTCTGAAATAGCATCAGTTTCGTTGTATTTGTTTTTAAGGAATTTCTAATCCGGAGTAAGATACTAACTTCTACGGAGATTTAGTTAACGCTCGAGTAAATACATTAATTAGTTGTTACTCAATTCTTGTTAAACGTAACGAAGGATAAACTTTTACTAGATACGAAAAGTATAGGCTTTTTGTACACATGTAACACTTTTTCTACGAAGAATCCTTAAAGTTGTGAAGGAATTATTTTAATTAGCATTTAATCACGGTGCCTGAATAAAGATATACGCACTCCGGTCTCGAATTGTTGATAAGGTTTGTATCTTAAGACAAATTACTAATCCAAATTATTTCCATAAGATGAAATCAAATCAAATCATTTTCATAAAACAGGTTCAAAGAATGTTACAAAAGTTTCAAAAAGTAGTGTATTGTACAGACGACAGCACATCAAGCTACTACAATCTATCGAATTTCTTTATTGGATTCTCAACTATTTGGCTATAGTATTAAGGCTCGAGATTGAGTGGGAGTCTTTGACAGTTTCGGGTAGCTTGACCTGCTGTCGTCTGTACCAAGTGAGGATTGTACATATTAGAAACATTATGACACAAATA